>CM028135.1:454225000-454825000 GCA_016271365.2 Neoceratodus forsteri | reverse complement strand
AGGTTGATGACAAACTCTTGCAATTTGGGCACGATTTCCTTCAGTTGACAGAATCACTGGGCCTTGCACAAGTGGTTACTGCTGCGATCCATCATTATAGTCATGCCTTGGATATAGTATTCTCACTGGGGCTCAAGATTAACAACATTAAGATTGGTCTAGTCTGTTGGTTGTATCACTGCAGAGTGAAATTGTCATTCAGGGCCCCAAGGAGATGATCCATTGCTGCTCTTTAAAGGAGTTGCCCCCAGCAGGACTTCAGGTAGCAATGAACCTTGTGGGTGTGATAGCTCCTTGTGGTAGGTGTCCCATCAAGACAGGTTTCATGTCATAACAGCATGGCAAAAACATCAAAGACAATTTCAGCCCAGCAATATGAACGCTGGGCAAAACAGTGACTAGAAAACTTGAGCGACTGGTCTGAACAGCAAGACTTATTTGTGGTGTATAGTGCATCTTCAAGCATGTATATTTAAGTAAGGGGGTGCGGGGCAAAGCTTCCTGCATGGGGGGTGCAGGGAGGTGAAGCCCTCCGCTTGTAAAATTTTGTGTGGTATTCCTTTGATTTTTGCTGTTCTGACCCCTCACTCAAGTTTCCATCTGCTGTTTTGCCTGGCTCTCATTGCTGGGCTGAAACTGCCATTGTTTGCCATGCTGTTATGACATGAAACCCTTGTGGTACAGGATCGGAGGAGGTGGTGGTAGTCTACAACAGAGTTGTTGCCTCTGCCCTTGATTATATTCCATCAGTTCATATACGACCCAGGATGTCTTGCTTAGGATCCCTGTGGTTACAGGGAGCTTAGGGAGATGAAGGCTATAGGTCAGAGATTGGGGTGTTGTTAGTGGAAATCTGGGACCAACAAGGACAGACTGGCTCTGAAATCTCACTATGGTGAGTATGAGAGGGCAATCTTCTCTAAGAAGGCAGCATTTCTGTCAAGGGAGATTACAGCAGGGAGAAACAAACCAGCTCAGCTTTTCCAGACTGTGGACAGGTTGTTACATCCTGCCTGTCTCTGACTGGTACAGGCATTTTCATCTGCCAGGTGTGAATAGTTCACTCAGTTTTTCTCTGACAGAGTGTCCTAGATTAGCACTGGGGAAACCCCAACCGGGCTGTCCTGGCTCAGCAGTGGGATGCAGGTTGTCTCAAGGAGCACTCCTCCTGTCTGGGGCAAGTTTAGGCTGGTATCTGTGTAGGAAGTATGTGGGGTGATCTCTGAGCTGTGGCCCACTTATTGTGAACCAGACCCAGGTTCAATGCACCTCCTAGTGAGTTGTGTGGGATTTCTGGACCCAGTGTTTGCCAAGATAGTCCAGTGCTCCCTGTCAGAGTGGTCCTTTCTGAATGCATTGAAAGATGTGCTGGTGAGGCCCCTTCTGAAAAATTAAACATCTCTGGTCCTGGACAGCTTGGCAGATTTTAGACCCATTTCTAACCTTCCCTTTCTAGAAAGGTTATTGAGAAAATAGTGTCTCTGCAGCTCAAGGGACATCTAACAGCCTTTAACATCTATGAGCTACTCCAGTCCAGATTTAGATCCAGGCTTAGTATGGAGGCTGCGTTGGTCAGGGTGCATAATAACCTCCCCAGGGTGAGAGATAGAGGGGAAGGATCAGTTCTCATTCTACTCAATCTCTCCTCAGCTTTTGACACTGTCAACCATGGGTTGCGGTTGGATCACCTAAGGGAGTACTGTGGACTCGCTGGTACGGTCATCAGCTGATTTGAGTCCTTCCTTAGGGACAGGACACAGAGAGTAGTGATGGCAAATTTTTCCTCAGTCCTGAAACCCCTGCCTTGTGTTGTGCCCCAGGGCTTGATCCTCTCACCCATGTTTTTTACAATATACCTGCTACCCCTGGGTGACATCATCAGATGCTATGGCTTGGGTTTTCATTGCTATACAGATGACACCCAGCTGCATCTGTTATTTCCACCCATGATGCCTGGTGCAGTTGATATACTAAATGTATGCATGGTCAAGATCCAGGATTGGATATCCTCTAGCTGGCTGAGACTCAACCTGGACAAGTTGGAGGAATTAGTTATTGAGCCTGGTCAACAGCAGCATGCAGGGGCTGCCACGGAGAACACTGGCCTTGTGTTTAGTTCCTCTAATCTGGTGGCCTCTGCTAAGGTGAAGAATCTGGGTGTCATTCTGGATGAAAGACTGACACTTGAGGCTCTCCAGAGGCAGTCCAGATTGACTTTTACTATCTCAGAAACATCTCCCAGATTAAAGCCTTGGTCCCACTGGAGGACCTGCTCTGAATGATACATGCCTTTGTGACTTCCAGACTTGACTACTGTTACATTCAATATCTTGAGGTAAGTGGTGGGGATCTTATGGCACCTGCAGCTAGTGCAGAAGGCAGTGGTGGGGTTACTGTTGGGCCTCCTGAGTTCATGTTATGTAACCCTGGTCCTGCATGAGCTGCATTGGCTGCTGACGAAGTGGCAAATCACCTTCAGGGTCAGTTTGCTGACACATAATGCTCAATATGGACTGGGCCTGGGTTGTCTGAGTGATCTCCCATTCCCTTATTGCCTTGTCCCTGCCTTCTGCTCTTCCAAAGTGAGCTTCCTACCAGTTCCCAGGGCCAGATTTAAGACATCAGGGGATTACACTTTTGAAGTGGCTGGTCTGACCCCATGCATCTTGCTTCTCAGATCTCTGAGAGAGGCTGCCACAGTGGAGGCATTTAAGAAGGGCCTGAAGACCTACCTATTCAGAGAAGCTTTTGACCAGAGTTAGTCCCCACTGGTTCATTTTTTTATTTTTGCTACCTCATTTATATTTTAAGTTGTATTTATTTATTTACTTGTGTTTTATTTTGTGATTCTTGACTTTTTTAATGTACAGCACTCAGAGCCCCCAGGGTTGCACACTTAACCAATAAACTACTATGATGTGTACATGGCCTGTAGCTGACATGTACAGTGGTATTTAAAAGTGGACTGGTACACCGGTATGCCACTCGGTACTGAGACGGTCTCTCTCTCTCTCTCTCTCTCTCTCTCTCTCTCTCCCCCACCCCGGTATGCTGCTCGGTATTGAGGTGGTAGGATACTGAATGCGGTATTACAGAAGCTGCTTAACGTGCTTTGTCACATGATGGCAATCACCATTCATTCCAGAGTACTGTCCTGGAGTGTGATTTTACTGGTGTCTTAACTTAACCTATTTATTCACCGGCAAATGGCATCATAATAATAAAAAAAAAAACACTTTCCCTGTTTGTCACTCATCCACCCAGCAGTACCAGTAGTTTTTTTTTTTTTATTTCTGTGATTTTAATTTGTGACAACCCTTAATTTTTTTCATAAAAGGAAGATAATACATCCAACTGCTGTCCGAATTGACCCAGGGCTAAAAAATAAGTGTTTCCTCCAGAAGCCATCTTTCAGTCTTGCTGACTAAAGTCCCCTTCATTTACTTTTTTTTAGCCTGTTCATTCAGTAGCACTCACAGTTTGTATGTTTAAATAAATTGTGAACCCTTATGCCTCAGAGGTGTAATAGCAGACAGTTACAATTTATTGATTTGCTGAGTTTAGGGGAAACATCAACAACTCTGCTCACACAGTGTGCATGTGAAAAACACTGGTTGTCATTTTATTTTGTGTACTGCATGCTTTTAGATGAGGCTGTTCAGTAGAACTATTTGGCTGTACTCTC
The DNA here is from genome assembly GCA_016271365.2 of Neoceratodus forsteri. Classification (NCBI taxonomy): domain Eukaryota; kingdom Metazoa; phylum Chordata; order Ceratodontiformes; family Ceratodontidae; genus Neoceratodus; species Neoceratodus forsteri. Next base: position 454,821,315 of record CM028135.1, on the reverse strand, counting down.
GGCAATAGAGTGGACTGTTTGTGGAAATGTGCCTATAGGTATTGAAAAATCAAAATAATGGAAAAAAAAGGCTCCTAATCCCAATGAGTCACACAGTAACAATTTGACGGCCCCTTACCACTGCTGAGGAGTGTGAGTGAACATGAAAGGGAGAAGTACAGTAAGAATTCTTGTCCCTTTCACTTGTATTTCATCATGTTTATGCAATCATGTTCTTTTTTTAATCCATTAGAGCATAAAGTAGGTGATGGTGAATTTGTTGAACAGCCCTAACAAGGGTGCTTCCCTGATCACTGCTGTCTGCTTTATCAAACAATGATCTCCATAATGATTAGTTGTCCCAGAAGCCTTGCTCCTTTATTTTTTCCACCTCCCCTTGCTGCCTTCAGTGTGTTTCTGTGTAGCTTTAGAAAACAGTGAAATGCTCCTTTTCTTTTCCCCCCATTCATTACATGCATGGAATAATACTGGACTGAATAGTTCATTTGTTACAATTATTATGAGATGTTGGAAAGACCCACCTGTTAAGGCTGCCTGTTTTGTTGTGCCTGAAAGCTTTCTGTAATAGTGTTTGTATTGTTAGGCAGGAGCTGAGGAGCATGAGTGAAAATGAAAGGGAGAAGTACCATACGAATTCTTGTCCCTTTCATTCATCTTTCTTTCTGTTTATGCAATCATGTTCTTTTTTTAATCCAGTTAGAGCATACAGTAGGTGATGCTGAACTTAACAGCCTTAACAAGGGTGCTTCCCTGATCAGTGCTGTCTGAATTATAAAACAATGATCACCATAAAGATTAGTTGCCCCAGAAGCCTTGCTCCTTTATTTTTTCCACCTCCCGCTTGCTGCCTTCAGTGTGTGTCTGTGTAGCCTTAGAAAGCAGTAAAATTCTCCTTTTCTTTCTCCTCCATTCATTACATGCATGGAATAATAGTGGACTGAATAGCTCATTTGTCACAATTATTATGAGATGTTGGAAAGAACTCAACAACCTGTTAAGGTTGCTTGTTTTCGTTGTACCTAAATTTTTTGTAATAATGTTTGTATTGTGCCTGAAATTTACTGTACAATGTTTATTATTCTTCCTCCCTATTCATTCCACCGGGTCACACCTGGAAACAAGCCTCAGCTCAATGTGCCTTTCCTGGTTATCACACTTTAAATAAATAAAAGGCTGTACTACAAATTCAGCATCACCTATGCTGTAACTGGATTTAAAAAAAAATCATGACTGCATGCACATTAACAAATAGCATCTACATTATCCATAGTTCTGCCATTTATTATTTTATTACCATTTCTTTCTGTTGTTGTTGTTTTGCATCGTACACACCCTTGAGGAGTTGGAGTGAAAGTGACAAAAATTCACACTTCTCCCCTTCATTTTCACTCGTGCTCACTCAGTAGTTGTAAGGGGCTGTCAAATTGTTTTGACTCTTTTGAATAAGGAGCATTTTTTTTAATTATTATTCTTATTTTTTATAACCAGTGACACATTTCCCACATACAGTCCACTCTATCATACAGAGACAACGAAATAGTTATACCGAACTGCCTCACATCTAAAAGCATGCATGTAGAACAGCCTAGAGTTGTTTACTTTTCCCCTAAAGTCAGCACATTAATATAATGTAACTGTCTAAGATTAAACCTCTGATGCAAGATGGTTCACATTTTACTTACACAAACTGTGAGCACTACTGAATGACTATGTTTAAGGACAGAAAAAAAGAAAGAAAGACTTTAGTCAGTAAGATTGAATGAGGGCTTCAGGAGGAAATGCTTATTTTTAGCCCTGGGTCAACTGGATCAATTTGGACAGCAGTTGGATATAGATATCTTCCCTCTATGGAAAAAGTAAATGGCTGTCACAAATTCAAAAAACAGAAATAAAAAATAAATCAACCAACAGTATTTTTTTTTCTTTTACCTTTATATCTTTAAATACATCAGTAAATGCCTGTTGGTATAAAGTGCTGACAGACCAGTACCAAGCTCCAGCTACTAGTAGCTGCAGTATTACTGTTCTGTGCCACTGCTTCCTTTCCTACTGCAGCTGGTGTGAGTCAAGCAGAATCGAAATTGAAGTTTACAGGTTTCCAAGTAATAGTTTGAAAGTGGTCAGTGCTAATGTAATGACACATCATTGTCAGGAAACAAAGGCACTGACAATGTGGGGGAGGGGAAGCTAGCATCACAGAACTTTATCAGTGACAAAGGCAGTATTTAGGCACACTCTCCAGGCAAAGAAAATGCCCATAGGAGTGACAAAACTTAACTCCTCTGCAGTGAAAAGCAGCCTGAACAACACAGTTCTCTCTCAATAGAGACTTGTTCAGTGTCACAAAGCATGCAGGTGTGGGCCTCCCTCATAGCCTCTCACCCTTCCCAACTCACATCATGAGGCACTTTTACACACAGGTCTCTGTTACGTAATGATTGTTACCTGTCTGGCACCATTGTAGTCTGTTTTGCTCTGTCTCCAATTTACACAAAGCTCTTTTTTCTGCAAATGTCCCTCTCCATTTTGCCTTTTTTTATTCTGGCATCCCCACGGAGTTTACAGGCAGCGTGAGAACTCAAAGCTGGGCAACAATGGGAATGGAATGGCCTGAATACACTGCGGGGTGAACTAGCACACATTGGGGTGAACCATGGCAACAACAGAACGCGATAAGGATGAGTGTCCACTGTGGTAATGGAAGAGAGCCACATTACACACAAACAGAGGTAACATTACACTGGTTCTGTAACAGTCCTTCTGTAACAGAAACCTGTGTATAGAAGTTCCTATGATTTCTTCAGAACACTGACCAAACAGGGGCCTTGTAAATCAAGACAATCAGTTCCTGGTTTCCTCTACTACTATTCTAGGCACATTATTAAACATTTGGTTACTGCTCCTAGGTGGAGAAAGTATAATTTTTATCTGGCAATATGCTTTACAAGAATAAAATAACTTAACAAAGTAATTAATGCTGATTTTACTGTACCCCTTAGTGCATTATCTGAAAGAAACCTGCACAGTTCCATATTGCTGCTTGGGCAATCAAAAGCAGCATTGTATTTTTTTTTTTGTAACATTGTAGCAGTGAATAATGACATAACTACAAGGTATATTCTTACCTTTGAAAGAAATACAGACTAGCTTTGATCACTTTGAAGATATGATTATACACTGGTACAATGTTACCAAATAATAGTAATGTTACAAAAATATGTACTATATGCAATGTTGCTTTTGATTCCCCGAGCAGGAATTTGGAACTGTTCAGTGTTTTTTATTTCAGATATATACTGAATAAAGTGCATTGTTACTTATCTTGTTAAACTCATTTATACTATAAAGTGTAATGCTCAAGAACATTGATATTTTCACCATGTAGGAGGCTCCTAAATGAAGAACATATCAATTTTGTCTAGCATTATGCTTTATAGTATACATGGTTTAACAAGATAAATAACAGTGCTCCTTATTCAGTACATATCTGAAAAAAACTGATTAACACAAAGGTTTAGTAATTTGTCTGATATGATAGAGGAAATTAGGAAGTCTTGAAGGGGACTTATTAAATTAAAGCAGCCCTTTCTGGGCTTGCACGTTGGACTTGCTAGGAATGGCTTTGTAAAAAAATGACAACACCTCCTGGGCTCAGCCCTGCACCAACTAGGCATGTTAAGTTTGTGTATTCCCTGCCTGGGCTTTGTCCCAACTGGAGTGGGCACCTAAAAAAATAATAATAATGAAAAAAAAATAATCAGCCTCTCCTGGACACAGTTCCTCTCAAAGAGGATAGAAATGGGGGGTCCAGTGCTCAAGAGGGAGATTATTAATTTGATTTAACCCCTTTTGCACTATCAACTTGGATCTGATAACAGCAGTTATAGAAAAAAAAAGAATACAGCCCCTACTAATCTCAGCTCTGCTCCAAGCAGGCACGTTAAATATTTACATGCCCTTCATGAGCTCTGTCCTGCTGGGAGCAGGCACATAAAAACCAAAAGCCCCTGCTGGGCTCAGTCTCACCTCAAGAGAATGGAAAATAAAAAAAAAACTTTGTTAAACCTCCTCCTGTGATAAAAGGGGGATTACTAAAATGAATCAGCCCTTTCTGGGATTGAACCTTGGACCCGCTATTAGGGGGCAGGAAAAAAAAACAGCCCATCCTGTGCTTAGATCTTCTCAAAGCAGGCATGTTAAATGTTTGTATGCCTTTCCTAGGCTTTTCTTGCTACTAGAAGGAAAAACATTATAAAAAAAATGTAATACATGTTCAGAGCTGTGATCCAGTCTGTACTGTCCCTCCCCCCAGCACTGATGCATGGTGGGATGGAGTGGAGACATTTCAGTGTATTCCCTCTTGTCCTGGGCTCAGCCCCTCTACAAGAGGATGGAAAATTAAATAATTTGTTAAAGTTCCTCAGTGCTTATTAGTTAGTTTTCATGGTGTGAACAGGAAAGTGCTTCTCCAAACTACCAGAGACCAGTCTTTCAGGGCAGTGGGTACCCTACATACCCCTTGTAGCAGAAAAAGTTGCAGCTTAAAAATACTGTACATGAAATATTTTTACAACCTCGCTTAACTGGCAGCTCAGGGGAAGCCACTGGGCCTGTAGTGTAAACAAACACGATGCTCCACAAATGAAATTGACTGCACAGTGTAGGCATACAAATTCTCACCTCAGCTGAAGCTCAGGATGGTGGCAAAATGAATTTGTGCAAACAGCAAGGGAATAACAACAGCAGTTGTTTGTGGAAAATATCATGACATTTCACATAATAGACATGCACTTTTTCAAAGGCTACACATCATAAGCAAGCTGCCAGTTTTATAGATTTAAGTACATATAGTCACAGCCCAGAATAATTTAATATTATTCACATGCAGTGTAAGTACTGATAAAACAACAGCCCTCACTATTGATGTGCAAGAATGTTAACCCCAAAAAACAAATTTAACACATTAATCCAAAAGCAGAGAAAAACAATATGACAATAGTAGCAAACATACATAAGACTGAGTTAAAAGAGTGAAACATAATGGATGAAGCTTTGATAGAGCTGGGCTGTCAAACAGTACAAATCATAGTACATATTAGAATTCCATATATTGCTCATATTTGTCAGAGCCCAAATACGAGCTCAGATGCAAACATCAAAGTGCCAGTTGTGTACCATGGGCAGATAGAGCTATCATTGGACAAAATATGTTCTGACAGTTTACTGAATCACCTGGCTGTATTTTCTACTATAACTACCTACTGTACATAATCCCAGGCATACTTTTAATTAACAATACCTTGCTGTAAAAAAGGTGTTATCTGAAAACTTTCATTCAAACCCCTCCTTTCATGGGATGTCAATTTATGCTGCCCAAAAGCCTCCCTGCTCAAGAGGAGATTGTTTAAATCCCAACCTCTCTTGCTCACCTCTAGTTTCTATACCATGAAATTTAAACACATGTCCGTCCATGTTATCCATAATATGGGCAGTGAGGACATTCTCGCTGTCTTTTATTTTTAGATTGTAAGTGTTCTCCCATTCTCACTTTGAACGTACAACTATTTTTCCCTATATAAAAGCAATGGCATTTGCAGACTGCCATGTAGATAATGCTTGTAGTATTGCAGTTAATGAAACTTCTAGTTTCATAAGTTTGGCCAGTGTTACGTCTGGGGAAGTGCTTGCTCACTACCAAACAATTACAAAACTTTTAAGCTCCACATTTGTGAGTTCCTGGGGGAACTGGTTATGTGGGTTTGCTACAGAGGTAGACAGCAAACTGAGCACTAAGATATCAGAGTGGTTTTGACCCTTCTGTTAAGTCATCCTGTGTGTTTGTTCTTTATATTGCTGCAATGTTGGTCCTATTGCAGAATGTGTCAGTTGCCATGAATTATGTTGTGCAGTAGAAAAGCTTGTGAGGTATAAGTCATTACAAAGTTCTGACAAGAACACAATTCAGTTTGAGTCTCATTCTGCTGTCCAATTTCACCCTGTCTTGTTAACAAATCCTTATGTTCTACACTATTTGCATGCATTTCCCCTCTGTCGATACATGTTATGTCATAGCCTCTGGCCAGAAAATTATCTCTCAGTATATGGGCCCCTTTCTCATATGATTCCAGTCTAGTACAATTTCTCTTGAGTCATATGTATTGTCCCTGGGATGTTTTCTATTGTATGCTGGGGATTGTTGGATTTAAAATGCAAAACTGAATTGTGGTCCATATTTTTATGACATATATATTTTGGTAGCTTCACAGACTTGTCAAATTAGCAGGATTACCTCATTTTGAACATTTTAATTAGCACTCATATTGTTTATACTTGCAAATAATTTGTTAAGTGATGGAGGTGTTCAGATCGAGCCACAGACTTCATGCAATATACAGTATTCTGATTACATGTTCAGACAGAGAGACTTGCACTGGAAGAAATCTTTTTTTTTAATGCCCAGTGAGAACATCAGACATAAATTCAGTGCATCACTATTGCTTATTGTATTTAATATCTGTTAGAATAAGAATATCTTTACCAGATCATGACAGTCACTGCCGAAATCCTGATATCTACCGATATCTTGTCCCGCTTAATTACATCATGTCCAAGTAGTGCAAACTAATATAATGGAAAGTCACAATTAGTAACTGGCAAAACACATGTGAGTAATGCAATTAAAAGAGGCGAGTTATCAGTTGGTATCGGGATTTAGGCAGTGACTGTATTTATGATCTGGTGAAGATATCATTATTCTAACAGGCATCTAATAGGAGATGCAACAGTGATGCACTGAATTTACAGTATGTCTAATGTTTTCACCTTGTATTTAAAACCAAACTTCTCCATCCAGTTCAAGTCTGTGTAAACTCTGTTGTAATTCATTGATGTACAGTACCACCACATCATGTCCGGATGTAGTACATTGAGACCTGGGGCAAGAAATTGTAAACTAATCCCCTTGAAACTTGATTCCCACCTGAGCAGCCAGAATATACAATTTACTGTATATATAATGGCTCCTGTAATTGATCAAAATTTGTTTTATGAATGGGACCCAATATCTATAGTTGCCAAAAGATAGTCTTATTTGTAATAGTTTTAGTGTATTTATTTGTTCATTGTACAAGTATATAAGTAAAAGCTTAATAGGGGTTTTATCTCTGTAGCTTCAATGGCTTGGTCTAGTAACAACATTGCTAGTTCCAGAACTGGTTGCCTTAAATACGATATACTGTACACATCAATCACTTGGTGAATATTTATTAATGATTTTAATTACCAGATGCTTATAGTTACACAAAGAACGGATATGCTTTTTTGATGAATGAATGAATGAATGACATTTTTGCCTATGGTAAAACCTGACTGGCTAAGGAACAACCAATCAGGTTTTACTACAGCTAAGCAAAACTGTCACTCATTCATTTATTCATTCATTCAACCACCCAATACTTATGGATCGAAGTGGATGTCTCTCTGCGACACAAGACAGTTTTCTTGTTGTCAGTTTGATGTTTGCTATGGCACTGGGGTTTGGGGCTTGGGATGGGGGGTGCACACAATAGACAGGAAAGAAGGAAGTGGGATTAAATTATGGCTTAAGGGGACAGGGTGGGGGTGGAGAAGGTGGCGAACACTTAATTATAGGTGATAGTAATCCATTAACAGATGAGCACAGAAGAGCTGCAGGGCTCCAATGGAATTTTTTTTTTTACAGCTAGGACTGAGTAAATCAAACACTTAACTACTGAAACCCTGAGACAAGGAAAACTGAGAAGGGGAGGGGGAAGGGAAGGAACATGAAGGAAGGGGACTGGAAATGGAACTGGGGAAGAATCTAAAAACAGATTTATTACAGTATTCCTACATTTACAGCAACTTCTGTATCCACCCTCCCCCTCCAGTTAGTTTTTGTAAGATGGCAATACAGATATTGATATAATATTCCCTTGTCATCTACACTCTTCACGCCTATCTCCCCCCCTTGTCTTTTTCCATAGTATAGTGGAATGTGCTTAAATACATATATCTATATATCATTATCTGTATTGTCATCCTATGAAAATGAACTGAAGGGAAGGGGGGAGACAGAAATTACTGTAAATTTACCCATGGCCACCTGAATCCCGAATAAAAAAAACTATTTATTATTATTTTTTTTATTTTAGTTTATGTTGACGGGGTAAGTACACTAGACAAATTCTGCCTATTTTCAGGCACAACCTGGGGAAGGGGGATACAGATGAATGCTCACTGTCCTTGACCTAGATTAAGCTGTTGATGGTATTTTTAGTGAATGGGGGGAAATTTGGCCAGGGCACCAGAGAAATTCCCCTACTGTTTTCGAGAAGTGCCATGGGATCTTTAATATCCACCTGCACTACCACCAGAACAAGCAGATGGAACCTTGGTTTAATGTCTCATCCAAAAGACAGCACCCCAAGTGTGCAGCACCCCCTTCATGCTACACTACAGTGTCAGTATTAGGATTTAACCCAAGTGCCTGGTGTGGGGATAGATCCCACAGCCTTCTGATCTCCTGGCCTCAGAGGTGAGTGTGCTACCTGCTGAGCCACTGACACTGAAAATATGCTTATAAAGCATCTTTAAGATTTTAACATATGAGTGAGGTTGTGAAACAGCTAATAGCAAAACTATGATAGTTAGGACAAAAAAGAAAAGGTGGCTAGGGCAGTATACTGAAGTACATTCTTATAGTACAACCTGGTGGTACCAGCATACTAGTGGTTAGTCTCCACACCTTTTTATACTGTTGTAGTATGCCACCCTGCCCCCTGTTTTCTTGTTTTTATTGGTTGCCCCTTTCCTTCCCCCTTCCAGTTCATCAATCCATTGTAGAATGACCATTTCACTTATACATAGAGCACTGTAGTTTAGCATATTGCCTAGCCACTGTTTTCTTTTGTCCTAATTATTAAAGTTATGCTGTTAGCTGTTTCACAGTCTCTATAGATGCTTTATAACAAAGGTTCTTTATATGATATTTGGGTGGCTGTTCATACATAGGTGCGGTACACCAGCTTCCAGGGCAGGCTGAGGGCTGGAATGAAGACCTCCTAGAGGAGAACAGAGGTGTAGCACAAAAAGGGGCTACAGTGGTGGTAGGAGACCAGAATATGCCTGATGTTCACTGGAGCTTCCCAGTGGTAAGTTCCACTGGGAGCCAAAAAGGTATCAAAAAAATTGTTTGTTCCCTTTTTTAACCCCTTCTACAAGCTGAAGCTCCATTGCAGCCCTAGCTGATTTTACCACACTCTTTGCTTCTTTGTTCTTCTGAATGTAGGCTTCCCATGCGCTGTCTTCCTGAGTTCTTTTATAGTTCCAATAGGCCTCCCTTTTGGTTCTGATTGCGGTCCTTACCTGGTTACTGAACCATATTTTTTTTTTGTGTTTGTTCATTTTGGTCACTGTTCTTATGCACATCCTGGTAGCTTCCAAAATGGCTAACTTAACTAGCCCCCATATTTCTTCTGGGATCCGTACTAATTCCCGACACCCATGTTCCCGACATCGAAAATCCCGTCACCTAAATCCCGACTCGTTAAGTGGCCGACATGTTGATTGACGGAATTACGAAATCCCGACTTATGTACTGCTTGCTGTAGGCAACCACTTTGGAGTTTACAAACCCCAGAATAAGGGGATTATGAAACATGTCAGTTTTATGAATTGAGGATTTTTAAAAATCTGAATTATGGATTGTGCAATATGTTAACAACTGTACATACAGTAATCAAGTGTGTCTTTAAGTATGTGTTCTGCATAAATCTGCCTGATACAGGCATACAAGACAATCTGACAGGAAACAATTCTACAGTAACAAAAGGGATCTTAGAAACACGAAAAGATGCTGCATATAAACACTGTATTCACCATGTAAATGTTTTCTTAATCGAAAGATTGGAAACAAAGAAGCACACCTATTAAGTCCCCAAATCTGTTTCAGATTTCTTGCAGACGAAAGTTCAAAACAAGCTAGTAATATCTGCATATTTGAATATCCTAGTTACTTCCACGTGTTACATCCATTTTTGAACAATAGAACTTCATATATGGATACGCAATGAATAACCTATTCACTTTTAAAATTAGCACAATGTTTCTGAAATTCTTGAAGCAGCAAAATTCTGCACAAATAAACAGAACTGGTTGCACTTTTGCTTGGAAAAATAATCCAAAATCTGACTATTCTTTTGCTTTCTGCAGGGACGGGGACCTTGACTTGTTCTTTTTACGTAATACTTTTTTAGAAGTGATGAACTGCCATTTTGGAAGAATTACAGACAATAGATTTCAGAAGGCATAACGCCAAACCCATAAATCAGCATTCTTACAAATTCAGTAAGTGTGTGTGTGTGTGTCTATATATCTATATGCAGATGTTAAGTCGTTTGTATTCCAGATGGCATTCAGCCTGGTTCAGATCATGAGACAGTATATCCATTAATAGGCGTGCATTATAATTTTGCCAACCTATTTAAGGCACTATTTTATACATAAATTACCGCGGGGGTACACGTATGGCAAGGTTGCATTACTAATAGCCTGTCTGCGTCTTTTGGAAACAATAAAACCTTCTTGAAAGTACCTTGCAGCCGGTATATTATTCATTGTGGACCTAGGGAGATTGTTGAGGTTTGACACACTGATCGAAATCACACTTTATTATTTTTTTTTCTCACACACGACTCATATGGAATACTGCGAAACCAGTTCTAAGCAAAAACAACATTCTGAAAAGCAGTATACTGAATCTGCGTTTCATAATACCTTAATTATATGTTTCTAAAATTAAAGTTTTATGTTTCCTGTGGAATTCACATTGGGTCTTCTCTCCAAAACGGTTATTTTAAATATCGGTTGACTCTAAAGAATGCACTTATTGAAATGCTCTCGACATTGGGGGACATTTAGATCTGTGGGGCCGCTGGTGGGGAACCAAACACTGGGGCTGGACTGTGTTGCTTGGTCACCAGAGATCCGTGGGCTTGCATTCCGAAGGCTCCAGCAGGCGTGAAATACAAAAGATGCCTACACTGAGCTGCGTTTGTGGTAAATACTTCTGGTAAGTCAACTGCAATGTTCCTCTGTGATCAGTATATTATGTTGAGGCAGCAGAAATTAAAACTGTTGGGATTTTATAATTCGGTCAATCGACATGTCAGGCACTTAACAGGTCGGGATTTAGGTGATGGGATTTTCGATGTCGGGAACGTGGGTGTCGGGAATTAGTACCTTTTCCATTTCTTCCACATCTAAATGCTCCTGGATTCTCAACAGCTTGCTTCTGACTACATCCCTCATTTTGTCAAAATTTGCTCTTCTAAAGTTTAAAACCTCTGGTTTGGATTATGATTTTTCTACCTCTAGGGCTAACTCAAACCACACAGAGTTGTGGTCACTGTTGGCCAGTGGCTCCCCAACACCCCTGTAGCTCTCACTGCCTCTGAGTTAATGAGGACTACATCTAGGATGGTGTCCAGTCTAGTCAGGGCACTAACTAGTTGTGTAAGTAGGCAGTCTTGAAGGGCATCAACCATCTTTTATACAAGAAAAAAGAAAGAAAAGGGCAGGAATAGTTAGACTTAAAGATAGTGACAGAGTAGTGGAAGAGGATAGGCTGGGGGCACTGTTCTGAACAACTTTTTTTGCTCAGTGCTCACCAAGGGAACACAAAGGCCCAGTACTAGACAGTGCCATCAAGGCTGCTAACAAAGGTGTTCCACAAATGGAAGCACCATCAATCACCAACAGTAGGGTTAGAGAGGCCCTGGATCAACTCAGGGAAGACAAGTCACCAGAGCTTGATGGAATACACCTGAGGGTGCAAAAAGAGCTAGTAAGTGAATTGGCATGTCCCTTAGCACATTTATTCAGCAGATCACTTCAGACAGGGGTAGTGCCAGGAGACTGGAGAAGAGCTGATGTGGTACCTCTCCACAAGGGAGGGAGTTGGGAAGAAGCAGGCAACTACTGACCAGTCAGCCTTACATCAGTAGTGGGGAAACTGATGGAAACCTTAATAAAACAAGATTTGGTAGAGTACCTAGATAAGAATGATCTGCAGGATGACATGCAACATGGGTTCATGGCAGGAAGGTCATGCCAAATGAACCTAATCACATTTTTTGACTGGGTCACTAGGAAACTAGACAAAGGCCATTCAGTGGCCCTCCTCTACTTTGATTTCAGTAAGGCCTTTGCTTCGGTGCTGCTCAACTGCCTGCTGAAAAAGTTGGAGGACCTTGGTGCAGCCAAGTGCATAGTCAGTTGGGTAGGTGATTGGCTTAGGGACAGAAAAGAGAGAGAGTAGCGGTCAATGGGGTGAGGTCTGATAAAGGTGCAGTTACTAGTGGTGTGCCCCAAGGCTCAATGTTGGAGCCAGTCCTGTTTAATGCCTTTATCTGTGACATTGGCATAAGAATTCAGGGCAAAATTGCCCTATTCATAGACTATGCCAAGCTAGGAGGAAAGGTTGACAGCAAAGAGTTGGTTAAAGACCTACAAAATGACCTACAGAGGCTGGAAAGATGGTCCAACATCTGAAAGCTAAAGTTCAGTACAAAGAATTGAATGTAAGGTGATGCATTTAGGTAAAGGGAACCCAAGAACAGATTACCACCTCAACGGAGTCCAGCTCAGCGCCACACAGGAAGAACAGGACCTACAGTAGGTGTCATCCTAAGCAGCACCCCTAAACAGACACGTCAACGCAGCAAATCTTATAGAAAGGCCAACAAAATGCTGGGGTGCATTGGGAAGGGATTTGACAGCAAGAGGAAGGAGGTAATACTGCCATTGTACAGGTCCCTGGTAAGGCCCCATCCAGAGTACTGTGTCCAGTTTTGGAGTCCACATCTGAAAAAGGATATAAACTGGTTGGAAGTCGTTCTGAGAAGAGCGACCAAAATGATCCAGGGCCTTCAAGGGCACTGGTATGAGGAGCATCTGGAAGAATTAAATATGTTCTCACTGGAGACAAGGAGAGAGAGGGGAGATATGATTGAAACATACAAGTTCCTCAGAGGAATAAATAAGGTGCCATCTGTGGACATGTTCAACAGATTCTCCGACTCTAACACTAGAGGGCATGAGTGGAAGTTGGGGAGCTTCAAGAGGGAGCTTAGGAACACTATTTTACAGAAAGAGTTGTGGGGCCATGGAATAAACTGTCAGCTGAGGTAGTGTAAGCAAAGTCCATGATATACTACTAAGGTTCATACTACTAAGGTATGGAAAAGAGCAAGGAGGCCAAGGGCCCATATCACTCTTATACTAAGCCGAAGAGTAATAGGATAAATTACAGTATACCCAGAGTTGATTAATCTATCAAGTCGATATTTGAAAATACTCATAGTTTCGCTGATGACAGCATCCAAAGGTAGTTTATTCCAATAACCGATAGTTCTAAGGGTGAAGAAGTATTGTCGGCTAGTGTGTTTAAATGGTTTCCCTACAAGTTGCAAGGGGGGTCTCTGATATCATGAGAATAAGTTTTAAAGTCAAGTCCTAATTCCGACATGAGGTAGGGATCCTGAATGACATCAAAAAGAAACTTACGGTTGCCTCTAAGGCGGCGAGTGGATAGTAACATAAGATTTAATAATTTTAATCTGTTATCATAGGATTCTGATTTAAGCCCAGAAATCTGTTTAGTAAACTTTCTTTGTATTTTTTCTAAAGAGTTACTGTCTGATTTCTTATAGGGGCACCAAAGCTGGGATGCATACTCCAGGTGTAGCCTGGCATATGCCCTGAAGAGAGGCGTCAATACCTTAGAGTCCCTAGATTTTAATGTTACGTAGGATGGACCACAGAACTCCATTAGTTTTACAAATGACACCTTGCAGATGTTTTTGTTGAGAAAGATTGTGGGATATGGTAATACCAAGATCCTTCTCATCTGAGGTGGTACTAAGTGTAGAACCTGCTAGTGTATAGGGGTGATTTAAATTCCTGGGACCTAAGTGCATCACCTTGCATTTGGATGTATTCAATTTCATCCCCATGTATTTACCCAATCTGAAATAATATTGCGGTCCTGTTGAATAATAGCAGCCTGTGCTGGATTAATGCATGGGCCCCCAATTTTAACATTGTCGGCGTATTTAGTAGTGATAGAAGAGCAGTTTTTTGATAAATATGCTATAAATGCTTGAAATAGCAGGGGCCCAGGACAGAGCCCTGGGGCACCACACTGAGTACTTTACCCATATCGGATAAAATGCTGTTAATAATTACTCTTTGAGTCCTATCCTGTAACCAATTGCAAATCCAGTTTATTATGTAATTATTGATATTAAGTTTTTGAAGTTTGCTAATGAGGGCCCAGTGAGGCATGACATAAAATGCCTTACTGAAATCAATAAATATGATGTCACATGATGTTCGACTGTCCAAAAGTACACTAATACTGTATGTTCACAATGCTTTTAAAAAAGCGCTCTGCCAGCATCTCAGCTCCACCAACCAATGCTCCTGTTTCAAACCTCCTTAGTCCTCTGGGTATCCTGCCTATCCCAAAGCTCTTACCTTTTCTACACAATACTCCCCTTGTGGTACAGCCTATCTCAGATCTCTCTCCTGACACTAGCCTCCTGCAGCCATCCCTTTCTCTCTTTGCCAGCTCCTATCCTATACCCTACCTTTCCTTATCCTGACCTGCTATTATCCCTACTGTTCACAATCTTGCCATTCCCCTGCCCATGATCCCCCTGCACTTGTCAGTATTTGACCACATTTTTATTGATTTTTGTTGTACTTTCTAAATCATACTTTCAGGACTACTACTGCAATACTCTTGCTACTGCATGTTTTTCATCATGCTTTGGCTGTAAAAATCTCTATGATCCTACCAGGACCACCCTGTGTACTACCTGTAATGCTTAACTTATTGTTAAATGTTTTTTTCAAAATACCTTGAATACTACCTGTGCTGCTTAGCCTATTGTTTAACGTTTCACATCACCTTAGTTTATGTATCTCGATGTAATCTACAGTTTATTATACCTGCAATGTTTGCCCTGTAACCTCCCGGGTCATTCCTGAAAATAGTCATCTTTATGGCTAGTGCACCCACCTGGTAAACAAAAACTAAATAAAATAAAAAATAAAAGCATAGCAGATTAGTTAGGTAGCTTCTTCCTCTCTTGAAACCATGTTGTTCTGGGTTGTAGTTATCAATTGTGGAGAAATGATATATTTGAGGAGGTTCTCTAGGGTCCTACATAAGGATGAAGTCAAACTTATGGGCCTGCAATTCTCCCAATTGTGTTTTGAACCTTTTTTATGAATAGGGACAACCTTTGCCTCTTTTCATTCGTCAGTGACAAAGTTATCAGCCAAGAAGCATTCAAAAATAATTTTTAAAAGAGAGCAATATTGTCAGTCAATTAAGAATAATAAATGTCCAGCCAGATTGTCAGGACCTGGACAATATTTTCCCTTAAGTGTCAACAGCTTATTTAATACAAGCTTTTCTGAGAAACTAATCTAAGGGGTTATATTTTGTTTGGTAGGTGAACAAATGTTACAAAATTCTCTATTAAATAGATCAGCCATAGTTTTAGGATAATTTATTAACTCGTTATTCAGGGTTAAAAGTTCAACCTGATACAATGGTTTCTTTAAGGAGTTAATATAAGAATAATAATTTTTACTGTTTGTTTTATTAGCATTACAAGCAAGATTATATTCCTATCTAGACTTGGTCTTTTGATGCTTGATTTACATTTCTTTTGAGTTTTTTTATGGGATTCCCAGTTTGATGCAGATTTATTTTTGAGGAATTTATTATATTTTCTGTTCTTACATCTAATAAGTTTTTTTATTATATGATTCATCCAATCAGGTGACTGCTTACTGTTTGGAAATTTAAGTTTCGATGGGATGAATGAGTCCCTTAAATTAGTTATAATTTTTTTTAAATTAGACTATCTTTGTTGTGGAGTTATATTAGAAAAAGTAGAGACCCAGTCAATGTCATTAAAAGCATTTTAATAGCTGTTAGATCAGCTCTGTCATATAGATAAATGATGGTAGAACTGCGATTATGCATAAAATGTTTTTGTAAAGTAAACTGAATAAAATTGTGATCGCTGCCACCAATCGGATCACAGATTTTAACGTTATTGATTTCTAGGTCAGCGTCACTGATAACGAGTTGCAAGATGATGTCTCCTCTTGTGGGAGCAGTTACACGTTGTTTAAGATTTAATTCAGAGCAGATGGCTAGAAGTTTGTTACCTTTGCTACTGGATGCAGTGAGAGTATACCAATTAAT
Source organism: Neoceratodus forsteri (assembly GCA_016271365.2). Lineage (NCBI taxonomy): Eukaryota > Metazoa > Chordata > Ceratodontiformes > Ceratodontidae > Neoceratodus > Neoceratodus forsteri. Next base: position 454,805,009 of record CM028135.1, on the reverse strand, counting down.
GTCACTGATATTGAAATCATCAGTGACAATAATATTACCTAACTAACTAGACTGTTCGATTTCAATAAGTATAGCATCTAAAATCTCAACAGAAGAGTTTGGGGGATGGTAACATGCCCCAAGGATAAGGAAATCATTTTGTGTAAAGAAAAGTTTAACCCAAAGAGTTTCAGTGAATGTATCATGAGTTTTAATACAGCTAATGATGTCTACTGAATTAATTTTATTGTTAACAAAGAGTGCAACCCCACCTCCCTGCCGATTCTGCCTATTTAGTTTATAAGAAAGAAAATCTGGTAGCTGAACTTCCCAGGATGCTTTATCATCACCCTAAGTTTCACAGACAGAAATGACATCTAGATTGTCTTTACAGGCTCTGAGTTGTAATTCATCATATTTATGGATCAGACACCTAGCATTAAAGCTTAAGACATGTAGCTGATGACTAGTAAGTTTGCTATTTCCAGTTGAAGTATTATGAGACGAAGGGCAGCCTGTTATCTCCCCCCAATTACTTAGTTTAAATGATTGTTTATAATGGACAGGAATTGTTTACCTAAAAGGGCATGTCCCTGCCTACTAAGGTGTAAACCATCTATGCAAAATAGTTTGTTTCTATCAGCAAACTCTTCCCAGTGGGTAATACAGGTGATGTTTTGTCGTAAGCACTATTTGAGGAGTCATTCATTAATTATCTTTATTTTTTTGGTTGAGAAGGGGGGGACTATCTAGGTAGTGGGAGGATCTCAGAAATACAGATGTCACTTCCCATTTTGACCTGTTTGTTTGTCATGGCAACAAAGGTTGCTGTAATGTCCTGTATAGAGCTGTGAAGTATGTTATTAGCTCCCACATGTACAATAGTAATAGGGTTAATTAATACCATGTTCGCCCATGATATTATTAAGCATATGGGTAAGGTCAGAGATCTTGGCCCCACTGAAACTAGAACCAGTCCTCTTCCTAGTGGAAGACTAGGTTTGCAGGCAAAGGCACCTAGCTTCACCTCAACTCTTTCTTCTAGGTTTACTTGTAAGGACAGAGCAAGGAACAACAGCATCAGTGCAAGGAAAAAGATTAAGGCTTCTTTTGGCTAGGCAGATTTACTGTGTGTTACTACTGTGTGTTGTGCTCACAGTGTTTGTTACTGTTTTTTGCTTACATTTTACTGCTGTAATCTTCTCTGATTCAAATTGCTGTTGCAGGGTATACTTACTGCTGCATTATTAGAGGGTGTGCCTACAGGTTTGTTACTGTTTTGTGCTTACAGATTACTGCTGTAATCTTCTCTGATTCAAATTGTTTTTTTGCAAGGTATATCTTCTGTTACTGCTTTATTTTGATCTGTAGCAAAGTGTTTTTTGCAGGGTATATCTTCTGTTAAATTGTTACAGGTGGTGCTTACAGGATTTACAGTTTTATCTATCATTAGCCTAAGCTTTCAGGGCTACTGCATTAAATGTTGGTTGATTGTTTCTGCTCTTACCTCCTTGTTTCTTTTATCCATGGTTCTTCATTTTCAGCAGGGGAAGGGCCCAGCCACCCACCCCCATCCCCAACCACCCCATGCTACACTCCTTTTATACAGTAGCACAGTCCTGACATTTCCTGTAGCAAAGCAGAAAGGGGGAGGATCAGAGGGGTATCCACACAGTGACCTCACTTACAGGGGCATAAGTAATTTAACTTGTTATAACAAGTTATACAAAAACAAAAAACAAAAAAAATCTAACTTTTGCTTTCGTTTTCCTCCTTCTAATTACTCAGATCAGGTTATAAACTCGGCAGCTCAACTAGAATGGATATTATTAACTGCAGGTACTGCGGAACACTTTTCAAATGGGCAGATATACAGGATTTAGGATGTTGTCCTACATGCTGGACCATTGGAGATCTAAGGGCTTAGCTCCAGGCAGCATGGGCAGAGATTGCACACCTCAAATTGCATATTCAGGAGGAAATATATTATGAGAACTGCCTGTCACTTCCCCAACATCCAACTGAAGTACCTCGACTGCAGAGGGTAGTAGTTCTGGGAGATTGGCAGGTGGTTAGGAGGGGCAAATCAGGTGCCCCATCACTCAATGACCTCCAATGTATCACCTCCACAAACCATATAAAAACTACAAACAGATATCTGCCTCTATCTCCAAAATCAAACAAAGGGGTAGAGGACATTACAGAGCAGGACACCACCGCACAGGAGCTAGCACTACAAAACTCACCCAAAACAGGGACCAAAACAAAAAAAAAGGAAATCCAAAACACTTCTGATCATAGGAGACTCCATGATTCGGGGAGTTAATACCTACCTCCAGCCGGGGGGGTAATGGTCAGATGTCTCCCAGGTACATCACCATGGAGAGACACTGACCACTTTGCTAAAATCATGCAGGAAGCAGGAGAAAACATTGATGTCCTGGTACACATAGAGACTAATGATCTCGGCAGCTGGTCAGCTGTGGAGACCAAGGAACATCTGACCAGGCTGGGAGACAAACTGTCATCCATTTTGTCCAGCATCTCCTTCTCTGAGATCCTGCCAGTCTGGGAGGGGGGGCAGATAGATGGAAGGTCAGAGAAGGGGAGATAGGGGAGCTAAACATGTGGCTCAAGGGCTGGTGCCAGGAAAAAGGATACAAATTTGTAGGTAACTGGCAACAGTTTTGGGAGTGAAAGTTCTTGAAATTTGATGGACTGCATCTGATTAAGGAGGGAGTCAGTGCATTGGGGCAGAAGTTTGATGTCTTTGCAGAATATTTAAACTAGCAAATGGGGAGACGGGTGCAGCACCCGATACATCGAATGGGAAGAACACCCCTCCCCCCTCAACTAGTGATCAGACAGGAGTTCAGCATGTTTGTAGTTCATTTGCAGCACCAGGTAAGGAAAAAGGTCATGCAGAGGAAACGCCAGACTTCGCCCAACAACTAACGCACCAAAATCTGGCCAATGGAAAATCATGTACACAAATGCCCGCAGTCTGGGAAACAAGATCCCAGACCTGCAGGCAACAATGACAGAGGCTAAACTGGATATAGAAGCCATTATTGAGTCATGGATCACTAGTAACCACACTTGGGAGATTTCAGTACCCAGCTATGTACTGTTCAGATGAGACCGAGGTGCAAAAAAGGGGGGGGAGAGTGGCCCTTTATGTCAATGAAAATATCAAAGCTACAGAAATTCAGAATACACATAAGGAGCCAGAAGAACTGTGGGTCACCCTGGAAACAGGAAATGGTACAGCCATATGAACTGGGGTTGTCCACAGGCCTCCAGACCAGGGGGAGGACATAGACACACTACTGTTAGAAGATATACAAAATATGACAGCTAAAGGGGAGGTTCTGGTAATGGGAGGCTTCAACATGCCAGTTACAGATTGGTCAATACCAGCAGGAACATCCACCAGAACTAGACACATAGTGGATTCTCTGCAGGGGGAAGGCCTCAAACAACTGGCACAACAATCCACAAGAGACAGGGCTAGCCTAGATCTAGTACTGACTAACGGGGAAAGGATCACAGATCCCCAGGTAGAAGGTCACCTGGGGGCCAGTGACCATCACATGGTATGGTTCAATTCGGCCACTAGAACTAAATCATCCCATTCCAAGGCAAAAATATAGGACTTCAGAGGAGTTGACTTTGATAAGATGGCCAACAGAGTTAAGTTAGCCCTGGCAAGAAGAAATTCAGGTGAGGGGGTACAGGCAAAGTGGGCAAGCATTAAGGATGCAATACTTGAAACAACATCCCATTGTGTTAGGGAGGAAAACAAGAGCAAAAGAAGGAGGAAGCCACTTTGGTTCTCCAAACCCATAGCAGAAAAGGTCAGAGCCAAAATGTTGGCCTTCAGGAAATATAAGGGAATACAGCGGGACAAAGATAGGGAGGCATACCAAACTTCTCTAAGGGAAGCAGGGAAGGTAGTAAGGCAGGCAAAGGCCCGAACTGAAGAAACACTAGCATGAATACTTCAAGTAGGGGACAAGACTTTCTATAGATACATTAGTGAAATGAGAAAGTCCAGAGGGGGTATTGCTAAGATCAAAGGGGATAAGGGGGAGAATGTGGAGGAGGACCAAGGAAAAGCATCTATCCTAAATAGATACTTCTGCTCAGTATTTCTGAGGAGAAGGTAGGGCAGGGCCCACAGCTCAGCACCATGGACACAGAGGGGAGAGAGGTGTGCACAAGTCCCTTCACAAAATAAAGGGTCCTGCAAGAGCTCACTAAGCTCAGGGTGGACAAGGCAATGGAACCTGATGGCATACATTCCAGGGTACTAAAGGAGCCAAGGGTGGAACTAACAGAGCCATTAGCAGAACTGTTTAGTGAGTCTCTGAGCACAGGAGAGGTCACAGAAGACTGGAGAAGGGCTCATGTGATCCCACTCCACAAGAGTGGTAGCAGGGAGGAGGCAGAAACTACAGACCAGTCAGTTTTACCTCAGTAGTGGCCAAGATTATGGAGGCACTCCTTAAGGAAAGGATAGTGCAACACCTGGATTCCATAGGAGCACAGGATCCAAGACAGCATGGGTTTACAACAGGAAGGTCCTGTCAAACAAATCTCATAGATTTCTTTGACTGGGTAACCAGAGTGATGGACCAAGGGGGTGCAGTTGATGTTGCCTACCTTGACTTCAGCAAAGCTTTTGATACTGTTCCACATAGAGGATTGATTAATAAGCTGTGTATTCTCAGGGTGGGTCAGAAGTTGGTTAACTGGGTGGCAAACTAGTTGGCAGGCAGAAAACAGAGAGTGGTGGTAAATGGTACACAGTCAGAAGAGATGCAAGTCACAAATGGGGTACCTCAGGGATCAGTCCTGTGGCCAGTTCTCTTTGATATCTTCATCAGTGACATTGTGGATGGATGGAGGGTAAGGTTTGTCTGTTTACAGATGATACCAAGCTCTGCAACAGAGTAGATGATCCAGATAGGGTGAGCAGAATGAGAAGCGATCTGGATAAACTGGCAAACTGGTCGGAAGAGTGGCAACTGGGGTTTAATGCAAATAAGTGCAAGATCATGCACATAGGGAAGAGAAACTCTGAAGCCACCTATAGGTTGGGAGGGGAGTTGCTGGCAATCACCAAGGAAGAAAGAGACTTGGGCATCATCATCACAGATGACCTGAAATCATCCAAGCAGACCACTAAAGCAGTAGTAAGGCTAGGGGAATGTTGGGGTGTATTAGTAGGGTATCACAAGTCGTAAGAGGGAGATAATAATCCCTCTTTACTGTGTGCAGTACTGGAGGCTGCACCTGCACAAGGACATTAACAAAACGGAGGGAGTCCAGAGAAGGGCAACCAAAATGGTGCAGGGACTGCATCAGAAAACATATGAGAACAGATTAATGGAGCTCAATATGTATACCCTACAGCAAAGGAGGGAGAGAGGTGATATGATCGAAACATTCAAACATCTTAAGGGCATTAACAAGGTGAAAGAGTCTAACATGTTTCAATATAAGAAAAATAGCAGGACAAGAGGACACATCATGAGATTAGAGGGAGGCCGATTAAGGGGTAATGTGAGGAAGTTCTTTTTCACAGAAAGTTTGGTGGATGCATGGAATGGACTACCTCAGGAAGTAGTGGATATGAATACAGTGCAGGGCTTCAAACAGGCATTGGATAGGCATGAGGGAGCAATACAGATGAGTATGAATAGATAGACCATGACAGAGTAAAGGCTTATGGCACATTCATAAGGTAGAAAAAATGGGCAGACTGTATGGGCCTTGCGGTCCTTATCTGCCATCAACTTCTATGTCCTATTTTTCTATGTATTTGTCTGGGTTACAAATAGTCCTGTCCAGATGTTTCATTATGGAATTGCTTAGTATGAATATTTGTCTTGGACAGGAACTAACAGGAAAATGATTGTCATTAGTTAAAGGTACCTCATATTCTGAATTTGGAGTAATGATGGTTGAAAGATCAATTAGTGGTGGATCAAAGGTCGCAGTGGTGGGTGGGTTAGAAGGAGTAGGGGTAGGACCAGGTGTTGCATTGGTCGGTGGCCATAAGTCATTAGTAGGGATGCCAGAGGGAAGATCAACTGTTGTAACGCTTTGGCTTTCAGGAGAGATAGAAGGTTAAGGGAGTCAAATCTGTTATACAAGGGGATGCTATGAAGCTCTGCCTTTCTTCCCTTTTTACTGACTCTGGCACTTTGTACCTCATACCAGGTGTCATCACTACTTGTCTCAGTTGAGTAATCTTCCTCCCTAGCTCTTTTTCTAGTTGTTTCTGGTTTAGAGATACGTGGGGCTGAAATACACCCAGGCTGCACTGAGTCCGAGGAATTATTGGCCCCAGCTATTGGTATATTTGCAACAACAGGTCTAGTTTTTCCAGAATTTGATTGTGCTATAATTAAACCAGCTGTCTGGGGTGATTTATTGACAGCATTAAACCTTTTAGTGATTTAATTTTGACTTATTTCTAGTGCCACTAGATGAGAATTAAATGAACTTACCTCATGCTGTATTTCTATATTTTCTATGCATTTATTACACTGATAGGGCTGAGTAGGAATATCCCTGATAGTGTAATACACATATTGCATAATGTACATTTCAGCCCTACAGCTCCGGTAGAGGTTGTAATAGTTTCATTTATGGGGTCCGTTAGAACAGATGTCGCCATGTTATTTAAAATAAGTTAGATATAGTATATTGCACATACCCTGTGTGCCCAAGGGCCTTATGAAAAACAGAGGATGTACACTGACTGACAGGCCAATACTGCAGGCAGATGGTTTGCAATAGCGTACCTTAAACAGTATATAGTGATGCCCCACGTACCCTCTGGACCCTTTAGACACATGCAGATGTGCGTGTCTCCACGCACTCACCCTGCATGTGCTTGCCTGCTCGCCAGAGGGCTTGATTTAATAGCAGTCCATGATCCGGAAGTGCTCACCGAGGTCACTGGCCAATTGCAGCAGCAAATTAAACTTAAAATGATTAAAAAAGTCAAAATACCACTCATTCATGGTATACAACTAAAATTATGCTGCCCAGATGAAGTTAAGCAGAAAAAGAACTGTAGTTCTTGAGTTGTAGTTCCTGAGTAAACTCAGGGAACTACAGCTCCTCTTCCTGTTTCCTTAAGACACAGGGCTCAATCACTCACTCTAGCGAGGTGTATTACAAAGTAAATTAGCCACAGAAAGCACGAAACAAAGTGTATTAAAGCTAATGAGAACAGTAAACACCACTGTCACCCAGGAAACTGCTGGGATGGGACAAGGCTAAAGCACGATCAAAAGCAACAGGAGGAGTAGGAGGCATTAGGCAGAAGGGGGGTTAGATCCTTGACTCCGAGAAGGTTCAAAGGACACATGGGCAGACTAGATGGATCCTTGGTCTCCTGCCATCTTTATTTCTGTGTTTCTATGTTTCTACTGGCACTAGTGCTAGTGCAGCGCAAGCACAGTGCAGGTGCTTCTGGCTGAATATGAGGCCCATGGACTGCTGTTCTGGGCAGATTGAAGGAGCATCTGACAGGCACGTTAGGGGATTTGTTGTGGAGCAACAAGGTATGTATAGAGAGAGAGAGACAGTTAGAGAGAGCAGGGGGAGAGACTGTTAATGAGTGTTACAGTATGGAATATACAGTTGAATTGAAAGAGAAAATACTGTAAAACAAGTTATTTTCACACAAAGTAAGTTTAGCACGAACACAAACGCAACCATAATTGTGCAAAGATAATTTAGCGCTTATTGCAGCTCAAGGTATTTCTAACATTATTATGGGCACTGATATGAACATGGTTTGGAATGAACTGGTGGACAGAAGTGCCTCAAGGTTAACTAACAACCCGAGATCTTCAATCTCTCTAAAGAAGGAGATCACGTGATGCAGGGAACCTGGTAGCAGCACTGATCTGGAGCTCCTGCCTTACACCTCTCGCCACCACTTATAAACAGCTAGATCAGGGTAATTCTTTAAAAATACAAGTTTCAGATAAGATCTACTGCCTTCAGCGATCATTTATTCCTGATTTCTGCATTGCATTTGGCTCTACTAGCCACGATGGACACTGATATGAGGCAGGCCCCAATTAAACACACACCACCTGCTACCCCTGAAAAGACGCTGAAAAAAATACGAGCTCAAGGTACTGTGATCAACAAACCAGGTTTCTCAACTTCTGTCACAATCCCCCTGACTGAAGATCGCTTTCTGCAAGAACTTATGCCCTTTAGGGAAACCCTATCTGACATCTCAACTGAGCTAAAATCCATTAGAAGTGATCTTACTAGCCTTATGAGGACAGTGGGTGACACCGAAGCTCGATCAGTGTCCCTGGAAAAATGGAGAGACAAAACTGAACCAGAAATAGTGCAGCTCCACCAGCAAATCTATAAGCTACAGTTAAAAACTGAGGATCTGGAGGTACGAAGTAGAAGAAATAATGTTCTGATTATTGGCCTACCGGAGTCTGAAGAAGGTACTAACATCATGGCCTTCTTGTAGAAATTTTTACAAAAAGTAATGGGCCCTTCCCCACTCAACCCCACCTACCAACTTGAAAGCGCCCACCGCTCTCTGAGACCGAGACCCACTCTGGGACCCTCCCCCAGGCCGATTATCTTAAAATTCTTGAGCTTCGTTGAAAAGCAACACGTTCTATCAAAAACAAAGGAGCTGCACACAATCTCCTGGGAGAATTCCACACTTTGAATTACACAGGACTTACCTTTCGAAACGCAACAGAAGTGGTCAGCTTTTCACCCTACAGTCAGCAAACTGATTGCGGCAGGCATCCCCTTCAAGACGCTGTATCTGGCAAAGCCACAAGTCTCTGTGGAGGGCTCTTGGGTTTCCTATGAATCACTGGCCCAAGCTTCATCAGACTTAGCCACTAGACTACCTAATTTATTTAAAGCAGGCTCAATATCTTGTATCTTTATCTGGGCAAGCACAGTTGCCCGCTGGCTGCTTTTACTAACTTATGGGTAATACTGGGGTTCTAAATTTGAGTCATCTGGTGGTGGCTGCTCATCTTCCCCCATCCCCGTCTGGTTAAAGCCCTGATTGTGCAGGGCTGGCTAGACCTTATTGGTGATGTTTAAGCTGCAATCCCTAGGCCAGAAAACCTTTGTAATTTCCTTCTATAAGGGATAGGAACCATTTTTCTAAGGGTGGTTTCAGGGGGATGTGTTCACGTTAGGATTGATTTCAGTACCATCCTTATCCTTTCCCCCTAACATTTCCTCTGCCTCACATCACCAATGGATCCTGGACTTTAGTCCCCTGCAAGTACTTGATTTAAACAATATTATTTAAGTTAAAATGTCTAACTCTGAGGTTATAAACTGACTGTTTGTTCAGGGGAAGAGAGGGTTCCATTAATGGTACTTTAAAAGATCTGACACAGTTTGTGTATTGTTTTCGTTTGATTAACTATGACTTCTCTTAAGGCCCGAGCTTTATTCCATTTGGGAATGGGCACTTCTATTCTTCTACTCGGAGACCACTGTTGACATGATTAAAGCGGCGGCGATATTATGACAGCTTACCACTTGGCTCCCTGGATCCCCACTAGCTCAAACCAAGTTAATGGGGTATTACATTTACTTTATTTTCTGAAAGGGTAAGACCAAATGGGTGCTTTAACTAGCTTTATTTTTCCATTATAACCACAACTAGTTTCATAGCTATATGTTCTAGAGTGGTATAGAGCAATTAAGGGAGGTGAGGGTGCGGGAAGGGGCTCCTAGATGGCACAGGCTCAAGGTATAATTGCATTACATACCAGTTCAGGGGGGGATGGCTTTATTTTCTTGTCTATTTTCTTTTCTTTGGCATATGGTACCTACCATTTCAGTTGTCAGTACCAGAATTTGGGGTTCCATTAGCTTTTACATTTCAAATACTCCACTATCTTCCAAGGGAAATTACTGCCATCTGGGTATGACCTCCGAAGAAGATCAATTACAGATCAAGAGTATGGTTTCTATCATATAGGAGGTCTCAAGTAAATAGTTGTTGGGGTATATTGAAGGGGGGGTGGGGTAGGTCCCCATATGACTTGTCATTTTCTATATTTGTATTACTTGCAGAGGTTATGCTACAGTTGAGTGTACTAGGCACAAAATATGTATTAGCTCCTATAATAGCCAATTTCAGGCTGGAATTTTACGTTTTTATTATAATAGTCATTGGGGGGAGAGGAGGGGAGTGGTCGGAGGGTGCCTTGTGGGTTATGGTTATTTAATAATTAATAAACCTTGGTTATTACCTGTTTCTGATGACAATGGCTAGCAACTCAATGAAAACTGTCACGTGGAATGTCAGAAGTGTTAGAGACCTAACAAAAAAGATATCAGGTTCTTAAACATTGTGCCCTACTCAATGCTGATATAATTATGCTTCAAGAAACCCATCTGTTAATTAATGAATCAATCTGGTTACGTAGGCAGGGGGTCTCCCAAATTTTCACAGCAGGTGACTCCTCAGCGAGTCGAGGTGTGGCTATTTTAATGAAAGGACATGTATCTTTTCAAGCAGAGGCGACCATTGCAGACCCGAATGGCAGGTTTGTTTTAGTTAAAGGCACTCTAAACAACACCAAAGTGGTTTTAGGATCTATTTATGGCCCTGTGGGAGGGGACACAAGTTTTTTAATGGAACTAGCTAACAGAATTGCTACCTTCTTGCCTTCTCCCTTGATTCTGGGGGGCGGGGGGGAATTGGAATATACCACCAAATCAGGATCTGGATAGAGCTTATCTACCACTAAAACCCTGTTTCCCCTCCCAAAAAAGCATTGACTGACTTTATAGACACGCTGGGAATCTGTGACCCATGGCAGATCCTCAATCCTTCTCATCGTCTTTTTACATTCTACTCAAACGTCCATCAATCATGGTCCAGACTAGATTATATTCTAATCAGTCTTCCTCTCATGGAAGGTCTCTGCCAAGCTGGAATAGAACCTATTGTTCTATTGGACCATTTGGTGGCATGGTTGGTACTGTCCCCTGACCCAGACATACAGAGAGACTCAGCTTGGAGGTTGAACACACAATTACTAAAAGATAACACTGCTGTTTCTCATATGAAATTACTCATCCTCTCTTTTATGGATCTTAACAATGGCTCCATACAAAGAGAGGACTTGATGTGGTGGACACTTAAATGCTACCTCAGAGGTGGGTTTATTAAGTTGGCATATAGGAGGAAAAGGCTAAGAGAAGCTAGGGCTCTATCTCTCTTAAACCAAATTAGGGTGTCAGAAAACTCTCTCTCTCTCTCTCTCTCTCTCTCTCTCTCTTCTACCACTTCTCCTGCCTCCCTGGAATCTTTGCTAGCTCTAAGGAATGAATACATGAATGTGGTGAAGGAGAAAGCAGAATTTGCCCTACTAAAGACTAAACCCAAATATGCAGACCAGGGGGAGAAAGCGAGTAGACTGCTAGCTTTGCATCTATGCAAACTAGAGGGTTCTAGATTAATCCCCTCCATTCTGGCCCCAGAAGGCTCCACCAAAACTATGCCCTGGGACATTGTCCAAGTGTTTGAGACCTTTTATCATACGCTTTACAGGAAAAATTCCTCCCCAGTAATGCCCCAAGTAATCAAGGCATTGACTGACTTTATAGACACGTTGGGAATCTGTGACTAGACTCTCTCGAACTTCCCTGTTTATCGACTCACCATCAGGCCTCCCTGGTCTCCCCTATTACTCTCGCTGAAATAGTGGAGGCTATCAATAGTTTATCTTTAGACAAAGCGCCGGGCCTTGATGGGTTTCCATCCAATTTTTATAAAACTTTCTCCAAGGAATTAGCTCCCCTACTCCTTAACTTATACTCCCACATATTCAAGGCTGACACCCTTGATCCAACATTACTGGAAGCCACAATTATCCTCTTGCTCAAACTGAATAAGCCCCATCTTGACCCAGCCAGCTACCGACCAATTTCACTCCTTAATTGCAACATCAAAATCCTAACCAAGATTCTCTCACTCTGGATTAAAAACCTCTGGACTCATTTATTGAGTGATGAACAGGTTGGATTTGTACCAGGTCACTCCTCTGTTGATCATCTCAGAACACTTAAGCACATCATTTATGCTGCCCAAACTTCCCATTCCCCTATGGCATTGATCTCCCTGGATGCCAAGAAGGCTTTCAATAGGGTGGACTGGGAATTTCTTTGGGTGACATTGAGGAAAATGGGTTCTCCTCCCTCGTTCATTCAATGGATACAATCAGTTTGCTCCTCGCCCTTAGCCAAGATTTATTGTAATGGTGTCTTCTCCTCCTGATTCTCTTTATTCATTGGTACTAGACAGGGGTGTCCTCTCTCACCTTTCCATTTTAACCTCTATCTGGAACCTCTTCTCCATCACATTAAGCGATCTCCCCAGATTCGAAGTATCCAAATGCTGAACTGAACCTTAACTCTCTCAGTATATGCAGATGATATTCTTCTTCACTTAGAACAACCGGTATTCTCACTTGAGCACTCTCTGGAGGTTATAGCCCAATATGGTCATCTCTGTAACTATAAGCTAAATCTCACCAAAACAGAGATCTTCCCATTGAATAATTTCAGTCTTAAATCAGGGTTTACACAGTTTAGTATGAAATGGTCACCACAATCAATTAAATATCTAGGCATATTCCTAACAAATGAAATCCAAGAAATTAAACCTTGATGACCTAGTGGTTACAGTTCAACAGGATCTCCAGAAACAGATGAGTCTTCCTCTATCTTTATGGGGTTGCATAAACATTATTAAAATGAATGTTCTCCCTCGCCTTTTCTAGCCCTTAAATTTGCTGAACATTTGGCTCTCGCTATCCTTCTTTCAACATATACACTTTATCATCTCAAAATTTATGTGGATAGACAAGCGTCCCTACTGTTCTTTCCTCAAACTCAGTCTTCCCAAGCCTCCCCAGCTTTCTTCTATATCATTGGGCTAGCCACCTGTCCAGATCTGGGAGATGGTTCTCCACCAATAGCAATGACTATACCCCCATCTGGCTTCAACTAGAAAACCACCTTCTATTTATATAGTTTGGACTCCTCCATCATCTTCTACTTATCAGGGTCAGCACTTCCAACTCCATTACAAAACTCTGTGATCAACACCCCCTCAAAGTCCTCTCTCAATGTTGTGCTTACTTCAAGATCCCCTAAAACATGATTTTGCCCAATCACTCCTCTCCAACCCCAACATAAGGATAGATGGTTCTCGTCTTTCTTCTCAATGGCTCCCGCAACTACAAGGGATCTGAGTGGAGGATCTTTTTTCCCAGGACTATCTTCTTTCCTCCCCTGAAACTCTCACAAAATTTCATATACCGAGGAATCAGATCTTCAAGATTTTTCAATTGAGGCACCTAATAGGTGGTTCCTTTGGTGTCATTCCCCAAGTATCCCAAGCTAGGTTCTTCTTGGATCAATTGAAGGAACACTCATCCAAACCCTACTCTATTTCCATGATATATGCCCTCCTCCTAATTAATAACTTCCCTAATCCCCTGCCAGGCTTCAAGATTTGGAACTCTCTATTGACTGATATAACCCCTAATTAGGCTCAAATATGGAAGGATCTTTGTATTTACCATACCCAATATAGACTTAGACTCACACAATACCATATCCTAAATAATATGTATTACACTCCCGTCATACTGGCCAAATTGGGCAGACTTCCAGACTCCACTTGTATGAGGTGTGGTAAATCAGAGGGGAATCTTGTGTATATCTTCTGGCATTGTGAGAAAGTGGCCCCTGTTTGGTGAACAATTCAATCCAAACTAGACCCCCTTCTGGGGTTAGAGGATCTTTTCATGGTAGAAATATGTATATTGGGCATATATTCCAGCATTAAGGTTAAAGAACACAAATTCCACATGGCATTAATATCTATTCTGGTCAAAAAGCTTGTACTTAAGCACTGGATGGACCAACTGGTTATATCATATGTTGAATGGTTAAATGATTTATCTATATGTTTCAGAACAGAACACTTGATTGCTAGCTCTCACAATAGCCTGTTCTCTTTTGACAAAAAAATGGGGCAAACTATATGCTCTCTACCTAAAGTAAGAATACAAGTTATTACAGATGACTAGCTCCCTAATTTTGTTATTGTCATAGGTGCATTTCTGTTTTACATGCTCTATTTAACAGAGGCACACTCCTGGGGAGTAATGGGGGGAGCTGGGGGGATTAGAGGGGAGGAGGTTGTTTGTGTTTCTGGATGTTGGTCCTCTATCATGTGCCTTATTGGTATTATGTTAATTTCTTAAAAAAAATCAATAAAACTTTTGAATTTCAATCTCTCTAAAAAAGTTATGCAGGGAATTTGGCCATAAGGATTCTTGGAGGATAGTTAACCTGGATGGTAAAGACTATACCTTCAAGTTCAATAGACACAATAGCTACAGTAGATTGGACTATATTCTGATATCCAGTTCTTTATTACAGAATCTGGTTTTTAGTAACATTGGTAACATAGTCTTATTTGACTATGCTCCTGTTACTACAGGGATTTTTTGCAAAAAATCATTTTATTGGGACATATTCCTGAAATAAAATACATTCAATATCAAAAATATATCTGATAGTATATAAATACTCAAATCATATAAAGGAGCGGTGTTCAAATCTCTCCTCCTAGAGCCATTATTAGTTCTAGCATTCCACAGTATTTAGAAAAAGTCATCTTTGGTTCAGTCCTCCATCTTCTTATTGTAAAGCTTCCAGATTAAATCATAATCTGAAAAATGGTTGTTATTGTATAGTGCACTTAGAAATAATTGTTTCCATTCTACATCTGGAAACCTCATATTTTAAAATTAACCTTTTAATTGCTATTGTATTTGCCTTGAGAATGATTCTGTAGTTGTTATCTATTAGTTGCTGATTGTACATATCCATTATTATAAATATGTAATTCTTCCAATTATATGACTGGAAACCTATCTTTTCTAAGAAAATGAAGGACTGTTCCCACCATGCTTTGCTGCATTTGCAGTCCCAGAACATATGAAGTCTGCATCTAAAGATTTGCAATGCCAGCAAAGACTTGTCTGACAGATTAATTTTGAAGAGCCTGTAAGGAGTGTAATAAACTCTAATAATAATTTTAAATTGAATGGTTTTATCCCTTGTTAATTTATAGTTATGAATTTGGGATAATGTCAGCATCCACTGTTGTTCTGTTACCTGTTGCTTTATCTCCTCCTCTCATTTTTTTATATGTTATAAGGGAAGTTTTATGAAATGTAGAGCTAATCCAGGGGTATAATTTAATACTATTAGACTTAGAGTTGAGAATTTTCCTCAATTTAGCTTCTGGAATTTTACTATTTGGGGCTCTTTCCCATCTTTGATAATCTTTTTTTATAAACACTGCTTAATTGATTGAAGTAAAAAAGATGGGAACTTTTTAGTTGAAATTTTTGTTTGAAGGCGTCCCAATGGAGTTTGGTTCCATTTTGATAAAATCCTCTCATTTCCTAATATCTTTCTGGGACAAAATTTGTTATAAAGCAATTTTCCTTGTAAAGTAAAATGTGGGTGGTTCCAAATATCATTCAAGGGAGATTTGGTTATTAACCATTTAGTTGTATTAAAAAATTCTGTAATATGGAACTTAGGTTTTTAATAATGGTACATTTAGATTGTATACCTAAAGATGATAAAATAGCATTTTTTTATATGTAGATGTTCCTTAAAGTAATTGCTTAAGATTAGGTTTTCCAACTGCAAATTAGTTTCTTTGAAAGCCCAGTTCATAGTTAGTTAAATAAGGAAAGCATAATAACAAATCTGAATATCGGGACAAGCCAACCCTCCTTTTTCTTTTGGCAGGCATAATTCTGACCATGGCATTTGGGGGGGGGGGATATAATTCCAAATAAAGTTAGTAAAAAACTTATTGATTTTGTTAAACCATTGAGGTGGAATTGGAAATAAAATGGATTGTAGTCTACTGCAACCATTTTAATACATTGGGGGCCAGATATTCAAAACATTGCCCTGGGGCTAAATTAGCACTGCCCGGTGGGCAAACTTATCACGGAGGACAAAGCAAGCTATATTCAAAAGGAAATAGCCCAGTGCTAAGCCTGCTGAATATAGCAATCTAAGGAAGCCGGGCAAACTGGTCTGGGAGTGCAGGGCAAAAATAGCCCGGGAATAAGACAGCACTAAATATAGCAGCAGGGAAGTGCAAACTGCAACTGCAGCTCATTAGACTCTGTAGCAAGCCAGTGTTGCAGGTGGAGAACATTGTGTGTGATTGCACAGAGATGTCTCACAGCTAAAACACACCTCTCAACCTCCTGCCTCATAAATCAGGGACAAGGCTTAAAACAATCAGGGACACAGGTTTACAATCAGGGACACACCTTAAAAATTGGTGATATCCACTCAGGAAGCTGGTAGAATAAGTGGTGTAGTGTAAAATGCATTGTTTAAGGAAGAACACATCTGTAACATTAATGTCTGACATTATGTTATGCCTACAACCCCCACTGTTTGGTCATGGAAACACAATTTGTAGGAGGGACAGTAAAAGTTTGAGGTAACTCCAGAGACGTCCCTGATAATCAGGGACAGTTGAGAGGTATGACTGCAAACAACAATGTAAGCCACACACTGCAGAACTGTGCTTAGTGTGCTATTCTGAAGTGAGGTTTGCCCGGGGCTAACCTGATTGCACAGTGCTAACACATTAGCCCAGTGCAAACTGGTTAGCCCGGGGAAAACGGGAGCTATATTCAAAGCTTCCATGCAAATGAGCCTACTTAGGTAATCCGTGGGCAAACAAGTACATTTGCATCTCATTATGTGCTGTTTAGCATACATTACTATGCAGTTTGCCCAGTGCTACTGCAAGGAGCAAAAAGCTCCCCCTTTTGGTCGGAATGGAAGTATAGGCTGGATGCTGCAGGCCAAGGCATGCACACAGCATCCCCTGTTGGTCGGAATAGAAGTACAAGCTGGAAGCATCAGGAACTGTGTGCTGGCAGGCACAGTCAGTGCATACAACACACCCATTCAGCTGTGCAAGCAGGACCTGTGTGTTTGTGTGTGTGTATATATATATATATATGTATCTAAACAGACACACTGCCCATCACCATACATGCCCTGGAGGATGCCTCCCCCAACAACACAGGTACCCCACTGCTGTAGTGGGTGAAACACAGAGGGGGGATGCAATGCATGGGGCAGGCATAAGGTAAACCTGCTGGGGGCAGGGGGATGTCAGCTGTAGGATCACTGGGCCGTGCAGTGCAGCCATCTAGTATATAGGGACCTGGGCAGACAGTCCTTTTCAGCTGTCATGGTCCCTGTTCCCACATGTGTGGATTCCACTCCCTGGTAGTCTAGTGGTCCCCCCATCCCCCTGCATGTATCCTGACCCCCATTTGAAATAAAAAACAGTCTCTTTACCTGGTAGTCTAGTGGTCCTCCCCATCCACCAGCATGCATCCCGACCCCTGTTTGAAACAAAAAGTCTGTTTCCCTGGTAGTCTAGTGGTCCCTCCCCCTCACATATCCCAATCCCGTTAAATAAAACAATAGATCCATTTCCCTGGTAGTCTAGTGGTCCCCCCCCCTGCACGTATCGATCCCGTTAAATAAAAAATAGATCCATTCCTGGTAGTCTAGTGGTCCCCACCCCCAGCATATCGACCCCGTTTAAAATAGAAATGGATATGTTTCCTAGTGTCTAGTGGTCCCCGCACCCCCAGCATGTATCCTGACCCCGTTTAAAATAAAATAGATGTTTCCTAGTAGTCTAGTGGTCCCCCCACTCTATGTCCAGGATAAACCCTGATTGATTTATATTTATGATGTTTTCCAAGTGAGTCAGAATTCTGTTGTTAAGTATTTTAGTATATATTTTATAGTCTACATTTAAAATAACAATGGGTCTATAATTTTCAGTTTTGGATAGGTCTTTACCATGTTTGGGAATTAAAGAAATGTAGGCACGGTTGAAGGAATCAGATAAATTATTTTGACTCTGAATTTGGTTAAAGAGAGTTTGTAGCCAGGGTCCTAATACTGTTTTTACCATATCATAAAACTTGAGTATAAATCCATCAGGATCTGGACCTTTCCCTTTTTTCATATTTTGGATTGTATGAAAAATGTCCTCAATAGTTATGGGTTTAATTAAGTTTCCCCAGTCCTTTTCCAGAATTTTTGTGTTGCAGAAGTTTTCATAATAGAATATTTCCTGAGTAGTGAGATTCTGAGGTATATAAAGTTGAATAAAAATCAAAAAATTCTTGTTCAATCTGCTCCTGAGAAACAAAATGTGACTGTTTGTTTTTTTGATTAAAGTGATATATATCTTGTTCTTTTGTTCTTGAATTCTTCTTGCAAGCAGTTTCCCCACTTGTTCACTGTATTGTTTTCAATTTTTATTCTTTTTTGCCTAGCTGTATTTGGTTTGATATATTTCTGTTGATGTAATAAACATTCTTAGTTCAGATAGCTCAATGAGCTTACTGGAGTTCCGGTTTTTGACTTCTAGTTCTAATGTTTTAAGTTTATCTTGTGTTTGTTGGTAATTTTGTGGTCTGATCTTATTTTTCCAAGAGGTCTCTGAAATTAAGATGCCTTGAATAGTTGCTTTTAAAGCATCCCAGCTCCTTATAATATTATCTTTTGTAACTTTATTATCTGCCATAAAGTTAACAATGGGGGGCGTTGTTGAGCTCCCAACATGGCGGCTGCTTAATTTTCTACTCCTGATACTATGGTATTTAAAAGCTTTAAATATAATTATCTTGGGCAGATTGGAAACCCGGAATAACTGTATCCCATCTCGGAAGGGCTCTGGACTTCATCATGGGTCCTAAAAAGGATCATAAACATGCGGCACACATAGACACCTTTCTTTCCACATTGCATGCATCGGGGATAGCAGGATCAGGGCCATCTTCCTCAACTGATCTAAAGATGAGCGAAGCCCCAAACCCCCAAAAAATGGTATTTCTCCAAAAAATACAGGTGACTGGAGAGGTAACAAATTGCAGATTAGCCGCAGTGGAAGCCCGGTTTAAAGGCCTAGATGACAAGGTAATTAATTAATGGTAATGACGAGCTAATGAAGTGGATATCTGGGATATTAAATCAGAGAGAGACATTCAACGTGCTGAAGATCTTACTTTCCTGAGGGCTAAAATAGAAGCTTTGGAAAATTCCCAGAGGCAGCTAAATGTACGCATAGTTTGTTTTCCTCCAAGATTTGCGTCTGCTACAGAAATTTTACCAGCTGTGAATAGACTGATTTTCTCAGATCTAGCCTTATTGCCAGCTGACTCAGGGATCACAGTGATCAAGAAGAGGCTCAGAGAATGCACAGCCTTTGACTGCCATTATTATCCTGTCTAGCTTGGAGAGTCATATACCCTTACTGCGTGCTGTGAGACAGAGGGGAGATATTATCTGGGAAGGCAGCAAGATCACCTTTTTCCAGACATTTCATTGCAGTCCCAAACAAGAAAGAAGGCACTACAAGTTACAAAGAAATTGCTCTTGGAGAACGGTATTGAGCCTCAGCTTTTGTTCCCTGTGAGGCTACAGATTAAACATGCTGGAAAGACTTATGTTCTAACTGATCCCGAAGCAGCAGTTGCCTTAGCCACTAAACTAACTGAGGGTCAAATGACAGCAACTCTGCAGAGGAACGTTGCAGATTCTGGCTCCGAATTGGACACTAATGACTGAGTTTATGGTCGCCTTTAAAGGGGTTTTCCTTTTCTGCCAAAACACCCAGAGAAGAAAATAACTTTTTCTTTTAACGGGTGTTATTTATTTATTTTATTTATTTATTTACTCTGCCAGTAGACAATACTACCTTGGATCACTAATGGACTTGATCATCCGGGAAAAAAAAACATCCCAGCTGGCGGCGTTGCTGGTCCTTCAACCATCCTCCCATGGCCTGTGATCAGCTGACAAATCCTTGCTCTATGTTCCGAGATGTCGGATGACTAAAGGCACAGGGGCCTTCCAATTCTCTGCTCCCAGGCTATGGAATGCTCTTCCACTCAACCTCCAGCTGTCCCAGTCTCACTTTGGATTTAAAAGTGAATATCGTCATTATCTATCCTTAGCTGATGCTTGTACATGCTTTGACTCAACCTGAAGCTCCTGAGACTTACCAGTAATGTCACCCCTGCTCTAATCCAGCTCCAAGACTGTCTCCTCTTCCCCTCCCCATATTTTTCTTCTCTTTGTAAATAACTTCTTGACTACTAGCTCTCTTCCTTCTTGAACCTTGTTGCTGACCATCCACTGTTGTTTTGCTAATTACCACCCCTGACCTTCCTTCTGTCAGTCTTTCTTGTTATGTTTGAACATTCCTCACATTTCTCTCTATATAACCTTACTATCTTATTAACCCTTTCACTCCACAGGTCGGGTCCTTGGGTTCTGCACTTATTATATATCTTACTGCCATTATCAGTATAATGCTTGCCATTATTTTTTGTTGTTTCTACCCATTGTATTTTTGTAGCACTGCTGTACTGTTATTCTATTTGTATTATTGTACCCATGTTGCTGTTGTTCAACTTTTCTCCTTTTGTTGTTCTCTCCCGGGTCATGCCTGAAAATAGTCATTTTATGGCTAGTGCACCTACCCGGTTAACAAAAACTAACTAACTAAATAAATAAATAATAGCCTGTTTCCCTATCTGTTAGCAGGACTAACATCAGTGATAGGGGTGTGATGCAACTTAATTGAGCCAAGGCTATCTTTTTCAAGTCTTTGTTTAGTATCACTCCCTAGGATTGTCTAACTCTCCACCTCTAATGTGGAATCCTACGGGAGGCAGAAATAATGGTAAATAGTTTGATTGATATAGATGGGGTGAGAGTGTTATATCCTACATTATTATCTAGCCAGTGAGTTATCACCTCTGTTTCTTAAAGGTTGTTGGTCACCGCTAAGGACTGAACATTACTAAACAATATTTTATAAAATTATACCTTGTACTGCACTGTGATGTACAACATTTGTCTCCTAATGTGATATATACTATATGCTGTATTACATATAATCTAAAAATAAAGTTTAAATAAATAAAGTTAACAATGGCCTTTTCAATCTTTTTTATACAGTATTGGTATTTTAAAAGATAATTATTAAGTCTCCAAATATTGGTTTTATTAATGGAGCTGTCACAGGTTAAATCACAAGTGACCATATTAGTCAGAAATTGTTGTAGGCTATATATGGGCATCAGTAACTAAGCAGGTGATCAAAAAGTCTTTAGAGATAAAAATATAATCTAGATGAGAGTACATCTTATGTCTAGTGGAGAAAAATGTATAATCTCTTAGACTGGAATGTAACTCTCTCCATAAATCTACCAGGTTACTGGAATCCAGAAAGTGTTGTAGCTGCTTGACTTTATATCTATACCAGGTAGAAAAGGATGAGGATGTATCTAATGAGTCATTAATTGGACAGTTTAGATCCCCTCCTATAACTGTATTAAAGCAGTCCAGGGTGTATATAATTTTATTAATTTCTGCTAAGAAATTGCTGAACCCTGTAAAAGGTGCATAGACTGAGCAGGATGTTATAAATTGCCCTCAGATCCTTATTTTAACAGCTACAATTCATCCCTGTGTATTGTCTTTAGAGTCTATTACTGTTCCTTTAAAATGATTAGATAGCATTATCAGTACAACTGCACTTTTTTCAGAGGAGCTGAAAGAGTAATATATTGTCCCTGACCATTTCTTTTTAAGTTTATGTACTTCTTTCTGATTAAGAAAGACTTCTTGCATCATCACCACATCCAATTTTAACTTTTTAATGTTTGTCAAGATCCTGTATCTCTTTATGGGAGAGTTAATTCTGTTGATATTCCATGTTGCTGTTTTTATTGGGAAAACCATTTTATTTGTGAAGACAAAACAATCACTCTAGTTCCATAAGAATTCCTTTTTTGCACCATTAGTGTATAAAAAGAAAAGAAAATAACTGGAAAAAAAAGAAACAAAAACAAAGAAGTATGTCCATTTTACCCCTTCCCCCTGAACACTCCCCTCTCCCCCACTTAGTTTGCCAAAGACATAAGTCTGGCAACCAATACAATCACTTGAGGACAAGGTGCCCCCCCCCCGCATCCCATACATCCTTATTCCAATAACTTTTATTAAACACTGGTTTTCTCAGCCTATGATCATATTCATTTTCAGAAGAGGAAAAATGCAATGGAAGTCTTATTTTAAGGTTCTGTATTGATTCAGTAGCTGAATCATAGAAAAGGGATTGATTATTAAGAAAGACTTTCAGTCTCGCAGGATAAATTGTATGGACTTTAAATCTCTTTTTCCAGAGAAAATGCTAAACCCTATTAAAGGTCTTCCTCCATTCCCAGAGAGATTTTGAGAAATTATTCCTCAATGAGATCTGTTGATCTTTATATTTAAAGTTCAGGGTTTTATAGTAAGAAGACATTAAAGTATCTTGCCCTTCTGATGTGAGCAATTTCAGAATTGCCAATCTTGCTCCTGAATTCTCTCTAGACTGCCCCAACCAGTGGACTCTGTCGATAACTGGAATCTCTGAACCTTCCCCTAGTAGGTATGAAAATATTTCTGTAACAACATTCTTAAGAGATTATCCTTTTTCCCATTCCTGTTGTATGCCAAAAATATGGATGTTTTTATGTCTAGCACAGTTTTCAAAATCATCTGGTTTGTTTTGTAGGTCTGATTGCTGCTTTTGAAGAGCTTTAAGATCCTTTGGCATTGGACGGATCAGCTCTTCGAGCTGAGATTGATGGCTCTCTAGTTGATTTATTCTTTTTGTCCGCTGCTCAAGCTTATTTTCAATACTTAAAAGAGATACTTTTAGGTTATCAATTACATTCAGTACTGGCTGTAGTTTGTCCAGAGATGCTTGGATAGTCTGAACATTAGAAAGGAATTGCTTTGCCCATTCTGGGGGGGAGGGGGGGGTGTCACTTGAGCACATTGGGGATTGTATTTTGGTTGTAGGTTCACTGACACCCTCATTCCCAGTACAGTCTACAGGGGAGTCAGCTAACTTCTCTTCTTGTGGAAGATTAAACTCATAGTTAGTGGCCACTGAGTCCTGGCTTGACTGGTTTACTTTGCTTGAAGAAGCCACATTTTGTGTTTGCTTCCCTTGTTTTTCTTTTTTTCTTTTCTGGATCTTTTTTGGTAGCATTTTGAGCTATATAGGCTCTGAGGGGTCACAACAGTTTTTTATAAGGACGTTGAAGCTGTCTGTATTACTTTTTATATTGTGGTGTAACAGTTTTGACTGTGTTTACACTACAGCTCCTTTTGTGCAGGGGCTTTTACTTGATTTTCTGCTGGATAGTTGAAAAAGCTTGCTTAGCCTTTTTTTGTCTTGTTTATTTGGTTTATTGGATAAATATAGAGCAAAACATTGCTAAAGCAGCTTCCTTATGTTGAATGCATACAGTGGTCACCACAGAAAAGTTGCATGGTGCCAAGATATGCCTCAGTGGATGTGATTTACCACTTGGTGTACTGATCAGCACCGTGAAATACCTCAGCACCACTCAGTAATGCAGTAAGTGGTTGCCGAGTGCTTAATTATTAGAATTTGTTCAATTCCCCATCAGCTGCAGCTTAAAGGCACCAGATGGTGCTGTTTGTAGTTTAAATTATAAAAGTCTGCGTCAATTTTCCTGTGGGTGTCCCCACAGTCCACATTCCATGGCAGGACCTTGCTGTTTGAGCCTTTTTTTTTTTGTGGATCCTCGCTCACAAGCCCAGATCCCCCTGTTTAAAATTAAACATTTTCCATTGTTTTTTATTGGAACCCTGCAGCATACAGTACTTTTTTAAAAAAAAGCTTGCTTTGCTGTTGGCTACCGGACCTCTCCATCCTCACACATGCACACAAGCCCTAATTTCCCTTCCCCCCCATTTCATAACTAAAAATGTTTTCCTGGTGGCTTAGTGGCTCCCCACCCACAAGCTCCAATCCCTCTGTTTAAAATTAAACATTTCCCTTGTTGTTTACTGAATCCCTGCAGTATACAGTACTTTGGCTAAAAAAGCTTGCTTTGCTGTTGGCTTCTGGACTCCTCCCTACACACACACACACACACACACACACACACACACACACACACATGTACACACACACCTTTCCCTGCAGTACACGTGAATGGCATATTTATTGTGCATAGTAAACATCTCTGTAATTAATGCACATCATGTTTTTTTCAAGAACAACTGATGGCTGAATACTTTTTATACTCTAATCCCCCATGCCTCTCCCCATTTTTAATGAAAATTTGGTCATTCATATGAGAGCAAAGTGCATTCTTAAACAAATGTCTGGACTGTGATATTTAACTTTCCTTGATCAGAATTTGAACCTTAGGAGCAGACGGAAGTTTCATTGCAAAGGGGGAGAGGCATGGGGGGATTAGAGTATAAACAGTAATCAAATGTTAGATGTCATTGAAGAAAACAATAGTGTGCATTATTTACTGAGACATGTCCTATGAACAGAAAATGTGCAATCTGTTCTCATTTTCACTTAAATGGACCTTGCTAATTTTCCCCTTTGAAATGATCTCCCTTTGTTGTTTAAGAAGCTGAATGTGTTTCTTAGTACTGGCGTTGTTTCAGTTATGCTAAGAGCGGTAGCAGAATCATTTTGAGTGACTGACCCTGCATCAATCGGCACATTAGAAGTTAATTCCTTTTCCTTTGAAGGTGTAATTATAATACGCTTAACCTGGGAGGGCTCCATATTGTGGCAAGGTACTAATCCATAACCTTATTTGAAAAATGTCATGATTATGCCAATGGGCAAGTGTGCAAAGCAGACATCATGGGTCTATGGGAACAGAACATCATATACTTTGTGATCACATACTGTAACTATATTTTGGCAACTTTCCCATCAACTCTGTCCTATCCCATACAAGTTAATGAGGTGCAGCATCTAATCACAGATTGTAGTACATCTTATCAAGGTAGTTCCCAGCCCCCCCCCCCCACATTCAAGAAATAAAAGGCTCCTTTGATTTTATCTTCCCTACACTGACCTTGAAAAAGGTATCCCCTATGATTTAAATGCACTGCAGTCGGGTATACAGACCCTGACTATACACAAATTAGGTGTTGCTTGCTTTGCTGCCATCAGTTGAAAGTGGTCACAATCCCCCCAGTCCCCTTTACACAGATGCAAAGAAGCTGTTGCATCTTAGTGTGCCTTTGTGGTCAGAAATTTCAGACAACTGACTAATACTAGGGAGTGGCAAGTAACACCTTCATTACTTTGCTGTAACGTTCAAATATAGAAACACTGACCATTATGGCACACAAAAACCTCATGTGCACCCAGTATGCCCATAATCCAGATAAATGCATTGCTTTAATCCACAGACTGTGTTTGCACCAACCACCTTGTCTCACAGACTGCACCAAGGTTTCATCAACTTTTCAATAAAGAAGTACTTCCTCACATCATTCCTGAACCTTCCACTTGTGTTCACATGACCTCTATGATCACCTATTATAAACTTGATTTATGTTTGCAGCTTACATTTACTTGCATTGTACAAAGTCCCCCCCCCCCAAAAAAGAAGAAATTAGATGTTAAATTCAAAGATGTTCAAAGTTCAGGAGTGTAAAAATGTGCCATTCCAGCTCTGGGTGGGGGTAGGGGTGGAAAACAAAAGTTTGTGTGTGATTTGCGTTGTTGCAATATATGAAAATAAAAGTACAGCTGGTGAAACAAAAGGTAATTCTCTTACCACTGATCATATGAGTACATGTTTCAGTAATCATTAATCTGATTCAGAACTGCAAACAATATATTTGATCTTGTTATGTCATCATAGTTTCAGTCACAAAACCATTCAGGTGTTATCTTGGTACTACATGCATGCCATGACATTCATTCAGACTAGTAAAAATTATAAGGAGGATTAGAGCAGAACTGATAATCAATATGAGCATCACATAGTAACACTCTTAGTTGCATACATTCTGCAGGGGATTGAACGGGAACTATTCACTCTACAATTTTAGTACAGAAATGCCATAAAAGTTGACTGGTATTTCCGGTATAAAAACTTTATTTTCACTTGGAATTTGATAAGATTTTCTTGTAAATAAAACACTGAAATTTCATTAATACCACGGTTTACTGTGTTTTGAGATGATTACTTCCCAAAGATGTAATGGGCTATTTCGTCAAGAAATTGGTACAGTAGACGTTGTGTATTGCATATACTTTTATTAGTCTCTTTGTGAGTCATATGCTCAATAAATAGTGGTGTCACTTGCAATAATATTAATTCAACAGACATTGACAAAAATAAATAAAAGGAAATATAAATTCAATTGAATGCAACTTTGCCTTAATTAGGCTCAGCACCCAGTGTGAAATCAACACGCACATCTTATGACTGGAAGGACATTAACCACCCAATTTGAATTACCAAACACTGGTTATTGCTGTTAAGTCCTGATATGAATGTCTGTAATGCAAACATAGCCAAAATACAACAATAGCAACATGTCCAACCTTAGTGGTAATCAGTGGCAATGGGTAACAGTGCACAATGCCTGAATCAGCACAGTCAGTGGTGCAGCAAAAAAAAATCCAGTTCTTGCCATTTGCCACTCGTAGGATCAGATCAAGTACCTGGCAGAGAATTTATGTTCGGTCAGTGCAGTTATAGTCACATACAATCAGATGGGATACAACAAGCAAAAGCATGCTCACAGATGCCCTGAATATGATTCTTCTGGCAGACAAAAATATGCTGTCTCTTTTAGACATTCATCTAGCAGAACTAGATGTTCAGGCAGACCGATTCGGTTGCCAAGCTCTGCATCCTGGAGAATGATCTCTACAACCAATATGTTTCTTGCATCAGCAACATACAGTATGTTTTACAGAGTGCTAAGCACTCATAGCAGCACACCTTAGTTAAAAGGGAATGCACGACATCCCAAAGAGCCTGTCTTAAAGAGGAACTTTCATGATGGTCCAAAAAGTTACAGCTTGTAGTCATTATATGCAGTACTAGACCTGAAAGGGTGTGTACATTTGTTATTTTTGGTCAAGGTTTACTTTGCCTTCCATAATTTGGATTTGTGTTTGAGCCCTGATGCACTTGCCATTGATGTTTAGCTGCTGGGCTGCTAGCTCCTGGTGACATCATTGTAGGATAGGGGAGTGACTCACACTGTGCAGTACCATGCAATTGCAACAATGTTGCAAGGGAAACCTACCAGTACTCAGTATACATACTGTATCCCCCTCCCCCGAGACACCCTATTAGCAATGCATTATGTCAAAATCCAAATGACTTGTCAGTATGTTTTTTTTTGTGAAATTGACTCTGTCCTACAGTGATGTCAGCAGTACAACCCTAGGTCCACAGCAACACCAGGCTTGCTATAGAAGCGCTGGTACATCCTGCAGTTATTAGCAACTCAGAATGCAAAAACTAACTGCAGCAGACAGTAATGAAATACAATTCCAGAATCAATGGAAGAAGGGGTAATTTATGCATGAAAGCCAAAGGACTGGTGAAGGTCCTCCTTAAGTATCAGACAGAGATGGCAGAGAGGTGACGTCCGTGGCAGTCATACTAAATCTCTAGAACATAGTTGATTCTCTCACTCTAGCTGCTGTACATCTGTGCAGTCCTGGATTCTACTAAATCAAGGTAGTGCCTGCTAGAGGACAAGGTGATATCAGTAATCTGCAGGGAGAAGTAGGGGGCATGCCCTTGCCAGAAACTGAGGTGGATTCTTTTCCTGAGAGCTCTGTGGACAGCAGTTCAAAATTTCACCCATCCTTCATTAAAATCAATGCCATCATGCAGCACTTTCTGGAGTATTATCAGCAATGACTTTAGGTGATGGATGTGCTTGTGTGTGCATAAGGAGAGTCAATGAAATAGTACAAAGCATTTTTGTAGGTAACCATGGAAAATCCAGATTCATTCATACAGATGGACTTCAGAAAATGGGCATATTCAAAGACAATTTTGGCTAAAATGTCAACATATAATTGTTCTTTCCCTATCAGTAATATATATTATCAATAAGACATTATGTAGTTCTTGCTTTCCACCTACTGTATACTGGGGGTTGAACTCTTATCTGCTTACTAGATGTACAAATCTCATTCACGGCTGACAACTAAAAGACAGATAATACAGCATACGGTTGAGTCTGCACTCCTCAATTTTAGGACACATTTTTAAGTGTTCATGATGCAGTGTTTATTGCCCTTGAAGAGTAATATGAAGCATGGAAATTCAACCTCAATCCAAATGATGCAATGGGAATTTGCAGATGTTGTCTTACAAAAACCTTCGTAAGACACCTAAATGATTTGGACACATTTATACAGTGAAAAAAAATGTAATCAGAAATATTAATTACAGAAAAAAAAGACTGCCACCCTGTTCCCTACACTACTAATTTGTCCGTAACAACAGGTTTCCAGTTTATGTTTTATCAGGGAGGGGGGCAAGGGTTGTTGCAGTTGCAATGTTGAATTAAATGACACCCAATATAAATAAATGGCATGTTAAATTTGATGTTACGACTGGAGCTTCCAGCTTCAATACTGTTCTCACTGCACTTCTACACCTATGAACAAAGTAGGTAATCGATTGGTCTAAAACCACAAAGTGGTTGTGCATTTGAGACACTGTTGACCATGCATATGGAAATCACAGGGAGTCAAGCAACCTATTCACACAGGAATGTAAGACAGCCCATCAGAGGTTACTTTTCTATGGTGTGTGGGGAGGAGGGAGAAAAGCATAGTAACACTGTGTATTGCTAATAAATAAAAAAACTTGGTGAGTTTATCATAAATAAAAAAACTTGGTGAGTTTAGCATTACTGTCAAAGCAGTGGACAGTTTGCGATATGTCTGGGGCTTAACACTATGCCACAGCCAAAATCACATTTTAAAAACCCATAATCCAGATCAGATTAGTTACTTTAATGGTAGAAGATAATTCACACTGTAAACATTGTACAGAATAGAAAACTAGCCATCCAAATAAAACAAAAAAATCCATCACATCCAGTTACATAGTTTCTTGAATTTAAAACTTTATGTTAGTATGCTATACTGCTTCCATGGAGACAAAGAATGTGGAGAGAAAGTCATGCTTTGTCACCACAAACAAAGGTTTGCAATGAAGAAATGGTTTCCCCGTGCTGGAAACCAGTGCTGAACTGGGTGGCTGAACATATTGATGTACAGTATGTGTTGATTTACTTTTGCTTTCAAAAGCCAATTTTTAGTGTGTAGAATCTGTGTAGGAAGATGATCCTGTGGTAGATGTCAGGCCACTTCATCAACCTTTTCGGAGTATGTCAAATGTTTTTTTTAAGGTACATCTAATGTACATGATATCTGAAATGTATGGCAATGAAATATTGGAAATGGACTGGGGTCTGGTGAGAGAATTAGCTTGAAGATACAGTAGAATCAGCCAGGTGTAAAGCCTCCCCTATGGTAATGTTGTGGGTCAGAGACCATGGTTTTAATAAACAGATTTGTAATGATATTTGCTATCTATTTAGCACAGTTTTTTTTATTTTAGACGAATGTGTCAGTTTCTCATATGCCATACATAAATGTTATGTGTCTCACTGGTGTCGATGTGGAGCGTGGTGGCATTACAGTGAACTCAGTCCCCATGTAAACAGCTCTAAATACAGTAAATACATACTTCCATATATGAAAGTCATTCTCTTTTTCATAATTCCAATATTGGTTCCAGTGCACAAGCTGTTTCTTGGTTACTCAAGCAGAGAGTGCAAAATTCAAAACTAAAGCAAGCAAGGTCTTCAGAACGCTCCTGTTCAAGTTCACTATTTTATCTCTCCTTTGTTTTGAATTTTGCACTGTCTGCCTACCTCTGCAACACCTGCTGAATAAAAATAGAAAAAAATCAGAAATTATGGCAAGTCCTGCAACCACTTTTGTTCAGCTTTCCAATGAGTGATCCATTAAACCTAAAACTGACATTGCGATCTAATAGCTCTCACTTTGTCTTTCTCATCCTCACTCTCTCTGTCAACTGATGCTGTTGTAAATAAGAGCAAGCAAATCTCAAAAGGATAAGTGAAGCTGCATTTTCTTTGCTTGCAAGGAAATGAAATGTGTTGTATTATATATGCATAATGGTTAGATAAACAGTATGTTCAGCGTACTATTTATCTAGCAAATAAGTAAAATGGCAATTTCAAAAATATGCAGCTAACAATAATTTAACTGGTCACCTGTAGATTCCTAACATGGAAATGATCAGAACACCCAATGGTGCACCTATTAGAAATGTCTGCAAGGTTAAGTATTTTGATCACAGCCTTCCATTTACTAATCATGTCTCTATCTCTTGGAACCCCAAAAAAAAAAGAAACTGTGTTACACAATGAGAACTGCTGTGACCTGGACTGAATGTTTAGAAGTTATAATATTTTTCAGTGTGTGTGTTGCTATTCAGTGTTATGTGGCACATAATTTTAAACAGTGGCATATCATTTTTTCTTTCATAAAGGCAATGGTTCCAGTGTATGTTAGATGGAAGGAACAGTCATTATAACAATACTCTTCTTAACAGGGTTACAGTGGGGTGGATGGAGGCCAGAGGAGAGTGGTCTGTCACACTGGTGGGGGAAGGGAATTTTACATATGAATTGGGACACTGATACGTGATAATATTGAAATTAGCACTAACTTCATTGGGTATGGGAGTTGGGCTGGCAGAGAAATAACACTACCCCAGCTTGAAGTGGTGGGGGAAGAGCTTTGAATGAGCTGGGTGTGTGTGGAAATGTTACACTAGAGGGGGTGGGATGAGCTGTGAAGATGGACACAAAGGCCCAGAAATTCCAAAGGGTTGCGCCATGCACAATAGGGTTGCTCCAGTGCAAGTCCGAAAATGTGCCATTCTGCAATATTCAGCGGGAGGCAGATGCACCCCCCCAAATCATGCTAAGCAAGAGCGCAATGACAATGAATGTATGTGCAACTGAAGGGAGAGGAACCATGCATAAATGGTGCAGTGCGATATTCAACAACATGCGCCATGTGCAATAGGGAAGCAAGCAGAAGTTGTGCGATAGCGGAAATGAACCAAAATAAAAAGGAACAAGGGAGAGGCGCAAGAACGCTACAGGGAAGGCACATGAGGCTGAACTCTAGCCAGACAAACAGGGCAGGAGGGACACACAGGGCAGGACAGGGAAAGGGCACCCTGAACACACAGGCACAGGGAAGGTGTGGGGAGCCACAG
Organism: Neoceratodus forsteri; assembly: GCA_016271365.2. Taxonomy (NCBI): domain Eukaryota; kingdom Metazoa; phylum Chordata; order Ceratodontiformes; family Ceratodontidae; genus Neoceratodus; species Neoceratodus forsteri. The sequence continues at coordinate 454,773,663 of CM028135.1, read as the reverse complement.
CCAGTGCAGAAGGGGGAAGTGCCATACAGCACAGAGGCCACCACAGGAAGGTGTTCCCGGTGCAGGGGAGGTAGCAGCCAGGACAGTGGGGGGAACACAGAAACAGCTGCTGGGTGGGGGACCACAAGCCAGGGACATGGCCAGTGCCACCATCCAGATGGAGGCAGTAATGAGAGGGGTGAGAAGGCAGGCAGTAGGGGGGCACGGCCATGGAAGGGTCTGTTGGCGGTATGCCCCAAACAGGCAGTACCAAGCCCTCACCAGCTTCGAGCTGTACAGTGATACTGAGATCATGGGCCAATACCACCTGAATCAGGCAATTCTGAGGTGGCTCTATGAGCTGTGCAGTGATGTGATGCAGGCACCCACACGACGGAGCCATGGTCTGTCAGCGGAGACTAAAGTGACAGCTTGCATGTGCTTGCTCGTCATGGGTACCTTCCAGAGACCAACAGGGGACACCACAGGCATAACCCAGTTGGCCGTGTCATTCCACCTCACCCAATTCCTCAGCACTGCTGCCACATACTGCGGAGTACATCCATTTCCCCAGCACAATGGCGGAGTGCACAGCAAACATACAGGAGTTCCACAGGATAGCAAGTATGCCTGGTGTGCTAGGGGCAATAGACTGCACCCATGTGGTCATCCACACACCACCTGGCCCCGAGGGGGCCACATATATCAATCAGAAGGGCTATGCTAGCATCAACTGCCAGGTGGTGTGTGATGCCAGGGGGCGCATAATCAATGTCTGTGCCACGCACCCTGGGGGAGCAGATGATGCCTTCATCTGGCACCATTCGGCACTGTGCCACAGATTCGAGAGTGGGGACATCCCCACTGGCCACTTAGTGGGTGAGTATGCAAACCACACAGAAAAACATAGAGCTTGGGAGGGGCATGGTCAGAGGTGACATGGGTCGTGGCCTACATGGCCCAAGGCAGGGCGATGCTGATCACCAAACTAACCTCCACCCTCTACACACAGGTGACAGTGGATACCCACTCCGTCCCTGGCTGCTCACACCATACAGGTGGCCCGTGACCCCATCACAGCAACGCTACAATGAGGCACATGCCACCACACACAATGTCATCGAGTGGGTGTTCGGGATGCTGAAGGCACATTTCCGTTGCCTGGACACCTCCAGCGGTGCCCTATAGTACAGACCCTCAAAGGCCTGCGGGCTATTCCTGGCCTGTTGCATCCTGCACAACATAGCCAACAACTGTAGGATAGCTGTACAGGTCAAAGAGGGGGACAGCGATGGGGACGATGAGGACACCGGTGACAATGGTGATGGTCAGCCCCCCCTTGGGCGATGAGACCCCTGACTACTCCGGCTGACACAGCTGCACCGGGACACCATCACAGAGGACCACTTCAGCCAACACAGGTAAGTCATGGGGCCATGTTCAACCACCAGTGGCAAAGGCACAACCCACAAACACGCATGGACACACACCAGGGTGCATGCCATCAAGGAAAGTGGCCGAGCATGGAATCGCACACACTGCCAGGGATGGGCGAGGTCTAACATGGCACGTGGTCATATACACACACACACACACACACACACACACACACACACACACACCTCACAAGACATGCACAAAGGGTAGGAGGCACTCTAACCAAGACTGCCACCCCTAGCTACACACATGTCCATAGACCACCACACCCACTGCCTGTCATTGTGCGTGTGTCAGACGCTGGGCACCATTGCACACTGGTGTACAGCGCAATGCAGGCATCATCATGCACACGCAACAGCGGGCAACAGCTGGGAGGGTGTGCAGATGGAATGTGTGTGTGCGTGCAGGGCTGGGTACCCCACCCATGCATTGCCCACTGAACAACACAATGTACACAGGGCAGCATCAGACAGTAGCCATGCTGGGAGACAGGTCAGTCACATGTCACAGTGCCACGGCCACCACAGATGCATGGGCGGCCCAACCGAGACCCGCCAGCAGTGACAGGCTGACCACTGGCCTCATGGGGTGGCACCGACGGTCACCCAGGAGTTCCACTGCGTGAACGTGACTGTGCTCACGCAGGAGTCTGTAGCACACTAAACATGCCTGTGCCAGGCATGCCCGGGATGCCCACAGGTGAACCCGGTGTCGAAAAGGATGGTGTCGCACGACGCCAGGAACGGGGGGTGGACATTGCACTGCATGGTGTCTGTGATGCATGGCCAAATAACTGTGTGCCCATTGTGGCCATGGCAGCTGTGAATGCCTGTGTCTGCCTGTCAATGGCAGCGGTCACATCCTCCCGCAACCAATCCATCCCTGCCAGGAGAAGAGTGGTGTCTCTGCTGTGCCGCTCCTCTGCCTGGCACAGAGCCACACTCAGTGCATCCACCACCATCACAAGCCGCATCTGCTGATTGACTGATGCTTGCAGTATGTGGGTGTGCTCATCTAAGAGGTCATCTGCCTGATCGGCATGCTGTCCCTCAGGGTGTTCGCAGCCTTGATGCTCATCACCCCTTGAGGGTGGGTGCTGCATGCCTGGGCCAGGCCTGGGCATGTCCACAGGCAGTGCACTGATGCCGCCCCCTGACACTGTACCCCCATGGCCATTGGCCGACTGCTGATGCTGCCCCTCCGGCTGCCGCTCTCCTGGGCTCAATGGTGCCACCGCAGTGGCCGCAACAGTCCCACTGTCCTGGACACACACACCAGTGCTTCCCCACTGGTGCAGACAGGCACAGGCTGGGACTGTGATGACACACAGGCCTCCACGGTGGCACCACCCACAGCCATGGCCGCGATGTCACCTGCTGTGTGGCCATCCTGTGGCACACACATGTCAATGCCCATGATGTTAGCTCCATCATCATTGGTGACGAATCTGGCACCAGCCCAAGTCTCAGCATGCTGGCGTCCATGGACGCTGGCACGCTGGGACACGGGCAGGGCCTCCTCCACACCTGCTCCACCAACATCAGTCCGGACATCCAGCCGGGCCCACTGTTGCCTTGACCCACGTATTCCTGTGGAGGTGGATGAGCCCTCCTCCATCTCCATGTTACTGGCCTCAGTGGAGAAGCCCACCACCACTGACCCATGCAGATGCTCAGGATCTGTAAGGGAAATAAAGTAGCATTACTGCATGTCACCTACCCTGTCCCTCCCAATAGACAGACCATAACCTACCATGCAGTGACGGGCTACCACCTGTCTGGAATCCACCACCTGGAACACCCTCAATGGCACAACACTGTATGCTGCCAGCAACCCGCTCTTCCTGTGGGGTCAGGCATTGCACCTTCGGCTGTCCCCAACCGGTCGCAGACCATGCTGCCCTGATGGCAGCCACCTTCTCTTTAATTCTCCACCTGTCTGTGCCCATCTTCTTTTTGCACTCCTGCATGGAGTGCTGGTGGCTGCCATGCAGGTTTACAGCACGCGCCACCTCCTCCCATGCAGCAGCATGGGCCTGTGGCATTCCCTGGCATCCGATGAGAAGTGGCTCCTGGTCAAGGTAGGCCTCGAACAGGGCATCTGTCTCGGCCTTTGTAAAATTTGGCCTCCTCTTCCTCCCACGACTCTGTTCCTCTTCCTCCACCACATGCTTGGTCATGATTCATCCTGTGAGAATGACAGGTGTTACCTGTGACTGTGCAGTCCCACGCATGTCCTGAATACCACAGTCCACACTCCCAAACAGCATGCAACTCACCGCAATAGACTGCAGTAACCGACTATGACCAGTGCACCCCAATGTTGCATTTTTATAGTGCAACCCATGCAAATGAGGTGAGGCACATCTTTAAGTGGATGCAAATGCAGTGACTGCACCATTGAATGGCTGATTAGATGATTTGCATATGCCGGCTGAATATCGCGCTGTTGCGCTTTGTGCAAATGTGTTGAACTTGCTTAGCCAAGGGCACAGTTCTGTGACATGTGCAGTACACACCTAACTGCACATGCCTGGGTTGATGACGCAGGTGCCTGCCACGCTGCATGTGCTGTGAACGGGAGGCAATGCAGGGCACAGCCACCATTGGGCCAGTGGCACTACAGCGCTGTTCACCTATATGGCGCTGTGGCACTGGGGCATCATAGGCGCACTGGGGCAACAGCACTGCAGGCCACTACAGGAGGTGGCACACAGGCACCCAATCGCGCTACATGCATTGGATTCCAATTGTGCTGTGGCTGTCCATGCATCAGAGACCCTTGACCCTGTGCCCGACCTTGGCCCCCTAGGTGCCATGCATCAGGCATGGGTGCACCACTATTGCACTGTTCAGTGACAGTGCCATAGGGAATGGCAGCACTGTACCGTGCAGCATCTGCATGTGGCAGGACCGTGCTGCAGAGTGCCATTTTGCTTGCACCAGGCAGCAGAGATGATGCGGAGGGGTGCTGTGGTTTAAAGCCAGTTAGAGCTCTCCAACCTGGTGGCGATAGTTGAGCCCCATGCTGGGGCTTTGTTTGGAGAGGCACCCCTGGACAGGGCTAGGAATGCAGTCTGGCAGGAGATAGCCGACACCCTGGAGGAGGCTACCAGTATGGGGTGGATGGCGGAGCAGTGCTGCCACTGTTATGGGGACCTGAGGCGAAGGGACCTGGACCTGCTTGCCCACCTGCAGGCATGTGCCAGGAGGGGCACAGTGCCATGGCCAGGTAGGTGCAACATACATACACTTTTATCATCCATACAAGGTATCACGGTTGCATGTGTCCAGCACATGGGGGTGGGGCCGTCTGGTGTTGGCTGTGGCGGTGGTATCGGGGTGTGGGTGGATGGGTATGGCTGTGTGGGATTGCACTCACATGGGGGCGGGGAGACTTTGCTACTGGATTGTACTGATGTTCCTCTCTCCATGTTTGCACCTTAGGGCCAGAAGAATGGTGGCACAACAGGGAGAGGAGGTGCCACATGGTGGAGCAGAGGGACAGGATGGGTGATGGTGGTCCGTGGCGCGTGGACCAGCCTGCTGATGGTGAGTGCCTTACATCCATGATTACTATTGCATGCTGTATAACTGGGTGGGCAGTGGGGCATGGCCACCATCCATTGACACCACTGCCATGCTCCATGGTGCACAGGGTTGCATTGTCACAGTGGGGGTGGTGGCATGCATGGGGTGTCCTGCACTGTTGGGCGCTACTCCTGGGCAGGGTGTATGGGGATCATGGTGCAGGGCATGCTCTGCATTGGTGGGATGGTGTGGTACGGGGTGGTCAGCCCTCCTTGTGTGCTGGTCACAGCTTGCCAGGTGGTGTGCTGAGGCACCATGGCCCGGCTGTGGGTTGGTTGCTGGTATCTATGGGCCAGTGGTTATTCCAGCTCTCCCCTGGTTGTTCAGTGCATGGGGTGTGGGGGACGATGTCTGTTCTGCTGTGTGTTCCTCTGCCTATCTGTGGCATGGGTGCTGGGCCCCTGCATCTCTGGTTGTGCTGTTGCATTGCTGCCCTGCTGCAGGGGTCATCCCTGGTTGTGCTATGGCGCATCTGGACTGCTCAGCTGAACATCCTTTGTTGTGCTATGGTGCATCAGATATGCTCAGCTTCACCTCCTTAGTTGTGCTATGGAGCAGGCGGTGTGATATTCAGTCGTTGGCCGTAGGCGCAACTTGGTCTGTGCAGTTTTTGAATATCATGCTTCTTACGCATGGGCGCAGTGGACTTGCGCTTGCTCCTGCTGTTACGCACTTTTTGGGTGCAGTTTGAATATCTGGGCCAAAGTCTGTTGTTTACGTGACTGATTATTCCAGACTAGGACAGCATTTTATAAAGCATGCAACTGCTAGCTGTGTTATTGATTTTGCTTTTCATTGTTTATGCAGTGTGCTGCATATACTGTAACTTGCTAGAAAATTGGTACCCTAAATGGTTCTTTGTACATTGTACATTGTAATTTGTTTTCTGCACTAGAAATGGGATTGTTTGAGAGAAACAGCAAAAAAAAAAAAAACAGAACTTGTGTAGTTAGTCTACTGCCATCAATGACACTAACAGTGTCAGTGGCTCAGTAGGTTACACACTCGCCTCTGAGGCCGGGAGATCAGAGGGCTGTGGGTTCAGTTCCCACATCTGGCACTTGGGTTAATATCCCAGTACTGACACTGTAGTGCAGCATGAGAGGGCTGCTGCACTTCTGAGGTGCCGTCTTTTGGATGAGACGTTAAACCAAGGTCCCATCTGCCTGGATTGGTGGCAGTTCAGGTGGATGTTAAAGATCCCATGGCACTTATTGAAAAGAGTAGGGGAATTTCCCTGGTGTCCTGGCCAAATTTCCCTCATTCACTAAAAAAAAAATACCACCAACAGTTTAATCTGGGTCAAGGTCAGTTGGCATTCATCTGTATCCCCTTCCCCCAGGTCGTGCCTGAAAATAGCAGGATTTGTCTAGTGCACTTACCCGGTCAACAAAAACTAAATAAAAAAATAAATGCTGCCTGGCAAAGTTGGGGTCCACACCAGTGTATGAAAGTAAAACAGTTTCAGCTGAGCACGATGAAATTTACACTGAGCAAATTTTGTCTTTCTGACTGCTATGATGATATCCCTGACTGTTTTAAGAACTCTGTGTCTATAGTGTGCAACTGTGTCCATCTGCTTATCAGTCACAGTTCATTATGATGTTTTCATTCAGCTAGGCATTTTGTGACAGCAACTACACACTTTCTGTTATTTGTTTTTCCCCCATGGGGGGGGGGGGTGTTGACAAATACACTATGGAAATTCATTTGATCTGTGTCTTTAAAGTAAAACTAGATACTGTAAGTGCCCGGAGGGAAAACAGAACAGATGGATATGTCCCTTAAGAGAGCAACATAAGCTCAAAGAAACATCTTTCACATTTTCTTATGTTCATATGAAAAGCTCTCCCATTTACTTACAAAATCTTCCATGAAGCACTGGTGACACCACTATTCTGGAAATGTTGGGAGTGGGGACATAGAAAGACATAGGGAATTGATCAACACAACTGACTCACCCATGAGTATTTAATACAGAGATATAAAATACATGATTAATATAATGTAGTTATAAATTAGAGAAAATGGATGATCTGAGTACATGGCACCTCTACTGTGATTAAATTGCAATTAATTCTCTGCTGTGAAAAGGGGAGCATCCAGAGTTTGTGTTAAGTGGAGAAAGTTTACACAAATAAATAACTGAAGGAGAATTTTTCAGGCCTGCATGCACACGAGAGAAATTGTCAGGCCCGGCATGCACACAAGAGACTTGTTAAAGTCAGATGACCTGAACTTCTAAAATTATAATTAACTGTACAACTTCGACTTACTGGAGTGGGAGAAAGTGCACATTTAGTTTGCTAGACAGCAGTGTGGAAGGTTTCAGTCAGATGTAGGAGATGTTATTTGGTTTCAGGGGGTTGGAGTTTTCCTCTTAAGGTTATTTTCAAGTTTTGTGAAAAATAAGGTCTGCCTGGGTTGGATTAACCACTGGACAGAAGAGACAGTTGCCCAGGACCCCAAGTATGAGAGGGACCCCATAGTCAGTGCCATTTATTTTAGTTTTTTTTTAGCAGCTAGTTTGTTTTGTTTTAGCAACTATACTGCTGTGCTTTCTAGCCAAAATTAAGTTTGTTTTTGGAGGGAGGGGGAGCTGAGCTGGTCCAGAGATGCCACAGAATAGCCCAAGTGAAAGTTAAAGAGACGAGCATGATTTCCCTTTGAATTTCAGTTGCACTCCTCTGTGGCATGCAGTGTAACAAAAAACAAACAAACAAACAGACATACATACATAAATATATATGTATATATATATATATATATGTATATGTATATATATATATGGAATACATAATGTACTGTAGTGGAATAACACATTTATCTCAACTAGTGAGTGGTAAGACCCATAACTCATGAGTGGTGAAGCCACTAGTTAGTTATAAAGGTCTTACCACTCATGTGTGGAGGTAAATGTGTTGTTCTACTGCAATCCATTATGTATTTGATATATACCACACCATTTGTAGTGTTTTTACTGGTGTTTTACTTTGTTTTAGCTTAAAACTGCCTTTGTTTCTATTGTAAGTTCCCTATCTGACCCATTGTTCTCTGTGTTCCATTTCAGATTCTAAGTGGAAATAACATGTTCTAAGTTGTATAAATGGTGTTCTAAGTTATATAAATGTTGTTCTAAGTTATATAAATGGTGTTCTAAGTGAAAATAAATATTTATCCCAGAATAATATGATTTATTTACCCAATTTATTCACCACTGGTGTGGTATATATATATATATATATATAATCATAATCATAGGGACCAGAAAGACCATAGCCTGTAGTACATATGTAGTTTAAGTAGTATCCTGGTAATCTGATGTGAGAATGATGTCAGACTCTGTCGGGTGCGGTACAAACCACATGGCAGACTATCTTCAGCTGCATCCATCAAAATAAATGGTATTTTTTTTTGGTAGTCAATTATTTAAGACATAGTTAGTTTAGTAACTTGTTCAAGATGAATAAAATATATTGTAACCTCCTTTTCGCTCATGCGACCCCAACCCTGTCACAGTCAGTCACAGAAAAGAGGCATCTAGACCATAGTCAGATGAGATCAGATTCAGTCCAAGACAGGGCACTTACCACTGGGATTGTGGTGCATTATGTTTCTTTTGGCAGTCTGTTAATTTAAGGCATAGTTTAGTAACCCTCTTCATGATATAATTCATAGCCTCCTTAGCTAACGTGATCCTGGCTGTCACAGTCAAAGAAAAGAAGACTATCTTGTTTCTTTTCTGTGACTGTAGCTGCCAGGGTTGCCTGAGATAAAGAGGCTAAGAATTATATTATAAAGGGGTTACTAAACTAGGCCTTAAATTAACAGCCTGCCAAAAGAAGACACATTACTATTCTGATACAAAACAGTGCAAGACATATCAAGACCCTGGTCAGATCAGATTGAGGAGGACACCTAGCAAGAGGATTAGGCACTGCTCTTTGTAATGTGCAGATGACATGGCAATACTGTTGGATGTGGTATGGTTCTCCCCAAACAAAACTTCCTGCAATACAGGAAGTAAAAAGTTATATAACTAATTAATGCAATACAAAATGTTTTTATATAAAGATAGGTAAGTTCGACAACAATGCAGTGTAGACAGTTACATATATTCCTACAGTAGTGAAAAGAAAGAAGTGCGTGTCAGTTCATGGTGTGTTTTGTAGTTCAATGTTTATTTTTGCTGCTCAGTCTAAAAAGCTCCTGGCAACAAACGTTGGCAACAGTATCATATGTGAACTTGTTAGGCTGGGGAGACAATGCAAACTTATCCAATTAGCCAATTCATACAAAGACTGCACAATAAAGTGAAAACAACCAACCAATAAAATGTCAATATTTTCTCATAGCCATTCCAAAACATAATCAAAACAATGTAACGGTATTCTTATTATAAAGTAAACTGAAATAAAAAACTGTATTACTCCCATTAGGGCACCCTTTGGACATAATTACTACCAGAAATACCAAATCACAAGGACCTTATGATACTAAAGTGTTAACATTTCACAAGGGTATGTAACCACTGTACACATACTGTATCATGCTTTAGCAGAAGGTTGCCATGCTGTCAAGAAGCAGCATGACAACTAGGTTTGATTCAATACATTTTTTACAAAGCACATCTATCTCATTTGGATCCACTGCAGTATAATTGAGCCACAAAATCAGTGTAACACACCCTTTGGTATGATTAAAATAAAGGGGGAAACATGGGCCAATTTCATGATCATAACTGAAAACTAGAGATTGATTTGTATAATCCAGTGGGGCTAAGTAAATTCCTTTTGCAGTGGTGAACGCCTCAATATTTCAAAATTCAGTATTTATCTGGAAATGAAATGGGATTACACCAGGTCTACCTCTACAACAGATTGGAAGGAATGATCAGCGCGTTACAACATAACCTCCTTTCGAATAATTTCTCACCTTCCTCCTGCTTCAACAACTGCTGGAGTACAGCATTAAGCCACATCGTAACAATGCCATTTAGTTTGAACCCAAATGTAGCAGGGCTTCCCATTTTCAATAACATTAAAACAAAAAACAGACAAAAAAATTTAGTCCAGACAACTCTTGGGCTCTGATCACTGAATTCCATGAGGGCTCGAAGTGTGGAGCACTGGTTAATCAGTCAGCTACCCCCACGACGGTTGTCATTGCCCACCACAATACAAATGTTGCCACCTACTGCACTACATGACTGACATGTATAGCACATGAACAGGATCACAGCAGAAGGTCAGTCCAGTAGCATGGCAGAGGTGTAGCCAGAAATTTCTGTTTTGTACATAGTCTCCAACAGTTGCACCCCCCAATTAAAAAATGTACACATCCTCTTCAAATTATCCCCACTTCCAAATAAATCAGATTGTTGTCAGATGATTCTTCTAATCTCTAGAGAGGTTATACATGTATCTGTCTCCAAAACAACAAAAGTTTGAACAGAGACACTCTTCAGTGGCCCAAAGTAACCCAAATACTACAGATTAAAATGAAAATGTTAACAGAAAGGTATACGGTTTGTGATAGGCACTCAACAAAACTGTACTCAAATGTGTACAGTGAGTATGCCTGCCTACACCCTTGTAGCCTGGCCACTGCCCACTAATGCTATGCAGTAATCGGGGGCAACGCAGAAGCAATAGTGATGCTGTGTAACCCAGTAGACTAAACAGAGCTGCTAATGAGGCAACTACCACACTTCACTCTGTCTAGCATGTTTTCTATGTTTGTAGGGTAGACACTTTCCCTTACTCTGCATGTACTTCTCAGATGTCATCTCATATGCATGAGTTGTTACCAGGAGCCTTGCTACATAGTTCACAAGCTCTGCAAGAGCAGACTACATGGACCAAGCTGCATTATGTGCCAACAATCAAACTGTTCTGATTCACACAATTCTGCAACATCTGCTCAACTGATACAGGGAAACTGCAGCATATGCAGTTCACTGGTAAATAACATGCGGGAGGGGGGAGCACGACCAAGGCACACTACAGTATAAGATTTATTGAGCGATGAAATGAATAGCTAGGGTCAAGGGGCAGGAAAAAACACTATAGGTGTAATGTGAAAGAGCCAAACACCAAGTTTAGAGATTAGAGGTTACACACACCAACAAACAACAAAAGTATGGCAGAGGCAAGGTATTTGCCAGTTAAAAACCTAAAAGTTTATTGTGCCAAACAAATGCCAGATACTGCAGTTTACCATAACAGAAGACCCCTGGGGTTTCTGCAATGGTAAACTTCTGCTATGGTAAACTGCAGTATCTGGCATTTGTTTGGCACAATAAACTTTAATGTTTTTTACTTGCAAATACCTTGCCTCTGCCATATTTTCATTTGTTGGTGTGTGCAACTTCTAAACTTGATGTTTGTACTGTGGCTGGCTACCTGGTTTTCACCCCCCCAGCTCTCGATTGCATCGCTGGCTCTCCTGACCTGCTCTAATGTGAGAGAGAGGCAAGAAGGAATAGGGAGGGGGTTGCAGTTAATAAGGGCACTGACTGCCATTGAATTAGTGGCAAGGACAGAATACTTGCACATTGCAGTCTTCATGTTCTCTACATGGCTAAAGCAGGCCCAGGTTAGTGGGCAACCACCACTTACTTACTACATGAATACTTGCCATTTGGGAAGATGTAACCAGATAATGTGTAAGACATTTGTACATGTTGTTTGGAGGAAAAAAGCTAGTCATGCTTCAGATTCGAGAAACCAAAAAAACCTCAAACCTGTCGAATACGGGCTTCACCATCGAAAAACTGAACACTTGAAAGAGAGTGCAACCAGTGGTCAGTCACTCCCCCACCTCCTGGTGACAGCATTAGCACCAAATAATTGTCCTACATTTACTCATGTATTTATTTTTGGGTTTGTTTATTTTTTTTATACTCATCCAGGGCTGCCTGTCAGACCAAATGCTTTTTTCAAATCTGACCATACTTCAAAATTGGCAGGCATAAAATGAGCACTGCATATGACAGAGTGCTTAGTCCACTTCAGATTTACATGGGTCTGATTGGCAAACTCGATCTATCTGATCCTGATGCCATCTGCAGGTTACTTTGGGGACTTGGGGTGGGACAGAATTTTCACACTGAAATCAATCAAATTTGTCAGTGATAGGTTGCGTAGCCACCCAGTGGATATTTAGGGAACTGCACTTACTGCAATCATAAAAACAACTGAAACATACCACAGAAACTGGTCTAACCCATCTGTAGCACACTACACACACGGCAAGGGTAGGTACTGACCAGTGTACCTCAGCACCATGCAACATTTCTATGGTGACCACTGTATTGTAGTGCCAAAAAAATGCTTCCCAAACCATGACGTATACAGTATGTTAAAGTAAAAGTCAATAGTGTTAATGAAGTTCAAGCCATAGACCCAGAATTTTCCTAAACAGTCACAGTAGCACTTACATGGAAAGAACAGAGCTGAAGTCTGGGGCAAAATAGACCGGTTAGCCCTATGTAGGTAAATCAACAACCAGGGCTTTAAAGTCCACTTCCGCTTGTGAATAGGCGATTATAAATGTAAAATCAAAAATACTGAATGGTTCACCAGATACAGAACTTGAGGGAAGCAGGCCATTGATGATTAGTCAGCTTCCTGTTACTACAGGGTTAATGACTGGTGACACCCAACAGGAAGGTAGATGATGGAAATTTTAATGGTAAATACTAAAGGACCCTGACTTTTTAAAATGACTGGAAAAAGAAATAAAGGATTATTTTGACTGCAATGACAATAACCCTGTTACCCCTAATATCCTATGGGAGCCTTTCAGGCTTTCTTAAGAAACTACCGCACCATATCAATACTTCTGCCGCTCTCCAAAGCCCTTGAGAAAATCATAGCAACCCAACTCTCTGAACACCTTACCAAATACAACCTGCTGTGTAGTGAGCAACACGGCTTTTGAAAAAGCCACAGTACAACCACTGCCTTGTTAGAATTTACTAATACCCTTCATGCCTCTCTAGATGTGGGACACATCACAGGTGCATTATTTATAGACCTGTTAAAATCTTTTGACACTGTCCACCGCTTCTCTACTGCTGGCCTCTCTCACCCCCAGCTGGGCCTCTCGCAGGACACTATAGGCTGGTTTGCTGATTACCTATCTGGCAGGTCCCAACAAGTATGGATAACCCATACTCTGTCCTCCCCCCTCCCAGTCACCTCAGGGGTCCCCCAGGGGGTCAATCCAGGTCCCCTATTATTTAGTCTATTTTTCAATACCCTACCTAGTGCCTGTTCTGGTAAACTTCTCCTGTATGTGGATGATACAGTACTCTTCAGCTCTCACCCAGACCCAGTCTCGCTCCAACTGGCACTCCAGAAATCTTTCAATGAAGCTGAATCCTGGTTTTCTAACCACAGACTTGTTGTAGACTATAAAAATATGAAATTGATGTTGTTTGCCCATGCCCAAAATAAGTACAGTGGCCACCCCCTGCCCATACATAACTCACACCATGAAACACTTGAGCAGGTCAGCTGGTTCAAATACCTTGGGGTCACATTGGACTCAGGGTTAACCTACCATGACCACATCCGCCAATTGAGTATGGCAGTCAATATACGCATTGGCCTACTTTACCATTACAAGCACTGTCTCCCCCCAGATGCCCTGCAACTAGCAATCTCCTCCTCGATTTTATCCCCGATTGACTATAAGATACTGATATATGGTGCGGCTGATAACATTGCTCTCCATAGGGTCAGGTTGCCCCTGAATAAGGCTTGCCAACTGGCCACTGGTTGTGACTGGCTGACCCACACCTGCACCCTCTACACCCTGACCAACTGGCTGAACTTTGAAGGAAGATTGAAATACCAATCCTGCCTCCTGGCCAAAAAATCTCTGCTGGCCTTACCCCTTCTGGTTTCACACCATTTCTCCAGTCTAATTTAACCTCCAAACACACTCGGGGATCTGAGAAATCCCCTTACCATGTCCCTCACTGTAAGACAACACTGGGACAAAGAACATCTCGCTGTAGGGCACCTCTCCTGATGAATTCACTTCTAAAAACTTACTGATAAAGCCTAAACTGAGCCACTTCAAATCCTGTCTTTGAAATTATATCCAGGAGAAAGCTGCCTGTGACTGTTACTGATTCTCTTTTGTTACTCAGTTAAATCCCTGGATAAAGGTCTTCTGCACTTATGCTTGACCTGCACTGTAAAAGTTGTATGAGCAGTTTTCTCTTCACTGTGACATGTGCTCTGCCAGTGCCCTACTGTAGCCTAGACTCTGCTGCTCTGATCTCTTGTACATAGTATAGTATTGTTTTGTATTGCAACCCATTCTATGCCTGCTAATTGTTTAATTTCCTCATGTAAAATGTTAGCCATCAATTTAATTGTTGTTGCCACTGTTTGTATCTCTGTACTTCTCTGACGTGGAGCCTTTGTAAAGGAGTCTCTGACTCAAAGGTTTTAATTCTGATACGTTTCAATAAATAAATAAATAAATAAATAAATAAATAAATAAGAGGCAGAATTATATCATTGTGTAGCTTCAAAAGGAAAAAAGATTACAGACCCTAACTGACCTAGAGAACTCTCTTAAAGGAAAAGAAAAGCAGTTTATTTTATCTAAATGCAAGAATCTTACTCTGCATAGTGAAATAATTGGGTTGAAATTTGAGATAAATAAAATCTGTAGTCTAAAAGCTGAATATGCTCTCTTTCAACTCAAACAAATCTATTGGCAGTCGAGAGAGAGCCAGGGTAGACTACTTGCCCATAAATTAAAAAATTAAAGGAATCTTTAAAAGTAGCAGCTATCAGGAACTCTTCTGGTGCCCCACTATTAACCGCTAGGCAAACTGCATCTGCCTTTAAAGACTTTTATAGTACATTGTAAAATACGAGAAATCCTTTCCAGAAGATGCTTTTCAAAATTTTTTTTACTGGGGCAACATTAGCCAAAATTAGTGATGAGGACAAGCAAGCCTTACAGATGCCTATCACTAAAGATGAACTGATCAAAGCGGTCCATTCTATGCCCTCCAGAAAAGCACCCAGTACTGATGACTTCACAGTGGAATTTTATAAAGCCACAATCTCTGATATTGCTCCAAGATTATGAAACACATTTTTATTTGCTCAACAGTCTGGTTCTCTCCCTGATTCTATGAAAAATGCCTAAATCTCAGTCATTCCCATATAAGATAGAGATAAAACCTGCTGTAAAAATTACCACTCCATCTCATTAATCGATGTAGATTGTAAAATTTTAGTTAAAATAATTGCAAATAGATTTGATCTTATTATAAAAAAAAATATCTATCCAGACCAAGTAGGTTTTATACAAGGTCATCATAGCATAGACCCTCTTAGAAGAGTTCTTCCTATTATCCAAACATGACATCGTCATTAGTGCCACATTCACAATAATGGAAAAAGTGCCAGTTGCGCTAATTAGCATAAATTTATTTTAGCATTAATTAGTGGTTCAACAAAAATAGTGAAAATTATTTGACAGTGAAAATTTAAAGCAGCAGTGCAATGGAAAATGTTTCTCCAAAAAAGCTAGTTTCAGCTACCGTGAGTCTTTTTTTTTTTTTTTATCCTAACCTTTGCCAGGCCTACAATGCCATTCCCTATGCAAAATGTGGCGGCCATTAATTGTTTTTTCTTGAGAAAAAATCCAATTAAAACATTTATAAAATACTCATGTTTTGGTGGAATTACCAAAATTGTACCACCAGAAAAAACTGGAAGATGCATGGAATCTTTTATAGTCAAAAAAATGTAGGGGCATATTTTTTGCCCAATTTTGTTGCACTGCTGCTTTAAAGTTTTCAGTAAAAAAAAAACACTAATGTAGAAGAAATGCCTGCAAAGGGTGGGATTGGGGGATGACTTGTATATGTATAAATGTTGATGATATATCTATTATCTGTATTAAAGAGCTAGTGTACTGCCCTCTAAAACTAATATTAAGCTGCTAGCCTTTACCTTTTATATATATTGCAGTGTCAGTGGCTCAGTAGGTAGCACACTCACCTCTGAGGCCAGGAGATCAGAGAGCTTTGGGTTCAGTTCCCACATCTGGCACTTGGGTAATATCCCAGTACTGACACTGTAGTGCAGCATGAGAGGGGTGCTGCACTTCTGAGGTGCCGTCTTTCGGATGAGACATTAAACTGAGGTCTCATCTGCCTGGATTGGTGGTAGTTCAGGTGGATGTTAAAGATCCCATGGCACTTATCGAAAGGAGTAGGGGAATTTCCCCAGTGTCCTGGCCAAAATTTCCCTCATTCACAAAAATACCACCAACAGCTTAATCTGGTTCAAGGTCAGTTGGCATTCATCTGTATCCCCCTCCCCCAGGTCGTGCCTGAAAATAGGCAGGATTTGTCTAGTGCACTTACCCGGTCAACAAAAACTAAATAAATAATAAATAAATATCTGAGGTACTTTAACGTTTCCCTTTGTTTAATTAGAAGATTGTTTATCTGTTGTTAGTAGGTGTGATGTGTGGAACAGCTCTTTGCCTGGCAGCTGACATATCTTGCTCTGCTGACCCACACTACATCATCAGGATTGTGACCTCAATAACTGTGACATTACTGCTACTTAGGAAGAGCAAGTGAGTGATTGCCAGGTCATTCACCTGTGATGTCACTGTCAGTGAGATCATAAAGCTGATGATGTAATGTGGGGCTTTAGAGTTAGAGATGTCAGCTGCCAGGCTAAGAGCTGTTACACACATCCTGCACAATATTATCACATAGAAGACTTTCTAATGAACAAAAGGAAAAATACTTAAGAAAAAAAGTTACAACTGACCGCTACTTACCATTTGTATTATTTTCCTGTCTGCCTGTTTTGTCTCCACTAGCTCTTTATTGTAGGGACTACACATAGTACAGCCAAATAAAAAAATTACCACATGGTTTTACTGTCCACGTCTTTTGCATAAATGTGAATTCTTCTTCTACAGCACTTAGCCATAGCATAACAAGAAGCCTTGTCAATGTGTTTGGCACTGTCCCAACAGACGCAGTCTTTGGAACCAGTAGCCTACAGGCACTGTGGGATGCTGCACTGCTGTCTTTTGTCTTCAGATCAAAATGTTTTGCAGGCCTACAGAGGTCTAATAATTTTTCAGGCAATAAACTTGACCATGTAACTATTATTTACAACATTTATCCATGGCATAGTGAGAAGCCTTCTCCATGTTTGGCATTGTCCCGATGGACACACTTTCTGGAACCAGTAGCCTACACACACTAAAGGATGCTGCACTGCTGTCATCTAATGTTTTGTGGGCCTACATCGGTCATATACAAACAACTGTTTTGAGCAGCTTGAGTCATGTGCCCTGTGTACTACCTTTCTACATGTTTGGCTTTGAATGGACATCATTTTTGAACCCAGTAGCCTTCGGTGTGGGCAACTACATCATCCTGCTGTTCTGGGTGTGTCACTGGCTCAGAACATTTTACCAGTTGATTTTATTTCCTTTCCCAAATTGTTTTTCAATGGTCAAACCAGCAAAAAGAGGTTTTTGGTAAACTTTACCTAATTTGATAGTCCATTTTTGCAAGATCAAACTTTATTATTTATTTATTGAAAACTGGTAACCAGGAAAGGCACACTGAATCAAGGCTTGTTTCTAGGTGTGACCTGGAGGAAGGGGAACAGAAAGAACAAACACATTCAAAGTTAAAATACAGTCAATGCAAGTAAAACAGTATACAGGCACATATAAACTAACAAAGTTATTATTTAGCAGTTAACAGGCAACAATTAAAGGTTAAAACATACTCACTAAGCAATATATACAATAAATAGTATGCAAATATTTATATATGTCCTGCAGTCCCCCTACATTATATCTCTGCATCTATTTATTACATATCTGCATACAATAAATAGTATGCAGAGATATAATATAGGGGGACGGCAGGACATACATAAAATATTTCTATCCGGTTTAAGCTAAATTAGGAGGGGAGTAGGAGGAAATTAGGAATAACCCATGCTAGAACAGAATAGAAGACAGCAGGAAAAAATTTGGAAGGGGGAGGACTGAAGGACAGACTAGCCAAGAGCAGTACAAAAGCAAGAAAGAGCATTGAGAAGCTTGAACTGATGTTTGACAGAACAAAAGAAACTTTCTTCCCGAAGAAACATTGGGAGGCTCTCATGACCCTACTTGGAACGAAGTAAGATGTTGTGTGCTACTGGCATTGGAGATGATTGTAATGGTGCAGGGTATATGAAGGTAATGGCACTGGATGTCAGGGATATTTGAACTAGGGCAGGGCGTGGGATTGGGTTGATACTGGCTCCAGGGTTTTATTGACTGTGGCAGAGTGAGCACTGAACACCACAGAGTGCTTGGGAGAGGGGCTGGGTGAAGATATGTGTGTGCCACTATATTGCTGGGATGGTGGGAGTGGCACTGTGATCAGGTACTACTTGCCATTAAAAGCGTAGACAATTCTGGCCAAAAATAGAGCAAAGCCAACATTGCATCAGGTGATGCTTCATACCCAAGAAACAATATACCACAGATTTACCAGGGCTCTGGGGACTTTTTTACCCTAACATCACATTTTCTTACTTTTGTAACATCAAGTTTCAGCAGAAATTGATACTTTAATGTAGTTTTTTTTTTTTTTTTGCAAATTGGGATTTTCTCAGTTTTCATATCAAGTTTAGTATGCCCATCTTTGTCATTGTAATCAATATCACTGCTGGCAGTGTTTGATGAATTATCATAAACATTAAAACATTTTCTAACATACTTGCCCATTCTTTGCATCCCACTGTGAGAGTTATCTGCATTTTCTTTAGTTTTTTTTTCATTGTTCAGTTTGTGGTAGCCATTTTAAATAAGGTTGAGCCAAGAATATTTTGACTCATATACTCTAGGAGCTCCAGGAGGGAATGTGTTTTAGTAGAAAAAACTATGTGCCCTCTTAATTTTGCTAGCCTTGCTTTTCTAAGTGCTCAGTCTTTGTGACTGTAAGGAGTCCTCTTGTAGACACAGTGCACTTGATTCAGGATTCCAGTCCTTGGTGCAGATGTTACTGACTAACCAAGCAACGCCCCACTACCATTGGATGTATGTACAGGAATCCTGACAGTAAGTGCAGCACTATGCCAGACTTACATTGGGCTGTATGCAGAGGGTGACAGTGAAGAAGCAAGGGTACTGAATGAATATTTCTGCTCAGTATTCACAAAAGAATACAAAAGAAGAGGAGGGGAAGGTATCTAATCCAATCAATAGAAGCATTCTGGACAGGGGGTTGATACCAGTCCATTCACAGAAGAAAGGGTTCTGAAAGAACTCCTAAAACTGAAGGTGGACAAAGCAAAGGGCCCTGATGGGATTCAACCCAGAATTCTAAAAGAACTAAGGGGAGAACTAGTCACACCACTGACTACCCTTTTTAACAAATCATGGGAGGAAGGTGTGGTACCTAAGGACTGGTGGAAGATAGATGTGATTCCCCTCCACAAAAGTGGGAGCAAAGCAGAGGCAGGAAACTAAAGACCTGTTAGTTTGACCTCCGTAGTAGGGAAAAATGATGAAATCACTTCTGAAAGAAAGAATTGTTGAATACCTAGAGGTCAGCAGGGCACAGGCCCCAGGGTAGCATGGATTCACTGCGGGAAGTTCATATCAGATGACTCTAATAGACTTCTTTGGCTGGGTGACCAAAGAAGTAGACCAGGGAGGGGCTGTGGATATGACTTTCCTAGACTTTAGCAAGGCATTTGACACAGTCCCACACAAAAGATTAATAAACAAATTAGCCAGCCTGGGAGTGGGTCCCAGGGTGGTAGCCTGTGTAAAAAATTGACTGGGCAAAAGGACACAGAGGGTAATAGTAAATGGAGTCCACTCTGAAGAAAGGGGGTTACTAGTCGGGTACCGCAGGGTTCAGTACTAGGTCCAGTCCTTTTTTAATGTCTTTATAAGTGATATTGTGGAGGGACTGGAAGGAAAAATATGCCTCTTTGCAGATGACACAAAGATATTCAACAGGGTTGATACACAAGGGGGGGGTGGAAAGCATAAGAAGGGACTTGGCAAGGTTGGAGGAATGGTCAAAAGTATGGCAGCTTTGATTCAATGCAAAGAATTGCAAAGTAATGCACCTGGGAAACAAAAACCCAGGGCAAGAGTACACAATGGGGGGGGTACTAACAACAACAACAAAAATGGAAAGGGACCCTGGGGTAGTCATATCAGATTATCTAAAGGTAAGCAAGCAATGTGAGAAGGCAGTAAGGAGGCCTGGGGGGGATACTGGGATGTATAGGAAGAGGCATCACCAGTAGAAAACAGGAAGCTGTTATTCCACTGTACAGAGACAGTTGGTGAGATCCCATCTGGAGTATTGCATGCAGTTCTAGACACCCCATCTCTGCAAGGACATAGACAGAATCAAGTAGTCTAGAGGAGGGCAACTAAAATGGTGCAGAGTCTGCACCAGAAGCCATATGAAGAGAGGCTAAAGGAGTTTAATATGTATACCCTCGAGGAAAGGAGGGAAAGGGGGGACATGATAGAAACTTTCAAGTACCTCAAGAGAATCATCAAAGTCCAGGAGGGCAGCATCTTTCAGAAAAAGAGATGTGCAAGAACAAGGGGCACAATTTGAAGATAGGGGGGGGGGGACAGCTCAAGGGCAACATGTGGAAGTATTTTTTTCATGGAGAGGCTGGTGGATGCATGAAACGGCCTTCCTGAGGAGGTCATGTGGTCAAAAATAGTGGAGGAATTCAAGAATGCATGGGACAGACATAAAGCAATTCTGGTGGGGGGGTAGGAAGAAATAGGCTGTTGGTTAACTAGGATCTGCAGCTTATCCAATAGGTAGGGAAATGTGCAGACTTGGTGGGTCAAGCAGTCCTTATCTGCCATCAAAGTCTATGTTTCTATCATGGATACCACCTGCAACAGCATGGATGGCAGTAACAAACAGCACAGGCACTGAAAACCTGCTAAACTTGTTGATGCCCCCAAACTACAAATATTGCTGTGATTGGGCACACAGATGTTGGTCTGTGGGAAATCTGGGAGTGGTTACTGGTCACTCAAGGTGCCAGTGGATAACTAAGAATGAATTATTTCCTTCTTTAGTACTGCCTGTGTGTCTGCCAGCTAACTCTGTCTTTTATGCCATTTTTCCCATGTGAAATATATGCTAATTAGTTCTGTGGTTCTGAAAACTGTGCTAACTGCCACCGCAGCTTCCATCACAATAAGCAGTGCTCATCCCTGGACCACTACCTGGCACCCCTTCAAGCATCTAATGGGGATTTGCCACTGGCAGTGGTATGAATACTGCTGGAAATTCTGACTGTATTTGTTTCTGAATCTAACCCAGTGTATTTCATCCTCCACATGCCTTGACCCCAGTGGCGTCATACCCATAGGGCCTGAGGGGGCATGTGCCCCCCCAATATCATTGCTCAAAACTAGTATAAAATACCCATAAATTTATTTTATTTTCCAGAAAATCACAAGGTCTAAAACAATATTGACTTTTTTGAAGTCATAAGTGGTGGGGCCGGGGATCTGTTGATGCTGCCACACATCAAAGAGTGGATTTTCAGGCACCATCTTGTTCTGTGCGCTCAAGGAGGACAGACTGAGGAGAAGACCAGTATGAGAAAAGCTAAGCAAAACTGCAACCAAGAAGAGTAAACATTCACCATTGGTGGACCACGTTATTGAGTGAGATCGGCTGTGGGTGTGTGCCACCGCTACTTCCCAGGAGAGGAGTACTAGCAGTACCAGCAGCAATAGGAGGTGGGTGAGTCTGAATGTCTTCATTCGTCTATCTGGGTTGGCTTGTAAAAGGGCTCTGTTCTTGGAGGACGTTGTATGTGACGGGGGATGGGGCAGAGTGGGTGAGATAACAAGCCTAATTCTTCCGAGCTGTGCCCAGTGTTCATCAACTACTTGATGAGCCAGCGTCGGCCCACAGACAAGGATTTCTGTGTCTGGAAGGCTGAGGAGTGACGTCCACCTGGAATGTGTTCTCCAACCCCCATTTTTTTTTGCAGGTACCTCTTCTCCAAATTGCCGATCTGCTCCCCTCCCCCTCTCCTTCCGACTTTCAGGTTTTGTTTTTCCTTTTCTCAGGTGATGGACTTGTGAGCAGAGTTTTGTTTCATTTCCTTTCTGAAGCATCATGGAAAGGAAAGGAAATGAAACTCTGCTCACACATCCATCACCTGAGAAAAGGAAAAAAGTTGCATCAGACATGCTAGTGTCTCTCCTTTGAATGGTTAGCTTTTGCTCCTTTTCCCTGAAAACTCAGAGACAAATTGTAACTTAACCAGGTAAAAAGAAACCTGAATTTGATTTGGGAAATTCAGTTTTTAGCTTTGGAGTGTAGGCAGAAATGCTCATGGAACACAAAACTATGCCATTTTTTTTTGTAACTCTGCCATGCTGGATTTTGACTTTTCTTTCTTGGCATATCTCCTTATTAAAGATAATATATAATGAACAACAGGGATACAGGGTTCTCATTGACTATAACAACTGCAACCCACATAATTATCTTCAGAAGCTTTTGTAGGCATACGGGGCCAATACACAGTGACTCCTGGGGGCTGATATACGGTGGCTGTCGGGGGGGTGATGGACTTTAAGTGCACACAGAGGTTCGCCATACCGCCATGCCATAAAAGTGCTTTACACAAAGCCTCCACTTAGTGGCCAGGCAAGGAGTGTGTGTGTGTGTGTGTGTATGTGTGTGTGTCTGAGGGGAAATGGTGAGAGTTGTCACTATCAGTGGCCAGCAGAGATACTTGGATGGGGACGGGGTGTTGGAGGGGCTGCCTCTGAATGCCACAGATATTTGGGCATGAGGCAGGGTGTGTTGGGGTAGCACCATACACCTGGGATACTTGGACATGGTGTTGGGGTGTCACTGGACTGTGCAGTCCCACTGGGAAAGTAGCAGGTGCCACAGTGCTGGGACCCAGAGCAACAGGAGTAATGGATGCCCCCCCAAACAAAGCAACATACTTAGTGTAAGTGACCAATGCAGACCAGCCTCCAGCATCTGCAAAAAAACAGTGGTCTGTGCCACAAGTTGAGCAGTTGTGGGGTCTGGGGAGCAAGAGAATCAGAGGGAATACTAGTGATAAGAGTTCTCCTGGGTTCAGTGTAGGGAGACACAGAGGGACACGACTGTTGGACCACCCCAGACACCAACAGAGAGCTGTAAAAGTTTGGTTTTCGGGAATGAAAGAATCCCGTACTCAGCTGGAGCAGCAGAAGTGAACTGTGCCACATTCGCCACAGCTTGATCCACCGGGGATGCCCTGTGGTGCTGAGAGGCAGGCAGAGGAGCTGACCACCTGCCACCGTGGACAAGCCAATCAAAGTGGGGCAGATGTTCATGCATCAGTAGAAGTTCAGTAGGGTAAGGGTTAAACACAGTGGGTGGGTTTGTTTGTTTTATTATTATTAGTAGTAAACTGTAATAATTTATTCATTGTTATTGGGCAGGCTGTGGAAGCACTTTGCAAGAGGTTAAGTGTGCATGTATTGGTGCCGACTCAGAGGGGCAGCGCAACACCTCCCCCCCTTAAATCATTAGCTTTCACTGTAGTTCAAGTGACTTCTGCTTGTTTGCATAGATAAGCCCCCCTCCCCAAAAAAAGAAAAGTTGGCTCTTGTTCAAATGTTAGAGGTGTGATTATTGTCTGGGGTAGGTTATTTCATCCACCCCCACCCCTGGGTGGTCAGTCTGTGTAGTATTTTATTGTCATCCATCTGTTTCTGTTTGGAGGGTTTGCAAGAGGAGGTCGCTCATCTGGGTGTGGTGTTACCACGAATACCACCCCTGTCATTTGTCAGTGTTGGAGGGTTATTAGTAAAGGCATTAATTTGTTGCTATTAGGCTTGCTCTGGTTTGAGAGACTGCAGGATGTGGCTGTGCTCTTGAATGGAGTGTAAACTGTGTGACTTGGAGTGGGTTATCCCCCCCTAGGCAGTAAGAGTTTTACAAGTAATATTAATTAGTATGATCCTTTATTATGCTGTTCTGACAGTTTTACTTTTGTTAGCAATACTAAGTACAGTGTATTGCATTGCAATCTGGCTTGCTCTGTTTGCAGTATTTCATTTGGAGGGCTTGTTGGTAGGGAGGAGGTACTGACATTTATTTATTTATTTTTTATTTTAGTCTTTGGAAACCAGGTAAGGCCCACTAGGCACAAGTGCCTGTTTTCAGAGGTGACCTGGGACCACTGGACAATTAAGTGACTTGCTCAGAGTCACACAATATGCAAGTGGAGGTTGTGAGAATCAAACTCAGGTCTGGTCTGCTGGATGTATCACGCTCATTCACACCTTGTTCACTGCCAGCCCAAATGTGATGGATTATTCCCACCTACATTTATTTCTGCCTTGCTTTGCTCATCATGGTCTCTGTCATGCATGTTCACAGTTTTTCTGGGTTGTTTGCAGTTTCATAATAAAAATGTAACTTTTATTGAAACATACTTTGGCACTAAGCATAGGAAACCCACTATTTGTTTATTGATTAAGAATGTGCTACACATTCAGACAGTTTGCTTGCAATTTAAAGACAAGTGCTGTGAGTTGCTCAGTAGGTAGCACACGCGCCTCTGAGGCTGGTAGATCAGAGGGCTGTGGGTTCAGTTCCCACATCTGGCACTTGGGTTAATATCCCATTACTGACACTGTAGTGCAGCATGAGAAGGGTGCTGCACTAATGAGGTACTGTCTTTCGGATGAGACGTTAAACCAAGGTCCCATCTGCCTGGATTGGTGGCAGTTCAGGTGACTGTTAAAGATCCCATGGCACTTATTGAAAAGAGTAGGGGAATTTCCCTGGTGTCCTGGCCAAATTTCCCTCATTCACTAAAAATACCACCAACAGCTTAATCTGCTTCAAAGTCAGTTAGCATTCATCTGTATCCCCCTCCCCCAGGTCGTGCATGAAAATAGGCAGGATTTGTCTAGTGCACTTACCCGGTCAATAAAAAATAAATAAAACGATAAGATGAGAGGTATGGTCCAGACTTCTGAGGTCAAACAGCACTTGTGCAGATAAATAATTTATCTGACAGCTCACCATTGTATATTTCCTTTATACAATAAGGGATGCTTTCTGACACTGCAGGAACATTTGCTTTTGATGTTTTTTAAATGATAGGTTGTGTGACTTTTTGTCAATTTTCCAACTAGCACAGTGATTACTGTTAAATAAAACACCATTCATTTTGTAGATAGTTTTGTGTTGAACAACTTGTGTGCTCAAAGTACCATGCTGTCATTTTTTTTGTTTTAAAGTTATTTGCATTTGTTTCTTGCAAAAAGTGAACAAAATTGAATTTTCTGCTATTTTTTGCTAACTATAAAAAAAACTAAAAAGTAACTATAAATGAAACACCACTCATTTTGTAAATATGTTTCTGCTGAACACCTTTCATTCTCACAGTATTATGCTATCATTCTTTGTTTTAAAGTTATTTGCATTTGAATGCGGGAATAAGTGACATCACTACTATGCAGATAAATGATAATGACATAAATAAAGTGTGGATAAATGGTGATTAAATCAGTACTGCTTAGATAAATTTGATTTATGCAATGGCTGTGCAGATAAATGGAATTATTAAATGGGTTTTGTGTCCATGTTGGGTATTCAATAATTCAAAAAAATTGATTAGCGGTTTTACATGTGAAAGTGCTAGTCAGCTGCAAAAATGCATAGTATATGGCACAGACTGGTTAGCAAAATGAAAAATACTTTGTTTTTAATGTGTTTTGTATGTGTAAACTTGAATAAAAAACATAAAAAATGTTTAGCAGTCTAGTGCTATACAGTTCAGAAAATGGATAGCAACACCCTCTGATACTGAATAGCATTATGCTATGCTATACTTTAGCAATAAGGCACTCCAGGGTGTGTGTTATTGTGTGATAACATCACTCCTGGGATGGGATGAAGCACGAGGTGAAGCCGAGTGCTTCTGCCACCCCAGGAGTGACGTTATTGCACAATAACACACACCCTGGGGTGCCTTATTGCTATTATACAATGGCTTATTGTGATACAAAATAAAAAAAAATTGTTTTTAGTAGATTTTTAGTGAGTTTCTTAAGAGAAGAGGAAAAAAGGTAATAGTGGTCTGTGGTAATGGCAAGCAAAACTAATGCTAATTAATGACAGTGATGTTATACTGTAATATCATCACTGTCTCAGGCACACACTGACCAATCAGAATTCAGGATTCTTTCTTGCCATTGTATAATAGCTATTTAATACCCTACCATGCCTATTGCATGAATAAGGCATATGCGGGGGGCGACTGTGTGATAAAGCGTGTTATCTTGTGAACTTGCCATTGACCTCAAGTAACCTCATGAGTGGTGGAGCATGATGTAATAACTGTGTGTATAAATGAAATTTATACACAGTCACTCAAATAAATGGATTCATCATACTCTGTTTATCGTCATCCCTATTGCATATATGTAAGTAATACATGGAAAAGATTACTCAGTAAACAAAGTATCAGCAAGAACAGATGACGTGTCATTATTTTTCATGCAAAACATTTATAGTAGATGACTATAATAATTTGACTATTCAAATGGTGCATTTCTGGCTTTTAGCAGGTAATTAATTAGTTCAGAATGGACTGTAACTAGCTAGCTGATTCAGTGTATTGTAAAAGCCACCAAAATGCACCATTTCAGTTCAGTTTTTACAAAATTGCTTTGAAAATACAAGAGGTCACTGTCAAAGACAAAAAAAGTATCATTGTGACAGCATTTAGCATGTTAAGGAAAAGCTTCCTGGCATTCTAAAAGTCACCAAAATGTACCAGTTGACCTCAGTTTTTCAAAATGCACCCGGGGGAGCATGCACCCAGACCCCCTTAGGGAAATTTTGATTTCGTGCCCTTCCAAAATTTCTGGTTGCATGACACCCCTACTTGACCCCACTTGCTATCTCTTTCCTTCTTCAAGGTTTAGTTTTTGATAGATAGAGATAGATTAAGAAATTTAGTTTTTTAGATAGTTTCAGTGGATTCCCAGTTTTGAAGTGCATTTCCCCTCCAAAAACACCTTGCCCCATATTAGACCACACTCAGCATGTCCACATTCTAACAGCATGCTCTGAGATGAAGCTCAGAGCTGTATGCAATTAGGAAGAATTGAGGAAATACTGTGAGAGCAGTCCTTATTGTGATATTGCCCTATAGCTAGCCCATAAATTACATAGATTATACTACAGAGAAATACTGGGAGAAGTAAGTTTTAACAGTATTTCCCTTATGCATATGACACAATCATGTTCTTTTATCTGCTACATGCAAAACATTCTCTCCCTTGGGGGGGCACCAGAAAAGTGCCAGCAAATACACTAGGTACCCTAAGATAAGGAATCCAAGCTGTGATTCAATGATGGCTGAACTTAGTTTGGAATATATCTGGACCTCCAATATTTGGTGGGCTCAGATTATTAAAAATCCAAATTGCTCATCGCTAGATTCGACATCCTGGTTCTTTTTCCTGCTGCTTCTGCTCCTCTTCTTTTGCAGCTAAGAAATAGTAGTCTCTGTAGTTAGGGTTTTGAAAAGCAGCTATTACTAAATATGCACTTCTTGGTACATAATTCTGTTAAATTATGAATATATATTAAAATGATACTTTTTTGAGGAATGCTGTTCTTCACACACAACAATTTTGATAATGTGCAAAAATGGTTTTATGTAATTAAGTTAGTGATCAATATAAAAAAAGACAAATACTATGCTGTTTTGATCCTCTCACAAATTGTCATAGATCAAAGGTAAATTAAAACTTAACATTAGATAACCAAATTGTAGGTCAAGTGGACAAGTGCAAATACAATATTTGGGTATTTGGCTGAGCAATAGTTTAGTGTGCAAGATACAGACACATATTTAAAAATGTACACAAAATGACTCGAGAAATCTATCAGGAGAAATACTGTTTATACTTATAGACTAGAAAGGTCATAGTGCATTGATCATTTTACACAAAATCTGTGACACTGTTTTGTTAATTTGTCCATGTTGTGCTGCTGTTTGGGTTAGTAATTGAATGGAGGACTGTAGAACTTTTTGATTTATAAACATAATGTTGGAATCTGATTGTGATCTACAGCTGCTTTGGGGAAGGGAGGATAGTGAAATGTGGTGTGTGTGGATAAAGCTGCACTGAGAAAGTAAGCTGTTTATTCTCATTTTGAATGTAAAACCTGGTGAAATACATTTTTATCCTTTTTATTTCCTCACATACATGGCATCATTTTTGATTTTCATAAGTTATGAATTGGCTGTCTGACATCATGAAAGACAGAGTCAAGTGAAGCTATAAGTGCAGTCAGTCATTTCCATTCATAACAAGGGACAAAAGAAAATTTGTCTGCAGCAAAAACCTGTCATACTCAATGTATACAGTGTGGGTGAGTTTGTCATGACTCATTGTATTGTGCTGATTACTTACTGTACTGCTTTTTATGGAGATTCCAGCAACACGTAAAGCATGTTCCAAACGTAGATAAATGGTTCCAAATGAAGATTAATGATTTATCTTCATTTTGAATAACTCTACAATTAAAGGGATACTGTTAGCTTTTTTGGTGGATTTTCAGTGTCTCTTTATTTACTATACCTGCCATTTTTCTAGACTCCCTGATACATGCTTTCTTGGTAAGCTTAATATTTGACCCAGAATTATAACATACAGAGCCTGACTGTATCTTGCGTGGTCCACTTCTTCCCACGCATCCCCAAAAGTGCTATGGCATTGATCACATTGAATTTGTGCATGACTGAGTTCCGTGAGTTTGGAGTCATATCAACTAAATATATTGCTCTGTTCTATGAACTGAGCTCATTTCAGCAATACTTTCCTATTTCAAAAAATGAGTGTTTATTTTAGTATGAAATCTCAGTTTGAAAAGTGAAACCAAATTTGGCACGTGTCCCGGTTTCTCTTTCAGACTGAAATTTCAAACTAAAATAATCCTTGTTTTTGAAAAAGGAAGGTACTGCTGAAATTAGCTAAATTTATACAATGCAGCAATATCTTTAGCTGATATGATTCCAAAACTGCTGAACACATTCATGCATGAGTTTGGTGCACTCAGCACCACAGCACTGTTAGAGATGTGCAGGAAGGAGCAGACCACATTAATTGAGCATGAGATATTAATGTTATAATTTTGGGTCAGATATTAAGCTTACTAAGAAATTATGCACATAGTGAAAAAATCATGCATCAGGGAATCTAGATTTGTAGCAGGCACAATAAATTGAGGTACACTGAAAATATATCAAAAAAGCTGACAGTGTCCCTTTAAAATAACATTTTTATTACACACTGTTCTGAATTTATAATTTGGCTTTGTTACTGTCAGTCATTTAGGTTGATTTTATAAATAGAATAAAGTATGGGTCGGTGTGTGTAACAAGAAGTTTACACACACCCGAGGGGTTAGATACTACATAAATGCTTGAGGACTTTATGAATAGCATCTAACTCCAAGGGTGTGTGCAACCTTCGAGTTTACACACAGCGACCCCTATTTTATTTTATTTAATTACTTGGTTTACCTTTTTCGCCACCGCAATTATATAAAATATGATAGGCTCCGTTGTGGCCATGCTCCTGTTTCATTTTCAGTCGGCAGTTAAAATTTTAATTTCAGCATTTTTAAAACATTGTTTTGCCCCCATGACATTTAAATTAGCTTTTTTAAAAAAAAACTTACCGCTGAGTTCCTCTTGCGGTTGACTGAAGCAGTGGAAGGCAAGAACAAGCTATCTGCGGGGTCGGTGGGTGCATGCACAGTGTGAGGGAAACTGTGCGCATGTTTGCCATGATAAACACTCCTTTATTATGGCAGATTATGCCATGGTTTCCCTATAGGAAAAAGGGAAACCCATTAATTATGTTATGATTATGTACAGTGCCTTGGTTTTTAGAAAGGTGTTTTTAAACAAATTAACTTTCTGTCTGTCTGTCTGTCTATCTATCTTTTCTATCCATTATAATGGGGCTTGCCCCACCTGGTGTCTGTGCCCTCCTTAAGCCTAGACATAGGAATGTCACTACAAGGAGATCCAATTCCCATCTACTACATATACCATGATGTCGCATGACCCAAGAACAAAGATCATTCACCTATCAGGCATCCAACTGGCTCAACTCTCTTGGCAGTGACATAGCGACCGCTCCAACACTCAGCCTTTTCAAGTCCAAGCTGCACCTCCTGCGATTGCCCATCTTAACATTTCCACTGTTCCAGCTGCACATGTCCCAGCACCCAGCATTTAAAATCAGTCTTTGCACCCCTAGCACCTTACTTGTCATATTCCCTCAACAAGGCCCCCTGGCTGCACTGTCTCCCTCCCTCGCCCACCTTCCCCCCTGTATCTCCACTCCTGCCCCTGCCCCAACCACCTCCCATACTCCCCCTTACCTCCTGCACCTCCTACCCCTCGATCTCCTACCTCACTCCCACCCACCCACCCCCTCCTCCTCCCTTGTCTTCCTCATAGCTCAAGTCTCTGTACTGGTTATTACATGTCTGTAAGTCAGTAACTATATGTTTGTAACTAAAAATGATGACTGTTGCACACGCTGATGTGGAACCTTTGTAAAAGAGCCTCAGCTCAAAGGTATTGCAATCCTAGATTGAAATAAATAAATAAAAAATATCTCCCTGTCTGTCTGCATATGTATATGTCTGTCAGTCTCTCTCTCTCTCTCTCTCTCCATCCTTATGAACCCAAATTCACCCCACTATACACACACACACACACACATCTCTCTCTCTCTCTCTCTCTAGATATATATATATATATGTATATGTATATATATATATATATATATATATATATATATATATATATATATATATATATATGTATTCATTGCAATAAACTTCATTAATGCATCAGTTAGGGTTGTTTCTAAAGCAACAAAAGCAGGGAAATATGGTGTTAGGGTTTCCAACCCTAATACCCCACCCTGCAGATGGTGACAGGCATTGGGTGTGCCTTGGGGTTATCAACCTTAATGCTCACCCCATTGCGTAAGTTAATAGGCCGAGGTGGGTGCAGTATGGGAGAATGGGATGAGCATTAGGGCTGACGATGCCAAGGCACACCCCCAATGCTTGTCACTGTCTGCAGGGTGGGGGTGGGGTGTTGTGACCCATTTCCCTGCTTTTGTCACTTTAGTGACAATCCTAATTGATGCATTAACAAAGTTTTTTGCAATGAATTTTCTACTTTTTCAGACCTATAATCATATCCTTATTTGTTTGCGTTCCCATCCCTCCATACAAACACATATGTATGTGGCCATTTAAGCACAGGACTCTCTGGGCCATACGCTTCCATTCATAGGACAACAGTGACCAAATTGTCAGCATAGCCATCTTATTGCCCCACCTCATGTGTCCTGGTACAGAACATTTTTGAATCCACGCCAAAATGTAATTCTGCGGAACTGCAATGCCATTTGCACCACAGGTGTGAAAACACATTTTGGGCAGGATTTGAAAAATGACAGCTATGACATACATGAGATCAGGTAATAAGAAGGCTATGTTGAAAATCTGGGGTCAAAATATTTAAAATTTCCAAAGGAATGAGCAGGCACACTGAAATTGCAATGAATGATCATAACTTAGCATTTTTTCATATTTTGACCCCAAATTTTGAACATAGTCTTTTTATGACCCCACCTCATAAACTCTGTAGGTGAAAATGTTCAAATTCATGCCCCCCCCAAAAAAAACACATTTCGGGCAGGATGTGAAAAATGACAACTGTACTGTTCGTGAGGTGGTGTGAAAAAATGGCTATGTTGAAAATTTGGAGTCATAATATTAAAAATGACCAAAGTTATGCACATGTGTACAAACATTTCAACAAACGTGCACAACTTGGCCATTTTTAGGATTTTTTTCACCAAGTTTTCATTATGGGCTTTTTGGGACCCCATCTAATGAACACTGGCACTGTCATTTTGTTAAATGATCCTGAAAAGAGATTTCATGCAGTGACTGCAAAATCACCTTCCGGACCCGATTAACTAAATGACAGTGACAGTGTTCATGAGGTGGGGTCCCAAAAAGCCCATGTTAAAAATCTGGTGAAAAAATACCTAAAAATGCCAAAGTTATGAACATACAGTAAGTTGAGAACACCATTGAAATACATTATATGTAGGGTTTGCAGTTTTCGATTTTTATTTTTTATAATTTCGATAGAAAATATCGACTTTTATTTTCAAACCTTTTTCCCGAGTTTTATCAATTTAAACTTACCAGTTTCACGAAATTATGGGTTTTAAGCATCTATTTTGATTTGTATCGATTTAGTTTTCACTGTTGCAGTTAATGACAGCAAATGCTGAGGATTTACAAAATGATAAAATCATAAATTGTTATCTTCACATGTCAAAATAGCAACAGAACTTACTTTTTCTATCTGTAAATTTAGATTATTATCGATGGAAATATTTTTTCATCTATTTGTGTGTATGTAGTGAAACTGACATTTATCTACATTTACCGATTTAAATCTAATACTGCCAAGCCTAATTATATGGCACTTACCTTGATTTCTTAGTTTTCAGTTCAGCTTTGAAGAGTGCAGACAAGTCCTGGTCCACGGAAGATGACAGCTGATGACCTCCAGAGGTAAGTATAGGATAAGGGGTTGTGGGGAGGTGGGTGCTCAGTGGGAGGGCCGGAATAGGGAAGGGGGACAATGGGGATGTTGAGGGACCATTTTCTTTTTTTCAGGCTAAATAAAAAAAGACATTGGAGGTTTTCTTCTTTACAGAGAAAAACAAAGAAGTATTTTGGGACACTGGGAGTGGGCTCCCCAGTGTCCCACACTGCTGGGGAGGGGGGCTTCTATTACCAACATGGGGACTGGGCCCCTGTTGTTGGAATATAATAAGACAAGGGACTGTGAGGGGGCATCAAGTATTTTGGGACACTGGGAGTGGGCTCTCCAGTGTCCCACACTGCTGGGGAGAGGGGGCTTTTACTACCAACACAGGGATTTGGTCCCTCATTGTCAGAATATAATAAGACAAGGGACTGTGGGGGGTGGTATCTGAAACCAGTGGTAGGCATCCCAGTATCATACTATATTAAAAAAATAAATAAAAAAGAAATATATGACAATCGGAGGTTGGGGGTGCCACTAGACATCAGGACAAGATAAGGAGGGGGGTGCCACTAGAAACCCAAGGATAGGGAACAGTGATTGGCGGGTGGGGGGGTGCCTTTAGACACCAAGGAAAATGGCAGATTAAACACAAACCTGCAGCAGGCAGCATGAGTTCCAGCTGCAGCTGCAGAATCAAGCAAATCCTGCTGTTCTCATATAGAGAAGGTGGCCTAAGCATTTCTCTTGCTAACCTCGTCACCCAGGATTTCTGGTGCCCACAAATGGTGTTTCTTGCCACAATTAAAAAAAAACATAAAAATGTTGCTAAACGAGTCCCATTTAGCTAAGTTCTGATATTTCTTTTTTATTTTACAATCATTTTTACATGTTTTCTTTATTCTCCATGTCTCATTAATGAGAAGACACAACAGAGCTCTGTGAAACTCCAGTAGGCTCTATGTGACACTACATGTGAAAAGACAGTAGCTTCTGCAAAAACAAAAGAACTCTGTGAAAACAAACTAGGCTCTATATGACCCTCCATGCAAAAATACACTACCTCCTGTGGAAACAGAAGTATTTTCTTGCAGAACATCTAACTTTTCCCGATAGGAAATAATGTGAAAATTAACAATTTAGTAACTTTTGAATGGATTAATATTTTTTAACTAAACCTTCAAAAGGCGCATCTGTGGTCTTTCTTCTCCCCCCCATACTGCCTACTTTCCCTCTGTATCATAGTACGTGGTGTGGGTGCACCCATTGAGGGGAAAACTTTAAGAAAATGAGGCACTTGGACAGCCCAGTCAATGAACCAAGGTGATCTTATTTAGAAATCACCCCCCCCTCACTGTAACATGGGAGTGATGCCACACCTGATACTGGGTTCTGGCAGAGTGCGTGGCCTCCAAGAAATGTAATGACATGATTACTCACTGTTATGTTTGTATGTACTATGATTTTTTTCTGCTTTAGTGATGTATGACCTGAAAAGTTGTCTAATAAAAATATATTTACAAAATAAAAGGCACATCTATGAGGCAAAGGCTATCTACCCTGAAAATTTCAGACCATAACTTAAAGCCATTTCTGAGATACAGCTGTAGAATAAAATGGCAAAAAACACATAAATTAAGGATTTTGTCACACTCTGCATCTCAAAAACCACATAACAGATTCACATGGAATTTGCCACAAGAGACCTACACCTAGAGATTTTGCATGCAAATCTGTTGAACAGTTCCAAAGTTATTAAAGTTCAAAAATTTGGCTTTAACATAGAAGTTTGCACACAACTCTATATATATATATGTATTTTATATATACATATATATATATATATATATATATATATATATATAGATAGATAGATAGATAGACAGACAGATAGAGAGAGAGAGAGAAAGAATACATGATGGAAAAGTGATATATGAGAAAATAATACCTCTGAGGTGTTGAATAGGTGATAAACCACAAGCCTGGAGGGTGCAACACCTTTGTGACTTTTTTTTTACCATGAGCTGGTATTATTTCACAAGTATGGTGGACTTTGCCATTATATATTTTAGGTCTGGACATTTTTAGGCATTAGTCTGTTTTTTCAGGTTTTACAGTATGTGCGTAAGAAGTGTAGTGTTTTCTTGTATGGTGGAGTTTTTCAGCAGTGTAGTGGTATGTGTGAATAATGTTAGTAATGTTTTTTCTGTAGTGGGTTTTATGTGATAATGGCAACTCCATTACAACGCCGATCATATAAAGCAATGAACTAAGCAACCGACATCAAAAGGGCGAACTGCTCAACACCGACCGTCACAAACAGCAATGTTTGCTTCATAAGTCACAAATATAAATAGAAAAGTATTTTTATGCAGAAGGCAAGCCCACCACACCCCCAAATAAAAGCTTATGAACTCCAGTGGGAACGGACATAGATGAAATAGTAAACCCACAGAAAACAAAACAATTTCCTGTACCAGGATCTTAACCCAGCAACTCAGCCTCCAGGGGCAGTGCCTCAAGCCACTACACCACACAACCAGCTCAACAGGGCTTGGCCAAACCAGTCTCCACATACCCTCTCTAGCAAGTGTAGCAACTGTAGCTCAGCACTGCACTTATTATAACCATTCCTTCCTCTTTTCCTCTACTCACTCTAAACGTGAACAGTATTGTTCTTTTCCCTGATGTCTAGTGGCACCCCCCACTCTCAGATCACTGTTCCCATTAAAATTTTGTCTTTTACTGGTGTCTAGTTGCACCCCCCCAGTCGCTGTCCTGCCTGTAACAAATAAATAGTTCCTCAATGTCTTCTGGTATAAAAAGATGGCAGCCGGGCTGGGCTAGTCATCAACAGCAGGAGAACCAGAGTGTTTTTTTAATTTTTTTTATTCAGTTTATTTAAGCTTTACCTACTGTCTACAGCAGTATTTTGCTTTTTATTTATAGTTTAGTTGATTTGTAGTTCAGCTAGGGTTATTTCAGTGAGATAGTAATATTGGTGTTTTCAGGGGTTAGTATAGCGTTTAGTCTGTTTAATAAAGGAGCTGCTACATTATTGCTCTTCACTGGTTTTTCACTGCATATGTTTGTGGCTGTTTGCCACTTACAGTGGGCTTACAAAATAGCTGGCTTATAAACAATTTCATTTGCTCATTTTGGAAGTCCCTACCTGCTGAGTCATTTGGGATCACTGCGGGAGAGTGAAGTTGTGGGCTGCCAACTTTTTCCATCTATGCAGCTTGTGGTGAAGTAATCCAGACTAAGGAGGATCTTAGTGTGAAGATAGCCACACAGGTACACCGTCGAGAAGCATAGCCTGTGGAACCTCACCAGAACAATGCTGAGTGCTTCACTGTGTGGGACTGCATGTTGGTTGACTGGTCGGCTGTTGTCAGTATAAGTTGAGGCGAGCCTGACCTGCAGTGATTGGGGCTCCAATATTTGTGTCAGGGGTTTGCCTGCCTAGTGCTGAGTGTGGTTCCAATCTTTGGGCTTGCTGAAGAGCTTGTCCTCTGTCTGGTGCTCATGGTTCTTGGGGTGTCCACCAGTGCCAGAATGCCATTCTGAGACCGTGGGATTATTTGGGTAGGTCGGATCTTGTTTTGTGGACAACTTTGGGGGCCCCCTCCTTGTGGCTGTGCCTCTGGTTTCCACCCCTTGTACGGCCTAGGAATAGCCCCCAGGACAGTTGCAGTGTCAGCTGCCTAGGGAAAGGCCTGTTATTGGGGTTGGGGTAACTGGACTGGATAGTGCAGCATACTGGTCAGCTGAAGAACTGTGTCCTATAAGACCTGCTGGAAGCTCCTGTCTTCATTTGGAGAGAAGACCTGCATTTGTTATTGTACCAGTTTGACTTTGTGAGGGTGACTTCTGCTCAGTGTGGGCTTAAGGCAGTGAGAGTACCTTTGAAAACATTTATTTGATTCATTCAATTAGTAATTCTGTTACTCATTTTGAGTCCAGATGGGAGCTGGACTTATTCTGGGGATCTTTGAATGTTCTGTCCTTGATGTGAGAGGTCTAAGCACATTTGTTTAGACTTCTTCTTCTGAGAGCATCAGCAACTCTTTTATAGGTGAACTTTCTCACACTCATCATTGAAAAACTCCTATTTTAGTTGTATTCCATTAATCTGCTGCTGTGCATTTTGTCATTGTGTGGGGGAATTTGTTTAGTTTATTATTTTTTGGGGGGGTTATTTGGGGCAGAAAATTGGTGGTAAAATTTGGGGAGTGGTTTGTGATATAATTGGGTGGTGTTATTTGTTAGTTATTTGTTTTGTTCTGTTTTATGGTTTGTTGCTGTGGGTTTTAGGCATGAGTTATGTGTTGGCAGTTGTCTTCGGTGGTCAGGTGCTACTCCCCCTCTAGGCTTAGGGGCCTGCTCCCTTTTGACTGCTCACCACTTCCCTCTAATGTCTATATTTGCTGTCTTACCTTGGGGATAGCTCAGAGGAGTCAGGGGGCATGGATCCCCAGCTGGTAGGGGGGACAGGGTGGGGTGGGCAGATAGGGGTTGTGGGTACCAGGAGGCACCCGGGGATGAAATGGGTCCAGGAGAGGGGCCTCTCTGCCTGGTCCCTATACCAAGGGCTCCACATTTAGTGGGCAAAAGATGTGCTCTCCCATGGCTACTCATCTGACTCAGGCAGTGTTATGCAATGCCAGGTCGATTAAGAACAAGACAGAAATTATTACTGATCTTGTCAGAACATCTGACCTGGCCTGCATCACCAAGACCTGGCTGTATGAGAATGCTGGTCCTGTGCTGGAGGCAACTGTACCAACTGGGTACTCAGTGATACACCGCCTGAGAGTGGATCGCAGGGCCGGGGGTGTAGCCATCTGTTTCAGGATGGAACTGAACCTTGTAGCGATACCAGTGGGGATCACTAGATCCTTTGAGTGTATCATGGGTGCAGGTGTGGGTTACTATGAGAATTTTATATTGCATTTCCCAGGTGGTTTGGGGCATGCAGCAATTTAGCATTGTCACACATGTTGCTGTGTGGTATTGCTCACTTAAAATTTATAATGTGGTCCTAAGTGAATTATATACCACACTTTCCAGGTGGTTGAAGGCACCTGGCTGTGCCTCATATGTCACAACCTACCTTGGGCACGCAGCAATTTAGCATTGCCACACACCATGACATGTGTTATTCCTTACTTACAATTTACAGTGTGATCCTATGGGATTTTATATCACACTTCTCAGGTGGTTGAAGGTACTCACAACCCACCTTGGGCATGCAGCAAGCACACAAACTTGTCAAAAAATGCATCATCATGTGACTGACTCATTTAGAAAAATGGTTCCTGTTTTCTGTAGGTTGTTATTTTTTGCATCCCATCTTGGATCTCTTAAGATATGAGGTAATGTCAAATTGATTGATCTGCCCACCCCACTCTGTCCCCCCTACCAGCCAGGGGCCCATGCCCCCCTGACTCCTCCAAGCTATCCCCAAGGCACGACAGCAAATATAGACATTAGAGGGAAGTGGAGAGCAGTCAAAAGGGAGCAGGCCCCAATATGTTTTCCTTTTGTGGTATTGAAAAGGTATCTGTGGGCATTAGGGGAGGCGACCCAGAAAACAAACTTCTATGTAGGGAGGCTTTTTGGATTTTTCATTTAGGAGCATTGATATACCCTGGGATAAACAATCAATTTGACATTACCTCATGTCTTAAGAGATCCAAGATGGGATGCAAAAAATAACAACCTACAGAAAACAGGAACCATTTTTCTAAATGAGTCAGTCACATGATGATGCATTTTTGACAATTCCTTAATATTATATTGTATCTATATTATAACATTAAATGTTTAGACATATAGGTAAATGTTTAGACATATAGGTCTCAGTACTCTATTAACAAATGGCCTATAATTCGTATGGCTCTGAGTCTAGCAGCAGCCTTATTAAATATGTGTGTCCCCCCTCCCCCTTTTGTAGTTTCACATCGCAGGTTCTGATACACCCTGGTTCCAAGCTTTGATATCAGGGTATCAGTTACAATGAGCACTGGATGTATGGTTGCTCCCTGTGTTTTACTACTACTACCATCATTATTATTTTGGTAATATTACTTAACTACCAAATTCTGGACATAGGTACATAGCAATAAGAATTATTAAAACTGAAAAATGTGATCATCTTAGTTGATTATCTATGCTGATTCTATGCTCAAAAATAAATTATGGTATTATTTTATGGTATCAGAACCTTGCCTTAAGCAGATGTATTCTATTGCTAGTTATTTTTGATGTCTTATTTAGTTGGCAATTAAAGCCATTAGGGCATGTGTTGTAATTAGTTAAATATGCATTAATAATTATGGCAATATGTATACCCTTTAAGCATTAATTTAAGTCATTTACCTTGGGTTATTCCTTTTTATATTCTGTAAATGCACATTGTCACTTTAATTATTTCTGGCATAAAAATGAAGCACTTAAGGTGAGGGACCATCCCTGAGGAAGCGTGCATGCACAAAACTGGTTGGGCCTCTTGAGGAGAGGGGTGTACCTACATGGCTCATTTGTTTGTATATGTTTCAATTTTGCTTATTTTTTAGCAATAAACCGTACAACAATTGGACTACTCATTGGTGGATGGTGCCCTTATTTCTCATGCTTGTGCATGCAGTAATTTAGCATTGCTGCACACTCTGCCATTTGATACTGCTCACTTAAAATTTATTATGTGATCCTATGCAAATTATATACCCCACTTTCCAGATGGTTGAAGGCACCCAAAGTTCAAGATGAGTATGCAGTCCACAAACCCCAATAACACTGGCTTCTTAAATAATAAAAATATTTATTTTAATTGGTACAATACCCACCAGTGCCAAACATGCTCACTAGACACAACTAGCCCCGGCGCTTCGGTTTCAAACAACCCTTCGTCAGGGAGTGTGGCAGGTGGGGTTGCAAGCAATCATTTTATATCATCAATTTACAAAAAACAGGTGATTTCAATAAAAAGTAATAACATAATCAATCATGAACTTGACTAAAAATACAAGTTACTCTGAACTTTGCTGGCTGAATCTACTTCAGGATAACAATTTCTAACAGGATTTATATTACAATATATTTTGTACTTTCAAATGGGTAGGTGCTTTAAATATTATTCAATTTTTCTCTGTATATTTGCTTCTAATATTTAACACATCATAGACCAAATGATAAATACATTTTCTGAACTCCTCAAAGAAATTTTTAGAAAAGGTCAGAAGGGGTTGGGGGTAAGAATGCTGGGAATGTGAGGGTGTTGTGGTTTGGTAATTTCTAGTTTTTACTCACTCACACACACCGACTCTAAGATGGAAAAGTGTCAGGTAGACAAGTTGGATATTAAAGCCTGTAAGAAAGCACAAAACAACAATTGATCAAAAAATATGCAACAAGAGAAATGCATTAGGGCGCTGTTAAGAGAGATTCATTAATACGTATTTGGCACTATTTAATAAACATTCCCATCCGAGTGATGAAAGTGAGCAGGAATGCACAGGAACTCAGTTTCTGTACCTTTTTTGCAGCAGGAACAGAATTGCTGTACTTTTCCTACTGATATTTGAAATGAAATTATTATATCGGTAACATAATTACAATTTCTTGGCCTGTGACATGAGATCAGTGGATTGCATCACACAATTTCACTTGCAGAACAATTTAATTTGTTTTAGAAATACTTTGACATCTCTGATTGGGTGCACCAGTATCTATACAGATGTGTCTAGATTGAAACAAATATGGAAACATAGATGTCAACAGCAGAAAAAGGTCCAACGGACCCTCAAGTGCCAAGAGTTATCCTTCAGAGAAAGTATCTTAAGTCTGCTTTTCATTTATGCCAGTGTTTGAGTTCCTGTACTTCTTGTTCACCACTTACACTGCAAGAGCCTCCTAGTCACAATGCATTCTATACAATTGACTATCAACTTAATTTGTCTTTGCTTCAATCTTTTTAATATAGACCATCATTAAACATTATTTCAAGAGAGGTTAAGCTGTGATACTCTCAAAATCATAATTTCATCGTAATACTTCCTAATTATACAAAAAACTGATTATATTCTAATATCTGGATCACAGCATTCATGGAGACAACATTTTTAGTGGGCACAAAGCAATGTATTAAATAGTTCACTCAATCAATCAATCAATTAATCAATGTTTAATATCCCACTGTTCATTCAATCCTAAAGGTTTGACACTCTTAAGGGAGTAAGTCCAGTAACTTTCTCTTTTAAGCAACAGATTTGGTCTATTTCCACCCTTTTTCATGGGAGGTATATATTCTATTCCTATGAATTTAAGGCATTCTGGGTTACTTCCGTGGAGTGCTTCAAAATGAGTTCCTACTAGGGTGTCTTGCCTAGCATTTCTGATGGACCGGATGTGTTCCTAGATCCTTTGTTTCAGAGCTCTAGTTGTACAGCCTACATAAAGCTTAGGGCAACTGCACCACAGGGCATACACTACGAAGGGGGTGTCGCATGTTATTGTTTCCTGTACCTTAACCTTTAGTTCTGAAAAGTTTGGATGAACAAATTCTCTTTTAGTTTGGGCAAATTCACAGATGCAACATCTATGACACTTGAAGAAACCTCCCCCCCTCCTCTTTGGGCTCCATATCCCACTCACAGTCATCCCTTCTGCATTGGGTAATCTGCTGTGTATTACTTTGTCTTTTACTGCATACTGGGTGTCTTTCTAAAGGATATCCTGGGTTTGGTACCCACTGCTTTCATGACCTGAGGATCCCATGTTAAAATAGATCAATTTTTGTGGATAATGTTACCCATGCTTCCAGCGATACCATTAAACTCGGTGACAAAGGTCACAATACAGTATTGTTGACCTCCTTCATATCTGTTTTTTCTTTCAACAGGTCTGCCCAGTCTTTTGCTAGTGCTCTGTCCTTAGCCTCTTCTAGCAATTCTCCCTTATAACCACTCTGTTTAAACCTAGTAGCCAAATCTTCTGCTTGTGTATCAAATGTTGATTCTTTTGTACAATTTCACCTTAATCGTAACATCTGGCTATAGGGTATGGAGTTTTTCAG
Source organism: Neoceratodus forsteri (assembly GCA_016271365.2). Lineage (NCBI taxonomy): Eukaryota > Metazoa > Chordata > Ceratodontiformes > Ceratodontidae > Neoceratodus > Neoceratodus forsteri. The sequence goes on along the minus strand of CM028135.1, from coordinate 454,731,847 downwards.
CTTCTAAGGTGTGCACTCTCAGCTCTCAGGAGATTGTTTGTTGTGTTTGTTTGTTTTTTTCTGAAACAGCTGGTGATAACTGGTATTCCTGACTATCCTAGTTCTAGATCTAGAAATTCAATCGTTGTCTTATTTGCATTGGATGTAAACTTTAAAAGTGATTTCTATTTAGCCAGTTTAGAAAGTCATCAATCTTAGAGCTGTCTCCCTGCCAAATGCACAAGCAGTCATCAATACAGTATATCTGTGTCAGAACCTGATGTGTTTCCAGTAGGGATTGTTTGTCTTACTAAGGACTTTCAGCATTTCCCACCTACCCAAAAAGAGGTTTGCATAGGTGGGTGCATTGCTAGCACCCATTGCTGTACCACAAACTTGAAGAAAGAAATCATTCTCAAATTCAAAAAAATTATGTGCCAGTATAAACTCTAAGGCTGTAATGATAAAGTCTGTTGAGGTAGAATCTGAATTTCTCTGATTCTCCAGGTAATATCTACATGCTTGAATTCCCTGATTATGTATCATAGAAGTATATAATGACTATGTCAGTTGATAGCCATGTAAAATCATCTTCAGATACAAGATTTTCTACCTTTCTAAGCACATCACTGGTGTCTTTTAAATAGGAAGGCAGTTCAACCACACATTTCTGTAGGTGGACATCTATGTAGTGGTCCAAATTCTCAATTATAGAGCCATTTCTAGAAATGATCAGCCTACAAGGGGGATTTTCTGGATTTGTATGTATTTTTGGTAACACATAGAACCCTGGTATGATTGGGTGTTCTTTCCAAATATATTTGTACTCGTCTTTGCTGATGTCATTTCTGGAAATGGCTACCAATAACATACTGTGTAATTCTTTGTTGTACATAAACATTGGATTTCCAGGTAGCCACCTGTAATTAGATTTATTACTTAACAGTTCCTTTACAATGTCTATATAGTGTTCCCTGTTGAGTACCACAATGTTCCCACACTTATTGGATGGTTTAATCACTATATTGGTATTTTGTGACAGTTCTTTCATTGCACCGCTTTCTTTTTTAGTAATATTCTGCTTTCTCTGTGGTGGATTTGCTGCAAAAATTGCATCCACCTGTTTGGTTACAGTTCTTTCATAGGGTAGTATTAATGCACTAGTAAAGTTTGGATAAAAAGTCAACTTACCCCAGAATGAGGTTTTGTTATAGTTAGAAGCACCTGTAGTTTCAGTGTTTGTTTCTAAATCACAGAGATCCACATCTCTTGCAGTTTCTAGTAACTCCCTTAAAATGTTTTCTTGTATTGAATCTAAGTCCACAAGTGCAGTCCCAAGTTGGGTGCATGACATATTCTGTAAGTTCCCAATTTCTGAACTTTCTATGGATTCCTGTGTCAGGCCCATGGTGTAATCTGGCAAGTCCCTTTTATTTTCCAAGAAAAGTCTCAGTCTGAGCTTTTCAAAGAATTTCCTGAGATCTACTGCAATCTGAAAGTTATTGATTTTGGGGGTGGGGATAAACAAAAGACCTTTGCTTAGTAGCTCTTTCTGTGATTCAGTCAATGTAAAGTTAGAAATGTTGATTACCTGTAGGGTGTCTTCTTCCCATATCGTAGTGAGTGGTCCATTTCATCCTCCCCTTCCTCTTCTCCTCCTTCTGGTTCTCCTTCGTCATCTCTGTTTCTGCCTCTCCTCAAATTGCTCCTTTTCTGTAAAAAAGCATCCTTGCAACTGCTTCCTCTCCCTTGCTGGGTTGAATTAGCTCCACCACTGCATGTATTTTCATAATCTGTGCTGGGGCCTGCACTTGCTCTGGGTTCTGATGTAGAGCCTCCTCTTGTGTTGGCATTTTTTTCAGTGTTCCTTTTAGGCCTTGCTGTGTCTGTGTGAAGACGCATACCTTGCTTCTACTTTAAAATGTTCCCCTTGTTGTAATCCTCTTTGTCATGTCATAGTTTGTGCTGTTTCCTCTCAATTGTTTCCTTCTCGTACTTGTTGAGGGATGCTTGTAGCTTTGATTTGAAATCCTTGTAATTAGCCCACTGCTTCAGGGCTTCTGTTGCTGATTTGACTTCCTGCAGCTCAGCATCTAAAGTTTGTAGTCTTGCTGTCTCATACTTTATGATTAGCTCAACAAATGTTTTGGAGCACTGGCTGGTCACTGCCAACCACTCCTCCTTGTAGGGGAATTTGTCCAGCCCACTGGAAGGAAGAATATTTTTTCTCAAGCCTTGTGATGTTTGGTTTTTATCCACATACTCTTCTAAAGTTATAATTGTGTATGTTTACTCTATTTCCTTCTGGAGCACCTTTTCCAACTTCTGGAATGTTGTTTTTAAATCATTAGAAAATGAACCCCCCTCCAGTCTGGTCAGTAGTTCACAGGGCCTCCTTCCACAGTCAGCATATGATTCGAGCTGTTCCCATCTGAAGCTCTCTGAATTTTTCGGTGCGCTTGCTCTATTTTCATTCATCACTAACGGTGAGTGTTTCCAATATATGATACTGTTTGTATAGTAGCTTTATGGTCAAAAATTTTAAATACTTCACTGAAAATAGAGAGCTTTCAGAGAACAGTGAGCAGGTATTTGTGTGTGGTGGTGTCCGTACCCTTTAGCATCTTCAACGCTTCTGCTCAGCAATCAAGAAAAAGGCCATAGCAATTCTGATTCAAAACATTTTCAGTTGTGAGCTATGGTGGAGGGGGGTGCATACAAGGGGATTGCCCAACCCCAAATAATCCAAACTTCAAGATGAGTATGCACTCCACAGACACCAGTAACACTGGCTTCTTAAATAATCAAAATATTTATTTTAACTGGTATAATACCTGCCAGTGCCAAATGTGCTCACTGGCCACTACTAGCCCCCGTGCTTTGGGTCTAAACAACTCTTCATCAGCGGGCATGACAGGTAGGGTTGCAAGCAGTCATTTTATACCATCATCAATTTACAAAAAACAGGTGATTTCAATAAAAAATCATTCTCGAATTGAGAAAAATTATATGTCAGTATAAACTCTAAGGCTGTAGTGATAAAGTCTATCGGGGTAGAATCTGAATTTCTCTGATTTTCCAGGTAATATCTACATGCTTGAATTCCCTTATTATGTATAATAAAAGTACAGTATATAATGACTCTAGAAATTACCAAACCACAGCACCCTCCCCTTCCCAACATTCTTACCCCAACTCCTTCTGACCTTTTCTAAAAATTTCTTTGAGTTCATAAAATGCATTTATCATTTAGTCTGTGACATGCTGAATATTAGAAGCAAATATGCAGAGAAAAATTGAATATTTAAAGCACCTACCCATTTGAAAGTACAAAAGCTATTGTAATATAAATCATGTTAGAAATTGATGTCCTTAAGTAGATTCAGCCAGCAAGGTTCAGAGTAATTTGTATTTGTAGTTAGGTTCATGAATGATTATACGTTATTACTTTTTATAGAAATCATCAGTTTTCTGTAAATTGATGATGATATAAAATGACTGCTTGCAACCCCACCCACCATGCCTCCTGATGAAGGGTTGTTTGGACTAGAAATGCTGGGGCTAGTAGTGGCCAGTGAGCACATTTGGCATTGATGGGTATTGTACCAGTTAAAATAAATATTTTGATTATTTAAGAAACTAGTGTTACTGATGTCTGTGGAGCATATACTCATCTTGAACTTTGGATTTTTGGGGGTTGGGCAATCCCCTTGTATTGCACCCCCTCCACCATAGCTCACAACTAAAAACTTTTTGAATCATGGTTGAAGGCACCTAGCTGCACCTCATGCCTCACAACCCACCTGGAGCATGCAGCAATTTAGAATTGCTGCACACCTTGCCATGTGGTATTGCTTAGTTACAATTTACAATGTGATCCTATGGGAATCATATACTGCACTTTCCAGGTGGTTGAAGGCATGTGGCTGCACTTCATATCTCACAACCCACCTGTGGCATGCTGTAATTTAGCATTACCTCACACCTTGTCATATGTTCTTCCTTACTTGCAATTTACAATGAGATCCTATAGAGATTTGTTACCGTACTTCCCAGCTGGTGTGCAAGTGTACATGTGAATCCATGGCTACAGAAGCACTGGACTATGATGATGGATGTCTCTTGTGTCATATATAAAGAGTTGCAAGTTGTTTGTCTTACCTGATGATGGATATCTGTGGTTGCTTGTGTTGTCTTACTCTCTTTGGCTGTTTGGGGGAGAATGCGGAGTTAGGGTTGAAAACCCTAACATCGCAGTTCCATACTTTTGTTGCTTTAATAGAAACCCTACACTGATGCATTAATGGAGTTTTTGCAAAGAAGATGCATATGAATGACATGGCCTGACTGAAGATATCATATTTATCTTCACGAGAGGCAGCAAATGATATCTCATGAGTGGCGAAGCCACTCATGAGATATCTTTATGTCATTGGCCTCGAGTGAAGATAAATATTATATCTTAAGTCAGGCCATGTCATGTTCTGTTTCTATAACATATTTTTTTTTTGCCCCATGAAACACAACACCCCAAAGACTACCCTACATATTCACTACCCAAAGATAACCCAAAATATCCTCTGCCAGCATAAGAGATAACACGTTATTTAAATAAATCATTGACAACCCCAAATTTCCTCCACCGACTAGCATAAGAGATGACATATGTTATTTACATCTGGTTGATCCTGCCATTATTTTTAAATAAGTAATGATTTAAAAAATGTATCTGGTTGATCCTGCCACTCTGCCATTTGGAAAGCCTAACAGCACTTTGACTTTCTGCCTGAAATTTGTTGGTTTGATCCTGCCACTTTAAAGTTATCTTGTTGATCCTGCCATTATATTTAAATAAGTAATAATTGAAAAACTCATCTGGTTGATCCTGCCACTCTGCTATTTGATAACTGTAACAGCAGTAGTAAGTACTTTCATTTTCTGCCTGAAATTTAGCTTGACTGAGTGGTATGAAGACTGAGAGGTGCTGCCAGACATTTACACTAAGGCATTCTGTGTCAGAAAACCGAGAAAACTATGCTATAGAAACACACGCTCACGCTTCCTTCTCTTGTTCTGAAGCTGCTGACTCACTCGCTGTCCTGATTGCACAGTCAGGAGCTCCTTTTCCAAAAAGAAAGTTACAGTGTGCACAGTTTTCTCAGTTTTCTGACACAGACTGCCTTAGTGTAAAGATCTGGCAGTGCGTCAGGTGTCATTCTTCATTCCGTTTGGTCACAGTCAATTATTACTTGTTTAAATACAATGTCAGGATCAACCAGATGTCAAAGAAGTGTGTGTGTGGGAGGGGAGAGAGAGAGATGCAGGTCCTAGGCAGCTGTGCAGGATGTAAGCAATAGTACCTGACATGGTGGGCATTATTGGGAAATACTGGACTGCCCAGGGGGGTAATGAGGCCTGACACTGCAGGTGGAGGGCCTTATAGCCGCTGGAAGGTCTGGTATTTCCCAATAATGCCCACCCTGGAGGGTATTATTTAGGTTAGAAAATGGGCTTACATTATTTTTTTTATAATAATAATTTCATAAAAAAGTGTAAAATATTATTAAAAAGTAACAGAAATGTGATATTGTGTAAAATTGTCCCGTTACCAGTCTATGCTATTACAGGGTGCTGCTGCTGCTTAGGAGAGCCCTTTTTTGCATTACATCACAGTGCCTGTTTCTCCTAGCTTGTTAGTGTTACTGCCCCCACCACAACTACGAGTTTTTTTCATAGTGCTACCAATACACATTTTGTATGGTAAATAAAAAAATAATTGGCTGAGCAGCTTAACGGTGGAGTGATAGTGTCATGGTATCTCATTTTGATGTGATCATGCAGGGAACAGGGAAGTCGCCCGGGAAGTTGACTGATTTCTGAACTGTGGGGAAAAAAGTAGGCACTTTAATTTTCCACAACAGAATGAACAGTACTGTTGTTGGCGCAATTTGTATGTGGTCGGGTTGAAGAGAACTGACAGTTGTTTTTTATATCTCGTTGATGTGCTCGTGACCGCGGCTGGGAGAAATGATGAAGTGTCTCACTCCCAGACCACAACCGAATAAATATCGGGCTATTTTTTTAAACTGTAGCCAGCTCTGAGAGGATGTAGAACTGCAAGATAAGTGAAGTGTTTTTTTCTTTTTTTTTGTAAACAGCGAGCGGCTGCAAGTAAATACTGTTTGCTTTGGGTGGGGGAGACCACTACCTCTTGCTAAGCAAGAGGAAAAGATGGTGGGCATTTCAAATTTTCTTCGGTGCATTCAGCCAATTAAAAAGCAGGCTGGGCACTACTATGGAATGCTACGTAGTGAGGTGTCACTTGGACTGGCACTTATTCTTTACCAGGCATCTATTGAAAAATAGATAACCAGGTTGGAGGTAGTTTCAGCCAGTCAGGATTCAGAATCCATTCTGACCATTTTCTAAAGAAAGTTAAATACTATCACTTTCTTTAGAATGATGTATAGGAACATAAAGATATCACCATGATGTATAGGAACATGGAGATATCACAATGATGTATAGGAACATGACGCTATCAGTGATATCTCAACTGTCTGCCTCAGATACTACTTTTTATTGCTGCACTTATCCCAAAACATATGTTGTGTAAATATGTGTGTGTGTGTGTGTGTGTGTGTGTGTGTGTGTGTGTGTGTATATATATATATATACACACTATATTCTTTGGAAATAACTTTGTTAATGCACCAGTTAGGGTAATTTAATGGCACACAAAAGTAGGGAAATGTGGCATTAGGGTTTCCAACCCTAACTCCCTCCCAAGCAGCAAAAGGAAAAAAAAACATTAGGGTTTTGGGTCTCCAGAGTCTTGGAAAATCAGTACTAGGGTCTTTCTTGGGGTTGTCAACCCTAATGCTTACCCCTCCCTCCAGCCCAGAGGCTGTAGTCCAAAGCATAAGGTGCAGCTCCAAGCCAGTGCCTCACAGTGATACACTCTTCATAGGTAAATAAGTATGTCTCACCACATGTTGCCAACACAATTTGTGGTAGCTTTTTTGGGCCTGCATGAAGAAAGCAGATAATCTCTGATGTTGTTTGCTCAGGGAACGGAGCGGGCATTAGGGTTGACAACCCCAAGGCAGACTCCACCACTGATTCGCCAAGACTCCAGAGACCCAAAACCCTAATGTTGTTTCCTTCTGCTGTGTGGGATGGGGTATTGGTGGGAAGTTAAGGTTGGAAACCCTAACGTTACATTTCCCTACTTTTGTGGCATTAAGTTATCCTAAATGGTGCATTAATGAAGTTTTTTGCAAATAATTTCCCTTCTTTTTTAAATACTGGAACTGTATCCTCATTCACACAGGTCCCTTTGGGACCTGCATGAACAGATGCAGATGTGCAGGGCTCTTTGGGCTAAGCACCATGGGAAGACTCCGTCTGCCTGCAGAAGTGCAGGGCCCAGCACATTCACTGTTTACACTTTCACTCTTTACACACTAACTCTTTACATAGTTGCTCTTCACACATTCACTCTTTTTTTATTTAATTTTATCCCAAGTTTTCAAGATAGTAATTTTATGATTGCCCTTATAAACATGACATGTAGGATTTACAGCATATTAGCTGAAATGCCATGTCACACCAGAAGTGCGAAAAGATGTCTCATCCAGAATTTAAAAAATGACATCTTTCACATTTATGAGGTCTTATGGAAAAATGGCTATGTTGAAAGTTTAGAGTCAACATATTGAAAATTAGCGAAGTTATGAGTGAACGTTGAAATACTGCAATCTTCAGTTATAACCTGGATATTTTACCATATTTGTACACCAAATTTTCAGTATAGCACTTTTATTAACCCACTTCATGAACTACATAGGTGAATTTTTTTTTTAAATCTCTTTTAAAACACCACTGGGCACCACCAAAATGTCATTCTACACCACAGGTGCAAAAACACATTTTGATCAAGATTTGAAAAATGCCAGCTGTCACATTCATGAGGTGGTGTGACAAAAATGCTATTTTGAAAATTTGGGGTGAAAATATTTAAAATTACCAAAGTTATGAACGTGCATAGAAAATTTTCAATGTACGTTCATAACTTTGTCATTGTTACATATTTTGACCTGAAATTTTCAACATAGCCTCCTTATGACTCCACCTCATTAACAATGGTGATGAAAATGTATAAATCCAGCTTAAAAGTTGATTTCAACAAGTGACTGCAAAATCACCTTTTGGGCCTGATTTGTCTAATTCCACCTCCACTGGTCAAGAGGTGGGGTTCCATAAAGGCCATGTTGAAAATTTGGGGTGAAAATATGTAAAAATGACAAAGCTATGCATCAGCTTTCAAAACTCCATTGAAATTCATTGAACCGTACTTACCTTAAGTTTCTCATATTGCAGTTGCCAGTTCCAGCAGCAAGACGTGTCTTCAGTCAGAGAGTGGATCTACTCTTGGGACATATTCAGGTGTGTGGTGGGAGTGTGGGTTGGTGAGGTGCTGGGTGGGAGATTGGGGTGGCTGGGTGAGATCAACGAGGGGCCATTTCCTTTTTTACAGGTTTAAAAGTAACATAAAGGGATGATTTTCTTTATTACAGCTGAGATTCTGAAACCGGGGATTGGTCACCCCAGTGTCAGCCTACACTTCAGGGAATGGGGGTGGGCAATAGAGAAATAGAGACAGACAAACAGAACAGGGGATCAGCAGCTCATTGCTTTCGCTGTAGCCTGCAGCACGACTTCCAGCTGCGGCTGCAGAAATCAAGAAACTCCTGCTGTTCTCATACAGATAACACAGGTGAATGGCTTCTCTCACTGAGCAAGGCACCCAGGATTTTAGGCTGCCCAGAAAAGGCATTTCTGGCAACCTTTTAAAAAAACAAACAAACAAACAAACAGCAGAATCTAGCTAAACAAGTCCAATTTATCTTAGCTAGATTCAGGTGTTTGTTTTTTAATTTTTCATGCATTTTCAGGAAACATTTGTTTTGGTTTTTTGCATTTTTTTGTCATTGCCTGCAGCCTATATGGTTTGGAATTTTGGTCTGAAGTTTTCAGGGTAGAAAAGGCTTGCCATGGAATTGTGTTTTTCATTGGCTTGGTGAAAAAATATTAATCTGTACCCAGGTTATAAGGATTTGAAATTTCATTTCTGAGCATGTTCAGTAGGGTATCAAAGTGTATCCAAAAGACCATACTGAGCATGCTCAGAACCAAAATTTCAAATACTTATAACTTTGGAAAGTATTAATATTTTTTTACCAAACCAATGAAAGGCACCATTCTGGAGCAAGCCCTTTCTTTTATGAAAATTACATACCAAAATTCCAAACCTTCTGGGCACTAGGTGATGACAAAAATACAGCAAATAAACTATGATATTATCCTAAAAATGTACTATATGGATTTCAGAATCTGCACACCCAACCGGAACAAAACTTGCATTTCTAGAGACTGTGCTCCCCAGACCATGCATGCAAACTTTTGTGCAAATCTGTTAAATGGGGGCAAAACCACTTTGGTTCTCAAAAACAGTAGCAGAAAAGGTCAGAGCCAAAATGCTGGCCTTCAGGAAATATAAGGGATTGCAGTGGGATGAAGATAGGCATACCAAACTTCCCTAAGGGAAGCAGGGAAGGCAGGAAGGCAATAAGGCAGGCAAAGGCCCAAACCGAGGAAACACTAGCACTAACAGTAAAAGAAGGTGACAAGACTTTCTATAGATACATTAGTGGAAATATAAGGGATTGCAGTGGGATGAAGATAGGCATACCAAACTTCCCTAAGGGAAGCAGGGAAGGCAGGAAGGCAATAAGGCAGGCAAAGGCCCAAACCGAGGAAACACTAGCACTAACAGTAAAAGAAGGTGACAAGACTTTCTATAGATACATTAGTGAAAGGAGAAAGTCCAGAGGGAGTATTGCTCAGATCAAAGGGGATAAGGGGCGTATGAGGAGGAGGAGGAGGAGGAGGACCATGTAAAAGCATCTATCCTAAATAGATACCTCTGCTCAGTATTTACTGTAGAGAAGGTAGGACAGGGCCCACAGCTCAGCACCATGGACACAGGGGGGAGGGAGGTGAACACTAGTCCATTCACAAAAGAAAGGGTCATACAAGAGCTCGATAAGCTCAGGGTGGACAAGGAAATGAGACATGATGGTATATATCCCAGGGTACTAAAGGAGCTAAGGGTGGAACCAGCAGAGCCATTACCAGAACTGTTTGGTGAGTCTCTGAGCACAGGAGAGGTCCCAGAAGACTGTAGAAGGGTTCATGTGATCCTGCTCCACAAGAGTGGTAGCAGGGAGGAGGCAGGGAACAACAGACCAATCAATCTTACCTCAGTAGTGGGCAAGATTATGGAGGCACTCCTTAAGGAAAGAATAGTGCAACACCTGGAATCCATAGGAGCATAGGATCCAAGACAGCATGGGTTTACAACAGGAAGGTCCTGTCAAACTAATCTCATAGATTTCTTTGACTGGGTAACCAGAGTGGTGGACCAAAAGGGATCAGTTGATGTCACCTACCTTGACTTCAGCAAAGCTTTTGATACTGTTATGCATAGAAGATTGATTAATAAGCTGGGTAGGCTCAGGGTGGGGCAAAATTTGGTCAACTGGGTGGCAAACTGGTTGATGGGCAGAAGACAGAGTGTGGTGGTAAATGGTATACAGTCAGAAGAGATGTAAGTCACAAGTGGGGTACCTCAGGGATCAGTTCTGGGGCCAATCCTCTTCAATATCTTCATCAGTGACATTGCAGATGGACTGGAGGGTAGGGTTTGTCTGTTTGCAGATGACACTAAGATCTGCAACAGAGTAGATGATCCAAACGGGGTGGGCAGAATGAGAAGAGATCTGAATAAGCTGGCAAAATGGTTGGAAGAGTGGCAACTGGGGTTTAACACAAAGAAGTGCAAGACCATGCACATAGGGAAGAGAAACCCTGAAGCCACCTATAGGCTGGGAGGGGAGTTGCTGGCAGTCACAAGGTGACCTGAAATCATCCAATCAGACCACTAAAGCAGTAGGTAAGGCTAGGGGGATGTTGGGGTGTATTAGTAGGGGTATCACAAGTCATAAGAGGGAGATAATAATCCTTCTTTACAAGACACTGGTTAGGACCCATCTGGAGTACTGCATGCAGTACTGGAGGCCACACCTTCATAAGGACATTAACCAAATTGAGGCAGTCCAGAGAAGGGCAAACAAAATGGTGCAGGGACTGCATCAGAAAACATATGAGGACAGATTAACGGACTCAATATGTGTACCCTAGAGCAAAGGAGGGAGAGAGGTGATATGATCAAAACATTCAAACACCTTAAGGGCATTAACAAGGTGAAAGAGTCTAACATGTTTCAATATAAGAAAAATAGCAGGACAAGAGGACACACCATGAGATTAGAGGGAGGCCGATTAAGGAATAATGTGAGGAAGTTCTTTTTCGCAGAAAGGGTGGTGGATACATGGAATGGCCTTCCTCAGGAATTGGTGGATATGTATACCATGCAGGACTTCAAACAGGCATGGGATAGGCATAAGGGGGCAATACAGATGAGTATGAATAGATAGATCATTGACAGAGCAAAGGCCGATGGCACATTCATAAGGTAGAAAAAGAAATGGGCAGCCTTGCGGTCCTTATCTGCCATCAACTTCTATGTTTCTATGTAAGCCATTAAAGGGCAAAGTTAGGGGTTTAACATGAAACAGCCTTTTCAACCCTGACCTTAGTAGCGCTGCTGCGCCACTAATACATACTTGTAGACAGTTGGAATTTATTCTAAATTTTCCAGGGTGAAAGGGTTGCCCAAATTGCACCTTTTCAGAGGTTTGGTAAAAGAATATTAATCCATTCCCAAGTTGTAAGGAGTTGAAAATTCTGTTCTGAGCATGCTCAGTAGGGTATCAAACATTAAAAGACCCTACTGAGCATGCTCAGAACATAAATGTCAGATCTTTATAACTTGGTGTTGGAGACATATTTTTTAACCAAAACAATGAAAGTCACCATTCTGGGGCAAGCCCTATCTAACCTGAAAATTTCAGACCAAAATTCCAAACTATCTGTGAGCTAGGCGGTGACAAAAAAACCCAGCACCCCCCCAATTTTCCTAAAAACACTCTTTGTGGATCTTGGAATTTGCACATCTGACCAGAATGAAACTTGGCATGTCAAGAGACTTTGTCCCCCAGACCATGCATTTCCTTACTGTTTGAGATAGTATGATTATATCCTTATTTGCCTTTGGGAGAGCAGGGCCCTCTGGGCCCTGCACTTCCATCCCTCCATAGATGTCTATATACATGTTGCTGTGAAAGCACAGGGCCCTCTAAAACAGCAATTTCTTTTCTTCGTTGTATGATTTGTTTAAGTTCCAATGTTATCCTATGTAATTTGAATTTTTTTAAATTTTTATACCTTTTTTATATTGCCCCTAAATGTTAATGGGGATATGTGTTATTCTTGTAGCACTCATTAATACCTTTGTTTTGTCCCCCTTGCAGGTACCGGGGACTGCCTGAGAGGTCGTGAGGGCCTCTGCTCCCTCCCCTGCCCCCGCTGCAGTGCTGAATTCACACAAGGTACCGGGGACTGCCTGAGAGGTCGTGAGGGCCTCTGCTCCCTCCCCCGCCCCCTCTGCAGTGCTGAATTCACACAAGGTAAAGAAACAAAACTCAATCCAAGGAGGGGCTATTGAGATAAATTGCTGGTAAACTGTAATCGTTCTAAGGGGCTTACCGGGAGTCCTGAGCCCTGCAGAGCTGCCCCCCCCCGTCGCTCGCTCCTGGCATGTCCTGCTGGCTGCTGTGCAGCTGCTGCTGGAGGCTCGGCACCATTTTGGGTCGGTGCACATGTGCTGACTGTTTTTTGCACTGGGCCCCTTTTAATTGAACTTAAGATGTGCCTTAATTTGAACTTCCTTAAAGGCAGCTGTACACCTTGAATCAAACACTGCTAAAGCTGGGGTTTTTACTAAAATAAGCAGAGTGCCTTTATGATACTATTTCTGCATAGTGTCTTAAACGTTGTAACATTGTTTAAATTGTTTAAATACTGTGGGGTACTGACATTCTCTAAACGATTCCAAATCTAAAGCAAGCAAGGTGACTAAACATCTGCAGAGTAAATTCTAGATGCTCATTTCTAAAGCAAGGAGCAAGCATTAATGCAGTGTGTCCAAATGATGAGAAACTATTACATATAGATGCCTGGAATATCTCAGAGTGAAACCCAGACGCTCGTTCCTAAAGCAAGCATAATTAGCTACAGAGAGTCTTAAAAGTAGTAGAAACTGTTTAAACATAGGGCCTGGTCTAGTCTGCTCATCTGTTCACTTGTGGGCTGCGCTAGTTAATCAGCTATACTGCTGTGTGCTACAGAGAGTCCTAAAAGTGTTAGAAACTGTTTAAACATAGGGCTTGTGTAGTCTGCTCATCTGTTCACATTGCGGGCTAATCATTTCTAAGTCTCGCAGGCCCCTGCACCCTCCCCCTCTTTCGCTGCTACTTAAACCCTGTGCTCACCTCCACTCTCTCCCCTTGCAGGTACCGGGGACAGCCTGAGAGGTCGTGAGGGCCTCTGCTCCCTCTCCCACCCCCACTGCAGCATTGAATTCACACAAGGTAAAGAAACAAATCTCAATCCAAGGAGGGGCTACTGAGATAAATTGCTGGTAAACTGGAATCGTTCTAAGGGGCTTACCGGGGAGTCCTGAGCCCTGCAGAGCTGCCCCCCATCGCTCGCTCCTGGTGTGTCCTGCTGGCTGCTGTGCAGCTGCTGCTGGAGGCTTGGCTCTGCCCTGCCAGCTTCGCTGGCTGCCCCGCCGCCCCCACCACCACCCTTGGTTGGCACTCCTTTTTATACGTGCTGGGATGGTCACGTGAGCCGAAAATACCCATCAGCTCACTTTGCCATCTGCAAGCTACACAATCTCTCCACTAGGGGCTTCCCTGTCATTTCTGGGATAATTAACTATTCCCAGAGAAGCCACTACTCACAATTATATATTGATAGGCTCACTTTGCCATCAGTAAGCTATACAGCTTCTCCACTAGGGGTTCCCCTGTCGTTTTTTGGGATAATTAACTATCCTAGAGAAGTATCTCCTCCAAAATATATACTGTGGCTGCCTAATACCTCCCTATTTCACCGTCTTAGCTAAAGAATATCTAATCCTTTGACTCCCAACTGGGGACACCAGCCTGAACCAAGCTATTTGATGGTACCAGTTTGTAGTTGTGGTTTTCTCTAAGGGGGCTCCTCCCAACTATGAAGGTCAACATGATCCCTTCATATGGGCCTCACATTAATCTACTCCTGCCAGGACCCACGCCAGAGGCACTGTGTGGCACCCAGGCTTCTCTCTCTAGGGTGAGTGATGGGCAGTGGACCCTACCCCCTCCTTACTTACCTTCTGGTCACCTGGGCAGGACACTTATAGCCCTGGGGGGGATATAGAACCTAATCCAGGTCCCTTCTCCCCAAATCTCTCCCTCAACATCCCTTCTAACCCCTTGTAGATCTGCTCAAATGGGCTCAAACTTGCTCATATGAACATTGGAAGTCTAAGGCACAAATTCCATGACCTCGAGGCATGGATGGCACTCTATAAGCCCGACGTACTAGCCATGACAGAAACCTGGCTTAAACCACAGATCCTTCCCCACAAAGTGGACCTAGTGGGCTACCTTACCTTCAGAAAAGACAGGGTAGTGAAAAAGGGAGGAGGGGTTATTGTCTACGTCAGCACTGCCCTCCAAGCTTCGGAGCTGAATTTCCCCTCTCATAGTGGATCCCTTGCTGAAACACTATTTGTAAAAATACTTCTCGGTAACACCAAACCCCTTACCATAGGGGGTGTCTACCTCCCACCTCAAAATGCTGCCTCCTCTTTGGAATCCCTAACAAATCACCTTGAGGACTACTCCATGGGGGAGGCCATACTCCTAGAAGATTTCAATCTCCATTGGCCATCTCTTCTCACCTCCTCTACTAAAAACCCACTACTTGGCTCTCCATTTACACAGGTCATTGACCTCCCCACAAGACATAAACCCAAGACTGGTAACCACTCTCTCATTGACTGGATCCTCGTCTCCTGCCAGGGCTGTATTCTGTCAGCAGGGATTACGTCTGACTCCTTGAGTGACCACTCACCTATCTTCTGCATCTGGTCCAATAAGCCTCCAAAAATTACTGCTGAGGTCATGGAAGCGAGGAATTACAGCAGGTTTTCAGCAGCTGACTTCTGCTCCGACCTGAGGAAAACTGACTGGGCCCTTATTGTCTCTCTCCCCACTCTTGACAGGGCACTTGAATATTTCATCTAGGCCTTCTTGTCTGTATCTAATATGCACACCCCAATAAGAAAGCTCAGGGTATGGGGAAAATACCATAAATGGCTGAGCCCAAGCCTCAAGCATAACATGCTCCTCCGGAACAGAGAATGGGGCACCTACAAATCCTCTGGAAACTCTGCAGACTGGGAGAAGTACAGAGAGCTGAGAAATCTGTGTAAAAAATCCTCAAAACAGGCCAAAGCTCAGTACTTAAATGACCTCCAAACTAGGCACCTACGTGACCCAAAAAAACTACTCAAGGGTTCCACAGGTAAACAAATGGACTCTATTCTGGTAGATGACTCACTGACCAATGTTCCATCCATGGTTGCTGAGGCTTTCTGTGCCTCCTTCTCTATCCCAAATGGGCCTCCCTTCCCTGCCCTCCCCAGGCCTGCCCTTCACCCTGGAGAGGCATGGGTGCATCCATGGCCTCAATTCCACCTAAAGCTGGTCAATCAGTCTGAGGTACTACCTCTCCTACACAAAATTAACCCTACCTCCTCCCTGGGCCATGACCGGCTTGAACCTCACCTACTGAGGGATACTGCCCCGGCTATCGCCCGCCCTGTCACCCTCCTCATAAATAGGTTGCTTCAGGAAGGAATAGTCCCAACAATGTAGAAGGTAGCGACCATCATCCCCATCTACAAAAGTGGGCCCCGTGACAAACTGGGAAACTACAGACCAATCTCCCTTCTCAGTCCCCTTGGGAAAATTCAGGAAAGACTAGTCTCTTACCAGCTACAGGTCTACCTAGAGCAGCACCTCCTCATGGCTGATGTGCAGCATGGTTTTAGGAAGGGCCATGGTACCGACTCTGCTCTCATCCAGCTCACAGCGGACATCCTTGCCTCTGTGGACCAAGGCTCCCTAACAGGTGCCCTCTTCATTGACCTATCCGAGGCTTTTGACCTTGTCAACCATAATCTCCTCTCTAAACTCCAGCTCCTAGGACTGGATGACCACTCTCTCTCATGGTTCAAGCGCTATCTGAATGACCATTCCCAAAAAGTCTGCTGGAAGGGCACACATTCTGGACCCAGGCCCGTTACTGCTGGGGTGCCCCAGGGCTCAATCCTGGGCCCCCTGCTCTTTTCACTCTTCCTCAATAATATTGAGGGAAACTGCTCCCTCAGCAAACTCATTCTGTATGTGGATGACACTGTCATATACTGCAGTGACCCCCAACCTAGTGTCATCTCCACAAAACTGCAGGACAGTCTCTCAACTCTTGAGTCCTGGTTCTCCACAAACTCCCTGAAGCACAACGAAGAAAAAACCAAAGCCATACTGTTTGGTTCTAGATGGCTAGGCTCTGACAGAAGTCAGCTGCTCCAGATCAGTACAAACCAAAGAAAAAAAGTTGAGGTCATGACCAGTTTCAAATACCTTGGGATCCATCTTGACCAAGAGATGACCTACAGACCCCATATCGACTCCATAACCCGGTCCATCCACCAAAAGCTTGGCCTCCTCTACCATCTGGGGAACTCACTATCCTGTGTTGAACGTCGAGCAATTGCCTGCTGCAATCTTCTCCCCTCCATCCTATATGGGGCTCCTCTACTGCAGTTCCTCCGAGAGATGGAATTCAGTAAACTTACCGTACTCTATAACCGAGTGGCTCACTTTGCCACAAACTCTTCTCCTAGGAGGCATCATTGTGAGGCACTTAAGGAACTTAACAGGCCCTCACTTCGGCACAAATTAGCCTACTCCATCGCCTGCCTTGCCTTCAAGTTCTCTACCCTTGTTCCCCCCCATCTTAGTGGACTACTCTCCCCCAAAGTACAATGCTGAACCCTGCGATCCTCTGCAAATCACCCCCTTGACATCCCTCAGATACGCTCCAACCAAGGCAAATGCTCCTTCAAATTTGCTGCCTCCCACCTATGGAACTCCTTACCAGCTAGCTTGACTGGCTCATCCACCCTTAACCAATTCAAGTCTGGGCTCAAACTATATCTTCTCAATATCAGCCTCTGTGGCTGCAACCGTTAGCTCCCTAGTCTAGGTCTCAGTTCTGTCACACTGCCTCGAACCTCCCTTCTTCCTGGATGTATCTCCAAAACTATGATGTCAATTTTCTGTGATTGTCTTAATTCTCTACTAAACTGATGTGTAACCTGACGTCATGTACTGCTAATAAGAGCCTGGATGTTAACCTGATTCTACCCCTGTAACCTGTTGCTAATGTATATTTGTGTCACTGTTGTAACTACTGTAAATAATGCTATTATGTGTCTTTTTCTGTAACTAATTCTGGGTCACCCCTGAAAAAGGACCTCTGGCCTCAGTGGCCTTACCCGGTTACCAAAATCCAAATAAATAAATAAATGTATGAATTGTCCCTTAAGTCCAAATATTGAGGGAGTTGGGACTTTTTAAAGCAGCAATGCATGGTAGTGGTGAAAACTTTGATCTATACTTTTTTATTCAACTTTAGATTGCCCATTATCTCCTGACTTGTATGGATATCTTTCTTTCCCCAGTTTGAGTCTGCTTCAGTACTTTTTTTACATTTCGAATAATAAAAAGAGTACTCCTTTTAACATAGCTCAGACCAGGTTTTCATCAGTATTCTCAGCTGTTTTTGAGTGCCTACTGTCCTATAAGGTCAAGCAATATTGCCTGCTGAATGATAACTAATTTTAGTCACAACAGAAGTGATTCTAGAAAAATGATGTACAAAAATGTCTGAGAATACTGATGAAAACCTAGTCTGTGCCATATTAAAAGGAGTGCTCTTTTTATTCTTTCAAATGTGAAAAAAGTACTGAAGCAGACTCAAAATGGGGAAAGAAGGGTATCATACATATCAGGAGATAAGGGGTGATCTAAAATAGAATAAAAAGTATTGGTCAAAATTTTCACCATTTTCATGCACTGCTGCTTTAAAGTTCCAGTGTTATCTGTTATGCTATGAAAATGTTCATTTGTTTAGTTTTTATGTTTTTTTTAATGTGGACCCTACATTTTTATAGGGGATTATATGTTATTCTTGTTGTACTCATTACAAACTTTGTTTTGATATATAGCTTGCCCTTAAGTCCAAATACCGAGGGAGTTATGGCTTGTTGAAAATCAAATGTGGAAAAAAACTCAGTCCAAAATCTTTTTTTTTTGTACAAGGGCATTGTATTTTCATATGAATTAGAAAAGCCATATGAAAAAGGATGCCTTCATACGAAAAAAGAATGGGGAGAAAACAAAGTACCAATTTTTTTTTTTGTATGAGGACATTCTTTTTTTCGTATGAATGAAAAAAAGCATGCAAAAAAAGGATGCCTTCATATGAAAAAAGAATTTGAAAAAACTAAGTCCAAATTCTTTTTCGCATGAAGTCATCCTTTTTTTCATATGGACCAATTCTTTTTTCGTATGCCCACATGATAAAAGAAAATTGGCTATGAAAAAGGATTTTTAAATGTTACAAAAAGACATTGCTGGGTACTTTATCCACAAACTAAGTATAGAATCCACCTAACAGGGTACTGATGAGCAAGATACATGTGTTGGTGTGTGTGCAGGATGTCATTTTTGTGGGTTTTGATTTTTTAATAATGGAAACAAGATGGCGGTCACATGAAAAAAGATTTTTTCCTCACAAAAAAGGATTACCCCATATGAAAAAGGATCCTTTTTCTTATGGACCAAATTTTGTTTCTTTCCAAGCAGCTATCCAAAAGACTGTTCTGAGTATGCTCAGAACAGAAATGACAACGGTTTATAATTTTGGAATGGATTAATATTTTTTCACCAAATCAGTGAAAGGCACATCTATGGGCCAAGACCTATTTACCCTGAAACTTTCAGTCCAAAATGCCCAACTGTCTGGGCACTAGGTGATGACAAAAGAAAACAGTGATTTTTAAAAAAATGTTTCACTGTCCTCATCTTGGAATCTACACATCCGACCAGAAGGAAACTTGGCACATCAAGAGATCTATGCCTGGGACTGTGCATACAAAATGTTGTGAAAATTTGTTGAACAGTTGCAAAGATATTAAAGTGCAGAATTTGAGGTTTAACATAGAAACTCCTGCTCAGCCCAAATGATAGTGGTGCTACTGCATCACTATAAAATCTATATACACAACCCAGACAGTTTGGAATTTTGGTGTGAAACTTTTAGGGGAGAAAGGGCTTGCCCCATAATAGTGCCTTTCATTGGTTTGGTGAAAAAATATGAATCTATTCCCAAGTTATGAGGATTTGACATTTTGGTTCTGCGCATACTCAGTAAGGACCCTCCTGAGCATGCTCAGAACCAAAATGTCAAATCCTCATAACTTGGGAATGGATTAATATAGTTTTCACCAGTCCAACAAAAGACACCATTCTGGGGCACGCCCCTTTCTACCCTAAAAATTTCAAACCCAAATTCCAAACCGTCTGGGGGCTAAGCATGACAACAAAAAAAAAACCTGCAAAAAACCCTTAATTTTTTTAAATGCACTATGTGGATCTCAGAATCTGCTCATCTGACCGGAGCAAAACTTGGTACTTCAAGAGACTTCACCTCCAGACTGTGCACGCAAAATTTTGTGCAAATCCATTGAACGGGGGTGAAGTTATTAAAGTGCAAATTAACATTAAACAGGCTACTCAACCCTAACTATAGTTATCTATCTATATACAGTATATATATCTAGTCATACCAGGTTAATCTATGCTTTGTTATTACATACTATACACCTCATTATCTGAACAGAGAACCTATGAAACAGATTTTTTTGGCATGGTAATTGCCTCTTTATTATAGGAAACTCTGCTTTTGAATCTGAATCCTGTGTTCATAGCACATGGATTGTTATTCCCATTCATTTTGACCTGCCTAAACTGTTGCGGGTGTTAATGAGTGTGTTAATGGCAATCTTCTTAATCCTGCTTAATTCCTTCTGGCATTTAAAGGTAATAGTAAATTATTTGTAGATGGATAACTGCCCTCTCATTTTCCTTTACATGCCAATTATGTATTATGATGTGGTTTGACCAATTTTTGATAAATAAATAACCCAGCGTTGGGTCGCCCTCAGATCTACCCTGGGTCCCACTCACCTCACCAGCTACTGATCATTCTTTTCATATTCCTAAAACATTCCATGGAATCAGTGACATCATTCCATGTTATTCATATGTAAGGCCTGGAATGGTGTTACTAACATCATAGAATGATCAGGCAGCATGAAAACAGAAAACAGCAACTGCTGAGAAGAAAAGGGTTCATTGTAGTTGTGAAGGCAAACAAACTGATAAAAAAGGTCAAAACATTTCAGAATATTGAACAGACACTAAGAGGAAAACAGGAGAGCATCTAGAGTTGTAAAAAAGTGTTTCCTTGCCGGCTGGGTGGCACTGAGGGTTGAGGCACTGGATGCTTAACCTCGCATCCCACTGGCATCCCCAGGTTCATAAATGAGCCTGGATCATTGGAGAGTCAGCATGGGGGGTTGGGAAGGAGCAGGATTGAGCAGCCAAAAGGCAGCTCTCCTCTACTGGAGAGGACTCTGTCACTTGCCGTACTTCCACTGCCCCCCAGATGGAGGTCTTCGGGCAGTGCAGGTGAGCAGGTGGCAAGTAGTGGGAGGGCATCTTGGTACCATGGCATGCACATGCCTCCACATGCACCTGCATGGCTGGGACAAGGCCGGGAGAAAATGGGGGTAAAAAAATTGGGGATAAACTATAAATAAAAAATAGTTTTTCTTCTCACTTTTAACAAAGAATGCTCTCTCAAGTCATCCCTTCCACTTCGGCAGTAACTCAGTCGTGGCTGCTTACTGGCTCTGACATCTCCCAAAGTGCTGTTCCCATTCAGCCCAGCCCCTGTTCTCAAAGTGTCCCCTCACCCACACCAGCAGTAACTCAGCCCCACAACAGCTATGAACCATGGCTGAAAGATCTGTCGCTACTGTTGCTAACTGAAAAAAAACTGTTTGTGAACTAAAAAACTGATTCCCTGCTCCTTCCAGGGGCAAAATCCCTTAGAGAAAACGCAGGAACTTGTGAACTGTCTTCTTGATGTAAAAATATGTATATGCTAAAGGGACAGAAACTTCAAAGCAAAATCATGAATTATTTTAAATTACTCTAAGCATTAACTAAGCATTAATAAATGATTAAAAAGGAAAAGCAAATGTTTTTAAATGCTCAACACTGTATTTCCAAACAACTAAATGCTGACATTTTTTTCCAACTGACAAACACTGCTGCTTTAAATATGGCTGTTTCTGTCGAAATCTGGTGTCCACATAGTACAAAAACAACTTTTTCACAAACATGAGAAACACAGGTTTAACCAACCATACCTTTCAAATTGTTATAGGTAGAACAATTACATTGTCCTGGCCTGTTACTGTGGCCACCAGTGTCTTTGGCATAGTGCACCATGCCTAATCAGGCCAAGGTCTTTCTAGGTGCACTAGATCTCTTAGTTTAGATGATCTGGGTGGTTGGGTGGGCTCCAAATTGGTTCACTCCCACCCTTGTATCGCTCTTCCAACCAGGTCCCCACTCAAATGAAGGTGGTGCGTTGAATGAGAACATTACTCCTTTCCTTATGCACTTGTGATGCTGTCCCCTCTGCTGGTTGTATTGAGGCAGTCAGTGTTTATATGTTTGCCAGCACAGGGAAGTCAGTGTGACAGGCCCCATCTCTACAAGTCATTGTGCTGCTGTGCTGTTTTCCCACCATTGTTTGAAAAGTTTCATGAAGGTGTTGGTGAGCATAGCAGGTGCTTTTCCTGTGTAGTATACATTGCACCACATGAATGAAGCCCCTCTAAATGCAAGTCATCACGGGAGTCCTCAGGTTCCCTGTTTTATTGAGGGGTCCAAATGTGACAGGGTTGATAGGGGTGCTGCAGTAGTTACAATCATAAGCTGTCATTTTCTTGCTCATCACAGCCACCCCTTCACCCTCCATGGTGGTGTCACTCTCAAGTTAAAGTGACCGTCTGCAGTTCAAGTCCCCGGCCGTGGGGAGGGATTCATCTCTAACCTACTAAAAGAAGTTAATAAATTCAAAGGATTGGGGGGAGGATGTAGAAGTCCACCAAAATGTAATCATAAATTGTCAAAGTACTTACACAGCAGTCTTTGCATTACATAAATACTTTAGGTCTCTGAGTGAAAAGGAGAACTTATCACCAGCCAACAGTCTCTCAGGTCACCATGGTGCTGTGCTCATCATCGGAGGTCTGAGATTCCACTCTAGTCATCGTTTTGGTGAATTCCATTGACTCTGCCAGCTTGCTATATTCTCTTGTGGCTCCTTTTCCAGCAATTTTCAGAGTAGCTGGAAAGTGCATTGTATATTTTTTTCCCTGATCCTGCAATATCTTCTTGACCTCCTAGAACTGGCACCTAATAACTAAAAACTTTCTGGGTAGATCAGGGAAAATTGAAATGTTATGCCCTTCTAATACAAGTTCCTTACAAAGCTGTGCTAGATGCATGATTTGTTCCTTTACTGGGAATCTGGGGCATGGGCTTATAATGTCGCATGGCATAATGCCGCAGCAATATACTGCGCTGCCAGTACAGCATGATATATTGCCAGTGACATTTCTCTATGTCTTATGGGGGGCTCCACCCCCACACTCCCCCGTTATGGGGGGCTGTGCCCACCGAACCCTCTCCAACCAAAATAATCAACTCGGGGAAGGGGGGGTTGTACACTTAAATTACACAGTGTGAAATAAAGAAAATTTCCATGAGTTTGGGACCAGGATTTGATACCCGGTCTGCAGACGCACCACTTCCATTGCTGCCTGTGGCTTATCCTATCGAGCCACAGCAGCTGCTCAGTGGACCCTCCTCCTAGCAGATGACTTATTCACTGTGAGGGAACAGAGAGAGGGTGCACAACCGTGCATAGACCATTTAGCGGTTTTGCACCCTGTCGCTATTCCCATCTGCGCTGTTTCTGTTGTGTGGTTTTGATGTGTGCCGTTCTACATATGACAAACTGACCTGATAGAGAATCAGGTAAGCTTGATCAGAATCATTATGGACCTCATGTTCTGTGCTGCGGGCTTAGGTTGCTGAGCCCTGTGCACTCTTTTGAATTTTGGGGGGGGGGGGGCATCCCAGAAATGGTTCAACATTTTAGGAGTGCCATCTGAAGGAACTCTGTCATATTTTTTCCTTTGATGTTCTCTGACATAACAGCAATCCTACTGTTACAGCACCAGCCATGGCAGTCTAAATCCAAGGCCTTTTTCTTCAGCATTTGTATTTCTCTGCTGATCTTACATCCATATCCTGTCGGAGACCATCTGTTTCCCCGACTTGTTGCTCTGCTTCATTCATACAGCCTGTAAAATCTTTAACTTGAGATTCCATGCCAGCCAGCATCTTTTTAATCCATGCTATCTCCTCCACTAATGTTGACAGAGAGCCTGATATGCCTTGTGTCTCCATCAGGAGATCTGCTAGTTGGGCCACTGCCATGTTATAGAGTGTGGGAGAGGCAGGTGGAGAGGCCTTGTTGGGTTCTGTCTTCTTTGATGGTGAAGCTGTGGTCAGGGACATTAAAAAATGGTTCCACTGTGATTTGATTGAGTTCTGCATCCCCTGAGGAGATTATTTCATCAACTGCATGTGTATGTCCACCAGATTATAATAGATTATATCATTAGGCCCCAGAGCTCTTGGTTTATACAGCCATCTTGCTGAAGGTCAGGCCATGCCTCTGTGCTTCTGTTTTAAATTTGAAGACAAAATAGTCCATATTCATATGGTAAGCATCAGTGATTTCCCTGGTAAGCAGATAAAGGTAGGAGGCAGATATTGTGGTCAGCAAAGGAATGATAGTTATGAAAACTACGAATAGTAGGTACTTTATTATTTCATTTGTGTGAATGTGTAATGAGAGAGTTATGAGCAGGGAAGTAACATTTAATTAATTTGTTTTTAATTTCAGAGAGTTTTATTTTTAGGGCATAGTTGAATAGTTTAAGTGTGGATAAGATGCAGCCATGTTTGTGATGGCAGTTCATTTCTGGTTGTGAGGGATTTATTTGCTAATTGTGCAGTGTAGCTACTAACAAGTCCCAGACTGACAGTGTATAATTATGGTGACATACTTGCACGCCTTGAAGACCCCATTAACTAATCAGGTTGCATCATTTTTTTTACCTATTTTATAATTACAAATCATTTATAAAATGGGTGATATGAAAGTGCAGTGACATTACTAACAACTTTTTTCTGTGCCTTATACCTAGCAACCACCCAAGGTGTGTACTGTTCCCTTACATATTAAACATAATATAGAAACTGCACATTGACAAATAATGCTATTGTTAACTCTCTGCAGGTGCAAACAAATTATATTACTATAAAAAGAAGGTAGGTTGTTTTTATTTGTTAAATGCCTTTCCGATATGCTCAATGGACTTTAACATAGCAGCACTGAAAACAAAAGAGCACAGTATCACAAAACAATGAACCAACAATTATTTCTAGAATCGAAAGCAATGCATAAGAATATAAATGCACAGCAGTGTTTGAATATCTTTCAGCAGCACATGGCATAGTACTGTACTGGCTGGGAAGGACAGAATACATCTCTACCACCCTTTTACTTTAACTAGAAGAACAGGAGGAGTTTCATAAAAAGGTCTCATCCAGACTAGAAGATTAGTCAGCAGAATCAGGACAACAACATGACAAGCTGTCAGTTTTGTGACTCTGTCAATTCCTTGCATAAGGGTGGGAGAAACATTAAATGCAATTCTGCAGTGCTTAGTGGGGATATTGTTCAGCACAATATCAGCTCAGCAGGCTTGTCTGGACTCATGTTGAAAGTAGGAGAAAATTCATTAAATAAGAAGTACTGTAGTTTATTTGTTTGCCTAACACCCTCTCAAAAGGATGTTACTACAAATAGATTTTGAGTCTCACCATAGCATTTGTCAAAAAATACTTACACTGATCTGGATAGATATCAGCCAATCACACAAAAAAGCTATCTACCAGCTCCACCACCACCTGGTTACCACCTGTTTAAAGTAGGTGGTAATGGAGGCACAACGAGTCATCTCGGTGCAGATGAGGCTGCGTAGTAGCACAGTATTGTGATGACTGAAGGGATACACAGTCCATCTTGTCTGCCCCTTCAGCCACACTGCAATGACTATACCCAGTTTACGCATGGGCACTAGGGATGGGATGACTGGTCACTTTGTGTTTGCTTCGTACCTGAATAGTGGCCTACCCCAACTATTCGTATTTGGTTGAATACCTAATTGAAACAAGTCTTAATGCCGAATAGTAAGTTTTGCATTTGGAGCAAGCTTCCAACAACCTATATCTGGTCCATAATATGTCCTT
The DNA here is from genome assembly GCA_016271365.2 of Neoceratodus forsteri. Lineage (NCBI taxonomy): Eukaryota > Metazoa > Chordata > Ceratodontiformes > Ceratodontidae > Neoceratodus > Neoceratodus forsteri. Next base: position 454,706,192 of record CM028135.1, on the reverse strand, counting down.
ACCCTCAAAAAGCTGTTAATCATTAATTTTGCACAAGCTGAAGCTATGAAACATGAAATGCCAAATGTGACTTTGTACAGTGACTGTCACTGCCTCACTGTCACTACTTCACTTTGATTTTATATTATGGCTTAACATGCCTTATATAAAATGAAATAAAAGTAAAAATGAAAATAATAACAACTTCAACCTTTGTGTCTTCTGTCACTATTTGTATTCGTATTCATTATTTGATGAATATTGTAATCAACTATTCTGTATTTGGCCGAATATTAAAATGTACTATTCATCCCATCCCTAATAGGCACACATCCAAGCTTAAATGTGACAGGAAATACTTCTTAGTTACAGGTTCTCAAGATAGCATACTTGAAATAGGTAGTATAGGAATCAAACACAGCACAGGGTGTCATTTTCTGCTAGTTAGTTAACTTTTCTTGCTCCTTCAATATAGAGTCAGCAAATGCAGAGCTCTGCATGATGTCCCACGGTGCTTGATCAAGTAGCAGCAAAGGCTGCTGGAAAAAGCTGCAAGAAAAGTGATGTGGAACCCCCAACATCTGTAAATGAAACAGCAGTGGCAGTTACTACATTAGTATTCTGCTGGTGTAAACAAGGTGTTAGTGTGTAAAATACTTTCATCAGCATTTAGGTCAACCATTGCTGTATTATTTCAAACACTAACACCCTCACTTGTTAAATGGCGAATGTATTGTAAGGATCAAGGCGCCAAACTCCAGATCCAAGGGACACCCAGTGTCACAGCACCCTGGTCCCAGGAATCACTGTAACAGCCTTGAAATGGTTTAAGTCATACTTGTCCAACAGGATGAAGCGTGTTGTGATGTGATCCTTCCCATCATGATCTGCTGCCATCAGCTGTGAGGTTTCTCAGGGCTCAGTTCTGTACCCCATTCTTTTCGTGGTATGCATGGTGCCATTTGGGTAGATCATTAGAAAGTATGGTGTGAGTTTTCACTATTAGGCACATGACACTAAGCTATACCGGTCCTTTACACCTGATGGGCAAATTGCAATCTCTGAGCTGGAGCAATGCCTGCAAGAGAAATTGCTGACTGGATGGCCTCAAGTTGGCTGAGACTCTACACTGCCAAAACACAGTTACTGGTAGATCCAGCTCTTCATGGCTGGCAGGTCAGAGCTATGCCACAAGGTAACCATTTCTAAATGTCATGGTCTTGTCTGCTGTGGATAGATTTAATTATCTGGTTGCCACTGTTGACTCATGACTGAGCCTTGAACATTATGGGGCCCAATTCTGAAATGCATACGCATTGGCGCAGCGCAACTTGCGCCAACACATATGGCGCAAGTCACACTTTGCACCATGCAGTATGCCAGTCGGTATTCCAGAAGGCAGCCTGCTCCAAAGGTGGGCTACACCACTGGTTACACCAGAAACCCCCTGCAACATGGTGGAAGAGGGCTTAAGGCAGCAGGCATGCCCAATTCCAAGAGGGTGGCTGATGGAATAGCAAATGTGCTATTCCAAGTCAGGCCCCTGAAGACAGTGGGCTAAGTACAGTTAGACCAGCTATTAGCTGGTCTAACTGTACCCTACTTCCACTGTGGGTGCACCTCTGTGCCTGGTGCCCCAACAACCACCCCCACAGTCCCACATAGGCCCCCACCCATCCCCCATTGGCAGAGCAGCCCTCTGTGGGCTGCTGACACCCCCATCCCCTGGTATTGCCCAGCAGGGCTGTTCACGTCCCCCGCCGTGCCACTCACTCTATGGTAGTCCAGTGGCCCCCTGCCCCCCCACCAGTCTTGCAGGGCATTGCCACGGTGTCAGGGAGTGGGGCTTTGGGGGTGGCATGCCATGCGAGGCTTGCACCTTGTCAGAGAGCATTACTGTGGCTTGCAACACCCTGTGAAGGTGCACCCTTCCTTTGGCGCAACACTGGCAGTGCTGCAAGTTGCAGGACATAGTCGCTGGGGACCCTGCCTGTTCTTAAATGAGGCGCAGGGTCCCCAGCATAGCTGCATATGTCGCAACTCACAAGCGCCAGCGAGTTGCAACATACGTCTTGGAATTGGGCCCTATGTGTCAACCATGGTCTACAGTGGATTTTTATATCTTCAGGTTTTTCTATCTTTGGAATATCTCCCAGATTTAATTATTTGATGCAAGAGGATCTGGCTTCTCTGGTGCATGCATTTGTGACCTTGAGACTCAAATACTGCAGTGCTTCATACCTAAGGCTTTCTGTAGGTTTTTGTGCCGTCTGCAGCTGCTGCAGCCAGGCTGATTGCTGGGACATCTTACTCCAAGCATATCATTCCTGTCCTGCAGCATTTGCATGGGCTAACTGTTAGGTAGTGCACAACCTTTTAAGATTTCACTGTTAATATACAAAGCCCTGCACAACTTTGGTCCTAGGTTCTAAAAGATCACCTGGTACTGTACGTTCATGGTCACTCACTTCGCTTCCTTGAAGTGGTGTTGTTGGCCACCCTGAGAACCTGGTTAAAGCAGTCTGGAGATGTGGCTTTCTCAGTTGTGGTCCCATCTATCTAGAACTCTGTACTGTTACATCTTAGGAATTTCTCCCTCAGTGAAGACACTCAAGAGGGGGTTGACATTTTGTTTGTTTACACAAGCATTCACCACAATATATTTTTTTTACTTACTTATATTTTATACTATTTATATCTTTTGACTCTCTGTATTTATTGCACTTTTTTCTGTTTAATTTTCTTGTACAGTGCTCTGAGCCCCTGGGGTAGGGTGCTATGAAACATAATTGCCTTACCCTTGACTTGCCACTTTTGCCTTTCCATGGGGGTTCAGGGTTACATCAGTTTTCTCTCCACAAGTGTAACATCTTAAATTTGGCTACATTAAATCTAAGACTCTAGGAGTGAGGTCAGTCATCCAGCTTGATGCAGCCCAACATTCTCATGGCTCGCTTGACAGTGGCTGCACACTGCTTGCCATGTTTCAGCCCCATATCCATTTTTACCACAAGGTCTTCTTACACTGCAGCAAGAGAAGTCCCACATAATGTGTAGGTCCTGCCTCTGTTTCTCCTCTCAAGTGTTACACTTTGCATTTGGCTACATTGAATCTGAGACAGTCCAACCAGTTGCCCAGCTTGTTCAGATCCTCTTGAGGTTTATCACCATCTTTAAGGGAGTCCACTGCCCTGGCCAACTTAGTGTCATCTGTGAATGTAAGTGGTCTTCTGGAGACTCCAGCTTCCAGATCATTGATGAAAATGTTAAAAAAACAGTGGCTCCACAGTACCAATCCCAAAGGGATGATGACAAGTACTCCTTTCCACGTTGCCCGTATTTTTACTGTACTAGAAGCTTCGTATATGCCACGGTGTCAAAGGCCTTATTTATTTAAAAGTTTACCAGGAAAGGCACACTGAACAAATCAGGTTGCTCGTCTCCTGGTGTGACCTGGGTGAGAGGGTAGAGGACCCTTGCTGAAGTCCAAAGACTGCATCGATTACCTTGCCCCCTAGCCACCTTGCTGGTCACTCTCTTAAACAAGGTCACCCAGTTGATATGGCACAATCTGCCTCTCAAAATCTGTGCTGAAAGGTGACAAGAATCTCGTCTCAACCAAGTGCTCCACTATTCTGTTCCTGATAATGGCATTCAGGACCTTGCCTAGCACTGATGTCAAGCTGATAAGCATTTAGTTACCCAAGTTGTATCTTGTCACCTCCTTGAAGATGAGGTCAACACTGGCCACTTTCCCTTCCTCCAGCACCACACCTACCTGGACTTACTCATGAAAGATTACTACAAGCAGTTACACGAATTGTTTCTTTAGCTTCACTATGATCCTGGGGTGTATACTGTCTGCCCTTGGGACTTACTGGCTTGATCTTTACCAGATAGTAAACTACCAGTGAAGAAATGATGTCCACAGGCTGTCTTATGGCTACCCCTGATGCCAAAGGCCCTTCCAAAGAACACCCCCAGCCCTCTGATGATCCCCTCCTCTCCCTGTTCTCAGGGGCCCAACCTCTTTTTTAATCTTTCACCTTCTATGTACAGAAGGTGCTGGAAGAAGGTTTTGGTACTGATCAAAGATCCCACTGCTATTCTGGCTTTCAGTACCTCTTTGGTTTTCTTTAACTTAGTCTTGTAGTCCCTTAAAACTGATCTGTGCTCCTCTTTGGCCTGGAGGTAAACCGTCTCTTTCCAGCAGCAGTCATAGACATTGTTTTTGATAAGGCTCAATTGCTTTAGGTCCCTGTTGAGTAAGGGGTGCACTTCTTGGCTTTTTCCCCATTGTGCTTACAGGGATGTAGACATTTGTGACTGCTTCTAGCACCTCATTCTCTATCACTCCAACAAGTAATGACCCATAGTGGTGTAGTATTCCCCTCACAGTGGATTACACAGTAATCACATGGTAGCCAGAGAGTTACATAGAGTCCCACAAATGTGCATATTCCTGGTGGTCCAGTGGTTCTCTTCTCTATATCCCCTGTGTAATAGTAACATATTACCTCTACAATATCATACTGTACTGCTTTGTCCTTTCCTTTTGTTTACTGTAATTAATTCCAGGGGTATACCCCAACAGCAACACCAATACAGCAACCTACATCGCTGCCGACAAAATCAACAGTTCATTGACAGGTCACTGTATTGGTGTGCCAGAAAAAGGGGCACACTGTCTCCTGCACCCCCTCTCTGAATCAACTCTGACTTGGAGATGATTATAATTAGAATGGTGGTGCAGGGGGCAGAGCCCCCCATATAGGGGGTTCAGGGAGTGAAGCCCCCCCCCGACAGAAAAACAGACCGGGAGTCCATCAGAATTTATGTCGATCGCAACTTGTGGTCGAAATAAATTCTGTCGCTATGATGCCGGGTGACATCCTATACCAGGCCCCTCCTGAAAAAGGGATAGTATCTCAATGGACTTACCCTGTTTACCAAAATCCATTAAATAAATAAATTGTGAAAAACACCTCCAGTGTTAGTATTTCTAGGCAAGCCAGAAGAATTAGAGATTAATAAATAGGGTAACATTAGGAAATTGGGACTCATCGTTTACAATCTGTGACAGAGGTGGAGAATGCACAGCAGCATCTGAACTCCAAGGAAACATCAACACAGTCGTACTAACTCCAACACTTTAATAATATCACTTAGTCCAAGCAAGTGGCATTACTTTCCGCTGTACATTCACAAAAAAGGCATTTAAACAACAATACAAATAATTTGCTCATCTAGAGACCACTGCATCTGTAAGCTAAAATATTTCAGTGCTGATACATTTAGATTATGTAGCTCAGGTGAGTTATAGTATGAGATGAAGCTATATGAGCATTACAATGTAGCCTACAGATAAGGTAGGCTATGAGTCTCCAGATGGAAGACTGATCACTTGTATTGTTGTGGGTGACTGCAGTGACTCTTTTTTTGCTTTTGGGGATTTGTATTTGTCATCAGAGACAGCTCATCCCCCTCAAATAGTTTTTTTGTGATTTCCTTTACAACAGCTTGTTTATCTGGGATTCCTGCATTTCCATTAAACATTAAGGCCACTAAACACAGTCGTAGTTGGTGCAAACTTGGGGTGCAAAAAGCTCACCATTGCAATACCAAAAAAATCTTTAGACCTTGTGGGACTCACTGGCAACTTACGCACATGTCAAATGATGGTTGACAGATGTAAGTGTTTGCAAATGATATTTCCAACCACTAACACCTGAAATATGACCACCATGGTGGACTGTGTATGCAGCCTCCATCCACCTGCCCAATCCTTTGCTTTTACTCCATGTGTGAGTCAGAGAAATTTTTCCTTTTTCCTGCTGCTTCTTGCAGTCATACCTGGTGGTTTAGTAGCCCCTCATCCTAACCTCAGCTGATCAATAGTTTCTGGAATACAGTGAATTCCACCCTCCCTAGCCCTGTTCCTTGGCACCATACTTTTGTTCATCGGGTCCCTCACTAATTTCCATCCCTCAATGGATCCTTCAGATCTTGCCACATGCCTACAACACTCATTAGAATTGCTTACAACAGTTCTTCTATGTAGATGGTGCTGTGGCATATGTCTGGGTTGTATATGAGTCAGTATGTCTCTGTATATGGCACAGCACATCATTAGCATGCCTGCTCTGACCCCTTCCCTTGTGTTGTTGTAATGCCCCTTGTGACAACACAGGGAAATGCTTGCAACATTATAGTATATAGCACAATGGGCTACAAACTTGAACTTGGCTCAAAGTGATCAGAAACAAAACTGTGTTTGTGAATGGGATGCCAGGGGCCCAGTTTTCAGTTACAACATATGTAAACCCAAATCAGGGTTCAAATAGCCTCCCAGGTGCACTGCCACACATTACAGCTATACACAAAACTCTGGACTAGGTGCCAGGAGCAGGACTTTCCACTGCACCTGTCAGAATGCAAATGAACTGCACCAGATGTTAAGGATTTGCACATGCTAATACCTGAATTCTAACATCCATTCTGGTCTGTGCATGGCATAGTACCAGTTGCATAACACTGTGCCATACATGGAGCACCATGGCACCAGTGTTACTGCCATTGCCATCCCCCACCTGCCCACCCATCACCTTTATGCTAGTATCTGGGTTGAAGTGTCCTCACTGTTGGTGGCCATGTCCTGGTCTTCCTGGTGGTCCAGTGGTTCCCCTCCCTAACCACAGCCAAAATGCAGTTCCTGGCACCCAGCAGAACAACCTCTCTAACCCCATTCCCTCTCATACACCTTTCCCATATGCTGATCCCTTGACTATCTTCATTCCCCACCAGCTCAGACACTGTGGCTGCAATGTTCCAACCACCCCCATGACAGCCCTGATCAGGGTGTGTTAGAAAGTTACCGCACCTCTGCAAGCAATGGTCAGCATGCTTCATGAATGGCCCTGTGGGCCTTACATTTACAAAATGATTTGTACATATATGGGAAGGGTTTTCAGCCCCATCTGAGCATCGCTCAGGGAGTCGCAGCCTCGCAGGTAAGGGTTTGGCTCAAAAGTGCCTTTCATACACTTTTGCACCAGTCCCTTGTGACTGGGAATCAGAAACAGAATGTGGCAATTTTTATGACAGACATGAACCTGAACTCACCATTCATAACTCAATAAGAAGGCAGTATTCTGTCTTTAAGAATACTGACACATACACAATAACAGGAATTATACTGTGTGTGTGTGGTATGTTATCTCTGTTTTCAGCTTTTTATATTGTGCATGCACAAAACATTATGTGAACCTCAGATTAATCAAATATCAACACATTATATAATACAATGTTTCGTACTTTATTGACTATCGGCTTTTCTGCCCTCCCCCAAAAATTTGACACATTTTAAGCAAATGACATTTCCAAAGAGGCTGCATCTTGAACAACCATGGATGGATTTGGCTGAATGTTTCAGAGTTTTTAGATTTTGACACTATTTACAGACTCTGACAATTTCAGCCTGATCTTTCAATGGTTGTCTGAGGTACAAGTAAGCATATATCAGTATATCACATAGTAGTTGCCAGCAAAACCTAACTTTGCCATATTTTATTTTTTGCTTCATAGATATAAATTGTTTTCATCACTGAATGAGATATCTGTGAATTTATTAAGGTGTTAAAATTTACATTTTTTTCCCCAAGTTTTACCAACGTGTCTCCAAATTCTGTAAGGTTTTTCTTTTAATCAGACATAGAAAGATAAATGGCTTTGATGGCCCCAACCAGGTCTTAATGGTATTGAGCTGCCCGTTTTAATATTTGGAGTGGATTAAGTTTAGAGCTCATTGTGTTTCTTGTCATTCTAAAGATTAGGCTATTTATTTAGGCTCCTACTGACTGTGTAAGAGAGACTGTATTTATTGACTGTCTGGGAGAGCTATCAAAGCCTCTAAACCCAATTGACACCTTGTAAACAAAGATCTCATTATTTTTGTGTTTCTGATAAGTTTAACATTGATCACCTTGCAAAAACTGTGGCTGCAAGAACCAGTCCTGTGGAGTTAGTACATGTTTGTACAGCAGAGGCTGCCGTGATGAGCGCTCAGAGCTTCAGGACAGGCTGTGTGTTTATTATTGAAGAGAAATAGTCACATATTCAGGCTTCATGGACAGAGTCAAACAAAGCCATCATATTTACAGGTTACTACAGTACTTACCAGCCTTAACACTACTAAGGAAGTAAAACTGATAAATATTTAATTTTTAACTTATATTTATTTGCCTGGATTAGTATGTCTCAGTAACCAGGAAATTGCTGAAGTTGGTATATATTATCCTAGGTCATAGGCCAATCTGAAAGGGCACTGAAACTGCTGTAGCCCCTTTAAGAATAATCCACAGATTCATATAACTCCCTCTGAAATTATTCACATTTCATGGAATATCCCTTACTTTGCTGTGCAAAACAAGAAACAAAATGCCCCACACTGGCAGGGTGCTATCCCCCATTTTATTCAGTTATTCATGTGTATATTTTTATCCAGGAATGGCGCACTGAGTTGTAACAATTCATTTCCTGGTGCATCCCTGGAGGAGGATACATGGACCTGTTTTACTGACATTGTTCACAGTGGTATTAAAGCAGAAATTTATATCTCTGTTTAGCACAAAAAAAGTCAGTGCACTCACAGTCCCAATACAAAAAGGATGTTATTGTACACAGCATACCTTTTTTGTAACCAATACTATCCTTTTGTATCGAACCTGTGAGTTCACCGCCTTTTTTGTGCTATTTGGATTGGAGCTTCATGTCTTGCCCTCAGGCAGCAGCAACTTTAGACACAAAAGCAGTAGTGTATCACTTCCTTTTGCTATATTAATCTCTGTTGCTCACTGAGAAAGAAAGTGTGTGTTTGTGTGTCTGCATGAGTCTGCGTGAAAGAAGTGAGTAAAAGCAAAAGGAAAAAGAGACCCTTATGGTACTCTAGGGAAGTGGCCACAGTGGTAAAGGGAAAAAACGTGGCATTCAGGAGGTTTAAGGAAACGCAGCGGGAGGAAGAAAGGGAGGTGTATTAGGTAAAACAGCGAGAGGCATGTAAGGCGCTAAGAAGGACAAAAGCACAGACAGAAGAAAAGATAGCCAAAGGGTAGAAAATGGAGATAATACTTTTTCAGGTTCATAAGTGAGAAGAGGAATGCAAAAGGAGGGATAGTGAAGATGAGGAGGATGGAAGACGGAGATTGCGCAGAAAGGGATCAAGAAAATGCAGACATCCTAAATAGGTATTTCTGACCAGTCTTCACAGTGCAGGGGGAGGAAGGTCCAACAGGGAGCAACAGGAATGGGTAGGGGGGAGGTGGACTCAAGTCCATTTTCAGATGAAAGAGTCCTGAAGGGACTTGCAGCTGTGAAAGTGGACAAGGCTATGGGACTGGACAGCATACATCCAAGGATATCAAAAGAAGTCAGGGAGGTACTAGCTACCCAGCTGAAGGTCTTATTCAACAGCTCACTGGAATCGAGCATGCTTCCAGAGGACTGGATGAGAGCGGATGTTGTCCCTCTACATAAGAGTAGTAGCTGGGAAGAGGCTAGAAACTATAGGCCAGTGAGCTTCAGCACAGTGGTGGGGAAGTTAATGGAAACACTGTTAAAGTTTGGTAGAGTATCTTGACTCAAATGAGCTGCAGAACCAGAGGCAGCATGGATTCATGGGGGTAGGTGGGTGGGGAGGTCATGCCAGACAAACCTGATCGATTTTTTTGACTGTGTGACCAAGAAAATAGATTGGGGAGAGTAGTGGACATGACATATCTGGACTTTAGCAAGGTCTTCAACACTGCCACACAAGAGACTGATTAAGAAATGGAACAACCTCATTGCAGATGAACTGGAAGAGAAGGTTTGCCTTTTTGCAGATGATACCAACATCTGTAAAATATGGAGAATCAAGAGGAGGTGGAAAGAATGCATGGGGATCTTGGGAAACTTGGGAAGTGGTCAAAAACATGGCAGTTTGGGTTCAATGCCAAAAACTGCAAAATTATGCACCTAGGGCATAGGAATCCAGGAGCTGAGTATAGGATAGGGGGGAGGTACTGTTAGTCACTAAGCAGGAAAGAGACCTTGGGGTTATCATATCTGATGACCGTAAAGTGGCAGAACAGTGTGACAAAGCAGTGAATATGGCCAGTGCAATGCTGGGATGAATTAAGAGGGGTACTGTACTTCCAGCAGGAGGAGGGAGGTGGTGTTGCCATTGTATTGCTAAAGGGTGAGACCCCACCTGGAGTATTGTGTGCAGTCCTGGAGGCTGCATCTCAGAAAGAACATAGAAAGGGTGGAGGCAGTCCAGAGTCAGGGCAACTAAAATGGTGCTTGGGTTGTACCAAAAGCCCTACAAGGAGAGATTGATGGGATCTATCTCAACCTATACAGAAAAGGAACAAATGTGGAGCCGCACCAAGGTTAAGCAGTGCTCAGCAAAAAATGAAATAAAGTGAAAAACGGTACCTTGTGTGCTGGCACCTGCTAAAGGCTAGGAAATGTGAATATAGCACTTTCCCCAATGGAAATCACTGACATTCTAACATGTTTCGCACGTTAGTGATTCTACACACTCTAATCCACCTGAGGAAGATGTGTGTGGCAGCTTTGCATTTCACTGAATTGTGTGTTGTGCTTCCTGTGAATCTAACACCCTGAATTTTACTGGATTTTACTCTACTATTTCAATAAATGAAGAATTGAGTGGAGATTGTCTAGCCATGGTGTTTGTATTGATGCTGCCATTGGGGAAAGTGCTATATTGACATTTCCTAGCCTTTAGCAGGTGCCAGCACACAAGGTACTGTTTTTCTCAACATATACACCCTGGAAGAGAGCAAGAGAAGACATTTTAGAGATATACAAGTACCTCACGGGGGTGAACAGGGTGCAGGAGGGGAGCCTTTTTCAAAGAGGAGAAGCATCAGGACCAGAGATCATGTGATGAAGCTAAAGGTGGGGGAATTTAAACAGGCATGTGAGCAAGTACTGCTTCACTGAAAGAGTGGTAGACACCTGGAAAAGACTGCCAGTGGAAGAGGTGGAGGCAAAAACAGTAGGGGTCTTCAGGCATGCATGGTATGGTCATAAGGGAATACTAGCTAATAGTCATGGAGGAAGGAAGGTCATTGCACACCACTTAGGTTCTGTGGAGGCAGACTAGGCTGGGACCATCTGGGCCAACTGGGTGGATCAAGTGGTCCTTTTTTGCCAACAAATTCTATGTTTCTATACACATTTCACTGCTGCTCAAAAATGGCAATTCAGTGTCAATTGCAATTGGGTCCCAATATTACAGGAAGGGTGAAATTTATTTTTTGTCCTTTAACCCTGAGGTTACCATTGCTCTAAGTTTAAAAATCCAAGAGGACTCCCTGCATGAGATGGCTGCTTCATCTTGGGCCAACTGACACCTTCTATCCCTAATAATGACCACCCATGTCTACCTTTGTTGTTAGGTTGGCGTAAGTGCAAAACCACCATGTATTCCAAGTTATCGTGTTGGATGGCATGCATGTGGTCACTCACCCTGTTTTTAAACTTCTTCTTGCTGCGACCCACATAGCACGTACCACTGAGGCATGATGCCAAATACACAATGTTAGTGGCATTGCAGCTGATACATTTCTTTCTCAAAAATGCATTCCCCAGTGATGGGATTGGTAAACGCACCTGCAATAGTAATGACTTTGCAGTATTTGCACCAACCACACCTATATGTGCCATTTGGTAGTGGTGGCAAACATGTGGTAGGATGTGGTGGGGTTGGTTGCATGCTCCTGCTGACATGTTTACTCAGATTCTGCAGCTTCCAAAATAGCATCCTTGTAGGCTAACTTACAAAGGAGCTGTGCTTAGATTTGGTTTGTAGAATGCCTCAGTTTTTGTGTAGTATACCCTCCACTTTGGCTGCCTTAGTACTGAATGTGGGTGCAAAGTTCATATAGTTACATGGCACATAATGTTCTTCATTTGGTTACAAAAGGGTTTCCCTATTGGAGTTGGGGTATGCTCCCTGTATGACAACACTATTACAGCAAAAATGTCGATGCCAACAACATTGACATTTTCGCTGCAATAGTCCACCCGAGAACCTGGCACTCTCTTCCCGTCCTGCACCCCTCCCTGATCCAGCTCTGACTTGGAGTTGGAATCCTATAGAATGGGGTTGTCTGGGGACAGAACCCTCTTCATGGGGGATTTGGGTGGCGAAGCCCCCCACTGAAAAAACAGTCGGGGTCTCCAATTGGATTTATGTCAACTGCAAGTTGTGGTCAACATAAATCCATTGCTGTGATGGCAGTTGACAACTTAGTTGTCGAATAGGCATTGTACAGCCTGGAATTGGTAGCCCTTTCCTAGTCCTAACAAGATTATATGTGATAAGTGTGATTTAAAAAGAGTGCTGACAAAAACAGCGACTGCACATCACTGAAAGTGAAAATGGTGATGAGCACTACATCATGGCGCAAAAACAGCAACAGGTGGCCAAGTACTCTAAGGGGGTGTGGCATGTACTAAGTTTTTATGTGGGTGCTATGCCTCTGTGTCCCCTTTGCAGGGGGCTTTGCCCCCACACCCCCATCTCCCCATCTTTAAATTAACTATCACTGGGAGGGGGATGGACATTGAGGCATGAGGAAAACTGGGGAGGTGGACTACTTCCTGAGGGGACAGAGGTTAGCAGGGAGAGAAGGGAAATGGGTGCTCAAGAAAGGGAAAAAAAATTAAACAATGAGCACAACAACAAAAAACAGTATGTTTCATAGTCGGCCCCCAACCCAGGTCCGCTCACTACAAAGGCAGTGACTCTCACCGTTGCACCAGGTGGCCAGCTTGGGCATACCTGGAGAAATTGGGTATTAGGGATGTTCCTGATAGTGTGACAGGGTAACAGGAGCTTTTTAAAAGGACAGTGTTCTTATCAGTGGGTTTACAAAAAAGTTCTGTGGCTATATACTCCTCCTGGTCCTTAATTATGCGGATGTCCAGAAAAAAAGTGGAATCATAGCTGTGTGACACTGCAAATCTAAGATTTGGATTTCTGTACTTGTATTTATTTGTTTCACCAGGAAAAAACTTGTTGAGCAGGCTCAGTTACAAGGAGGTCCTGTGTAGGACAGCATACAACTAATAAGGGCCTTGATAAGGGGCACTCTGTTGTGGCTGTTTTTGTGGACCTCACCAAGGCCTTTAATCTAGTTGATCATAACTTGTTTCAGGGTTCTCTTTTTGATTTACATTTCTCAAAAGATGTTTTGAAATGGTACTCTAATTACTTAAATAATAGAGTACATAGAACTAAAATTAATAGTGTCATATCATAGTGTAATGATATTAAATGTGGGGTACCACAAGCCTTGATCTTTGGCCCTCTTATTTTTTAATTGTACATGAATTCTGTGTCAGATACTTGTCAAAAATCTTCTATGACCCTTTATGCGGATGATTCAGTAATTTACAGTGTTGGTGTGCAACCAAAGAACACAGCTGAGGTAGTACAAAATTATTTTCTCATGTTTCAAAAATGGCTGCTTTCAAAACATATGTTATTAAATGTTAAGAAAACCAAAATAAAGATTTTTTCAGGACCTAGAAAAAGGATAGAAGTTTGTACCCCAATTGTTGATTTGAACAGTGAAACTGTTGAATTGGTCAACAGTTCTAAATATTTGGGAATAACATTAGACTCCAATCTTACTTTTGAACCTCTTATTAATAACATAAAAACTACACATCAAAGATTGGGAGCACTATATAGAGTGAAGCCTTTCCTGAGTCGAAAAAAATACTTACCCATAGTTTTCTCTTTAGCGTTTTTGATTTTGGACTTATTTATACTGCAGGCAGTGAGAGTGTCCTATCCAAATTAAAGGTTACCTACAGCTGTGCCCTTAGGTTCATGACAATTCATCTTTTAGAACACATCACTGTGATCTCTTACAAAAATCTAAATGTCCATCTTTTGAAAACAGGATAAAAATTAAAATGGATATATTGCTCTTTAGAGTGATTAATGGTCTTCTTCCTAACTCTGTTCAGGCCCTATTCTCCAGATGTATTAATACCCAGGGAATGAGATCCCAAAGTAAATTTGTCTTTAGGCTACATCTCTTTAAAAAAACTATTAGTCAAAAATCTTTGCAATATAGAGCCCCCTTTTTTTACAATTCAATTCCCAATACCATCTCTAACTGTTCTACTGCTGTAACCTTCAAATATAGTTTGACATCATGGCTTGACATCCTAAATGACTGTACTTGCGATCCAACTTAAATGAAAGCCCTGTTCATGTGTTTTTATGTAATGTATTTTATTAATTGTCTGTTAATTTATATTATGTATTTGTTATTTATGTAAAACTTGTCCCTGTGAAAATGGGCAGTGATGCTCATCTTGCTCACAAGTATAAAAAATGAAAATTAAATGAAATAGTTAAAATGAAGAATACTGAACACGGAGGTATAAAAACATAGTTCAATTCACAAAAGAGTACATTCAGTAAATGTATATCACAGAGTTCCCTGCTCTCTGAAAATATAGGGCAGTGGTGGTGGTGGTGACTGGTGCCAAGAGTGCATTATTTTGTGGAGTCCAGTATGCACTATTCATGTGCATAAGTGGTTTTTAATAAGGTAAAGAGCACTGGTATCAAAAAGATGTAGAAGTACAACAAAGACTGGTAGTAAAAAAAAAACATTTTGGAGGATTTTTTAAAAACAAATTAGGGTGATTGCAAAAAATATAGGGTGGTGGTAAAAAAATATAGAGTGGTGGTAGAAAAATATAGGATGGTAGCCCACCGTGCTGAAACAATGAATGGGGAACACTGTTATCATATCCATTTTGTGTGAACTATGGGGAAACAAAACATAGAAGATTATATAGCTCTTTTGATACCATAGCTTGTGCAAACTCTACTAAGGGTGAGTGCCAATATGTAGAATTTGAGTACTACATCATAGGACCACAGATATCTTAGGTAAAGACTAGCCACGCGAGCAGGTTTCTGTGTATAGTTTTCCAATCAGCATCTTGAAGGTGTCAGGTCTTATCAATGCTGAAAGTTTTAGAGTGGTTTGTAGTGAATTCTGTAGGATGGGAATGAAACTGCTAATAGCAGACTTTCCTGTGTAGTGTATGCTGAAATGTCTAGCAGTATATAATTGTTTTTTCTAACAGTGTAGTTGCTGTGAGATATTCAGAACAGTTCCGAGATATAGCCAGGTAGGTCATTTAGGAAAATATTGTATGTCCAAGTGTACAAATTTAGTAGTCTCCTGGTTGTTAAAGAGAGCCATCATGTAGCTTCATATAACTTGCAGTGGTGAGTCCTAGGTCTTAAGTCCATTATAAACCTAAGTGCTCAATGGTAGAGCTTTGCAATATAAGTGACTAAGCAATGACAATAAATAAAATTAGCGAAATCAATAACCGTTAAAAATGTTGCCTGGACCAGATGCCTGTGAATGTCATGTGGGAAACAATGCCTGTTTCTGTAGTAAAAATCTGGTCTAACCCTGAGCTTTTTACACAGTGCTTCTACATGGGCACTGAAGGACAGTTTGTTATCAATCGATATCCCAAAGTATTTGTATTTTTTTAACTGCTTTGAGGGTCTCACCAAGTAAAGTAGTGATGACTGGGATATGTTCATGACGTGCCACTGCAATATGTGAGGTAATGAACATGAACTTGATTTTGGTGGTGTTTAATAGAAGTTTGGAGTCGTAGAGGTTTAATTATAATTTATTGAAAGCTTTTTAGAGGTCTGAGCATGCAGTGTTAATGATGGGTCTGGAGATGTATAATGCAGTGCTATCTGCATACAATTGTAATTTGACATCTGTAACTGTCTGTCCCAAGTCATTAATGTATAACATAAAGAGTAATGGGCCAAGTACAGAGCCTTGGGGTACACCTCTAAGGAGGGGTGGGGGAGCACAAGTAGAGCAGAGGCCTTCTACTTTGACCTGTTGTACTTGACCAGTTAATAATAGTTTGTGAACCAGATCAATGAGGCAGCATCAAAACCTATTTTGGATAGTTTGTATATCAGTATGTTGTTGTCCACAGTGTTGAAACATCTTGCTGAGATCAAGAAACATAGCTCTGATGGTTTGTTTGTTGTCAGTTGCCTGTATCCAGTCATTAGTGACCTTGGCTAGGGTAGAGACCATGCTATACTTTGATTGAAAACCGGACTGTAGGGGAGTTACAGTGTTTGATACTTCATGGAAATCCCTCACCTGATCATTGATGAATTTTTCTACAATCTGTGCCAGCAATGGAAGAATTGATATGGGTCTGTAGTTGCTGAGCAGTGTAGTATCACTTGATTTTAGGAGAGGGATGATATGTTCTGTTTTCCAGAGTATTGGTATGCCATTACTTGAGAGTGATAGATTACAGAGATGTGTTTTGGGTGCTATGAGGTACATGTAGCCAGCTCTGAGGAAAAGGGGGTCCAGTCTGTCGGCACTCACACTTTTTTTGGTGTTAAGCCTTAACAGGAGTTGCTGTACTTGCATGTAGGTGAAGGGTTGGAAAGCAAAAGGGGCTATTGGTGGGACTACTCAAGCATGTGGTGTCCATTGAAATTGTCTGATAGGATGCAGCAGGTGACTTGTCAAAGGCTAGTCCAGCAGATGTGAAGCAGGAATTTATTTCTTCCAGTATAGTTTGATTATCAGCTATAAAGTTTGCATTTACTAGAATTTTCTGTGGAAGGGTGGAATGCAGGAGAGGCTTTTTCTACTGATGTGAAGAGCTTCCAGAATTTCATATTATCATGTTGGTTGGTGTCCATTGAATTTAGATAGTAATTAGCTTTGTCATCCTCTATTAGTTTAGTACAGTAATTTCTCAATCTTTTAAAGTTGGCACAGTCTGCTTCCAGTTTTGTGCACCTGGCGGTTGCCCAGAGTAGGTCTCTGTTTCTCAGAGCTGCTTTCAGCTCAGTGGTGAACCAAGGGCAGGTTACTTTCTTTACTCTTCGCTGTTTGGGGGCCTGTCTATTTATAGCCTCAAGCAATAACCTATTAAAGATGTCCATTGCCACACGCACTGTGGGGTAAAATTATTGCCAGTTGATAACTACCAGTTCATTAAGGAACTTTGTAACAGTGGAGCTGATAAAAAGCCTTTTAAAATATGTATTTAGGTTGGGTACCTGGGATTTTTTTGTTTCGTACATGCAACTATATAGTGATCACTTATGTCATTGTGAAACACTGTAGAGTGGGTGCATTTATGCAGTCAATTTTTTAGTATTAGGTCTAACAGAGAGTTATATACAGGGTTGATATAGATACATAGATAGATAGACTGTGTCGGCAGATAAGGGACTATGGCCCACCCAGTCTGCCCATTTGAGCTTGTAAGTTTATTTTATGTTTTCCTAAAAGTCTGTTGCCCCTCACCCCTGACCTCTAGAATTCCTTTGTCTATCCCATGCATTCTTAAATCCCGTGATTGTTTCAGCCCCCACCACTTCCTCTGGCAGGGTGTTCCACTTGTCCACCACCCATTCTGTGAAGAAATTCTTCATGTTTCCTCTGAATTGTCCTCCTTCCAACTTCATCCCATGCCCTCTAGTCCTGGAACATTTTTTCACTTAAAAATAGTGTATTCCTGCACTCTGTTCCTCCCTGTAAGATATTTGTATGTTTCTATCATATCCCCTCTCTCCTTCCTCTCCTCCAGGGAGTACATATTCAAGTCCTTCAACCTGTCCTCATAGGACTTGTGATGCAATCCATGTACCATCTTTGTTGCCCTCTTCTGAACCTTCTACCCTGTCTATGTCCTTACGTAGGTAAGGTCTCCAGAACTGTACACTGTACTCAGGTGGGGCCTCACTAGTGTCTTGTATAGAGGAATTATGACCTCCCTTTTCCTGCTGGTGATACCCCTGCCTATGCATCCCAGTATCCTATTTGCTCTACCTGCTGCCTTGTCGCACTGTTTCCCTACCTTGAGGTCATCAGAGATGATAACCCCAAGATCCCTTTCCTGCTTGGTGCATGCTATATCCTCACCCCCCAACTGATTTATTGTGCCAGGGTTTTTGTGCCCCATATGCATTATCTGGTACTTCTTTGCATTGAATTTCAACTGCCAAACTGATATGATTTGGTCTAGTGGGTTCCATTATAAGCTGCATGAGTCCAAGTTCATTACACAGGTTTTTTAGTTCATTTGATTTGTTTGTGAGTCAGTCCAGGTTTAGATCTCCTAATATTAGGCATTCATTGGGATAGTTGCTTACCATATTACTTATGTGTTTCAGGAGCTCTGAACCACCCTGTGGGGAATGGTAGCAACCAATTACATTTAAGGATTCATTTTTGGATAGAGCAACCCTTACCATTACGTATTCAAATTCTTGAGGTGCAGAGTGGGAGTTGACTATATCTGCATGAAGCTTTTCATTGATATATAAGACTATACCACTTTCCCTGGTAGGTCTGCCTAGTCTGTGGAGATTGCAGTGAGGAATGGACAGCCACTGTGATGGTGCAGAGTCATTTAGCCATGTTTCCGTGAGTAGAAAGATGTCAGGTTCAGCATGGAGTACCCAGGTTTTTACTGCATCCAATTTGCTTAATAGGCTTTGTACATTAAGAGACCTAATCTTTAGACCTTTTAGAGTGACAAATTCTGTGGAAGAAGACACTTGGAAGAGAGGGTTGGGATTAATTTCCATGTTTCTGGAACAAATTAATAAGAATGGTGCATTTACACACATGGGGAGCAATGTATGTGGATCTCTGATAGTGGGGCTTGACCTTGGCCTTGATGTACAGTAGGTTGTAGTAGTTATAGCAGTGGAGGGTGGCTGCCTTAGGTACAGCTCTATTATAAATGCAGCACCCTGCCGCTGCCAAAGAAGAAGAAGGCACAGGCCAAGGGGAAAATGACATGGACTCTGCCTCTGAACAGGAGGTAGCCACTAGACCTGATGTGCAAGAAACTCCCAGAAGGTCAGGGAGGACTGTATGGCCCCTACTGAAGTTGATTTACAATGCACCGGGGTGCCTACTGACCTGCCCTTATTTGTAGTACACAAGGGGGATATATATCACATCCAGGTTCCTGGAAAGTGTGTTCATGTGCCCTGTTAGTGCTAGACCCCCAGGCCTGAGGGGAAGGTGGCAAAAAGGAAAAGAGGGAGGTGAAAGAGTACAAAGGGAAAGAGTGGTACAAGTATACTATGAGGTACTAAAGTTCCTAGGGTTCTAGAGATTAAACATATGGGTGCCACATCTTATTTGGCCAGTGAGTTAATTAAAAGGGAAAGTCTTTACTGAACTGTATATAATGTTTTCCTGTTCTTAAATAGTTGATATTATAATAGTTAGGAACCAGGTATACATTTGGAAATGTTAATGTGTGTTAATGCTAAAACTTACTTGAATGCAATTTTATAGTACTATACTTTTAGACTTGGCATGGAAGCCAAGCATTTAAGGGGGGGAGAGTGTAACACCCCCTTTTGGGGCTTACTGTAATTACCCCATTTCTCACTTCCTTCTGGTGTCCCCCGATCACCTTTGGTGCCCCAAATCCTCCCCAAATGGCCTTTTATTTAATTCTATCCCAAGTCTGGGCTTACAACCTAAACCGTGAGCTGCTGGGATCTCCCTAATGCCGCCGGCACTCATGCATGCACAGCAGTAGCACTTAATGTTTCCGACCACTGTTGGGGTCGAAAATGGGAGGTGTTTGCTGGTCCCGGTGCCCCTAGTGTATTAAATAGGGACTGGAGACCTGAAGGAGTTGGGCAAAAGCCCCATCGATGTTTGAAAAGTAAAGGTTTGAATTGGGGCATGAATGAGGGTTCATGAATCATTCGTGAACCCTCATGAAAATTAATGAGATGCAGTCTGCAAGTCTGGGGGGGGACAGTGCTTCGGAGGCAGCAACGGAGGGAATATCAAGTGCCCATATGGAAGAGTGGGCTTCTTTGACAGGGGGCACTTGGAGCTACAATCTGGTAGGATGTGTGTTTAAATAAAGTAATATGTTGGGCTGCACTCACCCTATGAGACTGGGGAAACTGTATGGACTCCATAACACTGAATGGGAGCTGACATGTTTGTGGCATTCAACCCCATTATTGCAGCCAATCAGTGCTCTAGATGCCCCAAAACTTGAACAGAGAGACACTCCTGGGAAAAGGAGGGGACTAATTCAGGCACCTAGATCATGCCTCAGTAAATGAGCAGAAAATATTAATCTTTATGGTTATTAATTATTGATGGGCTTCAACAGCCAATCAGAACCCTGGATTTTCAGCTGAAACTGTGTGAACTTTCTGGTATTTCTTCAGTCTGTTCCCGGGCTTTGTATGAGTCAGGAATACCCTGTGAGAGTGGACTTTGGATGCCAGGGGCTTACCCAGGCCCTATGCGGAGATTGCTGTGTTGCAGAATCAGATTGAGAAGGGGAAAGAGAGAAAGAGACTGAACTGTGATCCTAATTCCCTAGGTTTTGAGAAACTGCTTGCTTATTGTTGGGAGAAAATGAACACTGCAGAAACCCTGAACTAGAATCTGAACTGTCTGTGAGGACTGTACAAATTACCTGAGTGCTATAGTTGCTGCTGAGAGGTTGTTTGCTTGTGTGGGACTGAAATTCAGATGTTAAAGAAGCAAAGCATCTCTGGACATCAGGGTGCTAGGCAGGTGTTGTATATATCCTGAGTGAACTGGTGAAAGTGGCTGAGAGCTGAGGCCCAGTTGCAGCCGAAGGAAATGTTGTAGACACTGCTTAACTAGAAAGTGTGAACTGGTGTGCAGGGGGTTTGAAGTTCTGGGATTCCCCTGTTGGATTGCACCTGCACATCTTAGAATTAAGGCTAGCACCCACTCAAATTGGCACTGGACTTTATTGAAGGGATTACCTGTGAACATTTCTTGCTTGGAACTCAGTGCAGGGAGTGCAGGAGGACCCCCATCATTTGGAAGTTCTCACCCAGAGCCAGGGATGGAATCTGCTAACCACTTCCAAGTGGGACTCACTGTCTCAGGAGGTCACCGGTGCCTGCTGGGGTGTTAGGGCACATACGATCCATCAGGGGAGCTGGTCTGGGCCTTCTGGGGCTGGTGCTGTCCTGCCACAGAGCTCTGCAATGGTCCAGAAGCAGCTGAAGGTGACAAGCGGCCAGAACTACAATCAAGGTGACCAGCAGCAAGATCTTCGAGGAAGTCCATCCTGCCCAAGGGACCAAGGCCAGCCTTTCTTCTGCCCTGTGTTGCACTGACCAAGGAGCTCCATCCTCCTGTGTTTTGAGGTCAACAAACCATGAGTACCCAGGACCTGGTTCCTGGAAAGAAATAACAAAGGGAATTTGTATTGTTTTCTTAAACCAAGTCCTTTTCAAATATTTTCAGCGCCCCAACAGCTGGCCAACCCACGGCACCGTTCCAGGCCTGCACCTAGTGGGTACCCCTAAGAACATCCTGGGACACAGTGGTACCAGTGGGAGTGGATTTGGCCTGTGGACCCCAATATTTATGGTCGTTGCCTATTTCACTAACCAGTTTTTCTATCCATAGCCATCCTTTGTCCTGCTACCCCTTCCCTAGTCCTTCTCCCAAATAAAGCTGTGGTTTACCATTTGAATTTATGTGTATGCAGGAATTCTCTGAGTCTGTCAAAGCATTACTGTTCATGGTTTATGGTGGTATTGAATTTTTGGGTATCCAGTGTGTGGGGTGGTTGGTAGGGGAGGTGGGGAGGTGCAGCATCCCAGGGGGCTGTGCCAGCCAGTCACCTGACCCACTTCTAATTCTCTCTCTGGGTGGAGGCACCATGCTATTTTTATTATCTTTGGGATAGTACCCCCGAACACCACTGTAGCAGGACCCAGGCCCCTTAACCTGTTAGAGGGCAATAGGCATGGATAGTAGCCCACTGACACATGGCACCTGGGCTACATAAGAGGACAGCCCTTACTTTGGTTGGGTGTATGTAGATTAGAAGTGTTTTCAAATGCTTAACAAACTAAAATGCTCCTCTACTGTTCCCCACTACACCATCGGGATATCTTCTACTGTATATAGCATCTCTGAGTGAGATGGAGTCCTGGAAAGGGTTAGCCCTGGAGTCATATACATACAACTCCTCCCACCTACTCATATACAAATTTGCAAAATTAGGAGTGAAACTAGCCTCCATGGCTGTTCTGCTAACCGGCAAGAAAAATTCCCCTAGAAAGGTGAATGTATTACATTCAAGCACAAACTTGGAAGGCTCCAATAAAAATGCTGTGGGGGGTGTTGGATCCACCACTCTCTAATCCACATAGTACCTGAGAGCCTGGAGTCCCTCCTCATGCAGAATATTTGTGTAAAGCACTTCCACTTCTAGAATCAACAGGAGGTCCGACTCATCGACATAGTGGTCTTGTAACTTCAAAAGGGCCTCCTTCAAATCCCTAAGGTTTGATCTAAGACTGCCTACAAAAGGTTTGATATAGCTGCCAATGTATTTTGACATGGGCTCAATCAATGATCCAGTCCCCGAAATGATGGGGCATCCGGGGGGGGGGGGACTCCAGGCTCTTATGTACTTTTAGCAGTACATAAATGATGGGAATTATGGAATGTGATGTGATAAGATACTCCTTGGTTTCAATGTCCATGACACCATTACACCATACTGTTACATTTATAGCTATCAATTCTAGACTTGAAGGGTAGTGTTGGGTCACAGGAGAGGGGTTTGTAAAACTTCCTGTTAGCAAACTGTCACTTCACCTCTGCGACATAATCTTTGGTATCCTGGACCACAACACTGCCACCTTTATTAAATGACTTAGCTGTAGTAGACGTATTAACTACCAGATCTTTCATAGCTTAAAACTCAGTAGTAAACATGTTAACATACAAACTCTTTGCCCCAGATGCTATTATGCCTCGAGATCCTGCTCACAGGCTTTCAAAAAAAACCTACAGTAGGAGTTCATTGGTGAGCTATAACTTGATTTACCCTCAGATCTGTTGATGTTGATGTCCTGGGTTGCATGATTGTTGTTTGCTTCTGGGATGAGATTTTCATGCAAGTTGTCAAAATCTGGTGCCATGTTATCTGATGTTGCAGAAATTGAAGGCCAGTTAGTTATCTTGATTCTCCTACACATGTATGTGTGAAAGACACACTTTAGATTAAAAAATCTTGTAAATTTTTGTAGGGTAATTGTTGTGCCAAAATGATTAAGGTTGTGTGTTGGGACGAAGTTAAGTATGCAGTTCAAGACAGCTGTTTCTGCCTCCATCCAGGCATATGAGGACAAATAAATAACATTGTTCTGTTGGGCTAGTGCCTGTATTTCCATCTGCTCTTGCCCTTCCCTTTTGGCTGCTTGAGACATATGTGGCCGTGGGTGTTTGCAGCCCCTCCCTGTTCTTGTCCTTTCCCATTAAACTGGATTTGGGGGCCGTGGCTGGGTCTTGGCTCAGGGCTGTCGTCTGATGAGAGTGAGTCCACTAAAAACTGAGGATGCTCCTTCAGACTCACTGTCAGCATACTGTGCACTTGTAGCTCCTCCCACAGAGGGATTTTTTAAGATTGATTTCGTCAGAGTGTTTTTGTTGTTGCTTTTATCAACTGAACATGCAGTTGTTTAATTAGTCCTCTTCATCCATTAGATATTTCTTTTGTTTCTAGGCCTGCATTTTCTTGCCCAGTTACATGCTAACTTCAAGCTTTTTCTTGAGATTCTCAGGCTCCGCAAAGTCAGACAATTTAGACTGCCTCCTTGCATTTGAGTTCCTCAGCTAGTTTATCCTGCTGCTTGACAGAATCAGCAGGGATTCATTTTATGAGTTTCAGGGGCTCGACCTATGAGGGTTGCCTGCTGCCAAAGCAGCCAGGAAAAAATGCATCACTTGATAGTGGTCACAAATGTCCCTCAAACAATGGAGGAATTGCGTGACATGGTGAACTAGATATAAAAGATGAACAGACACAGATTTTGAGACTGCGGTAGTATGTGTTTAAAATAAATGAATGCCATGAGTGGTATTTATTTATCATTGCAGAAATTATTTTTTTCCCCTTAATCAAATGACTTGGAACACAAAAGTCTGAGGATATTTGCAGAGCTGGAGGAAACACTGGTAAAGAAGAGGTTATAAAATAAGACCTACAATACTGATCCTGGTGCTGGTAGAATTTGTTTCCTAAAATGGACATGAGAGAAATGGAAACTGAGCAAAAACATGATGTATAATACACTTCAGGATGTGCATTATGCTAGATCACAGCACAACCCGGGTTTGTTGTGAGGCACAAGGCCACAGGCCGAATTCCTTCAACCACCCGAGAAGTGTAGCCACTAGCACAATTCATTTTTCTTATATATTCACTACTGGTGATAACTGTGTTATTCCACTGCAGCCCATTATGCATTCCATATTCATACTATGGGAGGGTAATAAAGCCTAGTGGTAAGAGTAATGAGCTGTGAATGAGCTTGGTACAGCTAGCAGACCCGGGCTTCATTCCTGCAACCTCCACTTGCATGCTATAAGACCCAGAGCAAGTCACTTAACCGCCCTAGTGCTCCCAGGTCCCACCTGAAAACAGACTTTGTGTCTGGTGGGCCTTACCCCATTACCAAAGAATAAAAAAAAAATATTCAGCCATGTTATTTTACTTGTAGTGTGAACAACATGTCGTTCACACCACATCTGTATTATTTTCCCTGCATTTGTCAATCTTTTTTAAGTTACAGACCACATAGCAAAGATACATAGCTATATAGGACATCCCATAGGAAGGACCAGAATAAGCTTTTTATTCACTGTTCAATTACAGTATATCAACAGTGCTCCCTGGCATTGTTGAAAACATTCCAGAGTGAATAAAAAGATTATTCTCTCCCTCCCTATGGGATATCCTACATATACCACACTAGTGGTGAATACATTAGGTAAATAAATCATTTTTTGGGGGGATAAATATTTATTTTCACTTAGAACACATTATTTCACTTGGAATACATGTTGTTTCACTTAGAACAGTTTATTTCCACTTAGAATCTAGAAATAGAACACAGAGACTAGTTTGTCAGGTAAACAGTTAAAAATGGAAAGAAAGGCAGTTTTAAGCTAAAACAAGGTAAAACACTAATACGAATATAAATAGTGTGGTATATATCAAATACATAATGAGTTGTAGTATGGTAACACATTTATCTCCAGACATGAGTGGCAAGACCTTCATAACTAACTTTTGGTTTCACCACTCATGAGTTATGGGTCTTACCACTCACTAGTTAAAGATAACTGTGTTATTCCACTGCAACCCATTATGTATTCCCTATCATGTAGGTAATCAACAAAACAGCACTCCAGGGAACCATCCACATTGAATGGTGCTCACAAATCACCTACTAAAAGAAAAACATCAAAAAATAGAGTACCCATTCTGGATTGTATAGGTCAGTACTGTATATTAGACCACACAATGCTTAATAGAAAAACGCTTATTTATTTTTTCTTTCCAGTGCAATACAAAACAATGATCTAATACTTATCATGATAAAACAGTACAAAATGTAAGTGCAAAATGTTTAGGCAAGACTATCTGAGTGCTAAAAAAAAGTAACTAGCTGATTTACTGCATTACTATAACAAGAGACAAATAAAGAAGAACATGGAGTAATGGCAATTCATGATGCTACAGCTAACACCCTTGAGGATGAATGAACCTTACGTTTCACTCCGTCTGGGTGGAGCTTCCTCAGAAGTTGGAAAAATTAGCATAGCAATCCCTACTTTATAATGCTATCAATTAATCAAGTAATTTACAACAAATTACAACATACTACATTGTCATGCTTATTTTAATCACTCAATCATTATACACAATTGCTAAAAAATGAGGGAATCCTAGCTATCTACTTGACATGTTTTTATCTATCCAAAGAATGAATCATGAAAACAGACACATTTAACAAGACAGTCATTAAGACAATTACAACAAGAAACGTACTTTGTCAACACTAATTCAAATAATCTATAGTTACCTTAATAAATATCCTACTAATATAAAAACATTTACAAATGACAAATCTTATCAACACTAACAAGAACTTATCATTATATCACTAGAAGAAAAAAGTTCTGTGGTCCCAGAGTATGTCACATTGCATGTGGTCATCAGATTTGGAGCCTTCATTCTTCACTGTTTCATGCTTTTTCCACAATTCCATTTTTCTTTTATTTTATGTCTTTTTTCACATTTCACTTTCCAGTTTCTACATACGTTCTTTAGTTGTTTCCATCAAAAAGCAGATGCTGCAATACATCAAAAGGGGGAATATGACTACATGTAATTTTTCCATTCATTTTTGTTATTTACATGTTAACAGCTTTTACTGAAAAGAATCAAAAACAACAAAAAAGCCATTCTCTATCTATCATATTTTTAACTTTTTTATATATATCTTTGAGTGGCATTCTGCGTACAATTCATATATAATGCAGTAATTCGATGGAATCATTTAAACCAGGAGGATCTCAAGCCCTAGTTTTAAATATCCATCTTGTTTCTATTTGGTTTACCATTGCCTCCCAGTCTCCACCTCGAACATTTTTTTGTATTTTGTGTATACCAAAAAAACTAATCTTATGCATATTTTAATTTTTCCTTGTATATGTCTGCATATGGCATATTTCAAATTTTCATCCCTCCATACTCTAACATGCTCTCCAATACGTATTTTTAAACATCGAATAGTGCGACCTATGTAGAATGCCTTGCACTGACATGTCATCATGTAAACCACTCCTTCTGTGTTGCAGTTGATAAATGAACTACAGTAGATATGTCCCCTCCCTCTCGGATGGGGCACAGAATTCCCCTGTATTAAAAAGCTACAGCACAAACAGTGACCACATTTTTTGTTTATATTTGGAACAACCCATTGTGACTTTTGCTCTAGTTTTGGTTTAAATAGTGTTGAAACTACTTTGTTGCCCATATTGTTTGCTCTTCTATAAACAAAATTGGGTCTTTCCCCTGAAATTTGCAGTAATTTGGAGTCAGTAGATAAAATAGACCAATGTATGGATATAATTTCCTTTAACTTATGAGCCCCCAAAGTATAAGTGGTAATGAATCTAGAACAGTCCGTAACTATTCATTGTTTATTTTTAGCTTTAGGGACCAATAAGACAGATCGATCAAGATTTTTTTACTGCTTCTGTTGCTGCAGTCAATATACCTTAGGAATATCCTCTCTGTTTTAATCTGTCTATTCGTTCTTTCTCCCTCACTTTATACACTTCCCCATCGATAGAGTTCCTTTTTACACGAATTAACTGCCCCTTAGGTATAGCTCTAATTATGTGCTTTGGATGGAAACTTGTAGCATGGAGCAGAGTGTTTCGATCTGTACTTTTGGAAAATAGATAAGACATAATATTTCCATCACTGTCTCTATAAAGCCTGATGTCCAAAAAGCTAATTTCATGTTTGCCAACAGTTAACACGAATTTAAGAGCCAGACTACTGTCATCTCTTCGATTTAAAAAGAATTCTAATGCCTCCAACCCCTCATTGTGTGGAATGCATGTGTAAAGGGACTGCACATCTAGTGTTGCAAAACTTGATTCTTGGTCCATATAGATGTCATCTATCACATTTAACAAATCTGCCGTATCCCTGATATCATGTGACTTTTGTATTACAATTAAAGCTATGAACACAGTGGGGGCTGTGCCATACCTGGATCGTGTAGCTCCGCACCTGCAGACAGAAGCATGGTGCATGGCATGCACTACCGTGTGCCTCAGCAGGGTGTCTGCCTGTGGTCCCACCCCCCAGCATGCTGCTACATGGGGCAGATCGAGGGACACAGGTGGGCATCCTGTTTGATGCCTGATCTGGGTCCCGGAATCGATCCCCTACTCTGGAGGACCAGGAGATTGTGGGAAGGCTCAGGAGGGACAAACTAAATTTTTATGGGAAAGTGCCTGAATGGTTGCCCCCAGCCCTTCCTGTCTGCCTAGAGGGCTGGAGCAACATGGTATATGGGAGTGGTTGTGTCCTTTGCAGCTGGAGGTTGAAATATAGGGGGGGGGGAGTGCAATGGATATGGCATGGTACCTGCCTGCATATCTTGCACCCCTTCCTCACCTAGCACTCCGTGCTCTCAAAAATGGTGTGGAGTGCAGGCATGCCCCAGAAATGCCCCCAGAACATCTGCATGCATAGCTGCACAACCAGCCAAGAGATCCAGTATGGAAGGGACATGTGTCCCTTCCGTGCATGCGTACAGAGGTTCACGGGACCCCCGGTGTGCTGCATTGTCAGTTAGTATTGCCTACGCAACATGGATCTGAGGTGCATAGGCAATGTGCATGATGATGTATAGACCAATATTAGGAAATTTATGACTCATCTCCTGCAAAGGGCCCTGCAAGAAGCAAGTTAGGACTCACCTCATGTTTTGCACAGGGCCCAAAGGGTCAAGTTTGAAGCTAGTTTGAACTGTACTTTCTCAAAAAAGCAAGGAAATTTATTGCAAAAAAACTATGTCAATGTATATGTTAGAGTTACAATGCCACAATGGTAGGGACATGTGCTTTTTTGGGGTATTCAACCCTAATGCCCTCTCATCTCCTCATCCCCTAGCCTCATTACTCAAGGTCAAATTACAGGTCTAATGCCATGCCCCATGGGTCTGCTGCTTCAAGATATAGATTTGGGACCCTGTGCAAAAAGAGTTAAGATGCTTGCCCTTCTTCAGTCCCTGCTTTTGTGTCTTTGTAACCTAATGTATACATAATGTAGTTTTTTTGGAATTGTCTATAATATATAGAAAAATACATGGTGTGTGCTTGATGAACATTTTATGCACACACAAGGTATTGGATGCTACATAAATCCTGAGAGCGGAGCGTTTTTTTGCCACAGCAATTATATAAAATAACAAGACATCTCTGTGCGCTTCAGTCCAATCAGGTTTCAACGGGGTCCATGGTCAAATGTGGCTGCTGAAAGAAACATTTAGTTGACCTGTTTTCCCAATTTTTTTAAAAAAACTAGCACAGTTTAAGCATTTTTAAACCCAGTGATTTTTTTTAATGGACTTACAGTTGAGTCTGATTGGCAGTGTAGTGTCTGGCGGTAAGCCATGGTGTCCGGCAATGAGGAAGAGCACAGTGGTGGCTGGCACATGCACAGATCAAAGGATATTCACCGTTATAACCAGGTTTTCCTTTGAGAAAAAAGGATATCCAGTTATTATATATATAGTATACTGTAGTGGTAGTGCCAGTATAGTTAGGATTGAGTGAAGTACTCCATTTTAATCCCTTAATAACTTTGGTGGTGTTCCATAAAATGTTCCCAAATTTAGCGCATAGGGAGGCAAATTCTCAAGATGTGGGAAGTTTTGTAACAGTAGCTTATGCGGTTTCTAAGATCCAGTTGTGTTGTTTTTATGGAAAAGTCTAAATTTTTTTATATCCTTATTACACATTTTTTTGCTCTCACCTACAGCATAGATGGTATGAATTGTTTTCTGAAACTTTCAGAGTAGATGGGGTCTGTACAAAGGTAATGCCTTTTGAAGGTTTCATGAAAAAATATTACTAGGTTCCAGAGTCTTAAGGAGTTTAAGTTTTTCTCTGAGCATGCTCAGTAGGGTTTTAACATAACCCGCTGAAACTAAACACAAATTCACCTTTCATGAGCATTTACCTGTCACAGAATTAGCACTTTTTGGGTCATGAGAAAAAAAATTTTCAGGTCTTGATAGCTGCTATTTTTTTTAAACTGAAACAAGTAAAATACATAAAAATTAAGATTTTAAAAAAATGAACACCTGACACTGGGTGAACAGGACTCATTTAGCTAGATTCTGGTATCTGTTTTTTTTTTTTTTAATAAGCCTTGGAATACCTTCCTCTGGGCACTCCAAAATCCTGGGCACCCAGCTTAGTGAAGGGAGCCATTTGAGAAATGCTGAAGCGCATGCCCAGAGTTCTGGCTGATCTTTTGCAATTCCATAAACTATTTCACTCCCTCCTGACCCATATTGCTAAGCATTATAGTAACTGGATGGTGGGTGCTTAATCCTGCCACCAGTATCCCCCCCCAGAATATTAATTGAAATGGACTGCTGGTGCTCAGTCCCGCTGCTATAATTAAAACCCTTTTTTTTTCATTACACCAGAGTGCCCAACCCCCGGTGCCAGGTAACATCAGCCTCCCCTGAATACTGATTAATACTGGTGCCCCACTGGTGCCACTGTACATGATTTATTCCCCTGCCCTGATCTCTGTGAGTTACCCCCCATAGTAAGTGACACCACGGTGCCCCCTCGGTGCTGTAAAACTGTCCACCAACATCGGTATGCCCAATCCTTACTGTCGATAACCCTGTAATAAAGAAAACCACAACACATTTTTATTTATTTGTTGTTTTTAGTTTAGCTGAAAAGAAGAAAACAGTCCCTCTTTGATCTCTGCTTCTCCTCCCCACCCACATACCCTGACCCCCCACTCAGCACCCACCCCCACACCCTCACGGACATTAACAGGGTCCCACATCAAAGATCCACTCTCCAATCTGAAAGATGTCCTCCTCTGGGAACTGCAATTGTGATAAGGAAATATGGCAAGTCAAGTTAATACATTTCAATGAGTTTTGAACTTTTACTCATTACTTTGTAATTTTTTTTTATATTTTACATCAGATTTTCAACATGACCTCTTTGGGACCCCACCACATGAACAGGGTAGGTGAAATCTTTCAAATGTGGCCCAAAATGTGATTTCCCAGTCACTCCGCTCAAGCAGGATTTGAAAATGTACACCTACTGGGTTCATGACGTGGGGTCATAAGAAGACTGTGTTGAAAATTTGGTGGAAAAATATGGTAGCATGGCAACGTTATGAGTGAACTTTAAAATATTTTAATGTTCACTCATAACTTCTCTAATTTTTAGTATTTTTCCACCAAACTTTCAACATGGCCTTTTCTGGACCTCACCTCATTAGTAAGTATGGTGAAATTTCTCAAATCTGGGCCAAAAGATGATTTCGTAGTCATTCTATGAAATCACTTTCAACTACAAGAGTGTGGTGTGCACATTTATGGAACACATATTGCACAAGTAGAACAGAGAAAGAAGTAAGTGCCTCAGCTGGGATGAAATCACCTTTCCTGTGGGATTTGAGACTTGTCATTCACAGCTGGAGCTTTGTTAATTAAAATGAATTTGTAAAACAGTGCACCCACTTAGTGGCACTGTGCTCCCATAAACTGGATACTTAAGAAGGACTCCAGCCAGCAAGACCCCACCCCCTGATGAAGACTATGATCAAAGCACCAGGGCATCTTTTGTCTGCCGTTGCCCACTCTTACCTTTGCTTTTACTGTTAGGTACTGCCACAATAAAACTTTGGAATTTTATTCAGCTTCCTGTGGATTTCTTCATTTGTACTATACCGGTATATATATTTGTATACTTCCACCTC
This sequence comes from Neoceratodus forsteri, assembly GCA_016271365.2. Lineage (NCBI taxonomy): Eukaryota > Metazoa > Chordata > Ceratodontiformes > Ceratodontidae > Neoceratodus > Neoceratodus forsteri. The sequence goes on along the minus strand of CM028135.1, from coordinate 454,674,701 downwards.
AAGTGCCTGGCTGTTTGTGGTCTAGTTTGAAAATTGTCACCTACCAGGTTCATGACATGGGATCATAAGAAGACTATGTTCAAAATCTGGGGCCAAAACATTAAAAAAATAACAAAGTTATGAGTGTACTTTGCAAATTTTCCATGCTTGCTTACAACTTTGCTTATAACCATCCTTTCCTGAACATCTCTGTCCAAGTTCCAAACCACTTTACGTGCCTTCCTTTCCTCCTCTGCAAACTGCACCTGTTTCCGGTGACTTTCTCACTCCACATTCCCCTCATCTTTACTCTATCCCCTAGTCCTCTCCCCCCTCTACCCTCCTGTCTATCTCCCTTCCTTGGTCTGTACCCCCATCTCTTCTCTGTCCATTGTTCTTCCTGGTCCTACTCCTCCATCCCTCCCTCTCTCTTCCCCCATGTCCACTCCCCATGGTCACTCTATCTCCACAGACATCAGTCCACACTCATGTTCTCCCTCTCTCTCTCCCCCTGAATCGCTTTTGTGTATGGACCCAGATACCATGGTACCTTATGAAGCAACCTGATTGCATTTACCCATTTTACTTATTTTATTTGTTGTCTATGTATACAAATACTAATAATGTAAACCCTCTGTATAATATGTATTTAATCAAAGTACTCAATTGTTTTACTCATGTCGTATTGTATATATTTTTTTTGAAATCTTTTTTTATGTTTTGCACTCTATTCTATATGTGTTTCAGCTCTATGTACTCATCTATTTTACTAGATTGTTATTATAGACTGGCTCCTCGAGCATTTTTGATACTTATCCTGCAATACTTATACTCCTAGTTGCTGTCAGTTCCCAAGTGCATGTTATTGTCTTTTGTACCTCATAAGGTGTCTCTGTAATGTACTTTTTATTGCTGTTCTCTCCCAGGTCGCCTCTGAAAAAGGGACTGTAATTGTCTCAGTGGACTTACCCGGTTACCAAAATTCAAATAAATAGTAAATAGATAAAAACTTTAGTAATTTTCAATATTTTGACTCCAACCTTTCAACATACCCACTTTTTCACACCACCTGATAAGTGGGACAGGTGTCATTTTTCAAATCCTAGCAGACACTTTTTTTTCTCTTTTGGCATGAAATGACATTTTGGCCAGCATTCTATAAATGCCACATGCCATGTTTATAAGGGGAAGTTATAAAACGACTATGTTAAAAATTTGGGGTCAAAATTAAAATAAAAAAAAATTATTAAGAAATGTTATGTGCAATGCCAGCTTTTGGCCCTCTGGCTAGTGCTTTGCGATCCTGTGCCTGTGAACTGAGTTCAGAGGTGAGCTTAATGAGCCAGCTAGATGGGCCAAAGCTTGAAGGATGATGCTACCATGTGGCACCACCCTCCAGCTTGGGAAAGGGAGATGCAGGGTTGGCCACACAGGCCCAAGTACCATATATTGAAAAGGAATCTTCTCTTGGCATTGGACCCTGCCCCTCTGTACCTACGTCTGTCAGAGGGTGCTATGCTTCAGCTGACAGATGAACTCTTTGCCCTGCACTTTCGCACCTGCCAGATAATACCATGAATTCTTGACATCTGTTAGAATATTGAAGTGCAGGGCCAGGAGGGTCCTGCACTTCCACAGGTACACAGACACTTCCTTTGGTGCTGCACATCTGCATCTCTTCACACAGGACCCAAAGGGACCTGCATGAATGAGGATATGATTCCACTGTCTCAAAAGGAAACGACATTCATTGCAAAAAACTGTGTTAATGCACCAGTTTGCGTTCAACTTACTAGCACAAAAGTAGGGAAATGTGTCCATAGGATTTTCAACCTCAACTCCCCAACCCCCAAGTAGCAAAATGACAAGACCACACAAGCAACCACAGACATCTATCCATAGGTAAGACAAAAAACATACATTTCGTATGTTCGTATACAACTGTTCCAGATGACACAAATGCAGAAGCACTAATGTGCTGCTTTTGTGGATTTGCATCTGCAACTGCAGAAGCATTCTATAAATGCCACATGTCGTGTTTATAAGGGGAGTCATAAAATGACTATGGTGAAAATGTGGGGCAAAATAAAAAAAATATATATTAAGAAACATTGTGTGCAGTGCTAGCTTGTGGCCCAGCAGGTAGTGCTTTGTGATCCTGTGCCTGTGAACTGAGTTCAGTGAGCTAAGTGAGTCAGTTGGATGGACCAAGGCTGGGAGGGATGGTGGTGCCATGTAGCACCACCATGGACCTGGAAAGGGAAGGTGCAGGGTTGGTCTCATAGGCTCAAGTAACAAATAGTGAAGATAAATGTTTAATTGGCATAGGCCCCTGCAGCTCTGCACCCATGGATATCAGAGGGTGCCATGCTTCAGCTGACAGGTGGACTCTTTATTCTATTCTTTTCTTTATTCATTACAAATCAGGTTTACAACCTTTGAGTCAGAGACTCATTTACAAAGGCACCTCGTCGGGGGGCAGACATCAAGACAGTTATTACAGTGCAGATTAAAACAGAGGATAACATTACAAGTGCAGTAAAAGGAACATTTAACATAGATACACTTAGGTTACATAATGTAGTTTGTATGTTACTTAGGTTACATAATGTTACAAGATTGTGAGTTACACTCATGGATATAATAGGTCCTCAGAGAAGACAGCGGATTACATCCCTGTTTGGACCTAGTAGGGAAGGAGTGGGTCTGGGGAAGGGAGGGAGAGGCTGTCCAGTAGATGTTGTCGAGCCAGGGGCAAGGTGGGCGGGTACCACAGGTTACAACAGGGGGTTAGTTGCACCTACAACAGCAGGTATTAAAGATATGGTTCTGAAGGGCTGTTTTAAAGGAGCCAATTTTTGGCAAGTTGGAGATGCAGCTAGGGATGGAGCTGCTGTCTTTCCCTCAGCTTTCCCCTGCATGTCTATATCTGTAGCCACATGAAAACACAGGGCCCAGAGGGCCCTGTGCTTTCACTGCCCACCAGACAGCCCCATGAATTCTTGACATCCATTGCCGCACTTCCACAGGCAGACAGACTCTTCTCTTGGTGTTACGCATCTGTATCTGTTCACACAGGTCCAGAAGGGTCCTGCATAAATGAGGATATGATTACACTATCTCAAAAACAAAGGAAATTTGTAGTCAAAACTATGTTAATGCACCAGTTAGGATTTAACTTAGTGCCACAAAAGTAGAAAACTGTTGCATTAGGGTTTTCAGTCCTAACTCCCCACCTCCCCCAAGCAGCAAAAGGAATAGAACACACACTCAACCACAGAAAACAATCATTAGATAAGACAAACAACATATAACTGTTTCCAGATGTTGCAAATACAGTAGCACTGATGTGCTACCTTCATGGATTTGTTTCTGCAACCACGGCTGTGTGTGGCTGGGCCCTGCACTTCTGTAGACAGAAGTACTGTTGTAATTTGAGTACCATGGATTTCTATATGCTCCAGGTACTTGCACTTCTGCAAACAGAAGTACTGTTGCAATTAGAATATCATTAATTTATATATGCTTCTATGGAAGTGCAGGCCCCATAGGGGCCTATGCTTCTGCAGCCAGAAGTCAGTGTGCATGTCTTAGACCTGGGTCTGTAGGGATGCAAGCCCCTCAGGTGCCTGCACATCTACAGACAGAATTACAGTTGCAATTTTGGTAGCAGGATTTTGTGGGGCCAGCCATTCTGCATTCAAAGGTTGATTTGTATATCTTACACCCATAGATGCAGAAGTGCAGGCCCCTGAAGTGCCTGCACTTTTACATCCAGAACTGTGTGTATATCTTACAGTACTCTATGTATGAGTGCCTGTAGCTACAGAAGCACAGGCTCAATAGGGGTCTGCGCTTCTGCAAATAAAATAACTTTTATCATTTGTTTATTGTGGATTTGTATCTGTAGCTGCAGACCTTGTGCTTCTGCACATAGAAGTAGTTTTGTGATTTGAGTATCATAGATTTCTATCTGCAGCTAGAAGTGAGTGTGTATGTCTTGCAGTATGTGTACCACATATATAGTTTATGTTCTTTGTCTTAGCTAATGATGAGTGTGTGGTTGCATATGTGGCCTTGTCCTTTTGTTGCTTGGGGGGGTGGAAGTTAGGGTTTGCAACCCTAAAACAACATGCCACATTTCCCAACTTTTGTGGTGCTAAGTTGAATCCTAAGTGGTGCATTAAGGTAGTTTATTTTGCAATATCTATGTATATGTATTTATTATATGGATGCACTAGCGCCTGTACTGTAGGTTAGGGTTAATTTAGTGTGTGTCAAAAACAAGGTTTTTAACAGCTCGTATAATTCCAGTCTTAGCTCCTAAGACTGTGAAATTTGGTGTGCACGGTGTCAGTCCTAGATGCTAATGTTCTGGCAAGTTTGGCAAAAATCGATTAAGCAGTTCAAAATTTATTAGTTTGTGAAATAGCATAAAAATCACTAAATTTAGCTGTTGCTTTTGTTCATGGCTAGTGAAAAAACTAGGAACAGTTAAAATATGAAACATGCATGTTCATTACAGTTTGATCTGAGAAAGTGCCTTTAGGGATTTAAAAATAACATTTTATTTTTTTTAATTTTGAAAGATTTTAAGGGACCTTGGGTGACATCATCAATGAGTCCAGACGCTTGAGCTGGAACTGTGGTCTCCTGACCCTAAAATCCATTAACATCAGCGACAAAAACACAAAAATAAATTGAAATAACTACCTCTAGATGAAGGTTCAATATGATACCACTTAAGCAAAAGCCCAATTTGTCATCTTCCCGGCACAGACAAGATCAGCCACCAAGTACAGGAGGCTGTGTAACTCACTATTCAGGGCTTTGTACGGGACCCTGTACTCAGGAGTGGAGAACGAGGATCAAAGGGAGAACAACAGCTCCACCAATGAAGCTAACAATGCCAGCATTATGCAATGTTTCTGTGCACTGACACTAATGTCTCTGACATAGAAACATAGAAGTTGACGGCAGATAAGGACCGCAAGGCCCACCCAGTCTGCCCATTTTTTCTACCTTATGAATGTGCCATACGTCTTTACTATGTCAATGGCCTATCTGTTCATACTCATCTGTATTGCTCCCTTATGCCTATCCCATGCCTGTTTGAAGCCCTGCACTGTATTCATATCTACCACTTCTTGAGGTAGGCCGTTCCATGCATCCACCACCCTTTCTGTGAAAAAAAACTTCCTCACATTACCCCTTAATAGGCCTCCCTCTAATCTCATGCTGTGTCCTCTTGTCCTACTATTTTTCTTATATTGAAACATGTTAGACTCTTTCACCTTGTTAATGCCCTTGAATGTTTTGATCGTATCACCTCTCTCTCCCTCCTTTGCTCTAGGGTATAGATTTTGAGCTCTGTTAATCTGTCCTCGTATGTTTTCTGATGCAGTTCCTGCATCATTTTGGTTGCCTTTCTCTGGACTGCTTCCATTTTGTTAATGTCCTTGTGCAGGTATGGCCTCCACTATTGCGTGCAGTACTCCAGATGGGGTCTAACCAGTGCCTTGTAAAGAGGGATTATTACTTCCCTTTTATGACTTGTGAGACCCCTATTAATACACCCCAAAATCCCTTTAGCCTTGCCTACTGCTTTAGTGATCTGCTTGGATGATTTCAGGTCATCTGTGATGATGGTGCCCAAGTCTCTTTCTTCCCTTGAGAATGAAACATAGAAACCACTCCCCTCCCAACCTATAGGTAGCTTCAGGGTTTCTCTTTCCTATGTGCATTATCTTGCACTTCTTTGCGTTAAACCCCAGTTGCCACTTTTTCAACCATTTTGCTAGTTTATCCAGATTTCTTCTCATTCTGCCCACCCCATCTGGATCATCCACTCTGTTGCAGATCTTGGTGTCATCTGTAAACAAACAAACCTTACCCTCCAGTCCATCTGCAGTGTCACTGATGAAGATATTGAAGAGGACTGGCCCCAGGATTGATCCTTGAGGTACCCCACTTGTGACTTACATCTCTTCTGACTATATATCGTTTACCACCACCCTCTGTTTTCTGCCCACCAACCAGTTTGCCATGCAGTTGACCAACTTTTGACCTACCCTGAACCTACCTAGCTTATTAATCAATCTTCTATGTGGAACAGTATCGAAAGCTTTGCTGAAGTCAAGGTAGGAGATATCAACTGCACCCCCTTGGTCCACCACTCTGGCTACCCAGTCAAAGAAATCTATGAGATTAGTTTGACAGGACCTTCCTGTTGTAAATCCATGCTGTCTTGGATCCTGTGCTCCTATGGATTCCAGGTGTTGAACTATCCTTTCCTTAAGGAGTGCCTCCATAATCTTGCCCACTGCTGAGGTAAGACTGACTGGCCTGTAGTTCCTTGCCTCCTCCCTGCTACCAGTCTTGTGGAGCGGGATCACGTGAGCCCTTCTCCAGTCTTCTGGGACCTCTCTTGTGCTTAGAGACTCACGAAACAGTTCTGATAATGGCTCTGCTAGTTCCACCCTTAGCTCCTTTAGTACCCTGGGATGTATGCCATCAGGTCCTATTCCCTTGTCCACCCTGAGCTTAATGAGCTCTTGTAGGACCCTTTCTTTTGTGAAGGGACTTGTGCACATCTTTCTCTCCCCTCTGTGTCCATGGTGCTGAGCTGTGAGCCCTGTCCTACCTTCTCCTCAGTAAATACTGAGCAGAAGTATCTATTTAGGATAGATGCTTTTCCTTGGTCCTCCTCTACATACTCCCCCTTATCCCCTTTGATCTTAGCAATACCCCATCTGGATTTCTCATTTCACTAATGTATCTATAGAAAGTCTTGTCCCCTTCTTTTACTGTGTGTGCTAGTTTTTCCTCTGTTTGGGCCTTTGCCTGCCTTTATGCCTTCCCTGCTTCCCTTACAGAAGTTTGGTATGCCTCCCTGTCTTCGTCCAGCTGCATTCCCTTATATTTCCTGAAGGTCAACCTTTTGGCTCTGATCTTTTCTGCTACTGTTTTTGAGAACCAAAGTGGTTTCCTCCTTCTTTTTTTTCTTGCTTTTCTCCCTAACACAATGGGATGTTGCTTCAAGTATTGCATCCTTAACTCATTCACACCACAAGAGCTCTTTGAGACTTCCACCACTTGTGCCCTGTATACTCTTAGCACTGCATCTTGTGCCTTTCTAAGCAAAGTCAAGTCATAATCAGCATGCCGCAAACAAATGTTAATACCTCTTGAACCGTAAGTGCTACACACAAAGTATGAGTGGCAAAGCAGTTCAGCACAACATTACCTTTCCAATGGTGCTATGCAATCAATTGTTATCAATTTAGTTTTTATTTTATACTAGCTGAAATGCCAAACAACTGATTTTTTTCTGATTTTTTCAAGGTGCTTAGGTGAGGCATGAGAGACAAATGTCAGCCATGCAGACCACACCTTAAACAAATGCAAATAACTCCTGAGGTATAAATGGTAGACACAAAGTATCAGTGACAGAATTGTTCAGCACAGAGTTACCTTTCTAATGGTGCTATGCAATCAGTTGTAATCCATTTTTGTTTTATAGTAGCTGAAATACCAAAGCAACTGTGTTTTTTTTCAGATCATTCAAGGTTCTTAGGTGAGGCTTGAGAGACAAATGTCAGTCATGCATACCATACCTTAAACAAATGTTAATAATGCCTAAAGTATATATGATAGACAGAAAGTATCAGCAGCAAAGTTGTTCAGCACAAACATACCTTTCTAATGGTGCTATGCAATCAGTTCTAAGCAATTCAATTTGTTTAATATTTAGGTAAAAACTGTTGACTTCCTCAGACATTTCTAGGCCTGAGTGAAAGTCAGCTGAGTACGTCTACAGGTGTTATTGTCCTGAGTGGCTATGCTTTCAGACACCACATACAGGCATATCTAGGCCTGAATGAGTTAATGCTTGCCCACTTTGCCTGTACCCCCTCACCTATTTTTCTTATTGCCAGGGCTATCTTAACTCTGTTGGTCATCTTATCAAAGTCAGCTCCTCTGAAGTACCATATTTTTGCCTTGGAATGGTATGATTTAGTTCTAGTGGCCAAATTGAACCATACCATGTGATGGCCACTGGTCCCCAGGTGACCTTCTACCTGGAGAGGAGATCTGTGATCCTTTCCCTGTTAGTCAGCACTAGATCCAGGATAGCCCTGCCTCTTGTGGGTTGTTGTACTAGTTGTTTGAGGCCCTCCCTCTGCAGGGAATCCACTATGTGTCTAGTTCTGGTGGATATTCCTGCTAGTATTGACCAATCTGTAACTGGCATGTTGAAGTCTCCCATTATCAGAACCTCCCCATTAGCTGTCATGTTTTGTATATCTTCTAACAGTACTGTGTTTATGTCCTCCCCCTGGTCTGGAGGCCTGTAGACAACCCCAGTTTGTATGGCTGTCCCATTTTCTGTTTCCAGGGTGACCCACAGTTCTTCTGGCTCCTTATGTGTATTCTGAACTTCTCTTTGATATTTTCATTGACATAAAGGGCCACTCCCTCACCCTTCTTTTTTGCTCCTCGGTCTCTTCTTAACAGTACATAGCCAGGTACTGAAGTCTCCCAAGTGTGGTTACTGGTGATCCATGTCTCAGTAATGGCTACTATGTTCAGTTTAGCCTCTGTCATTGTTGCCTGCAGGTCTGGGATCTTGTTTTCAAGACTGTGGGCATTTGTGTACATGATTTTCCATTGGCCAGATTTTGGTGCTTTAGTTGTTGGGCGAGGTCCGTCATTTCTCCTGCTTGTTGTATGGGGAGCCGGACCTTTTTCCTTACCTGGTGATGCTAATGAACTACAAACATGCTGAACTCCTGTTTGATCACTAGCTGAGGGGGAAGGGGTGTTCTTCCCATTCGATGTATCGGGTGCTGCACCCCTTCCCCATTTGTTAGTTTAAATATTCTGTAAAGACATCTAACTGCTGCCCCAATACACTGACTCCCTCCTTAGTCAGATGCAGTACATAGAATTTAAAGAACTTTCACTCCTAAAACTGCTACCAGTTACATACAAATGAGTGTCCTTTTTCCTGGCACCAACCCTTGAGCCACATGTTTAGCTCCCCTATCTCCCCTTCTCTGACCTTGTGTCTGTCTGCCCCTCTTTCCCAGACTGGCAGGATCTCAGAGAAGGAGATGCCAGAAGAAATGGATGACAGTTTGTCTCCCAGCCTGGTCAGATGTTCCTTGGTCTCCACAACTGACTGGCTGGTGAGATCGTTAGTCTCTTTATGTATCAGGACATCAGTGTTTTCTCCTGCTTCCTGTGTGATTTTAGCAGTGCGGTCAGTCTGTCTCCATGCTGATGTACCTGGGAGACATCTAAACATTACCCCCAGCCAGAGGTAGGTATCAACTCCCCAAATCATGGAGTCTCCTATGATCATAAGTGTTTTGGATTTCCTTTTTGCTTTTTTTGTTTTGGTCCCTGTTTTAGGAGAGATTTGCAGCACTAGCTCCTGTGCTGCAGTGTCCTGCTGTACAGTGTCCTCTGCCCCTTTGCTTGATTTTGGAGGTAGAGGCAGATACCTGTTTGTAGTTTTTATATGGTTTGTGGAGGTGATACATTGGTGAGCATTGAGTGATGGGGCACCAATTTGCCCCTTCTAACCACCTTCCAACCTCCCAGACCAATTATCCTCTGCGATTGAGGTGCTTTAGTTGGATGTTGCGAAAATGGCAGGTGGTTCTTGTAACATATTTTCTCCTGAATATGCAATTTGAGGTGTGCAATCTCTGCCATGTTGCTTGGAGCTGAGCTCTTAGATCTCTGATGGTCCAGCATGTAGGACAGCATCCTAAATCCAGTATAACTGCACTTTCAAGAAGTGTCCCACAGTTCCTGCAGTTAATAATATCCATTCCAGTTGAGTTGCTGAGTTTATAACCTGGTCTGAGTAATTAGAAGGAAAATGAAAGCAAAATATATATTTTTCTATATATTTTTTTGTTTGTATTGTTTGTTTGTTTTTGTGTAACTTTTTATAACAAGTTAAATAAATTGTGCTCCTGTAAGTGAGGTCACTGTGTGGACACCCCTCTGATCCTCCCCTTCCTGCTTTGCTACAGGAAGTGTCATGACTGTGCTACTCCATAAAAGGAGTGTAGCATATGGTGGTTGGGGATGGGGTGGGTGGCTGGGCCCTTCCCCTGCCGAAAAAGAAGAACCACAGATGAAAGAAACAAGGAGGTAAGAGCAGAAGCAATCAACCAACAACAAATGCAGTAGCCCTGAAAGCATAGCCTAATGATATATAAAACTATAAAACCTGCAAGCACCCACCACCTATAACAATTTCGCAGAAGATATACCCTGCAAAAAACACTTTGCTACAGAGAAAAATAAAGCAGTAACAGAAGATATACCTTGCAAAAAATAATTTGAATCAGAGAAGATCACAGCAGTAATCTGTAAGCACAAAACAGTAACAAACCTGTAAGCACACCCTGTAATAATGCAGCAGAAAGTATACCCTGCAACAGCAATTTGAATCAGAGAACAATAAATCAGTAAAATGTAAGCAAAAAAAGTAACAAAACCTGTAAGCACAAAAGAAAATAGTAACACATAGTAAATCTGCCTAGCCAAAAGAAGCCTTAATCTTTTTCCTTGCTCTGATAATGATGTTCCTTGCTCTGTCCCTACAAGCAAACCTAGAAGAAAAGAGCTCAGGTGAAGGCAGGTGCCTTTGCCAGCAAAACTAGTCTAGGAAGGATTCTAACATGTTAGAAACCTGGACCACCCAGGTTGAGGAGACGATTTACTGAGCTCCGTGATGAAATGGTCTGCATGAGTCAAACCCTGTTCTACATCTGCCAGCCGAAGTAAGAGTTAACTTGTAGGTAAAAGCATGCAGAGGCCTGGGTCCAATGGAAAAAAATGTAAGTTGTTTGGGTTTCCTGAAAAAGCAGAAGGCCCAGACCTAAATTTCTTTCTTTAGACATGGTTCCAGATGGAGCCCAGACTTACAGTAGTAGTAGTAGATTTTATTTCTTTTGGGCGCCCTTCCCTGAAGGCTCAGGGTGCCCTTACAAAATATAAAAATTGACAAACAGCATATAAATATAGACAAACAATCATACAATTAAGGATAAATAACAATAAATAACACACACTAATATATAAATAGTTCCTGTCAATCAAACACAAAACTGCTTGTCAGAATCAATAATTTCTTAGACCCAAAGGCTTGCTGAAAGAAAAAAGGTTTTAATTTCTGTTTAAATATCTCTAAGGAGGGCACCTCCCACAGGGACAATGGCAAAGAATTCCATAGGATCAGAGAAGCCACTTCAAAAGCCCAATCCCCGGAAGATTTTAACCTTGCTCTGGTGACCTCCAGGAGGGCCTCGCCCATGGATTGGAGAGAGCAATCTGGGGTGTAGGGATGCAGGAGCTCCTTCAGGTAACCCGGACCCAGCCCGAGCAGGGCCCTATAGATCAGCAGTCATATTTTGAAGGAGATGCACCAGTGCACTGGCAGCCAGTGCAGTTCATGCAATACTGGCATAATATGATAGGACCTCGAGAGGCCCATCAATAGCCAGGCTGCAGCATTCTGCAGCAGCTGTGGGTGCCACATCACACCCCCTCTGCCCCAAGGTAGAGTGCACTATAGTGGTCTAGCTTCAAGGTAACAAACATGTGTACTAGTGTGGCCAGATCTTCAGGGGAGATAAGTGATTTAATTCGGGCAATACTGTGTAAATGGTAAAAACCATCACGGACAGCACGGACACCTAAGCATCAAGTGTCAGCTCACTGTCCAGAACAATGCCCAATTTCTCACCTTGGTGGAGACACCCAGTTTGGTTGAGCTAATAAAATGCCTTAAATCCTCTCCAGGGGCCTCCACCCCCCCAACCTGGCTCAACTACCAGTACTTCAGTCTTCCCCAGGTTGAGCCCCAAGCACTTCAATGATGTCCATGCCCAGATCACAGACAAGCACTTGTTCAGCACATCAACCGCATCAGATCTTCCCAGTGTGAAAGACAGGTAGAACTGGGTATCATCACCATAGCAATGAAATCCCAGCCCATATCATCTTATGACCTCACCCAGTGGCAGCGTATACACTGTGAATAACATGGGGGAGAGGACAGAACCTTGGGGTACTCCACAGGCAGGGCTATCGGATTTGAGGAATAATTACCCAAAACCATCCCATGGGACCTGTCCCAGAGGAAGGACTGAAACCAGTTGATGACCTTGCCAGTGAGTCCAATGTACTTCCTCAGCCTTTCCAACAACACCCTATGATCCACACTGTCAAATGCTGATAAGAGATTGAGGAGAACAAGACTTGATCACTATCCCCCGATTTCTCACCCTGAGCAGGTCATTCAACACCTGTAGTAATGCAGTCTCCATGTTGTGCTTAGCCCTAAACCCAGACTGGAATGGCTCATAGATCTGGAAGTCTGTGAGGTGACTCTTGAGCTGCTCCACAACCACCTTCTCAAGAACTTTCCCTAGAAAGGGAAGGGTTGAGATAGGTCAGTAATTTGCCAAGATGTTGGGGTCCAGAGATGTTTTTTCAGCAGGGGCTTCACCTGAGCCAGTTTAAGGGGCTCAGGGAAAACCCCTGTCGCTAAGGAACACCCGATAATGCCAGCCTGCCACTGCTGCATTAGGGTTTATGCTTGTAATGCCAATGTCCCGGGTTCATGAACTGACTCAGGAGTCGGAGGGCATGCTGGGGGAGAAGAACTGAGCATCCTAGGGATGACTTTCCTTCTCTGGGGCTAGGGAAGCTTGTGTATCTGGTGCAAGACTGACTTCTGGCAGAGGCCGGGGGCCAGTAACAACCAGTGCCTGAGATGCTGTGGGGGGGCATGCCAGACATTGGCACAGATGCATGCCACACACTCTAGTGTCTCTTAATAGAAAATCCTTGTGGCCTAATGGAGCTCCACTCTGTTGGTCCCGATCACCACTGTCGTATCTCCCAGTGACCTAGTACTGGTGTCTGTGGCAGGGTGACCCTGCCCCCACACCCCACCCTGGGAAAAGCCAGGGTGGCAATGCTGGTAGGCTCTCCCTGCCTGGCACCCTTGTACTGGTGTTACGTGGGTCCGTGCTTGCCCAAATGGCCCTGCTATGGGGAGTAAGCTGGGGGTATCACTGTAGCCCTTAGAAGATCCCGGTGGGCAAGGAGGGGGTTCAGAGAGAAGTGGGGGCAGAGCCTTAGGTGGCCATAATGAAATAGCATACCAAAAAAAAAAAAAAAAAGGAATGGCTGAGAATGTCGGCAAAAAACGGGCTCAGAACTCCAACACAATCTATGAGTAATCTCATTGTGTCTGGGTCCAGGCTGCAGATGGTTGGTTTCAGCCTTGAGATCACTCGACAGACCCCCACCATTGTCACCAATCAAAACTCTCCACAATAAGACCAAATGCATCCATCTCATCGAGGCCTGACTGTGTTGGATGATGACATTCCAACTGGAGAAATCCCAGCCCTAAAAGAGGACACTCTGTCTGAGAAGAACTGAGTAAACTCCTCACATTTTTGAGCTGAAAATGTTCTAACGGGTTCTAGACAGGCTAGGTGTAAAAGCCTGTCCACAACTCGAAACAGCTGAACTGGTCAGTTCTTCCCAGCTACAATCATTCTAGACATAAAAGCTGCCTTTTTATGGGTGATTGCATTCTGATACTCATCATAATGAGCCATCGGAACCAGCCTGTCCTCCTGGGTCCTGGTTTTCCTTCAGCGCCTCTCTAATCTCTGCCCCCTGGTTTTCAGCACCCTCAGCTCATCATCAAACCAAGGTCTTAATTACTTGGTGGTCCTCGACATGAGTTTTTGTTTGACACTAATACTGTCAATTAATATTTAAATTATCATTTATAAAGCCCTGTCAATACACTAGAGGCTTTTGAAGTTTATGGAGCATGATATCTAGCTGGAGAGTACAGCTGGGAGAAAGGTCCAGCTACATTTTACACATAAGTGTGCACTGATGTTTTTAAGACAACTTTACTGGTAATTTCTTATCAGTAATGCATGCATTGAAACTTCTTGAAATCCTAAGACAATCTTAGTATGTCTTTAATTTTGGTGGGGGTTACTTTTCAGTAATCACATCCTTATACACACTGTGACACTCAGCTTGATTTAAGAGTCATCTGCTTCAGCAGTGTTATCTTACGTCAATTAAATGTATATGCAGTAGGATTCTTTGTATGTGTTTTTGTAGCAAGCACCTTTGACCCTGAGACCCTCCTGGCTGAAGGTAATATGGTACTGTTAAACTTCTTTGACATCATCATCTGTATTTTTTTAAATGAGTATTTTAAACCAATGGGGATTTTTTTTGTTTTTTCGGCATGATCTAGCTGTTAAAAATATTGTTTTTTTCTAAACAACTGCCATTAGGCTTCTGAAGAAGGACTGGTTGGTCTGAACACTAGAGCACTTTGTTCTTGTTGTTACATCTGTGTTGGTCCATTAAAAGGTATCAAATCATTTGCTTCTGGATCCATCAAACCAAGGTGAGCCAAGATGCGAAACCAGCGGGCGCACACAGGCCAGCACTAGATGGTCCAAGGTCCCCATGACAGCCCTATTATAGGCTGCCACGGCCTCCTCCAGACCCTCCATGCATGCCTCCAGCACAGACAAAGTGTCCAGTTCCACCAATAGTCCCTCTGGTTGTAGCCCTTTAAAGGGCAGAACTGTACCACTTCCACAAGGGAAGGGACATTGGGGGTCTCTGAAACTAAACCTGATGGTGCAGTGATATGACTAAGCGAATGGATCAGTCTTGAAGGTGTTAATCTCAAGCCGTAAAGAAAACACCAGGTCGAGCGCGTGCCTGGAGCGGTGGGTCCTGGCCATGGTTTCAAGAGTTAGGCCAAGGACCTCCATGTTAGACAGGAAGTCCCTGGCACCAGACAAAGCCTGTCATTCACCGGGGCATTGAAATCGCCAAGAACAAGCCATCTCACCACTCTCTCAGCAACAAAGGCTGTCACCTCTTGTAGGAAACACCTGACCCAACCAGGTGGACAGAAGATAAGAAGAACCCTAAAATCCACTCTGGGACCTTCCCTCCCACACACACTGCCTCGCACTCAAAAGAACAGATGTCCCACACTGGGTGAACTGTCAGGCCCAGCTCCGACCTAAAACAAATGGCCAGCCCCCCTCTCACCTGCATTTCTTCCTCAGGCAGTGAACCACAGAGAAACTAGCTGGGATCCCCCTGACTTTACAGCTGAAATAGAAAGACTACACTGAGCTCTTGGCCAGTGGCCCAAAGCAGACAAACCTCCTTGCTCCATTATAGTGAAATTTCTCAAATACCCAGTGAAGAAGCTTTTACTAAAGACAGGATGGAAAAAATTACCTTAGTTTCAATGGCAAACAAATTTATATTGACCAAGACTCCCTGGAGATTTCCTGCAGAAGTGGAAAGCAATGCACTTGATCATCAAACAACTCGATGAGAGGCAGATCATTGCATAAATTAGATACTCAATCAAACTGGTCTTACATCTCGAATCCAATGTGAAGGTGTATGATAACCGGCAGCAGGTGAAAAAAAAAAACGCTGCTTGAACTAGGGATCATGCTGCCAGACATTCTGACAAAAATGTATGAAAGAGAGCTGCAATAAATTGTCTGGGAGGGTACTGGCAGCCCCAAAAGATAGCAAAGACTACAGAAACACAAGCCGCTTAAAGTTTTAGTCCAGGATCAGCAGTGGCTGAACTGCAGCCTCCAAACAGTCAAAGAGTGATCTGCCACATGTTCATTTTGGCCAGTGCTATGGACAATAATATTACAGAGACCCTTATTTGGGTCTCGTTTTCCCTCCCTATAGCCCACCTATTCCCCTTGGGACCTGGGGAGTTTACCCCTTGCCAGATGGCAGGCCGCCGCCAAGGGCTGGATCAAGACAAGGTAGGCAGTGATGCCATCTTCCTGCCTTCCATAACTTTCTGCAGTGTGGACCTGCTCTGCCAGTCCAAAAGTGTTCTATTCCCCTGTTAGCAGGGCTACAGCTGAGAGGTTCAGTTGTTGCCAGTTAATAACACTGCAGACAGCCAGCTCCATGCAGCAGAGATTTTCAGCTTGACCACTGTTAGAAGTAACCTCACTCTTCCCACACTGCTTGTGGCTGGAAAGAGTGTGCCTTTTCAAGTATGAGTTTTGTATCATTAAACAGTGGTCACTGGACTTATGATAGCACTTAGCAGCTCACAGTGTGAAGAGTGCTGTAAATTTTGGACATATGAGATTTAGCAGAGTTCTATGTTTGTACTCTGTCACACTGTCAAAATATATTTTATTTAGGGAGGTAGTGGGGAGCATGCAGTCACCTGTGTTGTGTGGCCCTTATACCACCAGAGCAGTGCTAGTGTGATGGAAACCCCACCTGGGGGTAAAGGAAAGGGGCATTCTGGTTAGTGAAGCTGGGCTAACGGGATATTTGGGTTGTTCCTTCTCAGTTCACTGAACAGTTTTGACACCTGCAGAGGTATTTTCTTCTACCAAAAGGGATGTTTTGTTTTCTACTTTCCCTGCTACAGCTATTTCTAATAGGGTTGTTATAAAAGTGGGGTTGAGGGAGCCAGTGGGGGTGGCTTCAACGGAAGTACCTTTGTAGTACTTGTGCCGTGTCCTATTCTTTTTTTCCATCTTTGATAACAGCGCCCAGTTCACAGAGGCAGGGGCGTGTGCGGGGGGGAGGTGTCAGACCTCTGGTATCTCTCCCCATCCCTGCAGCCTTGTTGTTTTGTAGGTAAAACCTTTTTCCAGGGGATCTGATTCTTCTTCATGCTTCCAACTGGAAGCTTGTTGACATGCCTATGCCCCTCTATGGTGCTCAGTTTGACTACTTGCCACAAGATGTTCATGCTTTATGTTTGCTTTATCTTTTGCTGAATTTTCTACGTGGGTACATGCAGATCACTTTACAGGTCTTAGATAAAACAGTGTGTAATGGGTTTCCATGGAGCATGGAACTCATGTTGTTATTCTGACCATGGGATGGGAAGTCTACACGGACCTAGATAAATTTATGTGATCACAGTTATGATGCTATGCCACTGGTAGTTGCCAGATTATTTCATATAATGTAAAAGCTGTCTTCATTGTGATCAAATGAACATAGCTCCATTGTGACTTAGCGTTGTTCCAAAAGACCCACCGCTCAGAATTAAAGCGCCCTACACTACACAAGGGGTGGGTAGGCAGGCATTGGCATCCTCACATTCATTCACAAAAAGCAGGAGTTACCATTTTGGTTATGAAGGGGCTCCAACTGAGGGTCCTGGACTCATATACTAAAACAGAGGAGAGACTGACAATTATTTCTCTTTGAGCTGGGAGGTACCAAAGTTCCTATAAGCAATGAGTATGGGCCAGCTCCACCAATTGTCAAATTTTTTACTAAGACCTTTAATACATTTGATGACATTCCAGAACAGGTGCTGTTAGTGGGTAAGGAGTGAATTGTAGTGGGAAACCCTGTTTTGGATAGAACCAGAAGATATCTTGACCCTCAGTCCTGTATGGTCAGACGCCTCATCAACTTGTGCAGGGAGGTGGGTCTGTTTGACATTTGGTGGAAGGCGAACCCTGTTAATAAAAATGTTACCTTCTACTCCTCCCCGTAACAGCTATTCATGGATAGACGGGTTCTACCTAATGAAACAACATCTGCTGTCAGCCACAGACAGCAAGATTTGTAACAGAACCATCTGGGACCATGTTCTGATTTCCCTCACATTAGAACTGGCTCCTAGGGTCAGCGCTTCAGCATGGTTTTAAATGCTAACCTTTTAGCAGATGGATGCTCATCTGTAAGATTTCTGACAAAATACAGAAACATAGAAACACAGAAGTTGTCAGCAGATAAGGCCCTCTTGGCCCACCTAGTCTGCTCAGTTTCCCCTGCCTACTGTGCCACCGCAGACCCTACTCAATCTTTGGTTGTCTCCTTCTCTTGCCCTGCTATCAAGGTCCCCTTGTATCTATCCCGTGCATGCTTGAATCCTGTTGCCATTTTGGCACCCACCACCTCCGCTGGAAGGCTGTTCTAGGCATCCATCACCCTCTCCATGAAGAAGTATTTCCTCACATTTCCTCTGAGCCTCCCCTCTCCAACTTCATAGCATGCCCCTTTGTCATCGAGCTTCTGTTCTATGGAAATGCTACCTTCCTCTACCTTATTAATACCTTTTAGGGATTTGCATGTTTCTATCATATCCATTCTTTCCCTCCTCTCCTCCAGAGAGTACATATTCAGTTCCTTGAGTCTCTTCTCATAGGGCTTTTGATGCAGGCTCAGCACTATTTTCGTAGCCCTCTTTAGTACTGCCTCCACCTTATCAATGTCCTTCTGGAGGTGGGACCTCCAGAACTGGACACAATACTCAAGGTGGGGTCTTACCAGTGATCTGTACAGGGGTACTATTACTTCCTTCCTTCTTCCTATAGGGAAAGGGGAAATTGTTTAACCAGGAAAGGCACACTAAGCCAAAGCTTTCTACCAGGTGTGACTGGGAGCATAAGGAAGTTATAGGGCTTGCTCAGGGTCACACAGTATGCAAGTAGGGGCTGCGGGATTCACAGTTCGGTGCCCTAAACCACAGCACCATACTGCCTCAGGGAAAGGGAAAGGGAAACTATGCACCCAAGCATCCTGCTAGCCTTCCCCACTGCCTTATTACACTGCTTGGCTACCTTTAGGTCATCAGAAATTACCCCCAGGTCCCTTTCTTGTTTGGTGGTTGCCAGTACTTCCCCTCCTAGTTGGTATATAGCGCCCAGGTTTCTGTGCCCCAAGTGCATGGTTTTGCACTTTTTGGCATTGAAACCCAGCTGCCAAACCCTTGACCATTCTTTCAACTTTTTCAAATCATCCCTCATTTTTCCACCCCCCTGCCCTGTGTGTCTACTGTTTTGCAAATTTTTATGTCATCCACAAACAGGCATACTTCCCCTTCTAGCCCTTCTGCAATGTCACTAATAGAATTAAAGAGGACTGGGCCTAGTACTGAACCCTGGGCAGACTGGATGGGCCTTGCGGTCCTTATCTGCCGTCAACTTCTATGTTTCTATGTAACCCTGAGGCACCCTGCTGGTCACCTTGCCTTCTCCAGAGTGGACACCATTTACCACCAGCCTCTGACTCTTGCAGCTTAACCAACTCCTTACCCAGTTGATAACTTTTGACCCACTCTCAGACAGGCCAGCTTGTTCACCAAAGTTCTGTGTGGAATGGTGTCAAAGGCCTTACTGAAATCGAGGTAGGCCACATCTACCACTCTTCCCTGATCCACTACCTTGGTCACCCAGTCAAAGAACTCAATTAGGTTTGTCTGGCAAGACCTCCCCACTGTGAAACCATGTTGCCTTGGATCCTGTAATCCACTGGTTACAAAGTATTCCACTATCCTTTCCTTCAGTGGTGTTTCCATTACTTTGTCCACTAACGAAGTCAGGCTGACAGGTCAGTAATTTCCTGCAACCTCCTTGTTCCCACGTTTGTGAAGTGGGACCACATCTGCCCTCCTCCAGTCCCTCGGAACCTCTCCTGTTTCTAATGACAAGTTGAATCGAGTTGTCAGAGGTGCAGCCAGCACTTATTTGAGCTCTCTCAGTATCCTGGGGTGCACCCCATCAAGTCCCATTGCCCTGTCTACTTTTAATTGTGCTAGTACCTTGAGGACTTTCTCCTCTGTAAAAGGACTGGTGTCCACCTCCCTACCATTTATGTCCTTGTTCCTTACCTTTGGCCTGTCACCTAGCCCTTCTTGTGTAAATACTAAACAGTATTTGTTCAGTATGTTTGCCTTTTTATGGTCCTCCTCTTTGCTAACCCCTTCATCCCCTTTTATTTATTTAGTTTTTGTTAACTGGGTAAGTGCACTAGACAACAACAAACTGCCTATTTTCAGGCATGACCCAGGAGGGTTATAAAACAAAATGACCGTAGATAACAGTAAATAACAAAATGAGTACATATCCATACTATTCCCCCTTTGGTCTTCCACTTCTCGCTTATATATCTAAAGAAAGTTTTATCCCCTTCTTTTACTGATTGGGCAGTATTCATCTTTGCTTGTGCCTTTGTGTGTCTAACTACCTTCCCTGTCTCCCTTTGTTTCTCCTGGTAATTTTCCCTATCCTCCTCCTTCTGTGTCTTTTTGTATTTTCTAAATGCTAGTTTCTTTGCTCTTGCTTTTTCTGCTACGTCTTTAAAGAACCATAACAGTCTCTTTTTTCTCTTGCCCTTGTCAACCAGCCTGACAGAGATTTGTAGCATTCTCAATGCCCCTCAATATTTTTGCCCATAGTTCCTTGATTCCCCCCATAGCCCCTATCCATGCCAGGGTGTCCCTGAGGCATTCTCTCATTTTTCTGAAATCAGCCCTCCTGAAGTCCAGGATCCTTGTCATAATGTGGCTTGGTTCTGGCCCAGTCCTTATATGGAACCACACTGTATGGTGATTGCTGGACCACAGGTTGTCACCTACTGTGACATCAGCATCACTGTCCCCTTTAGTCAGTAGCAGGTCCAGTATCACCCCTCCCCCATGAGTGCAGAGTGGGCTTCTTAACTAGTTGCCTGAGGAATGCCCCTTGCAGTGAGTCCAAAATGTCCCTACTTCTGACTGAAGCTGCAGCTGGTAGGCTGTAATCCACATCTAGTTGATTGAAGTCCTCCACCAGCAACCCTCCCTTGTGTGCCATCCTTTGGATGGCTTCCATCATGTCCTTATCCACCTCCCCCCCCCGTGCTGGAGGTCTGTGGTTCTTTCCTGTACAAATAGTGACCTCTTTATGTGTTTCCAGGGCAACTCACAGTACTTCAGCTCCTGCCTGTGCTCCCTGACTTTCTGAGGCTTTTCTTTTGTCCCTAACATAAAGAGCCACTCCTCTCCCTTTTTTACATACCCTGTCTTTTCTGAACAGAGTACACCCTGGTATGGTCACATCCCAGTCCTGGTTTTCATTGCACCAGGACTCGGTAATTGCAACTATAACCAGATCTGCTTCTGCCATGGTGTCCTCTAGGTCTGTAATCTTGTTGCCTAGACTTCGAGCATTTGTACACATGGCTCTTCAGATTGTGTTGCCACCCCCATCTTTTTTTCCATTTTCCCCACTTTGTTTCCTGGTGTACCTTATTTATTTATTTAAATTTTTATGACTGGGTAGGCCCTCTGAGACAGTTGAGTCCCTTTTTCAGGGGCAACCAAATGTTCCAAGCATAAGAAAACAGTACAGATACAAATAATTATGTACAGATATCATTGGACAGTTACATACATTCATGGACTAGACTAGCCATCCCATTCACTGGAAGATAGTACAAATTACAGATGTTAATTGCAACATAGATGAACAAACAGTAAGGTTGATATGAGCATACAATATAGTCGTAGTAGAGTCAATTAGTATAGAAGTGCAGTGTACAGATAATTGGCTGTGTACAGGCTCATAGCCCTAGACATTGATCATACACACCAAGAGAGTATAGGCAAGCAGGTGGAGAAGTTTAGAGAAGATTAGGTACAGTTCCTATTACAGACAGGTTTGTAAAATATTTCCCTATATTGTCTTTTGAAGACAGTAATGGTCTTGCATGAGAGTAGTGAGTGTGGGAAGTCATTCCAACAGCTAGGCGAGTCTTGGGCAGACCCAGCATCAGGAGGTGTAAGAACCTGAGTGTTCGTGGGAAGGGTTTCAGGGTTAGTAGATTAGAGGAGAACTTGGAATAAGACACAGCTTAGGTTCATATTGGATGGCCTGAAAGCTACACTGAAAGGAAACCTAACAGGTTACACCTCCTATTAAAAAAAAAAGGCAGAGGCTTTGCGTATAGAAGAAGCTGCAGTCTAAATTGGCACTTTTAGAAGCTGGACATAAAAAAATACAAGACATAGGAAGCCTGTAGGCTGTAAGGAGGGAACTGGACAAAGTAATGTCTAGTAAAATAGAAAGCCAGCTTTGTTACATAGTTACATAGTAGATGTCAGCAGAAAAAGACCCCTTGATCCATCCAGTCTTCCCCTGTCCTTATTAGTTTCTACTTCCTTACTACAGATCCCATTAGATCTGCAATTTTACTTCCCACGTTCTTGTCTGCAGAAGTCCCCTGTGCCTATCCCATGCATGTTTGATTGCCTCAACGGTGTTTACACCCACCACTTCCTCTAGTAGTAGTAGTAGTAGTAGCAGTGGTAGTTGTAGATTTTACTTATTTTGAGTGCCCTTCCCCGAAGGCTCAGGGTGCCCTTACAAATATAGACAAACAGCAGACATCGCACCTGAATAATCAGTTCAATAAGAGCAAAAGCAAAAATTCATCAAAACAGCTCTCTAAAAATAGAAATAATTCTGCTAATCATGGATCAAAGGTGGCTTGAAATAGAAAAGTTTTCAGACCCCTTTTAAAGCACTCCAGGGAAGGCGCCTCCCGGAGGTAGTCCGGAAGAGAGTTCCAAAGAACTTGGGCCACACTTTCAAAGGCTCTGGTAGCTTATTTCAGGGTTCTACCACTCCTTCCATGAAAAAATACTTCCTCACATTACCTCTGAGTCTCCCACCTTCCAGTCTCATATCATGTCCTCTTGTCCTTGTGCATTTCCTTTTCTGTAGAAAGCTACCCTCCTGTACTCTGTTTATTCCCATGATGTCTTTCAATGCCTCTGTCATGTCCCCCCTCTCCCTTCTAACCCCCAGTGAGTACATATTTAACTCCCTGAGTCTCTCCTCATAGTTTTTCTGATGCATGCCCTGGACCATCTTGGTAGCCCTTCTCTGCACTGTCTCCACCTGTTCAGTGTCCTTCCTGAGATGGGGCCTCCAAAACTGGACAAAGTACTCGAAGTGAGACCTCACCAGCTATCTCTACAGGGGTAATATTAACTCTTTCTTTCTACCTGTAATACCCCTCCCTATGCAACCCAGCATCTTATTTGTTTTTCCTACTGCCCTTCCACACTTACTTGCCACCATGAGGTCATCAGTTATGATGACCCCCAGATCCCTTCCCTGATTAGATGTTGTGACCTCCTCTCCCCCCTATTGGTATGTTGCCCTTGTGTTCTTGCACGCCATATGCATAATTTTATAGTTTCAGACACTGAATCCTAGCTGCTGTACCACTGACCATTCCTCTAGTCTTTTTAAGTCCTTCCTAGAACTAGAAGGGAAAGGATCAGATTTGTTACAGTACAGTAACTTCTTGTTTTTACATTGTTTCTTGTGGATTTTACTTGGTAGAAGGTTATTTCTTTTCTTTCTTACTACTTCTAAGGGGCTAGCAGAGTATTGTTGTGGGGCTGTTGGAATTTTGAAAACTGCTTTGGTAGCTATAAGTGGGCTCATTTGTTTGATACTTCACTGTGTAGCAGGCTGCATTTGTAGAGGCCTATTTCTTCTGATTTAAAACATATTTGGTGTGATTTAACTGGGGCTGTTTCTTTGAATGAGAGACCTATATCTTCTGATTTCAAGCCTATTTTGATGTGTTGTTGGTGAAGCTGTTTGAATTGGAGACCTGTTTCTTTTGGTAGCAAACCTATTTTGGGGGCTTTGAGTAGAATTGTGATTCATTTTTGCTGGCTTCACTAGCTGCAAAGGTTAGTGCATAGTGGGGGAAGGGTGCTAATGGTCTGACCAGGGGACTCAGCTACCTGATTGTTTCTGGAAGACTTGTTGGTCCCACCCCAACCCTCACCCCACCCACTCCTGGTCCGTGATTTCCTTTATACAAGGGGTTCTGACATAACTTCCTCAAATGGGCAAGGGATATGCACCTATCATAGCAGAAGCAGACATCCAGGAAAGGAACAGCAGTGAGTGAAGAGGTGACTGCTATCTCACTGGAAGGAAAGTAACTGCAAATCTAGGAGCTTTCATTGTTGCTTCTTTGCATTGCTATTGCATTGGGGAAAGAAGGAGTAGGAGTTTGAGGAAGGCTGTGCAATAGCTACCTAAAGTCTGTTTTTGAGTGTGGATAGGAAGGTTAGGAATATAAAAAGCAGTTGCTCAACCTATCTAAACATGTACAACAAAGGAGGTAAGGGAAATTAAGAAAAGAATGTTTTGCACTGATGGGGGGGGGATAGGAGACTTGGGGAAGTGTTTGGTATCCTGCATCTGGAAGGGTGGGGGGTCGCTGGTGGACAATGACAACAATGGGTAGAGTGGTAGGCTGCAACAACTGTGGTGCACCAATCTTTCTAAAAATTGCCTAGAGTGTGGGAGGACGTTTAGTGTGCAATCACATAGAGAAACTTAGAAAGGAGATTGAAGGTCTGCAGGAGGAACTAAGACAGGCATGGCAGACTGGGGGTGGGTTTAGCCAATACTGGAGGGAGGAAGAATAGGAGATGAGGGAGGCCGATTTAAGCCAACAGTGGTGAGGAGAGGGTCAGAAGAAGGGAAGCAGGGACAAGGGGGCCCAGGCCAGGAAGAACAATTGCCAGGGAAACCAGGACAGGAGACAAAAGACAAATGGAAGTAGGAGATAGGGACTTGTGAGGGAAGGGGAAGAAGCGACAAAAGTCATGGAGTGGAAAGGAGAGAACAGGTTACTATGAAGAGACAGGGAGCGGGCATTTGTGAAGGGTCTTCAGAAAATAGTTTTGCACTGCTAGAGAGGAAGAAGGTGGAGGAGGGAAACGATGAAATTAGAGGAGTAATTGATAAATGCCTGGACCAAACCGGAGCAGGGGGAAATTCTGCTGGGAGAATTGCAACAGGGGCAAAAGGGGGAAATAATGTGCAGGAGGAAGAAGGGGAGCCGGAAATGAGAGAGGGAGATGAATGGAAGCAAGCAGGGAGTAAGAGTGTTGGAATCTTAGTGCTGGGGGACTCAATACTAAGAGGAGTCAGGTGGGGTAGCAAGGGGGAGAGGCATAGTCGCATTCAGGTGGAGGCCATGCCAGGAATGACAGCGGAAAGGGTGGGACAATCGGCTCTGAAATATGCTAGAAGGGGCGGGGACAAGCCTCATTTAATTATACATCTTGGGACGAACGACCTGGCTGACAAGACAGTAGATATAGTCCAGAGGAGGTTTGAAGAACTAGGACAATTATGTGAGGGGGTAGGAACATCAGTAACTTTTTCAGAGATACTTCCAGTGCTCAAGCAAGCACAACAAGAAAGCTGAGAATAGAGAATTTAACGGATGGCTAAGAACCTGGTGTTGTGCTAAAGGGTATGGGCTGTTGGGGGGTCGGAGGACCTGGGAGGACAGTAGTCTCTATGCCAAGGACAGACTACACTTGGAGTGAGGAGGAAAGAAAGTGTTGAAACAGATGATTGAGGAGTACATAGAGGAAGTAGGGAATTTAAACTAGGAGTGGGGGGTGGCAATTGGGCAAGAGACATGCAGAGACCACAGGTTGAGACACCATATGAGCTTACCCCCCATAACAGTGACAAAGGACAAATGGCAAGTACTATTGGTGATACTAGTAAAGGGGGGGAGGATGAAAGGTGGTTACCCTTAATGCTAGGAGCCTTGGGAGGAATACTGCAGAGTTACAGGTGCTCATGGCAGAGGGAGAGGTGGACATTGCAGCCATCAAAGAAACATGGGCCACCCAATACAATGACTGGGACCTGTCTGTACCAGGGTACAAGTTATTTCGCAGGGACAAAGTGATTGGGAAATGTGGGGGTGTGGCACTATATGTGAAGGAAGGACTGAAGTGTGTAAGGGAGGAAGGGGAGGAGAGTAGTACGGAGTCACTTTGAATGCAAATCCAGGATTCCAAGAATAGGATTCTTAGAATGGGAGTGGTATATAGGCTGCCATCTCAGATGGAGGAGTTAGACAGGGAACCAGTGGGACAGATCAGTAGGACCTGTGAGAAGGGTAGTGTGGTGATTGTGGGGAACTTCAACATGCCGAGAGTGGACTGGAGTACCCCAACAACCAGGAACAGAAGGGAGCAGGTACTGCTGGATGCCTTCCAGGACAGCTTCCTGCTGCAAATGGTCAGTGAACCAACCAGGTTAGGGAATACCCTTGACCTTGTGCTGGCAAATGGGGACTTTGTGAGAGAACTTACAGTGGAGAAACCACTGTCAGGAAGTGATCACCACTCAGTATGGCTCACATTGGATATGGGCAAGGAAGGAGTGGAATCTGGCACAAGAGTGCTGGACTTCAGGAGGGCCAACTTTGGGAGGATGGGGAAGTGGTAAAAGGGTACCTGGCCAGAATTCAATCTAGTATGGACACTAACCAGAGGTGGGAGCTCATAAAGCTGGGGATAGTGGAGGCAACCAAAACCTGCTGCAAGGCCCAGAGCAAAAAGGCTAGGGCTAAGAAACTAAGCTGGTTGAGCAAGGAGGTCATGGAAGAGTAAGGAGGAAAAGAGCTGCCTTTAGGAAGTACAAGAAAACAGGAAGGGGGAGGACAGGGAGGAGTACTTGATGGAATCGAAGGACGTGACAAGGGCAGTAAGGGGAGCCAAGGCATCTACGGAACTCAGGCTGGCACAAGGCATTAAGAAGGGGGAGAAGGACTTCTTTAGGTACATCAGGGAGAAAAGGAGCTGTAGGGACCACACAGTAAGGATTAGGAAGGAGGGGGGTTGGGTGGAAGCAGGGTGCGATAAAGCAGAAGCACTAAATGAGTAATTCTGCTCAGTATTTTCTAAAGAGAAGAGGGGGGTGATACCCAAGGGGGGAGAAATGACAGAAACAGGGGGAGGGGGTGACAGATGGTGAAATCATGGAGGGCGGAGTTCGGGAGGGTTTGAAGGCACTGAGGGTGGATAAGGCACCAGGCCCAGATGGCATCCACCCCAGGGTACTGAAGGAGCTGGCAGAGGTCCTTGCAGGACCTTTGGCAGACCTATTTAATGCCTCACTACATTCAGGGTGTGTACCTCAGGACTGGAGGATGACTCACATGGTGCCCTCCGCAAGAGTGGCCCCAAGGATGAACCGGGAACTACAGACCAGTGAGCCTCACATCCATCATGGGTAAGCTAATGGAGACTATCCTGAAGGAAATGCTGGTGTCCCTCCTAGAGGCCAAAGGACTACAGGACAGCAGACAGCATGGCTTCATATGGGGCAGATCCTGCCAAACCAACCTGATGGAGTTCTATGACTGGGTAACTAGGCAACTGGACAGGGGCCATGCAGTGGATGTCCTGTATCTGGACTTCAGTAAGGCATTCAACTTGGTGCGGCATGGAAGGCTGGGAAGTAAGTTAGTAGGCGCAGGGGCAGATGCAAAGCTGGTGAGATGGGTAGGGAACTGGCTTCAGGGAAGGCAACAGAGGGTGGTGGTGGGTAGGGAGCTCTCACACCCAAGGGTAGTGACGAGCGGTGTTCCACAGGGCTCAGTGTTGGGACCAGTGTTGTTTGGGATATTCATTGCAGACATATCATTGGACATCAAGAGCAAGATCAGTCTGTTTGCTGATGATACCAAGGTAGGAGCGGTGGTGGATGACCTAGGGGGATGGCAGGGGTTGCAGGATGATCTGGCAAAGTTTGAAACCTGGTCAGACACCTGACAACTGGGGTTTAATGCCAAAAAGTGAAAGGTGCTGCATTTTGGGATGAAGAACTCAAGGAGGAGTTATCAGCTGGGGGGAGTGCAGCTAGCCCAGACAGAGGAGGAGAAGGATCTGGGGGTGCTCATTACAGGGTCAATGAACAACTCGGCAAAATGTAGGAAGGCAGCTGCAAAGGCCAACAAAATGCTGGGTTGTATTGCAAGAGGTATATCCTTGAGGAGGGAGGAGGTGATTCTGCCACCGTATAGGTCATTAGTTGACCACACCTGGCGTACAGCATGCAGTACTGGTGCCTGCATCTGAAGAGGGACATTAACTTACTGGAGGGGGTGCAGTGCAGGGTGACAAAGATGATCAAGGGGCTGGGGAACTTATCATACGAGAGGAGGCTGAGGGAGTTGAACATGCACTCAATAGAGGAGAGGAGGGACAGGGGGGACATGATTGAAACCTTTAAGTACATGAAAGGAATAAACAAGACAGGTAGAGAGGGGCTGTTTAAAGTAAGGGAGGGGACGGACACCAGGGGCCATGATATAAGACTGAAGGGAGAAAAGTTCAGGAAGGAGATGAGGAGACACTTTTTTACATAGAGGGTGGTGGCTAGGTGGAATGTGTTACCTGCAGAAGTGGTATCCAGTATAACAGTGGACTGCTTCAAAAGGAGATGGGACAGGACAAGGGGGAGGGTCAATGAAGGGGAAGGGTGGAAGGGAGGGGCAGCTGAAGAATAAGGGGTGCTAGCTGCATATTCAAGCAGACTTGATAGACCTCTAGGCCTTTATCTGCTGGCAAATTTCGTATGTTTGTATGTTATCTACCCCCTCTGGTGTGTCAGCCCTGCTGCAGATCTTTGTGTCATCTGCGAACAGGCATGCTTTCCCTTCAAGATCCTCTGCAATGTCACTAATGAATACATTGAATAGTAAAGGCCCATAACTGACCCCTGTGATACCCCACTTGTCACCTTCCCCTCTTCCAATCGTACCCCATTTACTACTACCCTCTGGCTGCTGTCACTCAGCCAATTTTGCACACAGCTTACCACTTTTGCCCCCACATTGAGACTGCTCAGTTTGTTTAGTAATCTCCTGTGTGGAATGGTGTTAATGGCCTTCCTGAAGTCCAGTAGACCACATCCACTGCCCCCCAATCCACTACTCTTATCACCCAATCAAAGAACTCAATCAGGTTTGTTTGGCATAATCTTCCCCTGTGAAACCATGCTACCTTGGATATTGTAACCCATTTTTGGTCAGACACTCTAACATCCTTTCTTTTATCAATTTCTCCATAATCTTCCTCACCCCTGACATCAGGTTTACTGGTCTATAGTTCCATGCCTCCTCTCTATTCCCACTCTTGTGAATTGGCACCACATCTGCCCTCCTCCAATCCCTTGGCACCATCCTGTTTGCAATGACAGACTGAACAGAGCTGCCCGTTGTTTTATTAATCAACAATATTATGAGTGTGGGAGCAAAGTGAGCCACTTGCTGACCTACCAGCTGCACAAACAGTCTGCTGACATGTACATTCCTAGTATTAAGAAGGTAAGGGACCCCAGTAGTTGAGCAACGACCCCAAACACAGTGGCAGAAGAATTCTGTTAGTACTGTACAGAGTTGTACAAAAAGAAGTCACACATAGGCTCCACAGGCAGTTTACAGAATGCCTTCACTCAGTTTGACCTTCCAAATGTTATCCCAGAACAGCTCCAGGAACTAGAAGGAGCATTCCTAGTTGAGGAAATCACAGAGGAGATCAGATCCCTGCAAAATAATAAATCGCCTGGCTTGGACATCTTTGTGGATGAGTTTTATAAGAAATTTGGTGAGGATTTGGCCACAGTTCACACTACTATATGTAATGAAATTCAAGAAGGGGGGAATACCACCCTCTTGGACTGATGTTTTAATCATGGTCCTGCTGAAGTCTGGCAAGGATGGCACTCAATGTGGAGCATTCCATCCAAACTCTTAAATCAGGACGTAAAGATATTCTCTAAGGCGATCATGAATAGGCTCCAGATGGTGATCTATCACTTAATTCACAGTGACCAGACAGAGTTTATTTCTCATCATCACATCCAGGACAGTGTGTTGTCACCATTAAATGTTTTAACAGGAGCACAGCTAGGAAAGATACAAATTTGGTGGTTACAATTGACATAGAGAATGTGTTAGACTGCCTAGAGTAGGGTTTTCTGGTGGTGGTTTTAGAGAAAATGGGCCTGCATAGATTCAAGCTTTATAATCCTCCCCAACTGCTAAAGTCAGGGTAAACGGAGTTCTGTGTTAGAGTCTGGGGATCTAAAGGGGCACTAGGCAGGGATGCCCCTTATTTCCCCCTGATTTTTGTAATCATTGAGCCTTTAGTGGCAGCTCTGAAGTCTAGGTCAGACATCCAGGGAGTCTGGGTGATGGAGGAAGAGGTAAAAATATCATTAGAGGAGAGATCCTATTTCCACTCTTTCCAAACTACTGGACTTAATTAAGGAGTACAGTTTAGCTTCTGGTTACAAAATCAACTGTGACGAAAGTGAGTGAATGTTGTTTAGTAGTGGTCTAACACAAACATTGGCCAGTATCTGCCCCTATACGTGGGTTTCTAAACATTTTAGGCATTTGGAAGTTAAGATCCTCAAGTATTTAAATGCCTTATACTGTATTAATAATGAACCTTTAACACAAGCAGTCCAAGCAGACTTGAAGAGGTGGAAAGGACTTGCCCCTCTCCTTGGTAGCGAGAGTAGAGGTAATTCATATGTATGTCCTCCCACAACTGTTTTACTTATTTTCAGCCCTGCCCATTGATATCCCAGCTCACCTTTGGCCCACACTCAATAAGTAGGCTTCTCATTTCATTTGAGCAGGAAAATGATGAATGCTATGGGAGGAGCTGCTGAGACGGGACAGAAGGACTTAAACGTCCCAGACTTTTACAGATACTGCTTCATGTGTCAACTCCACTGTATGTTAATACACACATGGGTATCCAATGAGCCCACCTAGATATCTTTGGAACATTGGAATCTGGCCATCAGAAAAGTAGGGGGTAGTCACCTTAATACTATTAGTGCCAGAGCAGTGAAAAGACTAACCAATCCCTGGGCAAAACACACTACGCATACCTAGCTGCAGGTGCCGGGCAGTGAATCTAGGTAAAGGGAACAAAGGGATCAGCCTTATTTCACTTATCAGGAAATGTTTGTCTTTCACCCCTGGCAGAGTAGACACTACCTTCTCTAGAGGGGAGCAGATGGGCTTGCACCATCTAAGGCAACTTCCAGATCAGGGTAAGGTAAAACAGTTTCAGCAACTTAAGCAGTAATTCAGTTTGCCACATAGGGATGTTTTACTGTTTCTTACAAATTCAGTTTCCTGTGAGCACAGCCTCAACAAGGCCAACTACAGATGCTGCCTGATGCCCTGCAGAAGGCAGCTCAGACATATCTGGGGTTCCCGGGTCAGGGCCACTGGATCTCTTACCTATACGGACTTCTCTCTCCAAATGATGTGTAGTGTAGGAATACCATTCAGACTAAATGGGAAAAAGAGACAGGCTAGGTCTGGGTCAGACGAAGAATTGGGGGAAATCTGGAAGGAGTCAACAAAGGTAACTTCCTCCTACGTGCAGGCGGGAACACAGGTGGAAGACATTCACCCACTTTCTCAGGATCCTGGTGATCACCAGACACTTTGGGGCTTCATATACTGACAAATGCTGGTGACATTGTGGGCAACCTGCCTACTATCTGCATGTGTTTTGGAGTCGCCTGTAGCCAACAACCTACCGACATGAAGTAGCAGTTGCCTTGGCATAGATTTTTAAATGCCTAATCTCTCAAGAGGCATAGTACCTAGTATTGGGCCTCGCTCCACAGGGTTTATGCAATAAGTATAAATGTTATTGCTTTTGAATTCTGATTAGTAGTGGGCCAAAGCAATAACACATAAATGGCAACAGAATGTACCTCCCACTTTAGAGAACTGTCTGACAATAGTGTGTACAACGTATGGAAGGCCTAGTAGCGCATTTACACTTAAAGCTAGATGCAGAGTGAAATGGCTTCCCTTTATGCACAACCTAGAAAGCTGGACAGTCCAGTCAGTGCTGGACCAATTGATTGCCACAGCTTAAAGATAAGGGCCCCATGATGGCAAAGATGGTAGAAGTTAAATATATTTCTGTTTGTATTCACAGTGTATTCAGAAACCACACTGAAGTGTGATGCTGAGTCCTGGAATGATCTAGTAAAATGTAACAATCAACCATGTACTGTTGTTCCTTAAAGCTACAGAAAATTGTCTGCATCCCATGTCTGTCAAGTGCTCCCATAGATAGGGAAGCCAACTAGAACAAAAAATGGAGCACTTCTGCTGCTACACTGCCTACAATCACCCAACCATGCATTAATTCCACAGTAGAACACTCCTTTGGAGTGACTTAATGCACTTATAACATGGCAAATACTGTGTAAGATGATAAGTGGTGTGGGATTTGTGTACTACTGTTCAATAATTATTTTGTTTACAACATAAAGAAATGACAGACTCACAGGAAGGATAGCATTCTATATTTTGTATTTAATGAAGTGCAATTCTGTGCCCGAAAAACTAGGCACGATACATAGCGGTTGCTAATAATGAAAAAAATCTGAATGCAACATTTGAACACCTGTTGCTTTTTAAACATGCCTATGATAATCAAACAGTATTAATAGTTAATAATACTGAATTATGACCCTCACAAAACACAGTGAACACTGCTATCTACTGTTGCATTGTGGATAAGGTAAATCATCTGACTTTTCCTTCAGATTGCAACTCAGCCCATTTTACACCTATTATGCAATGGGTACGACTGTTAAGTTTAATAATATGGACTGTGTGCCCAACTGTTAGCAATATTAAGATATATTTTTTTTGTTTGCTACAATTTTTCCTGATTGTGCACTGTCACAGAGCATCATGTACTTGTTTTTATCATACCCGGTTCCAGCATGGTGCTCTGTGATACTATTCAGTATTCTACTTCCTCTATGCCATTGCGAGATAAGAGTTCCACACTCTTCCACCGGAATACTCTAATTTACTGCCAATTTTGTTACGTCACCTTTCCCTGATTGAAAGACATTCGTGACTGAAACTTTCTATTACTATGAAAATTTGACTTTCTGATGTTACAGCACTACTATTAAAGCACTGCATTGTCTGTAACTGGACATTGAATTGCGGTGCGAGTTCGTATTGTGGGTAAAATATCTTACCCGATGATGTATATACACTGCAGTGTGATCAAGATTATTTCGATACAGCTTTGCAAACTTTGATAATATGCTGGCTACAGGTGCATATGCTGTCCTCCAACATTATCACTGCCTTGTTAGACTTCTGCATCTCCAGTTAGTTGTGCACGCATTACGTGATTTCTGGGGTGAATACCAGTTTAAGAGAGCCGTAGCTAATACAGCATCCATTTAGCTCTGAAGCTCTTCCTGTAAACAATTCTACCAAAATATTGCTATTCAGTATGACTTCTGTGTTGCCCACGATTGCCCAATAGAAAAACCTTCATAAGTACTGCTGTACATAAGATGACCAATGATATGTGCTCCTATTAAAATGGTACCATTAAAATGCCCTATATTGTTGTAAAGGAGAGTGATTTGTGGTGTGAGTTGAAGACGGACCTGTGGGTGAGTGGGAAGAAACAGTACTTATTTGGAAATGAGAGGTCACCCAGAGCTGTGCTGCTCTCCTTTCTCTTGCTGAGCTGAGGTATCACTATTCCCGCCATGTGAACCGCCTGCAGTGCAGAGGAGTGGAACACATGGTTACTTGTAACATGGCAAAAATGAAAGTGCTCAAATGGAGCATTTCTTGTGAGTTTCTGATTTTTTCTAGTGGTTGTACACAGTGCTACAAGATCAACTGTGCATTACTTGGGAATTAATGCATGACTGGCTACTATTAATTGACCAATAGAAACGCTCCATTTAAGGTCTTTCATTTTTGCCATGTTATAAGGGACCTTTATTTATCTGTTCAGTGCTAGCTGTATTCAACATTGTATTTAATTCCTCATTGAGGAGAGCATCTATCCAGTTCTCATTTACTCCAGGATCCCACTACTCTGCAATGTCCAATTCTATCAGTGTTGTCTCTTCTTGTAATTGTTGTAGCACCTGCCCACTGTTATTCTATTACAGTCCTTTTCTCATATTGTTGGAGTTACAGAAATACTTCTGCAAATTAATTTTTTTTGAATAATTTAAATATATCACAATAAAGTTCAAATTCATTCACTGTCATAAAAATGAACGG
Organism: Neoceratodus forsteri; assembly: GCA_016271365.2. Taxonomy (NCBI): domain Eukaryota; kingdom Metazoa; phylum Chordata; order Ceratodontiformes; family Ceratodontidae; genus Neoceratodus; species Neoceratodus forsteri. The sequence goes on along the minus strand of CM028135.1, from coordinate 454,640,888 downwards.
CAATCCAAAGGACAGGGCTTTTAACTGAATAGGGGACAAAGTTTGTTTTGAAAGGTTTACTACTATGGCTGCTGTTGTGCCCGATTTCCTTTTCACTGGCTATTGCCTTGTTGAACTTCCCCTGCCCATCAGGACCTGTCTTGCCTTCCTTTTTTCTTTACATATTTATTATGGCTCTACTGGTGGATTCGTTGGGGTTGTTTGTAGGTCCTGCTCTAAACAATGAACAGCTCTATTACTACTGGGTAAGACAAGAGTCCCTCTGAATATGAGCACTGCTTCTTTTAGAATTTGAATGGCCACTTATCCCAGGGCGTGATCTGCTCCTGTACTGAGTTCTGCCACTGCTGTTAGATCATCTATCCCAGGTATATACTTTCTCACTACTTCAGTCTAAGTAGCTTTTCCCTTTTTCTGTCTTTAATTTCCTCCTCAGTTTTAACTGCTTTCTCCATTAATGCTTTGTCTAGCTCTTAAATTAGTTCTGATTTAGATGTGTTGACAGTTTTCTGTGGATTGCTTCTATTTCCTGCAGTATTACAGCCCAGTTGTGCTTATCTTCTTTAATTAGTATTTACACAAACTTCTCAGAGCTTGCTTTCATATTTTCTTTCCATAATTCCCTACGGTGCAAGTTTTCTAAAACACAGGTTGGTGATTTTTTTTAATTCTTTGGTAATTGGGTAAGGCCCACTAGGCTCAAGTGCCTATTTTCAGGGGCCACCTGGGAGCACTGGGGTGGTTAATGACTTGATTAGAGTCATACAGTATGCAAGTGGAGGCTGTGGGAATCAAATCCAGGTCTGCTGCATATACCAAGCTCATTCATAGCTCATTACTCTTTCTGTCCCCGGTGGTCATGAGGGACCGAACAGGAGTCCTCCCCCAATTTGCAGAGCTCTCTGGGCAGTGAAACAGCTGTCCCCGGTGGTCGTGAGGGACTGAACAGAAGCCCTCTCTCAAGTCACAGAGCTCTCTGGGCAGCGAAACAGCTGTCCCCGGTGGTCGTGAGGGACTGAACAGCAGCCCTCCCCCAAGTCACAGAGCTCTCCAGGCAGTGAAACAGGTATGCACAGCAGAAACAGCACCAAGACAGAAAGGCTGTAACAATGGCTGAGTGGCCAGAGACGTGTTTTTGAATTCAGACTTTGGCGCCTAGAATCTCCATTTTGAACTTCTTGTCAGCGTAGCATTGAAGATAGTATATGAGCAATAAGGACAAGTAAAATGTATAGCCCTAGTGAGCATTTTTGCCCAATACTTTAAGGGGATTGTTAGAATGTAATTTTAGTTGGATCAGCAAACGAAATGTAAAGGGAGCCATTTTCAGACAAACATCTTAAGGGGAAGTGTTAGACTGTATCCTCAGCTTGAGCAGTAAATGAAAGTAAATTTACTGCCCTAGTGAGCCGTTTTAGCCTACGTACTGAAGGGGGATTGTTAGAAGTATTTGTTTCACTGGTAGGGGTGCTGGCAACCACAAATGTGAGTGAAGCACTTGGGAGCAAAGCCTCCAAAACCCAAACTTAAACAGTTTTGCCTCGGCTCTGACTCGATGCACCTTAGCTAACTTGGCTCCGATTTTTGGTCTGGTGCTTTAACTCAATCCAGAGTCAGATCACATTATGGGCAGGACCCCAGGCAGGGAGTTACTTAATCTTAACACTGCCCAGCTCCTTCCTCCCCCTTTCTGTGCCCCTCCTCCACCTACCTGTATATTTTAACCTTTCTCACCTCTTTCTCTGCAGCTGTCCCCAGTGGTCGTGAGGGACCGAACAGGAGCCTTCCCCCAAGTCGCAGAGCTCTCCAGGCAGTGAAACAGGTACACACAGCAGAAACAGCGCCAAGACAGAAAGGCTGTAACAGGGTTTTAAATAATTGATTAGCAGTTTTTTTCTTGGGACGATACTAACTGTACAGAAAGTATTTATATAGATTTTCTAGAAGTGCTGTATTTGTTAAACACAGTGAGGCAAGAGCTATGCATTTTCACAAAGATTTAGCACTTTTATGAGCAAAATGCTAATCAATTTTTAGAGTTAAATAAATCCCTGCTGTAACAATGGCGAGGTGGCCAGAGACATCCCTTGGCACAAGCTGGCCCCACTCACCCTTTGGTCGCCTCTTATATATATAAGGCGGGTCACGTGACTGTCAAAACCAATCAGCTCATTCTTCCATCTGCAGCTTATATTTTTCAACCACTAGTGGCCGCTGCCTCTCTATACCTCCAGAATCTTGTAAACCCCTAAAACCGTACATCACTTCTACACTGTACTGCGCTCCATGGCACCTCATTCTTTCTACTCACTGGTTTTCCACCCTAAAAACAAGACCCTTCCCCTGCCCCTAGGGAATGTAGGTCTCTTCCTCCTGGCCACATCCACCTTAACTGGGTTGCTGTTGGCCACAGATTTCTCTGCAGATATTCTAGCAAATGAGCAAAAATTCCTTTACCACTGCACCCTTACTCACTTGCCACCATGCCCTGCAAATATGCACAATGTAACTACAAATATTGACAATCCCTGTCATCTGTACTGCTGGCATTCCTGTCATATGTGGAACAAAGACTGTTTGGCACCTGCTTTATTCCACTACACTTTGCAAACACCTCTGGTGGCCTCCCACCTGCCCACTCTTGTCCCTTCTACTTCTAGCCTTCCTAGCTGGTGATGTAGAAACCAATCCAGGCCCAATGAACATTCACATTAACCACATGGATGCAGCATGGGCGGGATGTCATGGGATAAAGATTGCCCACCTAAATGTCCATAGCCTCCCTTTCAAACTTGCGGAGTTAGAGACATGGGTGACCCTATACAAGCCCCATGTGCTGGGTATATCCGAGACCTGGCTAAAACCGTACCATGACTCTGTCTTGTACCTGCTCCAAGGCTATTCCCTCCTCTGATGGGATAGTCTGAGAAGAAAGAGAGGAGGAGGCGTCACGCTGTATGTCCAAGACCACATATCAGCAGCCATTGTTGCCTGCTCAACGACAGACTCCATAAGTGAATGGGTTATCATTGAGCTGACTATTAGTGCGGCAAAAAAACTATGTTGGTTGCGGCTACAACCCCCCCCCAGTCTCTATACAGGGATTATCTAGTTTTCTCTCCAGCCTGACTTGCTCCACCACATCTAGGGAAACGTTCCTGCTTGGGGATTTCAACCTAAACTGGGCTGCGACTCCAAAGCCAGACTGCACAACCCTACTAAGGTCCCATAACTTGGATCAAGTAGCCTCTACCTCAACCAGACAAAACCAACACACTAACAACCACTCAGTCCTTGACTGGATCTTAAACAAACCTAATCTAGTCCTCCAAGCAGGGACCATGTCCGATGCGATTAGCAATCACACCCCCACCTATATAGTTGTGAACAAGTCGGTTCACCCCCCGCCTAAAATACCGTCCTTCAGAAACTTCAATACCCCAAACCATGACCTCGTGACCAGGCATGCACTGTCCTTAAACTGGTCCTCCCTATTTCTGACAGATAACGTCTCTGCCACAGTAAATCTACTCACCAACACCCTCCAGAAACTTCAAGACAATTATTTTCCTATCAGATCCAGGAGGGTCAGACGCAGCTGCATGTGCTGGATAACTAAAGAGCTGCTACTGCAAATGAAGGCCAGGGACTCTAGTTGGAAGGTTTTCAAAGCATCCCCAGCCCCCCATCTATGGAATGCCTATAGACAACTATGTAATGCCTGTAAACAAATGTTAAAGTCACTCAAAAGAAGTATTTTAATGACCTTCAACAAAACACCCTGGGAAATCCTCGTAAACTCTAGGCAACAATTTGGTCTATACTATATCCCAAGACAAACAAGCAAATAACCCAACTTATGTCCCCAGCAGGCATAATAAATGACCCTGTGGGCATCGCAGACCTTTTTTAACACCATGTTCACTGACCTAACCCCATACCTTAGCAATCTTCCTCTGCACCCCCCCTTCCAAAACAGTAATGATAGCCCCCTCACTCCTCTAAGCCATCATGCCTCCACGCCCCCATTCTATTTCAGAGCCATTGGGACTACTGCTATTAAAAGACTCCTTGAATCCATCCCCCATAGGGGCAGCCTTGGAAGTGATGGACTCTACCCTGCATTCCTGAGGATCATCTCCCCAGCCCTGGTAAGGCCATTAACACACATCTTCAACCTTGCTCTGTCCTCATCAACAGTGCCCAACATCTGTAAACATGCCAAGGTGATACCCATTTTCAAGGTAGGAGACCCCCTGGCCCTAGAAAACTATAGACCCATTTCCCCTGCTTCCTCATCTTAGCAAACTGCTTGAGAAGGTTGTCCATATCCAGTTATCAGAACACCTAAATAAGTACAACCTCCTAAGCCCCCTCCAGCACAGCTTCCATAAGCATTACAGCATCTCCTCTGCCCTGGCAATTTTCTCAAACCACATCCTCACAAATATGGACATGGGCAAGGCCACAGGTGCAGTCTTTGTCGATTTGTCAAAGGCGTTCGACCTAGTGGACCACAGTCTCCTTCTCTCCACCCTTTGACAATTTGGCTGTGCCCCTGGACCCACAGGCTGGTTCCATAGCTACCTCACAAACAGGTCCCAATCCATGGTCATAGGTGAAGCTGCCTCAGTCCCCCTCCCCACAAGCACCAGAGTTCCTCAGGGATCAATCCTCAGCTCCCTTCTCTTCTCCATGTTCATCAATGCACTACCTGCTGAGAGTCTAAACTGTAATGCGATTTTCTACGCAGATGACCTAGTCCTGTACCACAGTGATAAGTCCTTGTAATCCATCTCCACTACCCTCACAGGCAACTACAGGGTGGCTGAAAGCTGGTCCACATTCAGAAACTACTAGTAAATGAGAAAAAGTTGAAGGCCATGCTCTTTGGATCAAAGCCCTACTTAAACAAGACCGCCAGATCCAACACTGCCCTCACCGTATGTACTCCCACTGGCCCCCCACTCAAGCAGGTCACCTCTTTCACATACCTCGGGGTTACCCTTGACTCCTCCCTCATGTTCAATGATCATACAGCCCTGACCGCTAAAAAGATTAATCAGAAACTAGGTGCAGCGTATCACGCACTTCACCTGCTTTCCCCAGAAGCTCGCCTCGCCATCACGCAAGGAAAACTTCTCCCTCTCCTAGACTACTGCTCCCCTCATCTACTCCCCAACACCCACGCCTATACATGGTATATAATGCTGTCTCTCACTTTGTCCTTAAAGCCTCCCTGTTAACCCATCACTGCAACCTCTATCAGTCCTTAGGATGGCTCTCCCCTCAGGCACACCAGAACTATATGGCGGGCTGCCTGGTGGACAACGCTCTCAGAAGTAACCAGCTATCCCCTTATGCTCTCCTACTCATACCTACAGCAGCCACTAGACCCCTTAGGACCTCTTCTTTTCCAACCCTCGAAGTTCCTCGTGCCTCTACGATGATGGGCAGCAAGACTTTTTCAGTAATGGCCCCCTCCTTCTGGAACAGTCTTCCCACGTCCATTCGTGCATCTCCATCCCATGTGTCGTTCAAAGCCAACCTTAAGGCCTGGCTTATGAAGGAGTCCTCCTGCAAATGCTTGCTGGGCAGAGCAGAATCCTGTGAGCCACCTTAAACTACCATAACTGCTGGCCACTGCTCCCTACTCTCCGGAGCTCTATGAACATACATAGACTCGCTTAACAACTCGCACTGCCTACCTGCATGCTGCCGCTACTCAGCTGACCCCAGCAATCTGGCTGGGACAGGTGTCTCCGCCTAATCCACTTTAAAAGCAGTCTGACAGGCTCAAACTGCTACTTATGCTTAGTTTACAAAACTGTTTTAGCTACTTTGTGCATATACTTAAATTCTCCTCTGCATTCTCGGCCTGTATTTCCTTGTTTCATGTTATGTTATCTCTATGCCTGTAAAAATTATAAAATGATGACTGTTCTTACTGTCCTAATGTTGTTGTGACTACCTTACACTACAATGTGAATTTGTATCTACTCCTGTAAGCGTATCTGCATCTCGGCCTGCGTTCTTTTATCTATGTTATCTCAATGTCTGTAAACATTATGTAAATGATGACTGTTCTTATTGTACTAATGTTGTTGTAACCACTGTACACTACAATGTGAAGTTGTATCTACTCCTGTAATCATATTTCCTTGTACTGCCACCTTGTGGCCCAGGTCGTGACTGAAAATGGTCCACTGGATCAGTGCACTTACCTGGTTACCAAAAACATAAATAAATAAATAAATTACTCTAACCTCTAGGCTGCAGTGCCAGCCCTAGATTTCTCAACTCTCAATCCATGGGGCACCTACCCCTTTTCCAAATAAGTTTTGAGGGAATTAGGTTATTTTAATTCTTTGTTATCTAGGTAAGGCTCACTAGGCACAAGTGCCTGTTTTCAGTGGTGACCTGGGAGCACTGGAGTGGTTAAGTGATTTGTTCAGAGTCACACAGTATGCAAGTGGAGGTTGTGAGAATCAAACCCAGGTCTGCTGGATGTACCAAGCTCATTCACAGCTCATTACTCTAACCTCTAGGTTAAAGTATGAATTCCATTATTGTCGTGTCTCTTGGCCAAACTAATGCTTGTTAGGTTAAATGTTGCTATAGCACCTGTTGCCCCTTATTGGATCATTTCATTCAGTTCATGTACTGTTATATATAAGTGCTTTAACAGCAATACAAATTTTACCCCACAAGGACAGCCAAGTGATATTAGTAGTGTGACAATGAAAAGTCTGGGGAGCTTGCCGAAAATAAAAAGTCCAGAAAGCTACAGAAAAATTGGCTGCATCGCAGTTATGCTGGGTGTTCCCACAAATAGGGAAACCAACAAGAACAAAAAACAGAGTACTCCAGTTGCTGTCCCATTCACTGTTTTATTGTTTGAATAAAGTGCACTTCAGTGCCAATCAGTGCAATATACATACCATTTGTAGATGCATCTTGGCTTTCCTGCCCTGATGTTTGTGACAGGGTTGAATAAGGCCCTGACCCATTTGTTATGCAGAAAGAGTTTAAATGCAAGGATCTGTTCTACCATCTCCTTTCCTGTCTCTTCTTTGTCTGGTTGCACAAACAACTTTTCCTGTGAGACCTAGGAACTGATCACTCTGACAGTCTCATGATTCTCCTCTTCTAGCTAGCTCTCTGCCTTCATTTTCTGTTTCTGTCTGTCTTCCTCCCCTTGCATATCTGCTGGTATAAAAATATATGTGAATAATTTTGTGGAAATGTAACTGATACTGAGATCCCTTTGTTTAAAAATGTGTATAGTTATACTGTTGAAATGATTGCAAAAAGCATTTGGAACTCAAGGGGTTAAACTGAAATGCTGTTGTGCAAACTGTACAGAGTTGTCAACAAGAGGCCAGTTCTAGGTCATTGTGTTCTTTTTGCTGCACCGGCAAGAACATTGGAAACTTACAAGAACACTGTGTGAGAAGCATGCTGTTTTCTTAACAAGTTTCCCAGGCACAGACTTATAAAAAGAGCAGCAATGCTTGTGCGAGAGAGAGAGAGAGAGACAGAGAGAGAGAGAGAGAGAGAGACAGAGAGAGAGATCGGAAATTGAGAAGAAAAACTCAGAAGAAGGACCCTGCTTTCTATGTTTGGACTGCCATTGTAAATAGTTATACTGAACAATTTTTGTTTTTTATTTTGCTGTTATTAATAATAAAATGCTATTTGCACATTTTTAAACTGTTCCTGGTTTTCCTGTGCTTCCTGACCTGTGCCTTGATGACAATGTTGTTCCTTGAATGTATTTTTCCCACTGTTCTTGTTCTGTATTAATTTAGTTTGTGTATTGTTCATCTTAATGTTGTGTTATAACCTGAACATCTCTGTAATATTTTTTTATAACAATTTTAAGTTCCCACATGCATTGACTGTTTTTCAGGTGAAAAAACAAGACTTTTTTTCCCTTTGAGGCTGACTTTTTAAATCAGTCATGAATGAAAAAAAAACAGGTGTTTTCCCCCTCTGCCAAAAAAACAGCCCCGAACATGGTGCATTTCATTTAATTTGTGATTGATTTATGAATCTCAGTACTAGAGAAGAGTATTAGGGCTGCCAAGCTTGACTCGGCTATTTTCAGTCTTCTCTTTTTTTCCTTGGTGTCTTTCTGTAACCCCAACATTTCTTGGCACTGTTGTTCAGCCATTGACCTCAGAAGGCAAACCTTAAGTACCTTAATGGTGTTGGAAGTTTTAGAAGACAGAATGAGATGTCTCCTTTGCTAGCTCTGCAGCAGCATGTCATAGGTCCAACTTCATGTGTGGGATTTTAATACTATCAAGGTAAACCTGGAGGGATAGTGACCTAAAGCCCTGGATCCACAGAGGTTTTCTCCACAAGGGTATTTTTTTCCCTCTCCTCCATGCTGAAAGTCATAAAAGTAGTTAGTTACTCTTGCATCAGTTTTATTCCACTGGATGAGTTGGGTCTTGGATGGGGGCTCCTCTGTTCTTCACTGGGTATTCAACATTCTAGCCTTCTCTCTCTCTCTCCATAGTGGAACATAATGTTCTGACTGTTATATTTACACCTATGGCTCTGTTATTTGGGTCTTGTTCCCTAAGTTATCTTTAGTCAAGTGACCTGTGGTCCTACAGCACCTCTGGGGTGGCACCCACCTCAAGATGATTCCTGTGTTGTTGGTACTGTGAAAAGATGATATTTACTTTGGGAACAAGGAGTGTGAGTTTGACACTCATTTCTTTATTCCCACCATCCTCCCCATCTTCTGCAGCAGCTCACCTCTCTCTCCTGCTGGGCTTCTTCCTTAAGATGCATTTAACAAAGGGACCTGTGGTTCTGTGGCACCTCTGGGGTGAAACCATCCTCAAGAGTGTTCCAGTGGACCCCAAAAGGGTAGTAGTTCTGTTGAGAACACTAGTAGTTCCTGTAGGGAACAGAGAGCACGAACGGCCTCATTTACACAACACATCCTACTAATTACCTCAGTCTCTGACTTCTGCCAATAATGACCTTATAAACTGTATTTGGTTATCTATGGTACCCAGCAACTTCTTACATTTCAGATGCACAAGAATACTACAGTATGTTGCAAGTTTGGGTGAAAGGCTCTAATTGCTTTTCCCACCTGTGTTCTTCTGAGCTTTTGCTGTTCCTGTTCAGACAAGTGGGTCTTTTGAAGGAGCCCCATGTCACAATTTAATTATTCTAGTACCATCGTCCTTTTGGTTCATTTTGATACTGAATTAATTTATTGACAATATAAGAGACTAATATTAGGGGACCCAGTGATCTGTCTTTAAAAAATCTAAATGGCAACTAAAAGATCAGTACTTCAAGAGCACCTTTTCTGTTCTTTCACCAGTAACCCCCCAGAAAAACATAAAGACCCTTAACTGCCCCCAGTTAAATCCTGCATAAAATACACATTTTCTGTGCTTCTGGTTAGGATGGGAAGGTTACTCCATGGAGCTGAGCTGCTGATCCCTTCCAACGCCTGGTCTTGAATGCCACTCCCACACTAGCACATTTTGTGATGCAATAATATGGACAGCACAATAGACAGTAATGTGGACATTTTTTAAACTTCATATTTCAGTAATTTAGCTGGCCAATACAAACAAAACAAGGACACCATTAAACTAACAGGGGGACTTTTGACAAATTGTCTATCTTGCTTGGGTTGAATTACAAGCATGACTTGCAGTTAAGGCTGTGTGCAGAATATCTTGGCTCCATAGAAGATGATAGTCAAGTATGTACCCCTCCCAAACACTGAAGGCAATTACTACTGAACTCATTTTAGTATTATGGCACTTTTACCTGATTTGTAGCATTCACCATCATGGAGGTACTTACAGTTTTTGGTTATCATTTTCTATGGTAAAGCCTGTGTTCTTAGAAGTTTGACAGTTAAGGTTCCTTATTCCTGAGGTTGGTGATCCCAGAAGATCGCAAATGCATACCTCTGCTTCCCCTGAGGGCACCTGTCCAGATCTTCTTTGCTTTCTTCACCAGTGCTTCTCCATGCTCACTCATTGCCCTCATCACCTTAGCTTGATGTTGATTCAGAACACAGTGCCTTATAATTCCCATTACCTTCATTCCAACACCTGTGTTGTCACTAAATGTCTAGTCCAAAATGGACAACCATGGAATTCAAAAACTGCATTAATGCACCATTTAGGGTTTCTAACCCTAACTCCCCACTCCTCAAGTAGCATAAGGGCAAGACCACACAAGTGCCTGCTGGAGATACAGAACTGGATGAGTGTTAGTTGGGCTTGGTTGAACAGAGGTATTAGTGGTGGACCCTGGTTTTAGGATGACAAGAGCATGGGCTGGGAAACCCTCAGGTTTATACCTTAGGGGGACCCAGCTTATGGCCTTGGGCCAGGTACGTAACCTGATCATGGTATTTGATGAGGGTCTGACCCTGATGGTGCAGGTGTCAGCTGTAGCCAAATCTTTCTTTTTCCATCTAAGGAATATAGCCTGGGTGAAGTACTTGGTCCTGCCTGAAGATCTTCCTACCTTGGTCCACTCCTTTGTCACCAGTTGTTTGATTACTGCAATGCCCTCTATCTAGGGCTACTGGGGGTGGCTATCCACCGCTTGCAGCCAGTGCAGAATGCGATGGCCAGGCTGTTGACTGGAATCCCTAGATCCAGTCATGTAACACCTGTGCTGTGTGAACTGCACTGGCTGCCCATACAGTGGCACATCACCTTCAAGGTCACTTTGCTGACCTATAAGGCCCTACATGAGTCGGGACCTCACTACCTGAAAGAGCTCTTATTTTCTTACTACCCCTCACGCTCACTCTAATCCTCTGGTGAGAGATTGCTAGAGATTCCAAGGGTATCCCTGAAAACATCTGGAGGAAGATCTTTTGCTTTTATGCACCTACCCTGTGGAACTCTCTACCTCACCAGATATGAGATAGCCTGACCATGGAAGGATTTAAAAAGTCCTTAAAAACCTGTTTGTTTAACCAGGTATTTTCAGGGACTTACTGACTGGTTGTTATTGTTTTTGTCATCAGTTTTGTTGATTTTAAATATATTGTTATAGTATGGTGTATTGCAAAGGTGCCCTGAGCTCAGGAAGGGCGCCTTGTATAAATAAATTTTTACCTACTTACAAGTAACCACAGACAGCCATCATCGGGTAAGACAAACAAAAGACAACTGTTTTCAGATAACACAAATACAATAGAGCTGATCTGGTACCTTTGAAAATATGCAAACAGCAGGCTGCACTTTAAAACACCATACTCCATCAGTGCTGCTTAGAAATGTCACAGTGTGGGTGTGTATGTTTTGTAGGGTGCACATATATCTGCAGGAGCCTGCACTTCTGCAGACAGAAGTAGTGCTGTAAATTGGGTATCATGGATTTCTATCTAAAGTAGGGGCTTGCACTTCTGCAGCCAGAAGTGGGTTTGCAAGTTTTACATTGAGCATGTGTATATGTGGCTGCAGAAATGGTGGACCTGCAATGGCCTGCATTTTAGCAGATAGAAGTAGTGATGTTATTTGGGTACTGTGGATTTGTGTCTGCAGCCAGAAGTGGGTGCTTATGTCTTGCACTGTGCATGGATATCTGTGGCTGCAGTGTGCTGGCCCCACAGGACCATGTGCTTCTGCAGACAGAAGTAGTGTTGGGATTTGAATACTGTGGATTTCTGTCTGCATCCAGAAGTGAGTGTGTATATCTTGCACCATGTATGGGCATCTGTGACTTCAGAAGTGCTGGTTCACTGGGGTCTGTGCTTCTGCATTCAGAAGTAGTGCTCTGATTTGCATATTGTGGATTTCTATCTGTATTCAGTAGTGGGTGTATATGTCTTGCAATGTGCATGTGTATCTGTGGCTGCAAAACAGCTGGAATGATGGATGTATTTTGTGTCATCTGTAAACAGGTGTATGTTATTTGCCTTACTTGATGATAGCTGTGTGTAGTTGCTTGTGTGATCTTGTCCTTTTGCTGCCTGCTTGTGGGGGTGGGGAGCTAGTGTTGGAAACCCCCATGTATATTTCCCTACTTTTGTGGTATTCATTTGAACCCTACCTAGTGCATTATCCAGTTTTTTTGCAGTGAATTTCCTTTCTGTTTGAGAAAGTTAATAAACTCAAATTACAACAATACTTCTGACTACAGAAGCTCTGGTCCCTGTGGAGCCAGTGCTTCTGCAGCCACAGACACACATGCACACTGCAAGGCATACACAGTCACTTCTAGCTGCAGAAGAATCATCTTCTATGGGCAGACACAGATAGAAATCTATGATATGAAAAGTACAACCCATTTCTGGGTACATTGAACAGCCCCAAAGTTATTAAGGTGCACAACTGTGGGGTTAATATTAAAGAAGCTAGTTCATCCTAACTATACTTATGCTACCACTCAAGTATAATATGAACCAGCTATCCTGGAAACCCATCTGAGCATGCTCAGAAGCAAAATGTTTAAAACCTTATAACTTTGGAACCAAGTGATATTTTCCCATGAAATAGTCAAAAGGCATCACCTTGGGCTAAGCCAGTTCTACTTTCTGTTGTTCCTATGTCTGACACAAGACCATTTGACTTGTTTTTGATCTATGGTGCTTTACAAAGCTACTCAATTTAAAAGTGTACTATTCCACTTCAGATATATGTCAGCCACCGGCAAATACTGTAGTCAGTGCATCACGCACCAAGATGACCTTACCAAGAGTCAAGGCTTTGGACAAGCAACTAACCCAAGACCAACCTTCAAGACACCTTCCACATTTAATCCACCATATGTGGACATGGTAAGGGTATTTAAGCATACTTATGAAGTAGGGTTCAAGAGAATTCTTGATGAACAACCCTGTTCCACATATATTAACTCATTACTTCTAATATGTCTGACCTATGAAGCACTGGAGATTGCAATACAGAGCTCAGTTATCTCATTTATTGACTATGGACTCATAATCTATGGTTCCACTACCAACACTGCTCTGCAGTGCATTATCCAGCTCTCAACAAAGCCTGTCAACTCCTCACCTCAGATCCTCGACTCACATACACATGTGATATATATGAGCAGACAAGCTAGCTTCAACTATCTGGGAGAATAAAATATCAAACCTGCATTCTAGCAAAGAAGGCATACTTGGACCTCATGCCCCCTGGTGTTCAGTCAATACTGTCCCCTCATTGCCCCATGTGCCCAACTAGGAGTTCTGTAAACCTAGCCTTCTCTGTCTCCCACTGTCGGACCTCACAAGGGCAGTCCGCTCTTCCAAAGCTAGGGCCCCAAACTAGTACAACTCACTTCCACAGGACATCGCTAACACTTCGAATCTAAGCCCCTTTAAGCACAAACTTCATCAGCACTTGGTAGCTTGTGCTATCTGTGACTGCTCCTTTTAAAAACACTCCTTCCATGAGCCTCCACCCTAATTTGTCACTCTCCTCTCTCCCTCTCAACCCCTGATACCCTGCAGCCTCACCCATTTCTGATTTCTCCATCTTTCCTCTTGGCCCCTCTCCAGGCCTAAAACTGACAAAGCCTCTGGCAGCTCTTGTTTCTCTGTTACCTCATGCAATATTAATTCTGCTAAACAATTTTGCCTGTTTTACTCTTTTGTGTAATAACTTTGTGTAATTATTTGTTTACCTGTCCTGTTATCATCCATTACTGTTCTCTATGACGTGGAACCTTTGTAAAAGACCCTGTTGGCTCAAAGGTGTAACTCTGAAACTTAAAATGAATAAAAGTAAATAAAATAGCTTTGTATGAAGTCCTTACTATCCACTGTTTACTGGCACAAAATGGCCACCCAGGTAATAATGAGTTAACATCACAGCTAAAGAAGCAGCTGCATTGAGGAGTTTGGAAAGTAACTCCTCAATCACTGTTAAACCAGACAACAAGGGAAGTGCTGTGGTGGTACTTGACAGCAATAAGTACATTGGTGAAGTTTATAGGCAACTGGGCAATGCATAGTTCTGTGAGAAACTCAGTACAGAGTACAGTAGACCCCACAAAAAAATTCAAAGAACATTGATGCATTTTTGAGAACAGCACTTCATGAAGGGGTCATCACCATGGCAGAATGGGATTTCTTACTGTCAAGTCTCCAGTACAGGCCACTATGTATGTGCTGTTGAAGGGCCACAAAAGGCTGGTAAATCCCCCATGATGACCAATAGTGGTGGGCATGGGGCCACTTACAGAACCCTTATCCAAGTTTGTGGATGCCTACCTAAAAAATATTGTATCTAGTTTGACATTCTATGTCAGGGATACCACAGATATATTGGGCATCCTGGGGATCTCCAGATGGAAATGGAGTGGTTACTTGTTTCCCTTGATACTGAATCATTATATGTTAACATACCTCACAAAGCTGGACTTCCAACAGTACAGTACTGGCTAGACACTAATACTAACCTTCAACCTGATATCAAAGAGTTTCTGATTGAGTGCTCTGAAATGGTACTCACATGTAACACATTCTTATTCCAGGGAGAGTATTACTTTCAGAAAAGGGTACAGCTATGGGGACAACTTTTTCCCACAACTATGCAAATCTGTTCCTTGGGAAATGGGAGATGGAAAATGTGCATGACACCAATGTCAATCTGTTCTACAGTCAGATTGATCTTTGGCATCATTATAGAGATGGTATTTTCCTGATATGGAGGGTCAACAGGCAAGAACTTGAGGAATTTATGCACTGTCTGGAGAGTACAAACTAGACCCTCAGGTTTACATCCAGACAGATAGCAAAGCGGTCTCCTTCCTGGATCTTATGATCAGGAAGAATGGGGAGGGCACTTTGTACTTTTTTGAGAGGTACAGCTTGGGGCAAGATGGCGGCGTTGCTGTGCCGCGATCTCTGAGCATTGTTACGCTGCTCCGTGAAACTTTGTCTTTTAGCATTTTAAGTTTAAGTTTTCAGTTACGGTGACTGTATGTTCGTAGTTATTTCTTTTTTTTTATACCTCTGAATTCATTTCTCCGTTCATCCGTGGTTGTAGTTTCTTTTGTCGTTCAGGTATCTCCAATTCTGCTAAGCACTGGCAGTCATCTGAAATAGCGCCGGTCCTTTTGTGATTTGAAAGAGGACTAACTTTCCGGATTAAGGGACAGGTTCTTTTGTGCAGCAGAGTGGAGGATTGGAACCGAGGAGTTTGATTGCACCTGAGGATTGTGGAGCTGTTTTGTCTGGAGGTTTTGCTGCCTCCTGGATTTACCTACTCGAGAAGGGACTTTCCCTATCGGTGTCCGGATTTGTGTTGAGCCTCTCCGTTTCTGGAGAGGAAGAGAGCTCAGGCTAGTAAGCTTCTGGCCTTTCTGCAGGGTTCCTGTCTGTGTCTGGGGGCTGCGCTTCGGACACCTGTCCTCTGGAAGGTGGTGGGCCGGGAGGCTGTGGCTATTTGGCGGCAGGCCTCCTGGCACTTCTGATCTGCACTGGAACAGCTGGAGAGCTGACCAGGAGGCGGTAAGGTCTGTAGTGAGGCGGGTTGTTCCTGGGGTGAGTCCCTGGTGTCGGCAGAGGTTCCCTTGGTCCTTTTCCTCCGTGGATTTAATTTTGAAAAGTCGACACCAAAGTAAGATCTTTGCCTTTTTACGCTGCTGCTGCTTAATCTTTCTAGAGGTGGAGTTGATTCTGGTGGGGCTCTTTAAAAGAGACAGTTTGAGATGTAATTCATCGTGGTGGTGAGAGCCCATGAAGGATTGTTAATAGCACTGTACTCCGTACTCTCATTAACTCTCCGGGATCTGCCGACCTCAGCACACTGTTTTGGATAATTTTCTGCCTGTACTGATTCCACCTGGGTGGTGAGAGTTCCTTGGGGGGTCTGAATTGGGGGAGCCTTTTGGGGTTTTTGTTTTAATTTTAACTTTTGCTTTCCTGGTTATTGGAAGCATGGAGTGAGAGTCTGTGGTTCTATATCTGGACATCTTTTTCGGTGGAAGGTGGGAGCTCCACTGTTTCAAAACGACTTTTTAAAATTCATTTGATCTGGCTATTATTGTTAATTAATTATTGTTGTTATTGTATGTTTATCTAGGTATTTTGATTGTATAGTCTAATTTATGTTAAGTAGATTTGTGTTTTCAAGTTTTTAGCATTTTATTTTATTTTATAGGGAATTTATAGGGAGCTTAGAGATTATTGTTACCGGCCTGATGTCTGTGGATGACGTTAGATATTGTTATTCCACCCCCCCCCGTCATGCACTATTCATCCGCCGCTCTTCATGCCCTCTGCCCTTCTTTTGCCCTCCTTGCTTTTCCCATTTACCAATGCTGTAGGGCTTTGGGGAATTGCTCGTGGGGGGTTTCGGAGGGGCGGGGGGTGTGAACAGTGGGGGATGAATGGGGGGGTGCTCGCATTGGAGTGGTTAAGTCCAGAAGACACCCTGGGGTGAAATGGAGTGCTGAACATGGACCTTCCTGTTTACCCAAGAGCACCACTTTTATAAATGGTGGGCAGGTGGTCAGGGCTTCCCAGGAGTCCTATCCAACTCGGGCAATGTTGTGCAATGCCAGGTCCGTGGTGAACAAGACTGCCATTGTAGCAGACTTGATAGGCACAGCGGACCTGACTTGCATCACCAAAACTTGGCTGGATAGTAATGCTGCCCCAGTACTTGAGGCAGCAGTTCCGGCTGGGTATTCAGTGATACACCGCCCGAGATTGGATCACAGGGGTGGGGGGGTTGCGGTCTGTTTCAAGACTGAATTGGACCTCGCTAGTGTTCCAGTGGAGGAGACCAGATCCTTTGAATGTGTCGTAGTGGCAGGTGGGGGCTATAGAATAGCACTCGCCTATCGTCCACCCGGTGACGAGAAACTATTTCTAAATAAAGTGGCAGACTTCGTCATCGACCTGGTATTTGAATTGCCCAGGTTGATGGTGCTAGGTGATTTTAATGCCTGGATCGAAGACGAACTCTCGCAATTTGGTCAGCACTTCCTCCAATTGATGTGTTCATTGGGCCTCTCACAGGTGGTTACCTCTGCCACTCATAAACATGGCCATTCGTTGGATCTGGTCTTCCTGCTGGGGTTGGAGGCCTCCAATGTGGGGGTGGAACCAGTCAGATGGTCTGACCACCACACCATGAGGTTAAATTTTTGCACCCCCCTGCGTAGGCCTACCCCAGTGGAGATGGTCAAGTACCGCCCTTTACGGGATGTTACTCCCGATGGTCTAACTGCGGTTCTTGACCTATCAGAATTTCCTGGGTTGAGCTTAAATCCCGAAGTGATGGTGCAAGCCTATAATAAGGCTGTCACCTCCGCTTTGGATTTAATTGCTCCCACCCGTGTGTGGCCTCTCTTCCTTCGCCCTCGATCCCCCTGGTTTGATCGGGATCTGAGGGAGTTGCAGCGATTAGGTCGCAGGTTGGAGAGATGCTGGTGGAAATCCGGCTTAGATGCCAACCATCTTAGACTCCTAGAGCATTATAAACTCTATCAGTCAGCAATCACTCATAAGAAGGCAGTGTTCCTGTCCGGAGAAATTGCTGCTGCTCAGAATCGACCAGCCCAGCTCTTTTCGAACCATAGACAGGCTGTGCAACCCAGCCTGTCTGCAGGTTCGTAGAGCCTTTTCACAGATGCAGTGTGTGGAGCTTGCTCAATTCTTTGCAGATAAGGTGGCTGACATCAGGGCCGAGATTTGCGCCGCTCCCTCCATGGGAGTTGTGGCGGTCCAGCCCACGGTCACAAGCACACCGTTCACCTGGAGTTCCTTCAAAAGGCTGGAAATCGAGGATGTTATGAGGATTGTCCAGGGTATGCATATCACAAGCTGTAGTTTAGACCTGGGTCCCACTGGCCTGATCATGGGCTATGGGGAGGTTATCTTCCTGGTTCTAGCTAGGATAGTCTGGTGCTCCCTAGACTCTGGTGAATATCCCCACTCCCTGAAGGCAGCGGTGGTGACACCAGTGTTGAAAAAGGCGTCCTTGGACCCCGACTCCCTAGCAAACTACAGACCCATCTCGAACCTCCCCTTTGTTGGGAAGGTAATCGAGAAAGTGGTGGCAGCCCAGTTGGATAACCATTTAGTCATCCATAACATCTACAATCCTCTTCAATCAGGTTTTTGAAAGAGGCACAGCACTGAGACTGTGCTGGTTAAGGTCCTCAATGATCTCCTGATGGCAAGAGACCAGAAAAAATGGTCCATTTTGGTCCTTCTGGATATGTCAGCAGCATTTGACACCGTAGACCATGGGGTGTTGCTTGAGTGCCTGAGATGCATCTGTGGGTTGTCGGGTTTGGTGCACAAATGGTTTACCTCCTTCCTCACAGATAGAACTCAGAGGGTGGTATCTGGGATATTTTCCTCTGATCCTACTGCTCTGATCTGTGGGGTGCCTCAGGGCTCTGTGCTGTCTCCCATGTTGTTTGCGGTGTACATGCTTCCCCTCGGAGACATTGAAAGACGATATGGGCTGGAGTTTCATTGTTATGCTGATGATACCCAGCTCTATCTGTCTTTTGCACCTGACCAGAATAGAGCACTCTCAGTGTTTAACAACTGTCTCAGCGAGATCCAGGATTGGATGAGGTCCAGCTGGTTGAAGTTGAATTCTGGGAAGAGCGAGGTGATGGTTGTGGATCCTGGCCGCAGTTGAGGGGTTGGGGCACTTCAAACCTCTGGTTTATTCCTGGGGATGTGGAGCTCCCAACCTCTGAATGGTGCGAGACCTGGGGTGATCTTGATTTATCAGCTGACATTGCGGCGCAATTGTTCCAAGTGCTGTTAAGGTATCCTTTTCCCATCTTAGAACATCGCCAGGATCAAGCACCTTGTTCCATCCGGTGACCTACCTACGCTGATCCACGCCTTTGTGACCTCGCGTCTGGACTACTGCAACTCCCTCTACTTTGGGCTTCCCAGGGTTGATATCCACCGCTTGCAGCTAGTGCAGAACTCAGCAGCCCAGTTGTTAATGGGGACTTCATGTTCCTCTCATATTACACCGGTGCTCTGAGATCTGCACTGGCTGCCGGTTCAGTGGCAGATCACCTTTAAAGTCGGATTACTGACATATAAAGCCCTACATGGTTTGGGCCCTGATTACCTGAAAGATCTTCTGGTGCCTTACCTACCGACATGACCACTCTGCTCAGCCAATGAGGGGTTGCTACAGATCCCGAGGGTAGCTTTAAAATCTTCTGGCACCCGAGCTTTTATGTTTGTGGCGCCGACCCTCTGGAATTCTCTACCACGTTGGATTAGAGAGTGCATGACGGTGGAGGGTTTTAAAAAGGGCCTAAAATCTTTTTTATGGAGTAAGACATTTGGAGATAATTTGGATGCCGACTAATGCTCTGTATTTAATTTGGTTTTTAATCTGTTTTATTATGTTTTTATCTTGTATTTTATTGTAATGTGCCTTGATTCTAAGAAAGGCTCAGAGAAATACAGCTTATTATTATTATTATTATTTGTAGGAGATAGACAGGAACACATCTCTACATTCTATGATTAGGAACATTCCCAAACTGCAATTCCTGAGAATTAAGCGAAATTGCAATGACCGATTGGACTATGAGTCCAGGAGTGCAGAACTCCAACAGAGGTTTTATAACCATGTATATTGCAAGGATACAGCTTTGAAAGCTAAGTCAGAGGCAGTATAAGGGATCGCTATAGTCTGTTAACTGTCCAACATAGAGAGAGTGGAGATGACAATAGGTTAAACTTTGTTACCACATTCTCTAGGCAAGCAGGGGCTATTGAGAGTGTGATTAGAGAGAATGGACATATCCTATAGTCAACCAGCATTTGTCAGCAGGCACTGCAGCACCCCCCAGAGTTGTATTTAAGTGGGGGTTAATTTAACTGATAGACTGGTCCATAGCCACCAACCAGACAGAGGCTAAATGATACCACTTGGCTCCTTATATGTACAAAGGAGTGCTATGCTTGCAGGAATTGCAAGTTCTGTACAGAAATTCTAAAAACCAAATATTTCACTACTGTAAATACCATAAACAACTTTGATACTAGGTGTTTCACCAGCTGTGTGACTACTAATGTCTACCATGCCACATGTACCTGTAGTGTGTTTTATGTGGGCAACACCACAAGCCCCTTCAAAGTCAGGGTAGGAGAATATTTTAGGATTATTAGTAAGGGAGAAGAGAACAATGCATGTTATGGCACACCAAAATGGGGGGGAACATGTCTTTAAATTCTGTACCATAGATAGAGTCATGCTGGCAGAGAGGGTTGGGGATTTGGACCTTACCCTTCTTAGGAGACATTCCTATTGGATATATACCCTAGGAGCCTTGACTAGCCCAGGACTCAATGACAGATTTTATATTATGTCATTCCTTATGAAGTAATTTCTGTCTCTGACTAAACATTACTGTCTTTGCATTCTCTTCAGAAAGCAAGAGCTATCTTGTGTTTTGAGGTGCTTAACCCACTTCCGGGTGTGTTGAACAGCACCAGTGTAATTAAGGTGCAAACATTTAGGTTAACATTAAACAGACAGCTCAACCCTAACTATACCTGTGCTATTGTGCAAGTATAATAAGACTTGGCTATCCAGGAAACCCTACTGAGTATGCCCAGAAGCAACATTTTTAAAACCTTATAACTTGGGAACTGAATAATATTCTTTTCCATGAAATAGTTGAAAGGTACCTCCTTGGGGCAAGCCACTTCTACCCTGAAAAAGGGAAATTCTTCTTCTGTATAACTGATGAGTACTTGCTAGTTTGCCTCAACCCCCTTATGAAGAGTTAGAGCGACTCGAACCACTGGTGACCTTAGCAGTGCATCTGTTTGTTTATTAAACTTTGTACTTTATAGTGTTTTTGGCAATTAATGTGTGCTGAACATTTTTTGTAGACTAAGAACATTGACCTAGCTTAGCAGCACCTGTTGATGAGAGGCATGCAGTTTGCGGTTTTATGTTACGTTAAAAACCCTAGCTCAGAAGGCATACTTAAAAAACCTTATAACTTCAAGAACTGACAGCCATGAAACTTACTAAATCCTAGGTACAAGGCACCCTGACTGGACATGCAACATTTCATGCAATGTTGTTGAACGGTGGCAGTTATTAAGGTGCAAAATCAGGTTTTAACATTAAATACCTACTTAACCCACGCTCAGAAGTCATATTTTTAAAACTTTTTAACTCGCTAAACAATATTTTTTTACCAAATCTCCAAAAGGCACCTCTTTGGGCTGAGCCACTTCTATCCTAAACATTTCAGAACACAATTCCAAACTATTTTTGGTCAAGATCCGAGCAACAAAACGGCCAAAAAGTATGTTTTAAATTTTTTTTACACTCTCTGGATCTCAGAATCTGGACAAGAGGTCATCACAAAACTTTCCAAATCCCATGAACATGGAACCCTGACCCCATATGCAAAATTTCATGTAGTTTTATCAAATGACGCCAAAGTTATTAAGGTTCAAAAATCAGGGTTTAACATTAACATGCATACTCACCCCTTGTCCAGAAGCCAAATATTTAAAACCTTATCGCTGGATAACTGGTTGATATTTTTTCACAAAATCTTTGAGAAGCACCTCCTTGAGCTGAGTCCCTTCTACCCTGAAAATGAGAGAACAAAATTCTAAGCCATTTGTGCTCTAGAAATGAGCAAAACAAAGAAAGTGTTTTTTTCTTAGTTTTACACTCCTTGGATCTCAGAATCTTGATGCGACCACCACAAAACTCAAGTCATAAGAACCTAGTACCCTGACCATGCATGCAAATGTTCATGCAGTTTTGTAAAACAGTGCCATGGTTATTAAGGGTCAAACTCACTACAGTATAAATGTTTCTCACAGAAGTAAAACACATTTTCTAGCAAAGTAAAATGGGTCGGTAAAATAAAATTCTTCTTTATGTATCAGAGTGTTATGTTAAAAGCCCTACTGAGCATGCTCAGAAGCCAAATTTCAAAACTTATGACTCAAGAACTGACTGATATATTTTTAGAAAATCTTTGAAAGACACACCCTTCTACCCTGAAAGTTCCAAAATAATATTCCAAACCAGTTTGTCTCTACAGGTGAGCAAAAAAAAAAAAAAAGTGCATTTCTAAAGACTTTTTAAAATTCCAGATCTTGTAATCTGGATGAGTGTCCATCACACAACTTGACAAGTTTTCAGACATGCATATGCAACATTTCAGGCAATTTCATCCAACAGCATCAAAGTTATTAAGGTGCAAAAATGTGTGCTTAACATTAAACAGCCTGCTCAACTCTATACTTGTGCTACCACACAAGTATAATAAGGACCAGCTATCCTGGAAACCCTACTGAACATGCTCAGAAGCAAAATATTTAAAACTTAAATTTAAAACTTAGGAACTGATTAATATTTTTCCACGAAATAGTCAAAATTCACCACCTTGGGTCAAACACTTCTGCCCTGAAAATTTCTGAATAGCATTCTAAACCAGTTTTGGTACCCTGACTATGCACGCAAAATTTCAAGAAATTTCGTTAAATAGTGCTACAGTTACTAAGGCTCAAAGCCTTGACAGTAAAAGTTTTTTCTCACAAAAGTAAAAGGCAGTGAAAGTGAACTGAGTGGTCGAATGCAGATAGCAAATAAAACTGCCAGCTGCTCCCTTGAACTCCACTTATTCTTTTTGTGGAATTGCAGACTTTTTTTGATTGTACCATTAGCAGTGCAGCATTTTCCCCATCTATGTATCCGACCCGATAAATATCTGGATCCGGCTGGATAGTACTCTGGGTAACTCCAGATCCAATATGCGGAACATTTTTGATATCCGCCCATCCCTAATGGAGACTAAATTGAAAGAGAATCTGAAGACAATACTCACGTATCATAATTGATATAGTATGTAATGTTTATTTGTCTATATTTTGTTGAATGAATATAAGGTTGCAGTGTATAGTAAAGCATTGTTCTGTATAGAAGTCCATTCTTTTCAAAATGCTGTTGTACCACAGTCCAAAGGTCATGGAATGTAATTGTATCCTTCTGTGGCAGAAAAGTATTCTAGAACCTCTAGAGACTGGACAAGTCAGTTTCATTGTAAAGGAGAGAGAAAAAAACACAATGTGCACATTTCACATAATACTATACACTATAAAAAATACAGGATGAGTAACTTTATGAATAACCAGTGTGTTCTGCCATTTCAGGGTTCTGATCCCCAAGGACCTCTCGAGCTTCGCTCTCGAGGTCAGAGGGAATCAGAACCACTCTGTGGCAGAACACAATGGCTGTACAAATTTGCCCATCCAGTATTCTCTATATATATTTCTATTCAAAAGAAAGACAGGCAGGGAACAACTATGATTCATTGTTGTAAACTATAAGAGAAAACTGGTGTAGGATGTCCTCTTTTAATCTGAAAAACTTTAAAATCTGAACACAGTGAGGAAAATTAGTTTCAACGAACTGTAAGAAATAACATTGTCAAGTCTCATCATACTTCAGATTCTCACTGCCTTAACATGGATTGAAATGTATAACATGCTTTTGTCACCATGATATGATTGTATTACATTTGATAACAATTTTATTTTTCAAGCACACATGATAGAATTCAGTGCAAGAGTCATGAAATGCTACCTCAGAAAAAATGGCCAACGACTCCGAGTGGAGGGAGCAAAAAGTCGGGCATTTTTTCTGGGGTGGCTTGTAAAATAAAATGTATTGCTTTTTGCACAAGACACATTTGTATGGGTCTCATCCTATATGGTGGACTTGTGGGAGGGCTGCAAAGTTTTTCTAGCTCGTCTTATTATTTTATCTTATGCAGTCACAGCCGGTGGCCGATCTCTTTCTTTTACTACTGTAAAAGTGAGCAGAATTATAGAAACAGTTAAAATGCATAAAATACAGTCCTACTTAGATTGATTCCTATGTCAACTAACTCAGCTGGAAGGAAAAGCTTGTTTAAATAAAAAAAAATTCAGCTCCTTTTTAAAGACATTTACTGATGAAGCTTCTCTTAAAGAATGAGGGAGTGAATTCCACAGGATAGGTGCCATAAAGAAAAAGGCACGAACGCATGATGATTTTAAATAGACCCTGGGAATTACCAGAAGACCCTCATCAGCTGAATATAGGGGACAGGATGTGTGGTAGGACCATAGGAGGTCTTGCAGGTGCCCAGGCCCCAGTCCATGCCAGGCCTTATAGGTTGGCAAACTGACCTTGACGGTGATCCACTACCTAACAGGCAGCCAGTGCAGAGAGCACAGCACAGATGTAATGTAAGATGATCTTGAAAGACCGGTCAACAACTTGCTGCCACATTCTGTACCAGCTGCAGGTGGCAAAGATCAGCCCCCGATAGTCCCAGGTAAAGGGCATTGCAGAAATCCAGCCATGACGTCAGGAAGGCATGGACTAGCGATGGCAGATCACCAGGGGGTATCAGGTGTTTAAGACTGACAATGTTTCTAAGATGGTAGAAAGCACTCTGGACCACAACCGACATCTGAGATTCAAGTGTTAGGCCGCAGACCAGTACAACACCATGATTTCTCACCTTGACAGAGATGAGCAACTGGGAGTCCCTGAGCCTAAGCCCAGACACTCAACCAGGTTGTGCACTCACCCTTGGGTTACCAGGTTCCACCACTAGTACTTCAGTCTTATCTGGATTTAACCTCAGCCAATTGGCCCTCATCCAGTCTTGGATCTCAGCAAGGCACTGATTGAACAACGAGACTGCATCCCGCTGTTCGGACGCAAAAGACAGGTATAGCTGAGTATCATCAGCATAGCAGTGAAAACTCAGCCCATACCATTTTATAATGTCACCTAGTGGTACCAAATACAATGTGAACAACATGGGGGACAAAATGGAGCACTGTGGGACCCCATATGGCAGAGGAAAATGTCCCTAACACCACCGTCTGCATCCTGCCAGTGAGGAAAGAGTGGAACCAGTTGAGGACTGTACCAGCCAGTCCACAACAGACCTACAGGCACTCCAACAGCACCCCATAGTCCACAGTGTCAAACGCAGCTGTGAGAGCAAGGAAAATAAGAATGGAGCATCTTCCTCCATCCCTTGCCACCAGAAGATCATTAAGCACCTGAACCAGGGCAGTCTCAGTACTGTGCCTTTTCCTAAAACCTGACTGGCAAGGGCCATAGGTGTTGTGAGTTGATAAATGAGCTTTCAGTTGAAGGGCCACCACTGTCTCAATAACCTTTCCCACAAAGAGGAGGTTAGAGATAGGTCTGTAGTTAGCTAGGCAATCCAGGTCTAATTAATCTTTTTCAGGAGTGGTCATACCACTGTATCCTTCAGTGGCCCCGGAAAGACCCTTCTCACTAGAAAGAACTGGACTATCCCAGCCAGGACTGGTCCAATGACATCAACACACTCTACAAGAAGGTGGGATGGAACTGGATCCAAACTACAGTAGGTGGGCCTCACCTCCTGGATGACATTCACAACATTCATGACCACCATCTGGTTGAAGTCAAACCAGACAGACTGAATGCCCATGACCCCAGGCCCATCACTGCATGCCCTAATAGAGGGCATCTAGATCCCTGATCTGATGAAGGCGATGTTATCAGCACAAAATAGAGCAAACTCATCACACCTAGATTATTAAAAGGCTCTTACAGATTGAAGACAGGCAAGATTACATAGCCTGTCGATGGTCCAGAAGAGCTGAGTGGGTCTGTTTATGGCTGCAGCAATCTTCTTGGACAGGAACTCTGCCTTCTTATACTCACCAGTTCATGCTGACAAACCTCAAATCTGTCAGCACAGCACAACCTCTCATTGCTCCAAAAAGTGAATGCTCCTCCAAACTCCAGGTCAGCAATCCAATGTTCTCCCACAGCCAGCACCATCTCCTGGGATCACAGATTCCTGCTGTCATCCGATAATTACAGATCGGATGAAAGCATACCTACCCTTTAAGTGTGTGAAAGGCAAGGTTTGGTACATAGACATTCAAATCACAACACAATTAAACAAGTTACATCACTTGAACTATGAGGCACTTAAGCAGAAGGTGTTTGCAGATTTATATAGGTGAAGTTCACTACCCTTGACATTTCGGCACTCATGAGAATACAGAGCTCACTCTGCAGGAGTGAGAATATTTCCCATACCATATTCCTGCCCATCGTGTATCATATATATATAATATTATTCATTGCATGCATAAGTTAGGATTGATAGCACAGTGACAAAAGTATGGAAACATGACGTTAGGGTTACCACCACTACCACCTCACCTCCACTTCCCTTCCACCCTCCACACACCAACTGACATCAGGATATGCCATGGGGTCATCAGGCCCAACTCTCACCCCATTCCATGTGTAAACAAGCTGACATGCTACAGTATAGGAGAATAGGGTGAGAATTAAGCCTAATGACCCCATGGCACACCCTGACGTCTGTTGGTGTGTGGAGGGTGATGGGGGGGTAGGGGTAGTAACCTTAACATCACATTTCCATACTTTTGTCACTGTGATATCAACCATTACTGATGCATTAATGAGGTTTTTTGCAATTAATTTCCATTCTTTTTTAGAAAGAGTAATGTAACTGCAAAAGTACTATGGGGGACCCAATTTTTAAAAAAGGTATTTCTAGGGATCCTAGAAAAAAAAATGATGGCACCATTGTGTTCCTCAGGCCCCATTTAGGTACACACAGCTGTCAGTATTTACCTAGGGGCAGTAGAATTTGAATTACAGACATTTTTCTTCACCTCTAACTGAAACAAGATGGCTGCAGCATGACAGTAAAAGGGCCATTTACAAAAGTAAAATGTACTGGCGGCAGCTTTCGTGAGGCACATATATATTTTTCCCATTGACTATAATGGGAAAATTAAAATTTGAGTAACTTTTGAATGCATTAATATTTTTCCACAAATCTTCAAAAGGCACATCAGTGACCCAGACTGCATCTTCCCTGAATATTTCAGACCAGACAGACAAATCATTTGGTCTGTAGCCCCAAATAAAAAAACGCACAAAACTCCAGTTTTTGTGCATTTTTAGGCACTCCACAGCTCCACAATCGCTCATCCGACCATTATGCAACTTACCAGATCCAGAGACCTATGGTTCCACAATGTGCCTGCAAAATTTCAGGCAAATCCATTATACAGTTGTAAAGTTATTAAAGTGCAACATTTGGGTTTAACATAGAAGTGGCCGGGCAACCCTAACTGTAGCAGCACTACTGTGCAGTTTTCTCTCTCTCTCACTATATATATATATATATATATATATATATATATATATATATAGATAGATAGATAGATATATAGCTTAGCACGATAGCACAACTATATTTAGGGTTGAGTAGGTGTTTAATATTAAACCCAAATATTTGCACTTTAATAATATCACAGCTGTTTAACGGATTTGCATGAAAGTTTGCATGTTCTGTCTCCTAGGGTAGATCTCTGAATGTGCAAAGTTTCATTCCAGTCAGATGTGTGGATCCTGAGATCTGAATAGTACAAATAGTGAATTTTCGGGGGGGGGTCTGTTTTTTGGGTCACACCTGTAGCGCCTAGATGGTTTGGAATTTTTCTGAAATGTTCAGGGTAGAAAACAGCTGGCCCACAGGTGTGCCTTTTGCTGGTTTGGTGAAAAAACAGTAACCTGTTCCAAAATTTGTACATTTTAAAATTTTGGGTTCTGAACATGCTCAGTAAGCACTTCAAAATAACTGTATGAAGCAAAAAAAAAATATTTTTTTGTATGGATCCAGTTCTTTTTTCGCGAGGGACTCCATTAGGTTGATTCTGCACTTCACTAATGGAGAAATGACAGAGAAATGTTTTTTTTTTTTTGTGACTTGCTTCCAGTGTGAACATTTTCATATGAACAAAAATATCATATAAATATTTTCATATTAATTGGCATTTCCCATATTTATGTAATCTTTCCCTGGTGTCTAGTGGCGCCCCCATACTCCAGTCATCATCCCCTTAATTATTTGTTACCTGCTGTCTAGTGGCACCTCCCACCCTCCGATTGCTGTCCCCATAATTATTTAATCATTCCCTGGTGTCTAGTGGTGCCCCCCACCCACTGATTGCTGTCCCTCTAATTATGAAATCTTTCCCTGGTGTCTAGTGGAACCCCACCCCCAGCCTCCAATTAATGTCCAGATAATGTTTACTATTTCCTGGTGTCTAGTGGCACCCCATCCTCCAGTTGCCATCCCTGTTCAGATTTCTTGTTCTGGTGTCTAGTGGCACCCCACCCTCCAATTGCCATCCTTTCTGAAATAAAGAAACAATCCTTCAATTTCTTTTTTTTTAAAACCTGTAAAAAGAAAATGGCCATTCACAGATCCAATCCCCCCTGACCTCCCACTCAACACTGACCACCCCCACCCCCCCATACATCCTCACTCACCCGAACAGGTCCCAGGGTGAAGATCCACTCTCCGATGGAAGACATATCTTGCTGCTGGAAATGCTGACTGCTATATGAGAAAGTAATGTAAGTGCTGTTCAATGTCTTTCAATGGTATTTTCAACTTTGATGCATAACTTTGCCATTTTTGCATTCTTTTTCACTAAATTTGGAACATGCCTTTTGACACCCCACTTCATAAACAATGGCAGTGGAATTCCACAAATCCGGTATGAAAGGCAGTTTCACAGTTGCTTTGTGAAATCACCTGTCAGGTGGAATTTCAACATTTCCACCACCCTTGTTCATGAGGTGAGGTCATAAAAAGGCTATGTTCAAAATTTGGGGTCAAAATATGTAACGATGTCAAAGTTATGTGCATACAGTACACTGAAATTTTACTAAGCTCACTCGTAATTTTGTTAATTTTAAATATTTTAACCCCAAATTTTCAACATAGCCATTTCTTTACACCACCTCATGAATGTGACAGCTGTCATTTTTTAAATCTTTGCCAAAATGTATTTTTGTGGCTGTGGTATGGAATGACATTGTGGTGGTGCGGAATCATGTTTCGGCTCAGATTTTAAAATTTTCAGTACCAGGTACATGACATGGGGTAATAAGAAGGCTATGTTGACAATTTGGTTGCTGTTGCCCTACAAATGGAAGTGTAGGGCACAGAAGGTCCTGCACTTCCGTAGCAACATTTATAGGTATATACGAATCTATGGAATGATGGGAACATAGTGCCCGGAGGGCCCTGCACTCCCACAGGCAAATAAGGATACAATTGCATTATGTGAAAAAGTGTGGATGGATGGGATTGCAGGGCCTGGAGAGCCCTGTGCTCCCACAGACAAATAAGGATATGATTATACTATCTCAAAAAGTAAGGAAACCCAACTCTTCATTAATGCATCATTTGGGGGTAAGACTACAGCAACAAAAGTAGGAAAATGTGATTTTAGGGTTTCCAACTCTAAACCCACACCTGTGGCAACTCAGGGGTGGAGTCTTCCTTGAGTTTGTCAACCCTAAAGCTCACTCCATTGTGGTAGCAAGAAGGCTCAGATGTGATGGACACAGGTGTGCATGCTTCAGGAGTGCATACAGTAGGGTGGGCTTTAGGGTTGACAACCCCAAGGAAGATTCAACCCCTGATTTGCTCCAAGTATGGGAGGGTAGGGTTGGAAACCCTAAAATCACATTTCCCTACTTCCCCCAAAATGGTGCATTAATGGATGGTTTTGCAAAGGATAGATAGATAGATAGATAGATAGATAGATAGATAGATAGATACAGACAGACAGACAGATAGTAAGTATTTACAAAAACTGTGTTAATGCATCAGTAAGGGGTAAACTTAATCCACAAATGTAGGGAAATGTGGCATTAGGGTTCAACCCTAACTCACCACTCCCACCCCTAAGCAGCAAAAGGACAAGATCACACAAACAGCTACAGCCAGCCATCTTCAGCTAAGACAAACAACATACAATTGTTTCCAGATGACACAGATACAGTAACTTTGTGGATTTTTATCTGCAGCATGCACACTGCAAGACATACACACACTCACTTGTTGCTGCAGATAGAAATCCACAATACTCAAATCACAACACTGCTTCTGTGTACAGAAGCACAGGCCCCTGCAGCAAGATACAAATCCACAACATCCAAATTACAAGAGTTCTTTTGACTACAGACAAGCAGGCACCTATGGGACCACAATTCTGTACCCATATGTACTCATGGACACTATAAGACACACACACAACTGATGGGCCTACACTTCTGCAGCTGCAAGTATAAGACATACACACCAGTTTCTGGCTGCAGAAGTGCAGATGCTATAAAATCCATGATACCAAAATTGCAGCATTACTTCTGTCTGCAGAAGTGAAGGCCCCTGAGGGTCCAGCATCTCTTCAGCCACAAGTGTAAGACATACACACCAACTTCTGGCTCCAGAAGGGCAGGCCTCTCTGGGGCCTGCAGTTATGCAGACAGAAGTACCATTCCAATGTGGATATCATGGTTTCAACAGAAGATCTAGAAATTCCTAAAGTGAGTAGCAGTTTTTTCACTTATGCAGCTGCATTTAGAAAATCATGCACTAGCAGATCATGCTATCTTGAGAGGTATGTTGTACAGTGTGCATGAATACCTCTAACTGCAGAGGTGCAGGCCCCATGGGTCCTTCTGTCTGCAAATATGCAAGCCCCCTTGTAGCCTGTGCTTCTATAGCCACATGTACTCATGCATGCTGTACGAAATACACACACAGGTGTAGTTACACAAGCACAAGCCCCTATGGGGCCTGTGCTTATGCAGCCACTGATACAAATCCACAAAGGTAGCACATCAGTGCAGCTGCATTTGTGTTATCTGGAAACAGTTGTATGTTGCTTGTCTTACCTGATGATGGCTGTCTGTGGTTGCTTGTGTGGTCTTATCCTTTTGCTGCTTGAGGATGAGGGTGGGGAGTTAGGGTTGGAAACCCTAATGACCACATTTCCTTACTTTGTGGCATTAAGTTTAACCCTAATGGTGCATTAATGCAGTTTTCTTAAATAATTTCCTTTCTTTTTTAAATAGTGGAACTGTGTCCTCATTCATGCAGGTCCCAAAGAAAGACTCTGTCCACCTATGAAAGTGCAGAGACCTACAGGCCCTGCACTTCTGTGCAGCAACGGATGTCAAGTATTCATGGGTCTGTCTGGTGGGCTGCACTTCTATATGGCTGCAGATACAGATGCACAGGGCAAAAAGTTCATCTCTCAGCCAAATGACAGTGCTGTCTGGCACCCATGGGTGCAGAAGTGCAGACCCCAATGTCAAGAGTTCTCTTTACTATATGGTAATTGGACTCATGCAGGTAACCATGCACTTTCCCTTCACAGGGTTGGAGTGGTATCACATGACAGCACTGTTCCCCCAGCTTCCAGCCATTCAGCAGGGTCATTGAGTTAGCCCCTCAGACTGGCTCACTGGCATGGGATCACAAAGCATTACCCACTGGGGTAATGACAAGTACTACACACAACGTTTCTTCTTTTTTTTATTTTGACCTCAAATTTTCAAGATAACCATTTTATGACTCCCCCTTATAAACTTGACATGTGACAGTTATAGAATACTGACCAAAATGTCATTTTGCACCACAAGTGTGAAAACACATCTTATCCAGGATTTGAAAAATGACACGTCAAATTCATAAGGTGGTGTGAAAAAATGGTTATGTTGAAAGTTTGGAGTCAAAATACTGAAAATTAGAGGAGTTATGAGTGAATGTTAAAATGCTTTGATGTTCACTGATAACTTGGTCATTTTATCATCTTTTTTCTTATGACCCCACCTCATGGATGTGGTAAGAAAATGTTCAAATGCCACCTGAAACATGATTTTGCAGAGCAACTATGAAATCACCTTTTGGGACATATTGAAAAATTTCACCTACCTTGTTCATGAGGAGAGGTCACAAAAACGCCATACTGAATGTGTTGGGACGAATGTTAAAAATTAGCAAAGTTATGGGTAAACATTGAAACATTTCAATGTTCACGCATAACTTGGTCATTTTACCATATTTTTACACCAGATTTCCAACATAGCCTTCTTATGACCCCACCTCATGAACCTGATAGGTGAAGGTTTACTAATCCTTCCCAAAAGGTTATTTTTGCACCATGGCTGAGAAGTCAGCTTTCTAGATGGATTTGAAAAATCCCACCTACCTTGCTCATCAGGTTATGTTCCAAAAGACTATGTTGAAAGCTTGGTGGAAAAATGTTAAAAATTATCAACGTTACGAATGAACGTTGAAATATTTTAATATTCACTCATAACTTGGTTATTTTACCATATTTGTACACTATATGTTCAACATAGCCTTCTTATAACTCCACCTTAAGACCCCGACTGGTGAGAATGTTCAAATCCTTCTCAAAAGGTGATTTTGTGCAGTGACTGCAAAATCACCTTCTGAGATGGATTTGAAAAATTCCATCCACCTTGTTCATGAGGTAGGGTCCAAAAAAGGCCATGTTGAAAATTTGGTGTAAAAATATTAAAAAATGACAACTTTATAAGTAAAAGTTCAAGACCCACTGAAATACATTAAAACAGATGTACCTTATCTTCTCATATCACAGTTTCTGGTTCCAGCAGCAAGACATCTTTTCAGTTGAAGAGTGGATCTACACTGTGGGACACTTTTAGGTGAGTGAGGGTGTGTGGGGGTGTAGGGTGGTGGGTGCTGAGTGAGGGTATTGGGGTGGATGGGTGGTGGTGTGGGAGTCAGATCAGTGAGGGACCATTTCTTCATTTTAGTGTGACAAAAAAATAAAAGACATTGAAAGACTGTTCTCTTTTTTTGAGGAATGTATTTATATTTCTGGATCTGACACTGGGTTATTGGGCTCCCCAGTGCCAGCCTATATTGCATAATGGCACCAGTGGAGGGCACTCCAGCATTACCACCTGTACATAGGAGGGGGGGCATGTGAGCTGGAGGGAGTAGTGGGCAAGTGATACTGCGGGTGGGCACTCTGGTCCACTTTTATAAAATGAAATGTGTACGTACAACAGATCAGGGAAGAATGAGGTAGGGATGGCTGAGCTGGGAGGGAGAGAGAATAGGAAATAAAACATAGATAGATAGACACAGACAGACAGACAGACACTTCATTTTTAATTTTTATACTTGTAAGCTAATGGGCATATTCATTAGTGGAGGTTAAGCATAAAACAATAAAATGACAGTCAAATACAAAAAGCAGGTACAAGGCAAATACAATACAATTAATAGGAGTCAAAGAATGTACAGTTCATTTTTGAGCATAAATAATCCTTAAGTAGAATTTTTTTTGTATTATCTTTTTTATTGATTCCGTAAAGATACACAGGTACAGTATTAAAAAGACAAATTGCAGGCCAGGCCAAATACAACAGTACTAGATAACCATCCTAATTGGTCTGAAGGTCCTGGAGAGACCACCGCTAAATTGTATCTGTATCATGTTATAGATTACATAGAGTGTTATAAATTCATAAGAACCCAGAACTAGTAAAAAATAAAAATAAAAATGCAAATGGGTCATCTGAAATATTTGATGTTTGACACCTACAGAAAAATGACAGGTGAATAATGGCTTGCTATATAACAGCACAGTATACAAGGTAGTCAGTTCTATGGCTGTGAGTAGGTGCCAATGGGGAGATCCCCTCCAACCTATGCCCCCGGAGAAAAAGGATCCCCACCATCACCTGCTAAATGCACCTACACCACCCCTTCGCGTAATGTATGGGCTTCCAGTGGAGACAAATGTAACTACCCAGTCCCCTGGGGTTACTAGAATCCTATCAGTATTAGTGCTAGAAAGGTAGCAGGCAGCTAGTAGGGAGCTCATTAGGGGCTCCTTACATAATGACATCATTGTTTACTCAGCTAGCCTGAGGGAAGAATGATTAAGTCATTCGGAACTCTCATAGCAGCATAAGCCACACTGTGTAGACAGCTACTCTGGTGAGCTTAGAATGCTCAGTTGGTAGTTGTCAGTTGTTCAGTGAGGAGGTGAGAGTGGCAGAAGTACTGCCAATGAGCTTTGAGGTGAAGGTCCAGCATTTCTCAGCCTAGTGGAGTGCCATTTCCAGCTTCCATTGAAGTGGTGGAGACCAGTGATACAGCAGGATTTCCTGATTTCTACTCCCAGTGACCGGAAGGAACTGCTTGTTCTCAGTGGACTCAATGGGCAATCCCCTGAAGGTTCTGTGTGTGTTTCAACTACCTTGAAAAGGACTTTGAGAGACTCTTTGATCTGCTACCCAGGAGAATGCCTTTTTCTTTTGTTATTCCATGCCGAGTGGATGGGACAACCAGTTGTGAGTATTGTTCTAGGAGACCAGATCTCAACATAATTTAGGGGAATCGTTAGTCTGGGATGTGTGTGTGTGTGCCCATAGATAAGGCTGGATTGCACCTGTAAGTACCTCTAGTTCACCCAAGTGAGTCAATTTTCTGTTAAACTGTTCACCCAAGTGAGTGCAGTTTGTTCATTGATTACCCCAGTTTGTGACGAAGTTAAAGTGTGGGACCTCTAGCATTTCAGTGAGAAATGGGGGTTTCAATGGTGTAACCCTGAAGAATGGCAGAGACTGTCGGCTGGGGCCAGGGGTGGGAGGAACGCCATCTAAGTGTTTATGAGGCAGGGCTTCCTGGTTCGTGAAGGGCACCAGTTATACCTGAGCAAGGACCAAGCTGCAGGTTTAGGTGTGTGGCTGAGTTTCACAAAATTGCACTTATGTTTGAAGAAGAGTTCTGAGTGTGTGGCTTAGACTCACTATGTACACTCATGGGAGGAAAATGTCCAGGTGCATGGCCAGGTGTCCACTAGCTGGGCCATTTATGAAATTGGGAAGAAGATGTTCTGTTGTGTGTTTAGGAACTGTACTGCATGCAAGGAGAGTTTGTGAAATGTACCTGTTCTGCCCAGACTGACCCTTGGGGGTCCACTTCTGCTTTAAGTTTCCATCTGTTGAATAAAGCCATACTGCAAAATCCATTACTGTTCTGGATTATTGCTTCTAGTTGTTGTTACTGGGGCCCCCTCAGCAGTTTAGATCTAGCATATGCCTAGCAGCCTCTACCCAGGACCTGGGTTGTAAAGTTTACACAAGGTTGATGTTGTTTTGTTTCTGAACCCCTACCCCTCTCTTCCTCTAGAAAATGAGCCAGGTATATGTCCTAATGCTAAGGGTGGTACCAACCTTTTGTAAAGTAAATGGTATGTCAGTATGTGGGTACCAGTGTTCCAGATTTTAATGGGGGGTGTGCTAACTAGTTAAAAAGTGGCCTGGTGGTTACACAAAGAATTCAAAAATGGTTCCCAGATCATGGGGAAGCGTTCATCTTACCCTTCAAAACAAATGAAAGGCGCTCCAGGGCTAGGGTTTGTATAGACAGCACTCTCCATTGAATAGCTGTGGGGGGATTACATAACACCCAGGTGTTCATGATACATTGGCATGCCAAGATTAATAGGACTTGGATCCATCTGCAGAATAACTCCCAGCCCTCTGGGTATGCTGACTGAGCAGCGACGATTTTATGGCAAACTACATTACAGCAGCAATTCGATGTTGCCACTGTAATGTACCCGCAGGACTGCAGCACACTGCTTTCTCCTGGTATAGCACCCCTCCCCGAATCAACTTCAACTCAGCATTGATAATCCTAAAGTCAGGAGAGTACAGGAGGCAGAGCCTCCTGCATGGGGGATTCCAGACAGTCTACCTGATGGATTTATGCCAACTGCATTCTGCGGTTGACATAAATCCATCGCTGTAATATCAGTCAACAAAATTATTTTCTAACCAACATCATAGACCCAGCCCTCTGCACCCATGTCCTCCATTACAAGGAGTAAAGCTACTGGGGTCACTGGTATCTGCCTCCCCACCATATGTGAAAGCTTTCATGCCACAGTTTCCCAAAAGGCCAGCAGAACAGGGCATGTCCAGAAATAATGCATAGAAGTGCCGGGGGCCTCATGACACCTGTCACACATCCGGGAGATCGTGGGGTGATATTTGTGTATCATTATTACTGGGGGACAATATAGCCTATTATAGCCTAGGTGCCAGCGTGGCTCAGTTGGTAGCACATCAACCTCTGGACCAGAAGGTCGTGGGTTCTCGTCACACACCGGGATGAATTTGCACCTAAAAATCGCTGGCATCTGAGTGCAGTATTGGGGGGGTGCTGTACTGCTGGGGTGTGCCTTCCTTCGGATGAGACATTAAACTGAGGTCCCTTCTGCCCATCCTGGTGTTGTCCTGGTAGGCGTCCAGGTGGAAGCAAAAGAACCCAGGGTACTCTTCGTAAAGAGCAGGGAACATTCCCGGTGTTCTGGCCAACATTCCCCTTTCCATAAACCGGTTCATGCAATTATCCAGGCTGTATGTGGGTGATGATATGTGATATGGCCGCCACCACACATTTAGTCACTTCACTACCAGTCTAGCATTGCTTGTAAAGTGCTTTGGGATACTGTGTATGAAAAGCGCTATATAAATTCTTCCTCTCTTCTTCCTCTTCTCTCTTCCTCTTTCTCTTCTTCTTCTTCTTCTTTCTTCATTTAAATTGGGATTCCTTGTAATGATTACAAAGTAGGACCCCCATGTGTGATTGCAGCAGCAGTCCCCAATCCTCCTCCCCAATGGGGGCCCCAGGGTCTCTCTCCCATAACAACTTTGTTTTAGCCATGGTGTCAGGGTAAAAGCATCTACCCGGGTGCACTACCTTATGGACACATCCCTTAGGGTCTATCTTGGCCAGCTATACTAGCTGTTCAATTTGGGCCAATAGGAATGCAGCAACCTGCTCTCTACCTAACCCCTTTCCAAATGTCTGCACTTGTAGGTAATGGAAAATAAAGGAATGCTGGAGCCCAGTGGCCCCCCAGAAGTCAGCAAAAGGGAAAATCCCTTCCCAGGTATACAGATTACTTACATAAGAAATACCCCTAGCTTCCCATTCACTGAATCCTTCATCTGAAAACCCGGGCAGAAAAAAAGAGTTCTGGGTCATCAGCACTAACAACGTTTCTCCATTCAGAACACCTCTGCGGTGCCTCAGAAGACCCCATTCCTCCAAGGTCCAGCTCACCAGCGGATTAGGCGGTTTCTGTCTAGCACAGGCCTGCTATCCACGTATGGCAAGATAAATGGATAGGCATGTCCAGTGCTACCTTCCTCCTCCAAATCCATCCAACTGGCCTCAGGTGGTCAATGTACCCAGTCTTGTATATATCAGCATTGTGTTGCCACATAATAACTTTTCAGATCTGGTAAATTTAGTCCCCCTTTAGGAGTGTCCACTTTAAGGCACTGCAGGCTCATATGAGGAAGTTTTTTCTGCCAAAGAAAAGCAGAAAAGGCCGCTTCCAGACTTGTCAAATCCCCTTTGGTGATACCCATCGGGAGCATCTGAATGGTGTACAGCAGCCTAAGAAAGATTTCCATTTTAATTAAGTTAAGCCGTCACAACCACGAGATTGGCAGCGCCCTGCAGTGAGTCAGGTCATGCAGGACCACTGTAATAAGTGGTGTATAATTTAATAGATGAAGAGAGTTGAGGTTCTTGCCCCTTTGAATCCCTAAATATTTAAAAGACCCGCCAACCAACCATAATTCCCCCGACTGCCCAAGGGAAAGCAGTTCCTATTTATTTAAATTAAGCTTATAACCGGAGAAGGAGGAAAATTCCTCAGTGACCCAAAGCAATGCTGGCATAGATTGGGCCGGGTCTGTAACATAAAGCATCAAGTTGTCTGCATATCAAGTAAGTTTATGAGGTTTCCCCGAATGACCCAAGACCCCCTTAATATTTAAGTCCTCCCTAATTCAGATCGCCAGGGCTCTACAGCCAGTGTGAAAGGTAGAGGGGAAAGTGGGCACTCCTGCCTCATTCCCCTATAAAGAGGAAATCTGTCTGTAAGGGAAGCCTTGACCAATATCTGTGCCACTAGGGCCACATACAAGGCCTGAACCTTGCCCACAAGGTCTTCTCCCAGCCAAACCTCCGCATGACCTCAAAGAAGTAGTCCCACTCTATATGGTTGAACGCCATCTCAGCATCCATGGACAGCACATAGATATGTCCCAGATGCTGAGAGACCCACCATATCACATTTAGAAGTTTACATACATTGTGCTAGGGTAGACGCCATGCACAAAACCATTCTAGCCCAGGTGAACCAAGCTTGGGAGCAACTGCTCTAGATGACCCACCAGAACCTTTGCTATGATCTTCAAATCACAGTTCAGCAAGGAGATAGGGCGGTATGAGACACAATCACTTTGCTCTTTAACAAGTTTTAATAGCAGGCATATGATCGCTTCATAACATGTGACTGGAAGTGCCCCCTCCCCCTCCCCCTCACCTCCCTTATTACCTCCTATAAGGGTTCCACTAAGGAATCCACTAGTTCCTTGTAATACTCAGTGGTGAACCCACTGGGCCCACAAGCCTTCCCCCATTTAAGTCCAGTGATAGCCTTGCGGATTTCCTTCCTCATGATTTCAGAACCCAGTGTCTCCTGCTGTTCAGTCCTGAGCTGAGGCAAGGTCATCCCCTCCAGAATTCTGTATGCTGCCACACGTTCCACGTACATTCTGCTGTACATAATTGTCTATAGAGCTGTTGGAACACTTCCCTGAGCTGCCTCTTATCCCTCACCAGGTTTCTCTGCCTTGTTTTTATAACTTGGATGTGTGTTGGGCCTCCCCTCCCCCTATTGAGTCTGACCAGTAAAGGTCCTGGCTTATTGCCCTTCCTGGCAAATAACCAGGATGCATGGGCCTCCACCGTCAAGAACAAATTAAGTGCCTCTTTAATGGTATTAAGCAAGCATTGGGCCTCCCCATTTTCCCTGTGGCTACTTGCCACACCAGGTCTTTAAGCTGGACCTCCAAAGCAACCCACTTCTGATGTTTTTTTACTTTTGTACATAGCAACATATTTAATAATAGCCCCCATCGTGAACGCCTTTCCAGCATCCCAATACACCTTCAAGCTCAGAGCTGACCCATAGTTCATCATCTTTGTAAAACTGCCACTGTTCCTTAAGACAGGCCCGTAAGTCCTGCCTCACAAGCAGGTATGTTGGGAACTTCCAAGGAGGTGGACCATACAACTTCTCTGCCTCTGCTAGGGTGAGAGCCAACATGACATAGTCCAACACACCTTTACCAGAAGATAGTACTGCACACGAGGTAGATAAATATAGTC
This sequence comes from Neoceratodus forsteri, assembly GCA_016271365.2. NCBI lineage: Eukaryota > Metazoa > Chordata > Ceratodontiformes > Ceratodontidae > Neoceratodus > Neoceratodus forsteri. The sequence goes on along the minus strand of CM028135.1, from coordinate 454,601,711 downwards.
CAACCTAGACCAGGTTTTATGGGGGTTAGAATAGAAGGTCTATTCTTTTGCCCCTGGATTAGCTGTACGCCACCCATCCTCCAAGTCCAGGTCATTGATTCCCAGCTTCCATTGTTGCATGGAGTGTTGATGATGACCCTTCCCAGCAGAGTGGTCTAGTGCAGGATACATGATTGTATTAAGATCTCCACCCAAAATGAGTCCTGGGAACTGCTCCCGTGTAATGATATCCAAAATAGATAGATAAAATGTTGGATCAAACATGGCTGGGACATATATGCTTGCAAATGTGACCAATTCCCCATACAGTTCCCCTTCCAGAAAAATATATCGCCCCTCTCGGGGGTCCGCCACTACCCGGCAAACCTGCAAGGGAAGATTCCGGTGAACAAGAATGGCAGCACCCCCCTTATTTGAAGAATAGAAAGCTGTCTGGCAGATCCCAACCCACTTCTGAACTAACTTACAGTGCTTCTTATCATTAAGATATGTTTTCTGAGCTGGCCCAGTGGCTCTGAGGGTTGAGGTGCTGGACGCCACACCTCACACCACGCCGGCAACCCAGGTTCAGGAATGAGCGCGGGCACTGGGGGTTGGCAGGGGAGGGAGAGGATCAAGCATCTGTAGGACTGCTCTCCTCTCCCTGGGAGGGATCCAGGGCTTCTCTGGCACAGAACAGATCCCCAGTGGAGACCAGAAGTATTACAAGAGTAGGAGTAAAATACATGGGAGGAGCGTGGTGGACGTCTACGGTGGCCATGCTGATGTCAGTGCATGACTGTGCTCCTGGGGGACATTGTATAAGGAAAAATCTCTGGCCGGGGATAGGTGAAGGCACCTCCTGCATGTCCCGATCACACTCCAGCCATCAGGCTCTCTCTCTCTCCAGGGCCACCCCCCAACTCCAGCCCGGCACATTTGTCTATAGATAGAGCACCTGGGCGTAGGCAGTCCCACCCAAGGGGGCTCAGAGCCAGGGAATCTGCTGGGCTGGGTCAGCCTGGTAGAGAGAGGAGCTTCAGACTGGGAGGTAGAATTGAAGGCTCCAGGGGGTACTTAAAATAAAATAAAAGATTTGTTTCCTGGAGCAGCAAAATTTGGGCATGTTATTGTTTAAGGGCCATAAGTAGTAGTAGTAAAACGCTTTATTTTTATACAGGATGATGTCACAGGCACCATTAGTACCAATTTGGAACTGTTTACAAGGTGTTCCTGTAAACATTTTGTTGCTACAAGGATATTACTTGACAATAAAATTCATGCATGTAATACTCAATTACAAATAGTCTAAGAAGAAACACATACATACAAAGTTACAGTCCATACAAGTTACCCATATTTATATTTACTAAACTAACTCGTTTTCATATTCATTAGCATGTGCAGTCTATTGTTACACTCTAATACACAGCCTATTTTAGTTAAAATACATTCAAAATGCAATCAATAGGAGTTTCTACTAAAATGACAGTATACACCCTTGCTATTAAAGTTTACTGTTATTGACAATTTTTACATCCAGTTGTTTAACTAGTTCTTAGTTTATCACGAAACAGTTTAGTTTTCAGTTCCAACTCATTTTCATGACTACTGAAATAGCTCCAGTACTTAGCAACTCGGTTTGGGGAGACCACATTGCCATATTTATTGTTAACTTTTAAGGTTTGATAATGAGAACTACTATTATTCCTCAAGTTATATGTAGTATCTTTTTTTAATTAGTTTATCTATTAAATATCCTGGTGAATTATTTTTGATGTACTCTGAATTAAGCAAAACCACCTAATTTTTCTTTTACTTTCTAAATCTAACCAATTCCATTTTTTATACATAATGCAGTGATTTGTAGTGAAATCACATTGTCGAACAAATCTAGCTATTCAGTTGTATAGTTTTTCTATTTTTAACAGCAATGTTTTATTTGCTAGACCATATGTGATCTCCATAATCTATATGGGGATCAAAAGTTCATTTGCTACTGACTGACACATCCCAAAGTTTAAGCAATGTCATGATCTCTGAAAAGCTCCAATTCTTGTATCTAAATCCAATCCTTAGTCTTCTTAATCGGAAATGAAAATCCCTTCACATTCCAGGAGATAACTGTTACCTGTTTACCAGAACCTATTTGGGCTATTAAGGAAGAGATTGCCTAAGGACGCGCCACACAGCCACTAATTTACTGACACACATCATAATTAAGATACAGTAAAAACAAAACAAGGGACCTTGGTATAATACAAAAAAACAATAATCAAGCAGTAAAACATGTAAAACCAGAACAAGTGGCCCCCTTCCCATTCCCATCATTATCAACATGAATAATGATAAACAGTATTACTCAATAGATCGTGAAATTCACCCTCTGATGTATAACACAGAACATACCCATGCAGTAAAATGAGCTCCCCTTCCCCCAATCCCCCAGAACCATTTATAATCCCACAAGCATACCCAGACTGAGGATGAAGACCAACCCACAAGGAGAGCACCCCTAACGATCCTCCCCATCTACCTAGCTAGGTAGGTGCCAGTGCCATCCCCAATCTGGCAATTCACCCACTCAACCCAAGTGGAAAAAAAAGACCCTTTAACAGCTGTCCATCCAGTACCCATTATGCTGCTGGTTACTCAGTCAGACTGTGGCACTAATTAGCCATAAAAGATTTCTACAGAATGCTTTCCCTGGAGCCCATCACACCACAATAAGTGGATACCTATAATGCAGAGCATCCAATGCCAATCACCTATTGTCTCTTAAATCCCACTATAACCACAATTTATAAACATAACCCAACACAAAATGGCTGCAGTCTGTTGGTCCCTACAATCACCAAGGACCATGCGAATGCTCCCACACCACCCCAACAAACCCCAACAGAGGTAGCACCCCCAGTCACACGCAACCCACACAGAAAGGAGGAGAAAACTAGTCTCCCCTATCAATCCCCCATCAATTCCCAGGACACTAGATGCTGCACCATCCTTGCAAGAACCCCCCCATAGCAAGAAATTCTGTATTCACTGCCAGCAATGATCTTCAAGGCATCCCAGGGCCTAGGGGCCCTAACAATTTCTCCTGGCTTGCAGGGGTTAAAACAGGGGCCCCTCTATTCTCCCTCTCCCCCATCCTTCCACCTATATACATAAAAATGTTTCCTTTTAGTGTGATGGAGAGAGGAGACAGTATCTACAATTGAGGCTGTGTGAGAAGGACGGGAAGGCTGAGTGTGGCCTGTATTTTCCACATGCAGCAGCCATCCCTGCCTCCCCCCAGGACCTACCTCGATCTTCCGGGGGTGTGTCTGTTACAGCCTCATGCCATGAGCTGCACACAAGAATCATTACCTTCATCCAAGAACAAGGGGCAGTAGAATCCAAAAAGAGAGGGAACAAACCAACACCCATCCTTGTAAAACCACTCGACCTCTCAGCTGTAGCCAGGTACCGCAGGATACCATCCAGTGCACAGAGTGAGTTTCATATGAAATGTGCAGTAGTCTTAAAGAAAAAAGGGAGTTTCTTGCATCGAGGATTGTAGAACACAGAAATAGTCGAGGTTCCATCACCCTGCAGATGTCCAGAAGGTCCAGGTGTGTCGCAACCAAGGGGTAGGGTAAATTCGGTAGCCAGCCCATATGGTCTGTGTTCCAAACTACATTCAGCCTGCCATCCCACACTTAGGTGAGTTTCCTCTGCAGGTTTTGCACAAAGCTGGAGACCTTGTCTGCATCATAGAAGGAATAGGTGGCACTTTCATGCTTTATTTTAAGTAGTGCTGGAAAGGCAAAAAAGAGGTACACCTTTAATTTCCAGAGGTTATTCATGATTGGACAGAAAACTTTTCTTTTTTTTCTGGAGATGCTGTGAATAATCTTGAAAAGCCCCATGGTACTCAATGGGGTGTGCGCAGTCCTTGTATTGTTGCTGTTTTCACCGACATTATTTTGGCTTGTGCAATTTTGTCTGCAGTATTATTTGCCTGTGCAGTTTCCTCTGAGGCATTATGACCCCGTGTCACTGCCATGCCACTCATAAGGCCTCTGAGTTCTAAAAGCACTCATGAAAATAAATCTGATATTTTCAGGAAAGCCATGATATATACCCTGTATATGCATCTCTCTCTCTAAAATTGTTGTAAAAAAATAATCATGTGTTAGCACAACTTCATGGCAATGTTAAATCATACAAGTTGAGGGCCATGGTGTAAGCTTTTTGGTAGGAAGAACTCATGAGCTGTTATCCAATCTGTATGTCTGATGGAGGTGTTAAATGCCTCAGCATCACTTCCTAACCAGAGTAATGTTCTTCCCAAATAATTTCATAGAACTTATTTATTTGTTTTTAATAACCAGGTAGGTGCACTAGACATAGAAATGCCTATTTTCAGGCATGACCCAGGAGAGTACAAAGACAGTCAAAAATACAGAATACAATGATATACAAAATAAACAGTATTACTCACAACATTAGTGCAGTACCTCCATTGGATCCATGAGGTAGGACCCCAGCTAATCTCTGAAGAAAAAAAAATCAATACATTTTGATATATTTTTTGTTAGGGACCCCTCCCCAGAGACTATAAGGTGACCAAATGGATTAGTCATACACCTATGCACCTTGCTGAGGCAATACATTTTGGGGTTACAAGGTGTTCATACTAGAGAAACCTGAATTCAGTTTCAGTGATTACTCCACCTGATTGTGCCATTTCTAGGGAAGGGGTTATTTTTAAAGATCTGTGTTCCTTTTTCAGAAGCAGGTGTGCAAACTCTCACAAAAACTGTTCTAACTTTTGGAGGTAATTCCTGTCAGTCTCACCCAAAAAATGATGCATGCTTGAATTCTGGTGCATGCATTTTTTTCCCTCAATCATCTTTGTCTCCCTTCAGGCTGCTCAGAGGGAGGCTGTTCAGTCTTGGCCCCTCTCCCTCCGACTTGGCCATCTGCCTCAACCTAGCCAGGTTATGCTTTAATCCCCACAGATTGCCTCCTGTGGTAGTGCCAGGTGGGGGGAGGGCCATACTCCCATGACATAGAGACCCATATCCAGTTCTGGGTCCCAGACAGGCAGCAGTGTGGAGCAGAGAGCTATTAGGTGGGATGTCATGGAGCCTGGACTCTTTTTCTGTTTTCTCCTTTCACAGCCTTGTAGTGGCACAGAAGGCACATGCCCATGGGAGTCACTATTGTGCTCTGGAACTATGGGTCCTTCCATTGTCCTTTACCACAGTCTGCCTCCCTATTCTTGGCACTACCACCAGGCTTCCACCCACCACCCTAGTCTGGGAGAAGAGAGCTGCCTGGTGGCTGCTGGCTTCTTTCCCAGCCTCCCCCCCCACACACAGGCCTCCTGGTAGCCCAAGCTCATTCCATATGTTGGGTCATAAGCATGGTGACAGGTAAGGCACTATAGTGCCTCATCCCTCTCCACCACCAGACTAGCCTTGTGCATCATTTGTTTGCTGTAAATTGGGAAAACTGTTGTAAATGCATAACACTGTTTGAAAATTGGATGCACACATCCTGATGCAATTACCTGGATGCAGCTCATGTCTGAAATATGGACGCAAGTGCCTGCATTCAGAGTTTTGAAAATCCTGCCCCATATATTTCAAATAATCTCTTTTAAATACATTTGTCTGGTGTAGTTATACCCATTTTCCAATAGGGTCAATACCACGCTGTAATATCATTCATGATGTAACACTAAAATGTTGTTTCACACTTGTCTGCAACTTTTATAATCAATCTTTTTTTTGTTTTCATGTATATTTTTTAGAACCTCTTGCTCCAAAGGGAAATGTATTTATTTATTTATTTGTTTGTTCATTTGAAATTTAGTAACTGGAAAAGGCACATTGAGCCAAGTCTCTTTTTCAGTGGGGTGGGAACATAGGGTACATAGCAACAATCTAAGTAATAAGATACAATAATACAGTACATAAAATCATGCAACTCACAAAATGAAGTACAGGCATTTAGCTAGTATCATATACAATATGAGTAAAGATAACTGCATCCCTAATGGAAAAAATAAATAAATATAGGCAATAGGGTTGTCAAAAACAAATGTACAAAAAAGTGCAAAAATGCAATGCCAAATAAATAACAGGCTGTGTACGTCAAGGGCACGGAGGAGCAGAATGTTAGAGACTGGTAAAGAGTAACAATGATTATGGGCAAGAGCAGGAGGGGAGAAAAAGTGTTGAAGAGCGGATTTGAAAGCTAGGAAAGAGGAAGAGAAAAAGCAGCAGACAAAGGTAGGAAGATTGCTGGGAGTTGGAATGAGAAAGCAGATTTTGCACAGGATGTTCAGCAGGCAGAAACAGAAAGGCTGTGAGTGTCAGAGGGATGGAGGGAGTAGTTGGAAGGAGGTGTATGGGGTAGGAGACATCTAAGGTAGGGAGGAAGAGAGGAAAATCCCAATTCAGAAAGAAAAGAAACACAATGAAGTAGAGAATGGGAGCTGAAGTATGATAGGGAGATGGATTGCTAGATGAGACAGTAATGAATGAGAGGAGGGAACTGACCTAACATTCTTGGGGTCTAGAGAAAAGCACGTCATTTTTATGAAGTTATGTTCAAAACTAAGATCCCCTTTTCCCCATAGTCTTCATCCTGGCTTAAATTCTCATATGAAAAAATTGCACTGAAATCAAATCAGATTGGTGTTGGCAGCTTCTCAAGCTCTCAAATGGTTAATTTTCTCTAAATGGAAAATTCCTAGATCTCCCTCATTTGACGAACTGTACACTACTTTATCTATGGTAGCAAACAATGAAAGAAAGTGCTATTATTGTAAACCAATTGGAAGTTTTTAATACTCTTTGGGCCAGTCATAGGCAGATAATATAATTGATGGAACATAAATGTACTTACATGATTACCTGTATTATTAGGCATTTAAATGGTTCATTTCAAGAAGTAACATGATAGTGATTTTAAGTAATGTTACCAGCTATAGTTATTGTCCTTTTCAATTTGTGTTGACTATTTTAAAGCTTCTGTTTCCATATTGCATTTTTGTATAATATTTATTGAAAAGAAAACCTTTTTAATGCAAAAAAATGAATGGGAGGAAAGTTTGAGGCAAAGCAACAGAAAGAATGGAAAAGAGGATCAAACCTGATCAGAAAGTTTTTGGGAACAGCGCCATAAACCACATCCACATAATTAAACACTGGCAAGAAATTTTTTAAAACAGTTTCCGGATGAACCAGAGGTGGGTGGTACTACTTATTGTGGTAAAGGACTTTAAGTTTAGGACATAATTTCTTAAGAATGGCATTGATATGTAGAGAGAAATTACGATTCTGATTAAGCCATACAGCAGGGTACTTAAAGGTGGGAACATCATCAAAAGGGAAGCCATTGACAGTAGTGAAAGAGGGGCAGGGGGAAGCCTAGCTAGTTTTTGCCTGGTATGAAGGACATGGAAACTCTTTTTAGCACTAAGTAGAAGTTGATTTGAGGAGAACCAGCACTGAACACTATCAAAGCTGTTGAAACTCTTACGAGAAGTAACTAATAGCCTATTTCTCTGTGTCATCCACATACATGTGTATGTTGGCATAGCTATAGACGTAAGGGAGGTCATTAGGAAAGAAAGTGAAAAGAATGGGACAAAGAACAGAACCTTGTGGGACTCCAGTCTGTCAGGAAGCAAAGTATTTGAGCCAACCAGCCAAACCTCTTTGTTTTCTAAAAAATTTGAAGTTTCATTTTCTTTTTTTCAATGAACACAACAATCACCTGGTGTGCCCAACATTTCACCCACCATGGGCTTCTTCAGGGACAAGGATCTATGTATATATACAACAATAGTTTTCAGAATATATACTTGACATCAATTATTAATATTATTTTCATTTTTAGTGTCTACATAATGTTATGGCCCATATCTGGCCTCAAGCAGCTCTGGCACTTTATGTCTCTATTGCTGTTTTTTATTGTGGAACCTCAGCCATACAGTTTAGGCATTACTGAAACAATTATTAACTGTAAGAAAATGTTTTCTTTTTTGACTGGATTTACAAATGGCTGCCAAATTGTGTATTTTACTTTTTACTTCAGAAACAGTCATTATTTAAATTCTATATAAACAAAACTCAATTTCTACAATAAACATTGTCTTTTACTAAAACAATTATTAACTATAAGAAAAAAATGTTTTTTTTTGACTGGAGTCACACAATGGCCACCAAATTATATATTTACTTTTTGCTCCAAAAACTATCACCATTCAACATATTTATAAACTGAAATTCATTTCTACAATAAACATTGTCTTTTACCTTGTGTCTAGTACTTCTATTTGTATCACATTCAAAAAACTATCTATATTTTTCATGTTCTCATTCTGTTAATATAAACATTCACTAGATTATTAAAGTTGCTACATCATGTTCTAAATAAATTTTATGTTTCACATCTGAGTTTATGGTATCCACTTTATAATGTATTCTCTCACTCACTTGAACTTCGTATTTTACTCATTAACTTTAAAAATGATAAGCTCCATGCTCAATATCATTCTATTCTTTTAAGCTAACTTACCATAGATTTCACTACATTTACTATACTTTTTTGTTAATTTAATAACAATTCATTTATCTTATACAACCTCATTCTAATTCTAGCAATGTATTTCATTAGATAAGATAAATAAATGCGTGTCTACCTGATGCTCTAACATTCTGGGTTAGCATTGTCTGTTTCAATTCTTTTAAACTGCTGTATACCTACTGCTCTCTTGGCAGTTTATGTTCTCATTTATTCATTATCTATCTCGATACCCTTTAAATCAATGTTGCATATCATTACATCTATTATGTAAGTAATCTCAATATCTCACTTACATAGTTGTAGATACAGTTAGCGTGACTGATGGCTATTCATGCCTTTAAGTTGTCACTTGAGGCAATGGCCTTTCAGTCTCCCTTTTCACATGGAATTTCTTACACTGGACCTGTTAACAACATTTTGTTATTCAGTGCACTGACAAACTATAGCTTATGGTTCCACATACATCTTTAAAGGATTGCACTAAATTTGTACAGGTTTTTAAAATACTTTACCTTGCTAGCAAGCTCCTTAGCATCTGGTGCACTTGTGTATAAGCTTGTGTCCCAGGCATAAGGACTCATTTTATGTGACCAGCAGAAGGGGCAACACCTGGAGGAAATGACATCACCGGCAGCCACACCGTGGTATTGGCTATCCAGAGACCACCCCTTGTTAGTCACTCAGGGAGTTGCAAAGCAATGTAAGGAGGCTGCATGTGTTATTGAGAGTTTAAGGGTGGTTGTTCTCTCATACACACCCCTCTTTATGCACCCCCAACTGTGGTCTATGTACTAGCAGTGATTCCCTCACTGATGCTGCTTGTGTCAGGCAGGATAATTACATCTTAAGGTGAAATAATAAAAGATGTATAAATATCACTCTTTCAATTGTTGTTTGTTTCCTTAAAAAGATTCTCTGACATCTATTTCCCTCAGGATATTTTGAGGTGAAATGATACAGGGTGTATAGATACCACTCTTACATTTATTATTTGTTTACTTAAAATGATTCCTAGACATTCACTTCCTATATATGTCATCAAGGGTGTGTGGGAGGGGGAGGAAGCCAAGTGGGACAAGTTTCAGCAAGTGAGGGGTAATTATGTCTTGAGGTGGGAACATCACAGAGACCAAAAGTTAATGGGTATTTCTATTAGTTAACTCTTTTTAGGGCTGTAGGTGGAGTCTACAGCCCTTCTGTCATCAATCAGACTGTAGCTCCAAAACAACTTTTCATGGAACTCCCTTTTTATACTTTTGGATGTATTCCTCCATAGCTGCAAAGTAGTGCACTCTCCCTTTGATTTTTGCTATTTGCTGCTCTATGTTAAAGCCATCTGAGGGGGAGGATGCTACTGTATTGTACCTCAGAACTTCTCAGGATATGAACAAAAAAAGTTTTAAACTGATGTTTCTGTCATCTGTCCAGGTCAGTTGAACAGATTTGTTCTGTTTCTTTCAGTAACGTAGGGGTTAACTCATTTTCTCTGGCTTTTGTGAAAGCGAAAGTCAGACTCAATGTTGGATTACAGACAGTCCAATTGCAGTCTGTTAGCTGTCATTGCTAGGGCAGGACAGGTTGCATGCAAGCACACACACACATGCGCAGCATTTACTCTGACTAAATAAAGTCAAGAGGACTGATTTAGCAGCATGACAGTTTTTGATAATTGTGACTAAACAGCACTACATGGCACCGACAAGAAAATAACTTTGGTCATTTGGTAGCTCTTCACAGCCCAAGCGCTCGTGAACATGCGTGCTGGCAGCGCATGATGCACACACACACACACACACACACACACACACGCCCAGATCTACAGAGATTCTTGTATTTTACAGGGATTTGGAGCCATCTACAGGGAAATTCTTCCCATAGCCTTGCATTAGTTCTATAGGAAAATATAGGAATTTGGCTTCCATTGGAAATAATGTAATCTGCAGGAAAGCATTGGAAAATTGCCCTGCAGTTACAGGAAAAAGACAAAGTTAATCTGGGAGCAGTCACACACACACACACACACACACACCCCAGCAGTATTTACTCTGACTAAATAAATTCAAAAGGACTGATTTAGCAGCATGGCAGTTTTTGATAATTGTGACTAAACAGTACAATATGGCACCAACAAGAAAATAACTTTGGTCATTTGGTAGCTTTTCACAGCCCTATTGGCTCTGGCTAAAACTTGTTTCTAAGAGGGACAATGCCTGGATATAGTCCATAACATTCTCTAGTAACATGAAGACCAGTTCTTATCCTCATTCATACATACACAGCCTGTCCTCTGTGGTATTTAAGGTGAAGCTCCAGTACATCTCCCTTCTTTCTAGGGATTTGTTCCAGTCGCCATCTCTTTCTGGTTTTGTTACAAGCTCAATGCCCCAAAATTTCAGTGAGGTTGCTGTATGATTTTCTTTGGTGAAATGAATAGCCATCAGACTATTCTCTGATTTAGTCCTGATTCTACTTTTATGCTCTGTGATCCTATTCTTAAGTGTACGGGTGGTTTGTCCCACATAATATTTCGAGCAGGGATTTGTAAGCACATAGACTACATGGTGGGAGTCACAGTTAATTTGTGACTTTATCTTACATTCTGAATTTCCATGGGGGTGTAATATTTTTGTTTTTTGGAAGTATTGCTGCAATGTGCACATCTGCCGCATGGTGCCATTCCTTTTTCCAGAGGTCCTAACAATAGTTGTTTCCCTGGTCTCATGTTTAATGGTTTCAATTCTGAATTCACCAACCTGTCCTTTAATGTTTTTACTTTTTTTGAAGCAACTATTGGTCTAGTCCTGGCATTACTGTATCCCAATGAAATACAAAATCACACATACCTCCATAATGCAAAGCATCATGGGCTGCATATGCAAATCACCGCAGAATATTATGCTGGTTCAACTTTAAGCAGAAATGCATGTTTGCAAAGGGTGCCAACAGAAGACACAGACATGTGTTTTGTCCTACCAGGACTCATCAGTGTGCCTCGTTTGTATGTCACCCCAGTGGAATGAACCAGCTATCTTAGATGGTCTATCTGGGTAATGTTGTGGTGAACCCAACAGAAATAAAAAACAGGTTAAAAAACAAAGAACCTCAGTATCCCAATGTTCATTTATAATTTGAGTTAATGGCTGTGTTAAGTTTGAAAAGCCTAAAGATAGTATTATTCTGCCTCTTACAAAAACCACAAAGGAGCTTGCACTAGGACGGGGTGCCATGGAAAACTAAAAGTCAAAAACACAAATCCATGCACTCACTACCACAAAAGAACTTGGCCCAGAAGGGAAACATTTTAAAAGGATTTATTGAATTGCCTGATGCATTTCTGGTCCCACTGGACCCTTTTTACTATTCTGTCTCTTGTAGCTGTCATTTCTTCAACTTGTTCCCCTGTAGCTTCTGTACCTTGTGTAGCTCTTCCAGCTCCAGATATGATATTATGCTTATATACGCTGTCCCTGAATCTCTGAGTCATGTTGTCATATTACAGATTCCTATTATGCGGTTCACTACAGTTACACTTTATCCTTAACATCTGGGAATAAGGAATACTGTCTTTCAATTGTTGTGGCTGAAAGCTTGCCGCATGCAGCAGAGTATTACTGTCAGTCAGCTTTTGATAGATTGTTGTGCAAAATTTACCTAGTTCTTTATAAATTGTCAAGTCTAAAAATGCCAGCTCCTTACTACTGAATGTTATTGCAAACTTGAGGTTGTTATTCAATGAATTTATGTGTTCACAGAAGTCATGCAGTTCATCCTCCCCACCAGTCCAAAAGAAGAGTATATCATCAATAAAGCATCTGTAATGTTGGATTTTGTAAAAAAATGAATTGTACATAGGGTTTAAAATTAGTTATTGTTCAAAACCATCCATAAACAAATTGGTATAGGTGGGAGCAAAAATGCTCCCCATTGCCATTTCTTGCTTTTGCCGATAATATTTCCCTTTGAAATGGAAATAGTTTTCATATAATACCATGTGTGCCAAATCAATTAGGGAACTAACAGGTGGCATCACATCATTGTTATTGCTCTCTAATGCTGTACTTAACTGTTCAGTCCTTCCTTGTGGGGAATGAAGGTATATAGATCTTTGACATTTTGGCCAGGATATTCAAAGCAGTTGCATATGGTGCAACTGAGTTGCACCGGTGCAAGTGTGGACATGTGCCAAGGAGTGATATTCAGTGGGAGTCATTGCACAGTGCAAACCCCATTGTGCCAATGTGTAACTATAATGAATGCAGGTGCAAGAGCAGGGGGAGTGCCCATGAATATCTGGTGCAGTGTGATATTCAATTGTGGAACCATGGTGCAAGTGCGGAGCAAAACCTGGATATGCCAAGCAGACTTGAGCCTATAAATACAGGGAGCAAGCACACAGACAGCATTTGTGCCAGGCGAGAGGGAGAGAGAGAGAGAGAGAGAGAGAGAGAGAGTGGCAAAACACAGCAAGAAGGAAGGACAGACAGACAGAAAGACAGACCAAGGGAGACAGAGCTAGTGAGAGACAGAGAGACTGACACAGGCAGCCACAGAGGGAGAGGGACAGAGGTGGCAGTGGAGAGGGAGCCAAGGGCAGAGAGAGTGAGAGGGACAGGCAGGCACAGTGCCAGGCAGTGCACCAAGGTGGCACACAGTCTGCAGCAGACAACCACCCAGGGGGAGACAGGACATCAGGGGCCATGGATCGTGCACCCTTCCTGATGAAGGCCATAATGAGGGGTGTGAGGGGGAAGGAGGAACAGCGATGTGGCCGAGGAAGGGCCCATCAGCAGTATGCCCAGAACAGATGGTACCGTGCCCACACCACCTTTGAGAACTACACCAACACAGAGATTGTGGGATGGTACCTCCTGAACAGGGCCATTCTGAGGCAGCTCTGTGAGCAGTGCAGTGAGGAGATGCAGGCACCCACAAGACGGAGCCACACAATGTCTGTGGAGACAAAAGTGACAGCTGTCATGTGCCTGATCACCACTGGCACCTTCCAGAGACCAACAGGGGACACCACAGGCATAACCCAGTCAGCTATGTTATGCTTCCTCACACAGTTCTTCAATGCTGCACTGCCATGTGCTTCAGAACACATCCATTTCCTCAGCACACAAGCGGAGCATAAAGCAACCATGCAGGACTTCCACAGGGTAGCATGTATGCCTGGCATTCTGGGGGCCATTGACTGCACCCACATGGGCATCCACACACCACCTGGCCCTGAGGGTGTGGTCTATATCAATAGGAAGGAATTCCTGAGCGTGAATGATGCATTCATCTGGCACAGCTCTGCACTGTGCCACAGGTTCAAGCATGGGGACATCCCCATGGGCTACTTAGTGGTGAGTAGGGGATGGGCAAGGGGTGCCGGGAAAAGCAGGCCATGGGATGGGGGAGGGCAGGGTGAGTGTGCTGGCGAGGGTGCCAGGGACAGGCAAGGGGCACAGCAAAAGATGTCACAGGGCTAACCATGTCATTATCCACCCAGGAGACAGCACCTATCCACTGAGGCCCTGGCTGCTAACCCCCTATCGGCGCCCATCATCCCCAGCAGAGGAATACTACAATGAGGCACATGAAACATCATTGAGCATGTATTCAGCATGCTGAAGGCACAGTTTTGTTGCCTATACAGGTCTGGCGGTGTCCTACAATACAGTCCCTCGAAAGCCTGTGGCCTATTCCTGGCCTGCTGCATATTGCACAACATGGCCATTGACCATGGGATAGCTGTTGAGACTGATGAGGGTCACAGCAGTGGGGATGATGGAGGCAATGATTCCGGAGAGTGGTGGACAGCCCCCTCCCAGGGCGGAGGGATCCCTGGCTGCAAAGGATGTTGTGGCAGCATCGAGACACCATCACTAGGGCTGTATTTTTTCACAGTAAAAAATGGCCGATTTCACGGCATTTCACGGTGAAAAAATTGATATGAGAAGTGCATCTGCCAACTGTTTCAGCCTGCTCATTAACTCGCTCGCCGCTCACAACTTGGTATGGCACTTCCCCTCTGAATGCAGAGTCTCTCCCACAGTAACACTGTGAAACCTGTACAGTGCATCACTGCAGCACTTGCTTGTGGGACTCCTGGGTGACTGAGCCATGAGAGCTCCTGCTCAGTGATATGGCAATGCTCTGACCTGACAGGGGAGCAGGACCCAGGCACCCATAAACACTCAGACTGTAATTTCTCCCTCCAGACTTCAGCTGCAAGTCGCAATTCAGAACTGCAAGGAACCACAAATTAATTAGACGGGGAAAAGCATGTAGCGGGAGACAGCAGGTGAGGATGGGTGGAGTGTGTGGGTGCAGGACATGGAGATGGAATGTGAGTGAACAGATGCCCTCCCCCCATGTCCTTGGTCTGAAGGATTGCCAAGAGAGCCTTTTGGGGCTATTTAACTCCCTCTGCAGTTTGAATCATGTGTCTCTGGCCACTCTCTCTCCGATTGGCTGCCTATTGTGTGGTATGATTTTAACTTTGGTGATTTTCATGGGGGACTGCTAATTTCATGGTAATCATGAAATCTGTGACCCACGTGAAAAGAATACAGCCTTAACCATCACACAGAAGCACTATGGTGCATGCAGGTAGGGGGCACCAAATCCATGCAAAGGTCACACATACAGGTACAACACACAGGCAGAGGAGTACATGGCAATGGGCATGCACACACAGAGGCGTGGTGCAGGGGTAGGGGAGTTTGTGGCACACATCCACACACAACTGCACACAGCATCACACACACACACCCACATGCCGGCAAGTGGCAGGGATCAGATGCATTGCACAGGTGCAACTGGTGCAGAACTGCCCTTGTCACGCCTATGCCACATGGTCCAGTGTCTGGGCAGGCACGCACTCAGGCAGCATGTGGCCAGACACACAGGTGCCACACCAGCGGTATGCACACACACACCACCCATGCATGCACAGGGCAGTGGCTGCAGACTGAAGCTAGGACAGCACGCATATCAGGGCTGCCACACTGAACCATGGCCACTGTGGCCATGGGGGTGGCTGCTCCAGGGCCGATCAGCAACCACAGGCTGCTCATTGGCCACAGGGGGTGTTTAAAACAGCCCTCCAGGGGTTGAACTGTGGGACCATGACCGGGTCCACAGAGGGGTGTGTCGGCACCCAAACAGTGCCCGCCCCAGGCATGCCTGGGATGCCAACAGCAGAGCCCAGCATTGACAGTGAGAGTGTCACCCAATGCTTGGATCATGGGGTGGACAGTGCACTGCGTGGGGTCTGTGGTGGCTGGCCATGCCCTGTGGCAGCTGGCAGTACAAGGCCATTGGCAATACGATCCTGGGATGCAGTTGTGGCCTCCTGCATGCGCTGTATAGCTTCCAGGAGCTACGCAGTGCCCCTCCTGCACTGCTTGGCCGCCTGACACACCTCCGCATGCAGTGCATGCACCCCAGCGGCAAGCAGCACCTGTTGCTCCATGGAGGACCACAGCAAATGGGTGTGCTCTGCCAATGGGTCAGTGTCCTGGGGAACCTGGGCAGGACGCCGACCCTCCTGCGGTGACCGACCATGCTGCACAGCTCCCCACTCAGATGGAATGCTGCACAGTGGGGTCCTCATGGGTTATGTCCCTAGCAAGTACCCCGGCAGCAGACCCCTGCTTGCTGCAGCTGCCTATCCGGCCGCTGAACACTGCCCAATGCCTGCGAGGTCACACCACCACCACATGGCACAGCTGTGGCAGTGCACACAGCAGCACCTGCAGTGGCGGCAGGCAGCTGTTCCACCACTGTCAGGCCGCTGAGTGCGCTGCATGTGTTAGTGTCTGTTATGGGCACCTCCCCCACAACACCACCCATGCTGTCCAGGATTATGGTTAGGTCGTCATCGGTGTCAGACCCGGCCCCGATCTGTGTCTCCACACAGAGGATGCCAAGAATGGCATCCTATAGAAACACATCCAGGGCCTCGTCCGACCCCAAGCCCAGGACAGTGGTGGTGTGCTGCAGCATATCAGGCCCCCGGATGCCTGTGGAGGTGGATGGCTGGTTCTGCCTCCATGGCTGCTGCTGGTGCCCCATCCTCTACATGTAGGCATGTTGGTGCTGAAAAAGAAAACAGGTGTGTCAGTGATGCAAGGTCCATGAGTGCCCACCCCCAACACAGCCAGCGCATGCTGTGCGTGCCCGACATACTACCATCCATCTGGAATCCTCCACCTGGCACACCCTCCTCGGTGCTGTGGCACATGGTGGCTGCCACCAACTCCTCCTGCGGCGTGAGATGTGGCACATCAGCAGGCCCCCCCTCTGGTGGCATTCCGGGCAACACAGATGGCTGCTACCTTTCCCTTAATGTGCTGCTTATCTGTGCCCACCTTCTTGTGGCACTCCTGCACTGACCGCTGGTGGCTGCCCTGCTGGTTCAAACATGCTGCCACCTCCTCCCAGACCCCAGCCATGGCCTGTGGTGTGCCTGTGGCACCACTCAACAGCGGCTCACTGTCGAGGTAGGCCTCAAACAGGGCCTCAGCCTCTGCCTTCATGAAGTAATGCCTACGCTTGCGAGCAGGCCCCCGTTCCTCACCCTCCTCACGTTCCGACATGTGGCTACATGTGGACATGGACAGCACAGTATGTCAGTGTCAGCAGCACCCTATTCAATCCCCCATGCTGTGCTGGCTGTGCTCAGTGTGCTCCAGCAGCATGCACAACTTACCTCAAAAGGTTGCAATAAAGGTCCATGGCCTGTGCCGGTCCATGGCAATTTTATGGTGCAATGCATGCAAATGAGCATTGGCGCAATGGTAATGACATGCTAATTCCCCCAGTGTGCCATGCATTGGCTGATGAGCTCATTTGCATGTGGAGGCTGAATATCGCAAATTTGCTCCATGCGCAGTGAGATTACTCTGGAGAAAGTCGCGGTGCAAAGCACACACATGCACAGGACCACAGTGCACATGCACTGGACAGTGTGCAGCCACCTATTGCGCACTGTGCATCCACTGTGCAATAGGGACCATGGCACATGGTGCGTCATGCCTGCTATTGAGCATGTGCGTACTGTGCGGTGGCCGACCCCTGACCCATACTATGATCTCTGCCTCTGGGTGACCCCCATACCCATGACCCCACCTAGCCATGCCCATGCCACACATCTCTGTAACTGCGTGATGGGTGGACACAGCACATGTCCCCTTGGCCCGCTCATCTGGCACATGCACTGGCCATGTGCACCTCCTGCCACTGTTTTGCTCCACAGCTCACACCAGAGAGGTGGCACAGCAGACAACTGGACAGGCAGCCAACTGAATGCAGGTCAAGCTGGCCAACCTCATGGCCTGCGTCCAGCCACATGCACCCCAGCTGTTTGGGCAGGTGCCACTGCAGCAGCCCTGGGTGGCTGTGTGGCAGGCAATTGCTGCCTCACTGACCCAGTGCACAGGGGTGGCCAGAACTGGCAAGCAGTGCTGCCACAGATATGAGGACCTGGTGCAGAGGGACCCAGAGTGCCTCAGGAGGCATGCGTCAGGTGTGGGGCTGTGCCACAGCCAGGTGAGTAGACCCATCATGCATGTGTGCCCTGGTGCTGTACTGTGGCATTGGATAGGCTGCCTGGCATGTCCCGCAGGATGGAGTACTGCCATCATGTGCATTGTTGGGTTGCATCGCCCTCTGCCACTTGCGTTGTGCTGCCACTCTGTGGGACATGTCGGGCAGAGGTTCACCCTGTGCACAGGGGTGGGGGTGGTGAGCAGCTGTTGTGGTTGGTCACTGATGTGTACCTGATTTTGTTCCATTCCCAGGACCTGAGGACAGATGTCGGACGATGCTGGCAAGACACCAGGCCACAGCAGCCCAGATTGGAGGAGCAGCTCCAGTGCCAGTGGGGCCACAGAGGGCAGGTAGGCACTGACATTTTTCTGCGCACCGTCATGGGGGGGTGGCAGGGACATGGGTGCGGGCATGGTAGCCTGTGCCTTGTGCCATGGCAGCTGTCTGTGTCACACTGTGTGAGGTGCCTGCCACTGTGGTGCATCCATTGGTCATGTGTGCCTGCTGCTGGTGGGGTGGGTGTGTGCACAGCTGCCACTGATGTTGCTGTGGTGCTTCTGGGGCACTGTGCCATGTGACTGCCATGGTGCAGTTGGATGGCCACTGTGCGGTGGGGACCACCGCTTGTGCTGATGTGGTGTGCCGCCTTGCCGGTGGGCATTGACCCACGCCCCTGTGGGTGGCCTGTATGGGCCCTTTGGGGGGGGTTCCCCCTGCCTGGTATGCACTGTGGTTGGGTCGGGTCCCTTGGGGCACTGCACTGATCACCTGTCCTGTCCCTTATCCTAGGTGTCCACTGATGGCGTAGGAGGCCCCTGTACTGCCGGTTCCTGAGGCAGCTCATCTTGATAACCTCTACGATGATGGAGGCATTGTTCCAGGTCTGAAGACTGCTCCTGGCAGTCATGGGGCACCAACGTCAGCAGGGGGTGGCAGGCCATGGCCACCGCTAGGCCAGCTTTGAGTCCCCCTGTTTCCCCAGCAATACATCCCCCTACAGTCCCTCATCCCACTGTACAGTCCCTGTTCCCTGTCCTCGCTATACCTACCCTTTCCCAGCCCCTGATTAATGTACATAGTTTCTGAGTTAATATATTTTTCTGACTTACCTGCCTGTGTCTGTATCTGCTTTGTAGGTGGCATGAGGAGCCATGCTGCAGTGGACCAGTGCCCGTCTGTGTGGTGTGCATGTGTTGGAGCATGTATTGTGCTTCTGTGGATCACTGCTGTGTGCTGCAGTATGTCCCATGGTGGTGGTGTCCCCACCCTCGGTTGATGGCTGTACCTTGGGGTCAGCTGTCAGGGTTGTGTGACGGGTGTGTCTGCTTGGCTGCATGGTCCTGGATGTGGCCTGCCCTGGTCTGGATGTGTGGGGGGCATGGCCTGCTGCCTGCGGGGGCCCCCTTGGTGGTCCTCCATCCCCCATTGGCACCTCCTGTTGCCTACTGTCAGTGCCACTGTTGTGTTCTGGGGTGAGGGTCTGGGTGCCTGTGTGCACCCTGCTGTGCCCAGCTGGTGGTGGCTTTCTGTGGCCTGTCACTCTGCTTCCCTAGCTCTGTCCCTGGGTCTCCTCTCTGTGCCATGCCCCCTCTCTGTTGCTCTGGTGCTTTGCTCCCACGGTTGCCCTGGGGCTTCTGTGTCTGCCCATGGTGCACCTGTGGTTGTGCCATGGTGCATCCTCGGTTGTGCTATGGTGCATCCACAGTTGTGCCATGGTGCAACTGTGCCATATTCAGCTAGGTTGCGCTGGAGCAGTGCGGCCAGTGCAACCTTTGAATATGGCTCCTGTTGTGCCATGGCACATTGGATTTGCGCTGCACCAACCTTTGGTGCATTTCTGAATATCTGGCCCTTAGTGTGCAAAGGATCCATTCATCGGTATTTTCTGTTTCATTTATTGTATTTAACAAAGTTAAAATGTCACCTATATCTTTAGTATAGCTAGGCATTCGTATCACTAGGGGTTGGGCAAAATAATTGATATAACCAGATAGTGGCTTCAGGACAGAACCATTGCCCTAAACTATGAGTCTTCCTGGAGAATTATTTGCATCTTTATACATTTTAGGGATGGCATAGAAGACTGGAATTTTAGGATATTGTACCATCAGTAAATCTTTCAGCCATTTGTCCACATGTTTAAGTTCCACTGCTTCATTTAGTATCTATTTTATGCTCATGGTCAGGGCCCTGTGTTTTCTGCGATTCTGTGGTTGCAGTAGTGGCCGCAGAAATCAGGAAAACCAACCACATAGCCACAGAAATGTTAGCTTTGTTATGCGATCACACAAGGAAAGGGCATAGCTATTGATATGTTAAGTATGCCATGGCATACATGCTCATTAGAAGGGGCAGCAAATTGATGCCATCCACTACAAAGCCAAAAAGCTAGTGGCTGCATGGCATCTTGACTTGTGCTGACTCATGTTACATAACTCCTTACAGCCAGTATTGTGGGGGGTAGGGGGACTGACACAAGAGTAGCAGAGCTTGATTAGGTCAACAGCAATTATGATTTGCTGCTGTGTAGGTGTGGGTAGCTCAGCCATGTTAATTTTTCATTGTGAGGCTGCTCATGGTCCATGCTGAAACCTTGGAAAATTAATTTGGAAGGAAGAACTAGGAGGTGAGCTGTAGTCAAGAAGTGAGAAGATTCAGTGGTGCCCGTGGAGGTGGAATCAATCTCAGTGTGGTGACAGGTATCGGAAGAGGAGCTGATTGCAGAAACATAGGGCTGGCAGCAGACTGCATATAGGACTTGGTCCCCACTGGTGGATATCGATCACAATTTTGATTTGTGGGCCGAAGTTCAGCACCTGCAAGTGTGAGAGTAATTTATTGGCAGATTTGAACCTGCAACCCAAGTGGTGGCATCAAGCTCAATTCTTAAGGAAGGTCAAGTTGCCCAGCTGCAGCAGAGGTGGGGACCATGGTATACAAGAACTGGACTCCTCAAAGAACACTGTGCTGCAAAGCTTAGGCAGGGTGCAGGTGAGGGCTGTGTGCCCTGAACCATTACAACAAAATAAAAAAATCACCTGCACTCCAGAGCCAGGAGGTCACTCAAACCTCCAGTGAAGGTACAAGAAATCATACCATAGTCCCATTTTGCTAATGCAGAAATTGCAGGTTTATTCCAATTAATTAATTTTTGCAGGTGATTTTTTTTTATTTTATTATACTAGAACTGGAGCAAGCAGGTATGGAAAAAATCAGAATGGAGAGTTTGGTTGCTGCTATACACAAGTAAAATGAGGGTCACTGCCCAAAGAAAACCACAATCCTCTGAGTTGCGAGGAGAATATGACATGCTAACCAAGGTTACTTCAGCTTAATAGGAATGGCTTGCTTGCATCTTTTAGTGTGTTCCCCAAAAGAAAAATCAGGAGTCAACAAATCCTGCAGACACTGCAAGTTATAACCTCCTTCATGGTTATTGGAAGACAATTCCCACCCCACCCCCAACACGCAGATTTGCACACTGCACTCAACATGTTTGTTGGAAGGCAGGGTATTCCTAGTTTTAAAAAATAATAATCTTAAACAACATTGATCAAAATCAGAAAAAAAATGGCTTTCAAGTTGGAGTCTCTCTTTATAACTTCTAACTGCACATATAAAGCAGAAGAAATCCAAGCAGATTTTGCCTTCTGTGTAGTTTTAGCTAAGTGTGTATGTCTTCCTCTTATTATAACCTAGGAGAATAGCAAAGGCCACCAATTTCCAGTAAAAAAACAGATAAGTCTTCAGATTCAGGGTGGGAGAGAAAATTTATTAAACGAGAACACTGATGCCCATGGCTGTGCCAGGTTTGGGTTATTGCAGTTTAATATTTGTGATAAGAAGACAACATACTGTTAAATTACCTGCTGTTCCACTTTCAGTGTAGCAGAGTGGCTGCAAAAAGGCAGTCAAAGGGTTAACTAAGACTTAATCTCTTAGAAGGCATGCTGTTTAGCCACAATTTATCTGCCACAGAATAGCCATATAATCAGCAGTTGTTCTGCCGCAGAAAGTATGAGGCCCGGCCACAGAATGTAGGTCCACTTTGCCGCAGTAAACATGGGGCCCTGCTCATAGCAATTCTTCTAGTAGGATCTTGTCTCAAGAGTTCATAGTTCTCTTCTACATTTAAAAGGTCATTACACATATTAACTTATTTGCCCCTTGTCATTATCACTATCCGCACTCCCTTGTCAGCCTGTTTAATTATTATCGTTTCATCTTTTCAAGCCCTTTTAAGGTTTAAGTTTGTCATTTACTCATGTTGTAAATTGGTATTGTGGATGTTTGTTTCTTAAATAATTCATTTATATCTAAAGTTACTGATGACATGAATGCCTCCACACTATGATTATGCCCCTTAGGTGGATTAAACTTCAATTTGTATTTAACTGCTTGGATTTTGTGGAGGTTCTAAGTGAAGAAACTTCTTCAGTCTGACCATGTGGAAAAACCGCTGCATGTCTGCCATGATTTCAAAGTGGTTCACTTTTTGATATGGCGCAAAAGAAAGACCTTTACTGAGCACAGATACCTATGTTTCTGTTAAATGTCTGTCACTAAGGTTAAATATGCTAATTGTCTCCTGTTCTGAGCCACCCTGCCTCCACCTCCTCCACCCCAACCTCCTCCTCCTCTCTCTCTCCCTCCTTGTCTGGGTTCTTGGTAACCTGAAGTTTGTTCTGGTATCAATCTTTGTGCCCTCATGTAATAATGAGGCTGTCTTTCTTCCTGTCATGGGGGGGGTCCTCTTCTCTTGGTTCCCTCTGAAAAAACTCTAGATTGATCCCTCCTATTTTATGGTTGTCTGTCCGTTCTTTTACTGTAGCTACCTGAGCTATCTGAATTTGATTCCTCCCTACATCCTCTATGCAGTGGGACAATTTTCCAGGTGTATACCTGATTGAGTCTGTAGTCATTTGTGTCACTTTTGAATTTCTTAATTTTAGTTTTTTGAGTTAGACTTCAAAGATTTGTAGATGTTTCTTAATGTCCTCTAGTGTTTTTTTAAACTGTTCTTCCTCTGATTAAATCTTTAATTGATCTTGTACTTTAATGATCTCACTAGTTAATTCACTCCTACCCTCCAGGCTAGCCTCTATCAAGGCATACATGAAATTATTGGAACAGCGACTTCTTATGCCTTCCCAGCGTTCATCCAATGTTTTAGATTTGATGCCTAAATTTGGTTCAGTGAGGACCCTTAACCCACGTGGGATTAGTTTATAATGTAGGTATTCCCTCAGTGTAATACTATGCCATTCAAGTTTGTTATCATTTTTCTTTAAATGTCTAATCTATATTGTAATTACTTCTCAGTGGTTCCTATTTCTAAAATTCTACCTGCACCTACTGCCATATATAATTTTTTTTTGTTCTGGGACTCCAGTCTGGACAGGGAGGTGGAAGAAACTGAGACACCAGCCTAAACTGACTGGTACTACTCAGAGAGATTGGAGTGAAATCAATTCACTGTTGGGACAGAGACACCCACAAGCTTCAATTCCCCCAACAGGAGAGTGTGGTAAACAGAATCAAATGCCTTAATGAGGTCTATAAAGATGGCTAAGGTGATAAGAACCTGATTCATTCATGTGAAGATGGTGTCAAGTGACTTTCAGAAAAGAGGAAACAGTAGAGTGGTATTTCCAGGCACTGTACTGGTACGGAAAGAGGTATCCAAAAAAAATTGGGAGAAAACAAAGTGTTCCTGTAACTTAGCAGGGGTTGGAAGAAGCTAGATGATGTGATGGTTACCTAGGGAGGCCTGATCTCCACCTTTGTGCAAATGGGGGATTTTGGACTGCTTTCCAGATCCACAATACTGTACTAGGAGTAAAGAAGAGATTGAGGAGAACAGATAGAAGGACTGCAATAGCAGGTGCAAAGAGTGAACAGTTTTGGGTCCAACCCATCTGAACTGTAACCTTTGGTGGGATTTAAGTTCAATAAATTAGAGAGTGTTAGAAGAAGTGATTGGATAGGGGTAGAAAGCATAAGGAGGGTTGTCAGCTGAGAAGGAAGGAGTGGTAGAACAGAGAGGAGAAGAAGAGGAGGGGGAAGAATGGAAGCAATACAGGAAGTGAAAAATTAATTAAACACAGAGGTAACAGCCACAGAGTCAGAAATACATGAATCACCAGAGATTAGGCTAGGTGTGGAAGATTGTGAAGAGGGATCAAAGGAGGAGTGTGATACCTTCCAAAACTTACCTGGGGAGTTAAGGTTAGTCTGGAAGTTCACAGAGAAATAATGAGACTTAGCTTCCCTAATAGATTCAGTGCAGGTATTAGGACCCAGTTTATAATGCCTCAGATCAGAGGGGGAGCCTGATGCCTTGTGTAAGAGCCAAGCGGAGTCATGAGACTTAAAATGGTTCATTATTCTGCTGAAATCCAGGGTAAGTGGAAATCCCAGACCTGAGAGTGATGGAAGGGGGCATGATTATCCCAGACCATAATAACTTTGGTATGCAAAAAAGAGAGAGCTTCATCCATGTCTGTGAACATAGAGATTGGAGACTAGTTAATATTACCAAGCTCAGCAAGATCAGCAATGTTGTCCACATCCCAGGCTAGACTCTGTTCGGAGAGCAGCTATCTATTGTTTTATTAAATTCTGGTTATTGTAATTGGTAGACAGAATGTTGTGGGGCAAAATTTTGACCCTGGTTTGAAAAATACTCTCATACTGATATCCCTATTTACATCACAGATTAGCATGGCTTCATTACACAACACTTGCCCTCAATCAGTAGTATAATCTCTTTCAACTACATCTATTTCAGACATCAGGACTTCACTAAGTACTGTACCATGTACTTCTTGATGCTCATTGTGTTGCTCTGCAGTGTCAGACTCCTGCTCCTTTATTTCCACTTGAATACTTGGGCCTCCACTTCCCAGCTCCTCCTCCTCCTGGGACTGATTTTTTTAGCCTCCAATTATATTTTCAACACCTCTCAAAGTGTTGCCTTTAGTCATAAAAAAAACTCTTTAAGATGCAACCTTCAAATTAATATAAAAATATCTCCCTATTTAAAACCCGTGTAATCTAGGTGTTGGAATAAAGGTAAACTCCCTGGAAAGCACAGGCACATTATGTTTCACTGATAAATTAATCCCAAATAAATTGATCAGCTTCTTTGTAAGACCCTTTCGTTCCATAGCAGTCTGCATTGTTCTTCTTCCTCTTTCATATTCTCTTCATCTTCTTGTTCCTCATGATCTTTTATTTTTTCTTGTTTTTTGTTTCCTTTTCTGGTTGCTTGTTTCATTCATCCTAAAAAAAATCACTGATCTGAACAGAACAATTATTGCATCCCCAGGAGAAAATATGGCCTTCTTTTTAATCTTCCTTGTGTCTGTCCAACTTTTTGAATTTCCTTGTAATTCATTTTCACATGTCGTGGTTTTGTTTTTAGTTTTGTATCCATCCCATTAAACACAGGATCTGACTTGTATTTACTTGGTTCTTGTCTTAAAGTAACTATTGTTTTTTTAAACCTTGATACATTTGTCATTGTCTTGCTTTATAAGGATTTTTTAATTTATTTATCTTTTAATAAAGGTTATATGCTCCTATGGCTGAATGACCACCATCCCACTCCCACCCACCTAATCCTGCCAACCCACCATCCGTGGTCTTTACCCTTCTCCGTGGGTCCCCATGAATTACCCCTCGTGGTGGGGCTGGTGGATGCCCAGCCATCCTCCTCTGCTGGTGTACATTTCATATCAAGGAGGAGTACCCAGCTGGTGGGTGCAGGGCCTACAGCAGAACTGGGCACTTATCCTACTGGCCAGGGATTTTCCACACAATTTTCTGTCCATCCTTTCCCCTCCCCTCCCTTCCCATCACTGCATACCATGCTGAGACAGGTGTGTGTGGGTGTGAAGGCATACATGCACTACACACAGGGCAGCAGTCCCTCCTGTGTCACTCACACTACACTACTACTAAGCCTTCATTTGATGGTGGCTGAAGAGTGGAGTGATGGATCTCCCTTCCTGGGAGAGGAGAGGAGAGCAGTCTATGGATGCTCTATCATCCACTTCCCTCTGGTGTCTCGGTCTCATTCTCGAATCTGGGTCATCACCACCACTTGCGGTAGCTTTACTACTGCACTGTTGGGCTAGCACTTAATAAGGATTTTTATCAGTTTAGTTGAGCACTCCATGAGCGCAGTTTTCCACTCCTCTCAGCATTTTAGAATGTCAATGTCTCCTGTTAGAACTTTGGTTAAACAGAGGATCCTAGGTTCATGATTAAGCTCCAACTAGTTTCCCACTGTTAGTATATTACAAAATAAATTCAGTTCACTGAAAAGCAGTCTCTCCAGTGTTATAGACAAATTTTTAACTTTACCTGTATTGCTATTTATTTATTTGAAAATGGATAACCTGAATAAGGCATACTGGGCTAATTTCCAGATGCATCCTAGGGGAAAGCAAGGAGACACATAAGCAATAATAAAAAAAAAAGGT
The DNA here is from genome assembly GCA_016271365.2 of Neoceratodus forsteri. Classification (NCBI taxonomy): domain Eukaryota; kingdom Metazoa; phylum Chordata; order Ceratodontiformes; family Ceratodontidae; genus Neoceratodus; species Neoceratodus forsteri. The sequence continues at coordinate 454,575,111 of CM028135.1, read as the reverse complement.
TACAAGGTACAGAAATGATAAGCAAAAAAAAAAGAGCAGAGTCAAGTAACTAAACATAAAGATATACAAAACAGTATTGCATTAATACAGTAGTAGTAGTGTACTGCTTCATATTCTACATACAGTAATAGGTAAAACAATAAGTTAAGTAAGGAATAAGGTATAACAGATTATGCTATGTTAATGTACCAAGTGATGGGTTGGACTTCAACTACAATGACGTACATTGACATAGCATAATCCCTACAATGCAATTGCCTTATTTCACTTATGAAATGTTACATACTAACATACTAAGATGTCAACAGAGTAGGCCATATGGTCTATCAAGTCTGCTCGAGGGTCAGCACCCGTGCAGGGTACAGGTGCAACTCTCACCTCCTCCCGTAACCCCCCCACCTCAACCTCTAACTAACTACACCTCTACAATTGGCGTTATTCATTTTCATCTTCTGCCTATACCTGTTCCATCCCCTCTTGAACCCCTCCACCATTTCTACAGCCACCAGTTCCACAGGCAGTGCATTCCAAAGTTCCACCACCTTCTCAGTAAAGTATATTTTCCTTGTCTCCGCCCTTAGCCTCCAGGCCACCAGCCTCATTGCATGCCCTCTGGTGACCCCCTCCTCCCCCCTCATTTTGAACATCCTACCTAGGCTTACCCTATTCACCCCTTAAGATACTTAAAGACCTGAGTCATATTCCCTCTGTCCCTCCTCTCCTCCAGGAAATACAATATTAACTCCTCCAGTCTCTCCCCATAGAACTCATCCCCCAGCCCCTGTATCATCCTGGTTACCCTCCTCTGGGCCTTCTCCAGGAAAACAATGTCCTTTTTCAAGTATGGGCACCAAAACTGCATGCAGTATTTGAGGTGCGGTCTAACCAGGCAGTTATACAGAGGGAGAAGTACTTCTCTTCTTCTCGAGATTATCCCTCTGGCTATGCACCCCAGCATTTTCTTGGCTTTGGCTGCAGTTCTTCTGCACTGTTCAGAGTTGTTCATTCTGGTATCCACAGCTAGGCCAAGGTCCTTTTCCCCATCCAAAACCTGCTGTATTTCACCCTCCAAGAGGTACTCATACCTTGGATTTCTAAGCTCTAGATGTAGTACCCTGCATTTTTTTGCATTAAACTTCAGTTTCCAGGTGTGTGCCCACCCCTCGAGAGTCTCCAGGTCCCCTTGTACGGCTCTACTACACTCCTCTCTGTACACCACCATGCCCAGTTTTGAGTCATCAGCAAAGAGGCTCATCTCACTCCTGATACTGTTTCTGATGTCTGAAATGTAAGCATTGAACAGCAGCGGGCCCAGCACTGATCCTTGGGGAACTCTGCTGATGACCCTTCTAGGAGATGAAATCCCCCCCCCCAACTACCACCTTTTGAACCCTCTCTGTCAACCAATTTCCTGTCCACTAGACCATCCTTTTCCCCACCCCATATCCCCCAGCTTAGCCAGTAGCCCAAGGTGTGGCACTGAACCAAATGCCTTGCTGAAGTCCAGAAAGAGGACATCTACCGGCCTGACCTGGTCCAGCATCTCTGTCACCGAGTCCTGAAACTCCACAAGGTTGGCCTGACATGATCTGCCCTGAACAAAGCCATGCTGGTGATCATCCAGATAACCCCATACCCCCAGGAACTCCTCCAGCCTCTCCTTCAAGTTGGCCTCCATCATTTTGCCCACCACAGACGTCAGGCTTACAGGGCTGTAGTTACCCAGCTCCTCACGTGAGCCACCTTTGTGAATAAGCACAATGGGCCATCCTCCAATCATGAGGCACCAACCCGGTCTTAAGGGAGGAGTTAAAAAGGTCCACTAGAGGTGCAGTAAGGACCTCCGCCATTTCCTTTAGCACCCTGGGATGGATACCATCTGGACCTGGTGCCTTTTCCATTTTTAGGACCCTGAGGGCCTCCTTCACCCTACCAACAGTAATTTCCACATCCATGTCCTCTCCCCCTTCTGCCCTTTTAACCTGCCTCCCCTCGTATGGAGTTGCCCCCATCTTCCCTCATGAAGACCGAGGCAAAGTAGCTGTTTAGTACCTCAACCTGCTCCCTGGCCTCCTTCTGTCACCTGCTTCAAGACCTCAGCCTACTAATCTGCCCCTTCATCTTCCTTCTCTCCCTGATTTACCTAAAGAACCCCTTATCTCATCTCCTGATCCCCTGGGCCAACCTCAGCTCCGTCTAGGCCTTGGCCAACCTGACAGCCCTGGTTACCTTTCTAGCTATCTCATCATACTCCCCTTTGTCCATCACCCCACGTGAGAGCTTATATCTTCTATAAGCTGCTCTTTTCTCCTCACACTGCATCCTCAACTTCACTAGTCCATTAGCTCAGCTTTCTGGATCTACTGCACTTATGTTGAACCTTCGTGCAGTCCTTGGTAGCATCCAAGAACCCCCTTTTAATAATTTCCCACCTGCTCTCTGTGTCTATTTCTGGTCTGATCCCATCCAGGTGCCCCTTAAGGGATCTGCTCCATACCCTTGAAGTCAGCACCCCTAAAATCAACTACCGCTGTATTTGTGCAATTTTTCCCCACCCCCCCAGGACTAGGGAAAACCGGACCATGGCATGATCACTCCCCGCCAGTGGGTCCCCCACCACCAGGTTCCTAACCAGATCACTATACGACAGGACCATATCCAGGATGCGGCCCTCCCTCATTGGGTCTGCCACCAGCTGAGCGAGGAATGCATCCAGGAAGACATCCAGCAGGTGCTGCTCCCTGGCTGATGATGATGCCATAGTTCCCCAGTCAGCCCCCGGCATGTTGAGGTCCCCCAGTACTACCGTTCTACACTCTCCCAGTACATTTGTTCCTGAGATTTGCCACCAGACCTTCCTCCAGGTCATCCACCTGCATAGGAGGCCTATAAACCACCCCCCATATTTACCCTTTTGCCCCCTGGTGCCATCAGGGTGATCCATAAGGTCTCCACATCACCTTCTGCCCCTTCCACCTTGCATATTCCTATGCTGTTTCTAATGATTAGTGCTACCCCACCCCCCTTTCCTTTCTAAACACTGTGTATCCCAACAGGTTGAGGTCCCAGTCATGCCCAGTAGTGACCCAAGTTTCAGCAACAGATGCCACATCCACTTCCCCATCTACTAGCATTGCCTGCAGCTCAGGCATCTTGTTTCCCATGCTTCTGGTGTTAATCAGGACCACCCTCCAACCCTTCTCCTTACCCTCGACCATACCCCCAACCTGAGAGCTCCCATGCTGCTATCTAATCGTGTTCCCTTGGGCAAATCAGGTGCTCCCATTTTACCCTTCCCCTTGCCACTAGGTTGCCTTCCTTGTCATGATGTGCATGCTTGTGTCAGCTTCAAGCCCCTGCCCTCCCCCCTCACAAGTTTAAACCCCACCTAGCCTGAATGAAGCTGGTCAGTTTTTATTTCAAGACCTCCTTCCCTGCCAAATTGAGATGGAGCATTTCCCTTGCGTAAAGTCCCTTGTCCTCCCAGATTGCATCCTGTCCCCCAACAACCCATACCCCTATCCCCACACCACTCTCCTAACCACTCATTCACCTCCCTAATTTTCTGCTTGTTTCCCACCATGCCCCTAAGCACTGGTAAGATCTCCGAGAATGAGACGGAGCACCCCACAGCATGACACACCCAGGCCAACTCCCAGAACTTTGCCTGATTCTCCAGCACACTGTTACCCTCAATGTCATTGGTACCCAAGTGCACTAGTATGTCCAGGAACCCTCACATCCCTTCCCTAGTGCATAGATCAAGTGTTTGGCCTCGTGCACAGTCGTACGAGATATACTCTTAATCCTGATGGCACAGGGTTTGCCTCTCCTTCCCACATGATACCCCTAATCATGGAGTCCTCCAGAAAGAGGACTTTAACCTCCTCCCATCCCCTGATCCTTACCCCTTCCCTTGTGCTCCCTCCGCTCTCTACTCCTACCCCAACATATACCCTGGCTACCCCCCCGTATGAGTGGCATTGACTGCCCTAACCCCCCTTTTCCAGCTCTTCCTCTGGACTGACCTGTCGACCCCAGCCCTTTCCCCCACCATGCAGCTTAACTTAGCCCCAACGCTCTGAGGGACTCGCAGCTCCTCCTTACCCCCAGCGGAGGTCCTGTCTGTCCTACCACCCTCTATCTCTCTCTGCTCACCCCTCCACTGGACCCCTTCAGGTCCCTTTCTTCCTGATCTTCCTCCCCCTCCCTTCCCAGGCACCCCCTATTTACTACTCCTTATCCTGTACCAACTGCCACTACTCCAACCGACCTAGTATCCTTGCCTCAACCCCCTCTTGTCCTCCTTACTAATATTCAGCCCACTACTGACTGCCCCCCTGCCTCCTCCATGTCCTTATGCCTTGGGCTGACTCTGCACCTCCTGTCTACTGAGCTCCTCATCACACCCATCTCCCGTATTCCTCTGGCTCTGCCCTCTCCCTGATTTCCCCTTCATCCCTCCCATTTAGCCACGCTAGCAGTGCAAATCTGTTTTTCAGCTCAGTGCCCATTTTCCTACCCGCCCACAGGTTTGCACCCCATCAGATCTCTCCCATGTATGTCATGGGCCCCTGCCCCCTACAACCTGCCATTCCCCTTGACCCTGGCTGCATCCATGGCTACCTGGGCCCGCAGGTACCCCCCCAGTGGCCACCCCTACACCTCCTCTTCTGCTGGTATAATGCCTTATGTACCTCCCCACCTGCCCTAGACTGCTCTTGCCCACCACTGGTGGTGATTTTGGACTCACTACATCTACAGTACTCCCCCTTTGGACCCACCCCAGCCCATGCCTCTGGCTAAGTCTCCCTTCTCCCCAATTCTCCCCACCACTGCCCTACCGAGAGCCCATCTCAAGAGTCTGATCTCCTCCTTAAGTTGGGCCAGCTGACTGCACAATGCAGAGCCCCCCATCTTCCAAGCCAACCCTAGTACCACGGCTGACCCACACCTGACACATTCCACTACCCTTCCAAAGAGGCCCACCCTAGTAGTCTGAGGACCTTGCTCTAGCTTCACCCACATCCCAGTTCTAGTTCCCCTCTAAGCCAGCTGGCTACACATTATTTACTTTTTTTTTTTACTTGAGTCTTTATGCCCCTTCTTCTCCACAGTAGCCCCTCTCTTCTGGGTCCCCAATGCAACTCTGCATCCTGAGCTCCCTGAAACATATGCTAGTTCATATGGGTGCCCCGTTCCTAGACCCTGAGCACTCCTGATGACCCCAGCTGGGGCGGAGGTGTCCCCCTATCTCCTTCAGATTTACATCAGGAGTGTGCACCTTGAGCTGCCTCCTCAGGTTCCTCTGAATGCCAGTGCTCAGACTCGTCTACCGGTGCCACTACAGGGTATTTCCTGGTTTTCTGTGGTCCCACCCCCTGTGGGTGTCTGCGCACTAGGAGGGCCAATGAGACAAAGACATGGGGAAAACGTGCCTTTACTCTGGCCTTCAGCTGGTGTCCACCCCTCCCAACACATCTACTGCCTCTGACTACACTTTCCACCTGTGGTCACCCAGGTGGCGGTATTGCAGAGAGGTCTGCAGCCCACCCTCTCCATGGAAGGAGAGTGGCCCAGTGGGCACTTGATCCTTTTCCTCTGCTGGCCCTCCAGCAAACCTGGTTTGCTACCGAACCCAGGTCACTGGCATCACAAGTGGTAGCGCTACCACTGTGCCAGTGGGCTGGCTCAACATAATTTACTTTTGTTCATACAATAGAAAAAGAGATATTGGTTAACAGACAACTGTCAGCCTAGGTTTCCACCTCTTTCCTATTTAGACCTGCCCCTGGTCCCTATCTCTTAGCTAGCTCCACCCCCTCAGACCATTTAATAGAGGTCGGGGCCAGAGTTGGCGGGTGGGACAGTAAGACAAACAATACAAGCTTCTACATCTCCTCTGAAAATGTACAATACAAGCTCCTACAGCTCCTCTGCAAATGTACAATACAAGCTCCTACAGCTCCTCTGCAAATGCTTCTTGCTGTTGCTGGGCTTGCAAGCAATTTAAAGCCCAGCTACCAGTCAAATTGCCTGCCCTTGGTCCTGATTGGGCCAGTGATCTCCACCAACTGCCAATGTGGTCACTGGACTCTCCTCCATGCCACTGATGTGGCACTGCTCCTGGTGCAGCCCCCACAGTCCAGCAGTCGCCGATGCGACTGCAAGTTCTTACAGCTCCTCTGCAAATGTTCCTTGCTGTGGCTAGGCTTGCAAGCAATTTAAAGCCCAGCCACCAGTCAAATGTCCCGCCCTTGGTCCTGATTGGGCCAACAATCTCCACCTACCACCGATGCGGTCACTGGACCCTCTTCCATGCCGCTGATGTGGCCGCCAGTCCTAGTGCTCCCTCCTCTGTGCCACCAATGCAGACACTGCTCCTCATGCACTCCCTCTCACCACCGATGCAGCCACCTCCACAGTCAAGTGGTCACTGATGTGATCACAAGCTCCTACAGTTCCTCTGCAAAAGCTCCTGGTTGCAGCTGGGCTTGCAAGCAATTTAAAGCCCAGCCACCACTCAAATTGTCCACCCTCGGTCCTGATTGGGCCAATGATCTCCACCAACCACTATTGATGTCACTGGACCCTCCTCCACACTGCTGATGTAAGCGCCGCTCCCAGTGCTCCCTCCTCCATGCCGCCGATACTGCCGCTGCTCCCGGCTGCATTTAGTAGTGTAGTAGTATTGTAATTTTCTGTTGTATCTTTAAATTGTTTGCTTTATGGCATTAGCATAAATTAGATATATTTCAAGGATTATTTCTTTATTTAGTTTTTGTTGAACAGGAAGGAGGACTAGACAATTTTTTGTCTATTTTCAGCCTTGTCCCTGGGGGAGAGGGAGGGATACAGATGAAAGCCAACTGAAATTGAACCAGATTTTAAGCTGTTGGTGGTATTTTTAGTGAATGGGGGAAATCTGGCCAGGACACCAGGGAAATTTCCCTACTCTGCCTGCAGGATGCCTTGCTTTCTGTGAGCAAGCCTTCCAAGATGGCCACTTGGAGTGGGAACAAGGAGATGGATGTCCTAAAGTCAGGGGAGCAGGCCTCCTCTCCTACACTTGCTGTATCAGAGGCTCAAAATTATTCTAAAAACTTGCCAATCTTTGATGATCTAAATGAGGAAAGTATACACAATATTTTTGTCTCAATGGATGATTTAACCGTCAGTGCTACTACAAACAAGAAACTTTTCCTCAAGGAACAAATGTTGGCTAAAATCATTTCCAAGGAGGAAAAACAAGCCCTAAAGAAGAAACAGCTTAAGGAAGATACTGACAAACTGAAAGCAGCGTGAGTGTCTGTCACTGGGCGTGGCTCAGTTGTCAAACAGAATTCCTCAACTCATGACACAGCCAAATTGGAAGAAACACAAAACCCTGTACACAAGGTAAAAACTGATTCTTACTCTTTTTCTAAAACAGCTGGCAGTGGAAACACCTCAGATGGTGTGTGCCCAGAGCCGAAAGAGTTAGTGTGTGGCAATAAGGAAAAAAGTGATGTTGAATATAAAGAAAAAAAGTCTCTGATTATTTCCGAACAAACTATTGTAAACCCCAACATAAATGCAAGAGAACATCCTGGCTGTGATGCTAGCACAACTAAACAAAGTACTGTGAGTGTCTTACCAGGTAGTCCCATGATGGTTACAGGTTCCTTGGATAACTAATTCTAATCACTCACAATCCAACAAATAAAACCAAAAGGGACTGTCGATGTTCTCCTTCACTCTAAGAGGCCTTGCAGGAAAAACTGCAACTAGCGATGATCTGAAAGAAAAAAGAGATGCTGTGACTTTGCAAAAAGAAACATTTCTGCCGATTTACCTGGTCCATCTAAGGATATTCCAAAACCGTCTCAGCTAGTAAATGCAATATTAAATCAACCCCTATCTACCACCTCAGCTATTCAAGCTGCCTTTTCTGTGAACTCTGGACAAACAGACTCCTTCTCACAATGGTCCCCTGAGAAAGCCTTACTAGAAGCTGGATGGACTAAACTGGAAAATGGCCAGTGGCTACCTGACCCAAGTTGGGCCCCAAGTCCTCTAGCCTCCCCTGAATGGAACCCACAAATAATTGGTATTTCCTCCCAGGCTGAAAACCAAAACTGTGAAAAAGAAATTCCTGGGTCAAACTGCAAATCTGTACCCATAAACAATTTACAGGCTCAAAAACAAAGCAAGGAAGTAGGCTCTAAGGACTCCGCCCAACTCCCACTTCCTGAAATGACTTCTAAAAACCAAGACTCATCAGAAAGGGCCCAAGAAGAACCTAACCAGCAAAAAACACTTCTGTCAGAACTGTTTCAAAGAACAAAAAAAGATGCTGCCTCTAGAAGGCACGTCATTACAATTAGATACAAAGGTGGACTAGAAAATAGACCAGATAGACATTATGTAGGGAGAACCCTCCTGAAATAATCTTTACATTTCATACCTAGAGAAGTGTAAGTTTGCATACATATATATGGTGAAGATAATTATGATGTAAGCTTTCGTTCTCCCTATCATTAGAATTTTTGTGGGAGAGATATAACCAAGTGAAATTCTCCCCCATGTGTACCCCTTTTTTGTGATTCCCCTAGCAAAATCTTTAATTAAGTTTGTTATGGTTATGTTCAGGAATGAGGGGGTCCACATGGAGGACATTACTTACTGGCTAAATCAGAAATGTCAGGTCTTAAGTGCCCCCGAACCCATACCAGACTCAGAACTTTTCTGCACAGGGAGTTGGAAATATGAAGTGAAGCTATGCCAGATGGAGGCTGGGATAGAACACATCCCAAATTCATTTTTGTTAGACAGGGATAGAGGAGTCTGCTTTTATTCAGGTCAACCCCAGGCCTGTTACAAATGCCCAATCTGTAAAAAACGGATTTAGCTCTACAGATTCCCTCCAATACAAATGGTTTCAAAATAACTTATTTATTTAGCTTTTGTTTACCGGGTAAGTACACTAGACAAGTAGTATGCCTATTTTCAGGAACGACCCGGGAGAGCACAAAACATACAGTATACATACATGGCAACATTGGAGAAACAGCATGATACAGTAAAAAACAGCTATAACAACACTTGTATAAGGGCAGAGATACTGCCACACATAGTACAAATTGTTACAGGACATAGATAGACATTAGAATCACTGAATACATATTTCATAGACCACCATGGACTCAGAGTGGACAATAGTGGACTGCAGAGTATTACATTACAGAGATTAGGAGCAGTCACATCTTGTCGTTTGTTTAAGTGGGACCACAGGGAGGGAGTGAAAGGTCCCATGGGAAGGAGCAGAGTGAACAGAGTCCGAATGAGTTCCAGAGCCTAGGCACAAAGCGGCAAAGTCACGATCCCCATAAGGATCCAAGTAGGGGGAAATTTAAGCAACTCGGTCTGTGACCTGAGCTGGTGAGGGATGGGCGTCCAGTTTTGGGAGGAGATCGCCAGTCCCGCGGTATGCCCATGCAAGCACTTTCCTGGCAGAGTTTCCACCAAGGATCAGGAATTCCGCTGGGGGAGCCAGCTGAGTTTGTCATAGAGCTCACATCGGTGGGTGAGTTTGGGAGCAGCAAGTGCAAACTGACAGATATCATTATATGCCATGTTCCACCGATTAAGATGGATTTGAGGTGACCTGGCAAATAGGTGGTATCCATAACTAAGGAAGGGGAGAAGCACTCCCCTAGCAAGTGCCAGCCTCGCTCCCAGAGTCAGGTTGTATTTGGCCCTGTAGGCAAGGCCAAGCTTACACCTGGTAGTTCTGCAGATGTTTTGGATATGGCTTCCCATGTCAAGTTGTGGGTCGAGGTGACCCCAAGATATTTAATTGAGCTCGCTGTTGGCAACAGGGGCCTCCATCCAAGCTATTTTGAGCATAGCTGATGGGGCTTTAACTTGGCCGTGGAACCAAAGAGCATGGCCTGAGTTTTGTTAGGATTCAATACCAGTCTATGGTTGGTAATCCAGGCGAGACTCTGCTGAAGTCTTCAGATAGGCACTGGTTAAGGTCAGCAGCATTATGAGCATGGGCCACTGCACAAGGTCATCTGCATAAGCGTGACTTGGCAGAGAGGTCACCTGGGAGTTGATTAATAAAAAGTGAGAATAGGAGGGGTCCAAGTACGAATCCCGGGAACTCCATGGTCACAGCCCTATGCTCAAGAGGACCTTGTTAAAAACAGGTTCGCTGCTTTCTACCCATTAGGTAGCCCATCATCCAACTCATGGCATCGGAGAGAACCAGAGCCCTGAGCTGCCCCCAGTAGGTCATGGTTGACAAGGTCAAAGCTTTTGACAAGTCAATCAATATAGCACCTGACAGTTTGCCCTGATCCATGGCGGATCTAATACTAGAGGTTACAGTAATCAGGGCAGTAGTGGTACTGTGACCCTTCCGGAAACCATGTTGGGCCCCAGAAAGCAGCTCATGGGTATCCACGATTCTAGAGTTGCTCGCCCACAACCTTTCCAGGAGTTTACCAAGGGATGGGAGAATAGTAATAGGCGATAGTTGTCAGAGTTTGGGATTTCCCTGCTTCAAAACAGGGACTATCCTGCCTCCTTCCAGATGTTGAGGATTATCCCGAGCTAAGGGATGGGTTAAAGATATGAGGCATCAGAGGGCATGTAAGCTGCTCCCAGCTTGAGAAGCCTGGGCTCAAGGTTGTCAGGCCCTGCACTGGAGTGCTGGGAGAAGGCAGCCAAGTGGTTCCGAACATCAAGGACAGACACGTCCTTAAGATTAAATATTCTCCGAGGAGGATGTTCACTCTGCATCGGAGGATATTAGCGGCGACCCTAGCGGTCTTGAAGCGAGAGGTGAGGGCTGAAAGGTCGGAGGAGATTGAGGTGGTCAGCTATAGTGTGGGGATTGTGCATGAGACTCCATCAATAATCATGTCCACGACACCCAAGTGAGAGGGCCCACTGACGAGGATTTAATGTTCCTCCAGAACCTCCTAGGATCTCTGACAGAGCTAAGTAGTGCGATTTACAGAAGTTACTTTTGGCAGCCCTAATGGCTTTTACACCGATTCCTGAGTTGCCGATATCTCAGGAGATTAGCAGGATCTCTGAACCCTAATACTTGCCCACATTTGTCTCTCCCGCATCTGGGCAAGTAAGTCACCATTCAGCCAGAAGGTGGCTGTTCCCCTCACCTCTGGGTGACCCTGGGGGCATGTCTATCTTGGAGAACACCAAAGGAATGTATGAAGCAGGAGGCTGCCACTGAGGGGTCAGAGGCTTCAACACCTGGTCCAGTCAGTACATCCCAGATCGGCCAGGAAAGCCTCAGGGTCAAAACTGAGTATTTTCTGACTTGAATGATTTTGTGTGGAATTCTAGGGAAGGGGATTTTCCAGACACAGTATACCGGGAGTGGTCAGGATATGGAGTCTGATAGTGTGCCTGATGAGGCAATCCTCTCCAGCCGGTTGGTCAGGATCCAGTCCAGCAGGGAACTTGAGGAACCATTGGCTGCCTGTATAATCGGGTCATGGATTAGTTGGTTAAGGGATAGGCAGGCAAGTTGTGATCCGCATTTCCTAATATTGCCACACTCCCAGTTCATGTTGATATCACCCATAATAATGAGTTCATTGTCACCTATACTGGGCCTAACTGCATCTAAGAGGTAAGTGAGTCCTGTCAGACCCCCCCCAGGAGGTTTATAGGCGCACACCAAGTGCAGCTTCTTAGCATCGCCAGCAGCAGGAGCACATGAAGAAACTCACAAGGTGGATGATCAGGTTTACTCTCTGCCACCAGGAGATTTTCAGATGGGATCTGTAGTAGATGAGGTACCACCTTCCTACCCCAGTCCTGTCTAGGCAGATGAACTCATATCCTGTTAGGAAGCAGGCAGAGTCAGGAATCGAGGTTTGAGCCAAGTCTCAGTTATCCCTAGGATGTCTGGCTTGTATAGCTCAGTCCACGCTAGGAGATCATCTCGGTTAGAAGCAAGCTCCTAATATTCATATGCACTATTTTTAGTCCCTTATTCCCATTCCAGGTGGTGGGAATATTAGAGATCAGCTTAGATGGCCCAGGACTGAGCTCAATATCTCCAGCCATGAGAAGTGAGAGTAGGGCTAGCCAGGGGAGGAACAATCTTACAAGCGGCCTACCTCCAGGCCTGTGCATGCTTCGGACTTTCTTCACCCTGACCGTACACATAAGACATCTAGTGTCAAGGCTAAGGACAGTACCGTAGTGCATTACCTTAGTTACAAGTTGGTTGGAAAAGGAGAAATCAGTATCATCATGGGAGGAGGCCACAACCCTGGGTCAATAAACAGGCTAGGAGTCGAGGTAGCACAATAAAGGAGGACTAGCCCCAGGGCCAGTATCATGTGGTGTGAGTGTCGTAAAAACCGACCTGCCGCCCCTCCTGAACATAGGAGAGGTGGCTTCAGTTCTTCCACGGTAAGGACAGTAGTAACCACCCCAACAGATTATAGGCAACTGGAGACCTAGAAAAGGAGCAAACCAGGGCTCCTGGAAACCTGTAAAAGGGGCAAACCAGGACACCCCGTATGGTAGGGCCCCAAAAGGAGCAGATCACCACAACTAGTGCGCTGGGGGGAGGGGGACCCTCGGTGTAGGTCACCCACGCCTCCCCTCCTCTTGTCAGCAGCTTGAAGTAGTTGAAGATGTTGGGACAGCAGATAGCAGAGCAGGAACTAAACAATGCTGATAGGCAAGCAGGTGGTGAAAATAGGAAAATGTTTTTAAAGGCAAGACAGAACAAGTGTTAGGCCTAATAGCTGCACTCTGTATCTTTAAGAGGAGTTACAATATTAAAGAGAGGGGAGGATGAACATTGCTAGGGGTTGTGCTGAGGGGGGAGGGGGAGTATTTAATAAAGGGTGGAGGTGAGGGATGGGGGGTGGGCGTAAAAATTCAAGCAGCAAGGAGACAGAAGGACAGAAAATGAAAGAGAAATTGATTTATTTGCAGGGCAAAGCTTACAACTGTGACCCAAATGGAATCTGGTCTAAACAGAAACAACTGTATCACTTTAAACTTACTTTCTGATCCAGGGTAGCTTACCACTGAAACATAGAAACATAGAATTTGTCGGCAGATAAGGACCACTTGGCCCACCCAGTCTGCCCATTTCCCTACCTGATGGATAAGTTGCAGATCCTAGTTAACCAGCAGCCTACTTCTTCCTACCCCAACCCCCTAGAATTGCCTTATGACTGTCCCATGCATGCTTGAATTCCACCACTGTTTTTGACTCCACAACCTCCTCTGGAAGGCCGTTCCATACATCCACAACCCTCTCTGTGAAAAAATACTTCCTTAAATTACCTCTGAGCAGCCCCCCTTCTATCTTCAAATTGTGCCCCCTTGTTCTTGCACACCTCTTTTTTTGAAAGATGCTACCCTCTTGGACTTTGTTGATTCCCTTGAGGTACTTGAAAGTTTCTATCATGTCCCCCCTCTCCCTCCTTTCCTCGAGGCTATACATATTAAGCTCCTTAAGTCTCTCTTCATATGTCTTCCGGTGCAGACCCTGCACCATTTTAGTTGCCCTCCTCTGGACAGCTTCCATCCTGTCTATGTCTTTGCGGAGATTGGGTCTCCAGAACTGCATGCAGTACTCCAGATGTGGTCTCACCAGCTGTCTGTACAGAGGGATAATAACTTCTATTTTTCTACTGGTGATGCCTCTCCCTATGCATCCCAGTATTCTCCCAGCCCTCCTTGCTGCCCTCTCACATTGCTTGCCCACCTTTAGGTCATCTGATATGACTACCCCCAGGTCCCTTTCCATTTTTGTTGTTGTTAGTATCTCAACCCCCATTGTGTACTCTTCCCCTGGGTTTTTGTTTCCCAGGTGCATTACCTTGCACTTCTTAGCATTGAATCTAAGCTGCCATACATTTGACCATTCCTCTATCCTTCCCTTCTCATCCTTTCACCCACCTTGTGCATCAACTCTGTTGCAGATCTTTGTGTCATCTGCAAAGAGACATGCTTCCTTCCAGTCCCTCTGCAGTAGCTTATAAAGCATTGAGAGGACCATCCTAATACTGAACCCTAGAACCCACTACTAACCCCTCTTTTTTCAGAGTGGACTCCATTTACCATTACTCTCTGTGTCCTATTCTCCAGCCAATTCTTTCAGGCTGTCATCTTGGGGCCCACTCCCAGGCTGGCTAACTTGTATATTAATCTTTTGTGTGGGACTGTGTAAAATGCCTTGCTAAAGTCTAGGTAGGCCATGTCCACAGCCCCTCCCTGATCAACTATTTTGGTCACCCAGTCAAATAAATCTATCAGATTTGACTGGCATGACCTTCCCGCTGTGAATCCATGCTGCCTTGGGTCCTGTGCCCCTCTGGCCTCTAGATACTCAACAATTCTTTCCTTCAGAAGTGATTCCATCATTTTCCCTACCACTGAGGTTAAACTAACAGGTCTGTAGTTTCCTGCTTCTGCCTTGCTCCCACTTTTGTGAAGGGGAATCACATCTGCCCTCCTCCAGTCCTCAGGTACCACCCCATCCTCCCATGATTTGTTAAAGAGGGTAGTCAGTGGTGTCACTAGTTCTACCCTTAGTTCTTTTAGAACCTGGACCTTAAAACAAAAAGATTTTACAATCTACAAACCTGCAGCCTAAATGAACTTGCACTTCAAACTACCCTTACAGTGCAAAATTGCTGTAAACAAGCTTAGGTTCAAGTTAGGATTTACAAGATAATTTGGAGAGACTTAACAAGTACCACAATCAAAATATAACATTAGCTTAAGGTCCTGAGAGGAAACACCAGTAGCAAAGAATTAAAGAACTGCAGCAGCCCGTCAGCAGGCAGAGTCGATGGTTCTGGACAGTCAAGTTTCTGCAGCGTACCTTCGGTCTGGTGAACAGCGGGCAGTGCAGCGAGGAAGGCTGGGTTGATATCCCTCCCAAAATTGCCCCTATTTTACAGATTACAGAATATTTCAAACCAACTGCACAGAAAATGTATAAATGGGGCTTCTCAAAAACCTAGATTGATCAAAACTCTGGGAAGCAATTTTATAATATGGTAATTTCCAAAATATTTCCCGAAGAACCCAAGTTCAAAAATTGCCCCCCAGATTTAAGGGGGAGGGTCCTGAAGTGTTTAAAAAATACAAGAATTCCTGTCCATATGTGGGAAGTTCTTTGCCTTTCTATGTATGGCAAATTAAACATTAGAGGAAATTGCAAACATAAGGTTGTAGAAGAAAGAAACGGCCCATATACAGCCTGCATAGCACAAAAGAAAACAATGTCACATTTTTTATTTTTTTGTTCATATGTGAAACCACTGTGAGAATACCTAGCAAAAAAATTGAATTTTTTATGGCTACTGAATTTAAATTATGAGAATCTAGTGTTAAAAAAGTACCCCCACCTATGCATAAAATATGATGTCGAAACAATGGCTGTTTTTATGTTGCATCAAATTTTATATTTGGCAGGCAAGAGGCCAATGGTCAATATACCAGAAAATGTTGCCGTAGAAAACTGTTAGTATTTTGATTCATAAAGCAATGAATTCTGTATGTATGGCTGATAAGAAAAAAATGACTCAAAAAAAGTTTTCAGATGGAAAGGCTTTGAAATCTTTATTAAATACAAATAGAAACTAAGTAAATGATAAGTGACCAGATGTAAATAGACACACATAAGAATACTCATAGTTATAGAGTAATACAGAGTTGTCCCCAAAATACTTAAGGATAAGTACTATATTTGTAAATATGTAAATACTTTATATTGATGTGTATTATTGTTTGCATTTAATTCATGAAGTGATTACTAATAAAAATACCCCTACTCTTTTGAAGAAATGCCACAGGATCTTTAACATCCACCTGAAACTACCATCAGAACAGGCAGATGGGACCTCGATTAAATGTCTCATCCGAAAGACGGCACCTCAGGAGTGCAGTACCCCACTCATGCTGCACTACACTGTCAGTATTTAACTCAAGTGCCTGGAGTGGGGATAGAACCCACAATCTTCTGATCTTTTGGCCTCAGAGGCGAGTGTGCAACCTGTTGTGTCACTGACACTGCTTGGGTTGCAGCTGGTCAGCTACACTAGTTGGGTGTGGTTGCACTGCAAGGAGTGGGTTATGGTTGCATGGTTAGTTGGTTCTGTTGCTTTAAATAGGTATTCTTGACTTTTAACTGCTTGCACTTTCTGTGTGATCTGTGAGGCTATGCTGGAAGCCTTGGCTGTGCTTCCTATACTTTCCATGTGATCTGAATCAAACCTGGAAATCTAGGCTGTTAATAAGATGTCATCTGGCCTCACTCAAATGCACTGCAGTGTGGTTCATCGGGTTCAAGCAGGGCGTGTGAGCTTCCCTGTATTTCTTTCTACATGCTGGATAGGCAAGCGGATATTTTATTCAGTTTTAGAGCAATGTTTGTGCAAGTTTTGCTGGCATTTTAGTGATGTATTAATGTATGTTTCTGTTGTTGTGTAGAACTGTTGTTTTGAAATGTATTTTGTGCCGTTATTAGGTGTTTAAAATGTATGTTTTGTTTAAGTAGCAGTAAGGCTTTTTGGGTTGAAATTTTCGAGAGGGGAGTATGTTTTTTTAAAGTTGTTGGAGGGATTTTCTTTACAGTCTGTGATTCTTTAGCAATGTTTTTAAGTTGCATGATTTCTTTTTGATGTTGCTGTTTTTTGGGTGGAGCAAATACATTTTTTTATTGAGATCAGTATCAGGGGTATACAAATCAAGTACAGTGAACATCCTGCCAGGGATAATCCCATGCCAGGAATAACCCCATGAGGTACAACACTATTAAAACCAGTCATTAACAAAGGCTATTTAATACATCATGTGTCTATCTAGTACTTATGACAGAGTCACAGTAACTATAGTAACAAGCATTTGTCAATGCCAAATGTGTCCTTGCTGGTATTAGCACTGGGAATGCAGGAGTTAGACAGATACAGAGTAAGAATGGCAGTGAAGTACTGAACTTCACACCAACCTGTGCAATGCATGCACATAATATAGTGATTTAGTGGAATTATTTCACCAAATTTTTAACATAGGCATTTAGTGACCTCTACTCATGAACACTGTCACTATGATTTTCTTAATCTGTCCCGAACATTAATTTCCCACAGAGACCGTGCTATTCTGCGCCAGATGTGTAAGCACATATTTTGGGCAGGATATGAGAAATGACAGCTGTACTGTTCATAAGGAGCTGTGAAAAAAATGCCAGTGTTGAAAATCTGGAGTGAAAATATTATAAATCTGCAAAATTACGAGGGTGCATGGAAACTGCACAATGTACACTCATAACACAGTCATTTCATGGACTTTTGTCACTAAATTTTCAACATAGGTATTTTAGCACCTCTGCTCATGTACAGTGTCACTATGATTTTCTTAATCTGTCCCGAACATTGACTTCCCACAGCGACCGCTCTATTCTGTACCAGAAAGTGTAAAAACACATTTCGGCCAGGATGTGAAAAATGACAGCTGTACTGTTCATAAGGAGGTGTGAAAAATGGCAATGTTGAAAATCTGGACTGAAAATACTACAAATTTGCGTAGTTATGAGGGTGCGTGGAAACTGCATAATGCACACTCGTGACACAGTCATTTTAAGGATGTTTGTCACCAAATTTTCAACATAGGCATTTTTGGACCTCTGCTCATGAACAGTGTCACTATGATTTTCTTAATCTGTCCCAAGCATTTATTTCCCACAGCGACTGCACTATTCTGCGCAGGAAGTGCGTAACTACATTTTGGCCAGGATATGAAAAATGACAGCTATATTGTTCATAAGGAGGTATGGAAAAATGACAATGTTGAAAATCTGGAGTGAAAATATTACAAATTTGTGAAGTTATGAGGGAGAGTGGAAACTGCGCAATGCACGCTCTTAAAACAGTCATTTTTGGGATTTTTTTCACCAAATTTGCAACATAGGCTTTTTGAGAGCCCACCTCATAAACAGTGGCACTGTCATTTTGTTAATTGGTCCGGAAAGGTGATTCCATACAGTGATTGCAAAATCACCTTTCAGGATCAAATAATGCCATGACAGTGACTGTATTCATGAGGAGGGGTCCCAATAACCCCATGTTGAAAATTTGGTGGCAAAAGTCCAAAAAATGGCCGAGATAGCCACATAAGTTGAAAAAAAATTATCTATGCCATTATACAGCTTACCTGCATTTCTTTAGTTCACGGTCAGCTTTGAAGAGTGCAGACATGTTCCTGGTCCACCGAAGATCATTGCGCCAGGCTTGGGAAGTAAGTATGGGGTGAGGCGGGGTGTAGAGAGGTGGGGTGCACAGAGGGTGGGTGAAGGTTGTGGGAGGGGGCATGACAAACCATGAGGGACCATTTTCTTTATTTCAAGGACAAAAATAATAAAAAGGACATTGCTGGAAGGGTTTTTGTTTTTCAGGCTTCGTTTGTGCACACTAGGGTGGGCTCCCAGTGTGCTGCCTGCGTTTTGGAGAAGGGGGGACTTAAGCCGATGATTGGGCCCCGTTGGTGAACAAAGACTGTTTGGGGGCATGATGCGAGGGGTGGGCACCCCCTGGGAACCTAACAAATTGGAAGGACATTATGCCAATGGGGAGTGGGCTCTGATCGGCAAGTGGTGGGTGGTTGGCATGTGCCGACAGAAGTTGGGCACCCCTGTCAGCTTACATGGGACTGTGAGGTGGTGCCATGTTCACAGAAATGTTATATCAGGCAAGGTACCGTCCTGCAATGAGAGGTTGCTCCTTCATTGCAGTGGAATTGCTGATGCTGTAATGACGAGGCGGCCCCTCATTACAGTGGCCAAATCTTTTCAAGCTGGTGGCACTTCTGCAGAACCAGCATCATCAGGACACTGGGCCTGCATTGGGTGCACACCACCAAGCCCGCAAATGCAGTGCTGGCATTGGCCACCACACTGCTGCACCTCCACAACTTGCTTGTCTCCTAAGCTGCTGCATAATGTTTCTTGCGCATGCGTACAAGCAAACATAAAAATGAGCATAAATATATATAGTCATTTCTCACTCACTCTATATGGCATGCAATAAGGCTATGTTAGCAATAATACCCAACAGGATGAATGGCATGGGGCTATACCGGACTGCCAAGAGGTGTAATGAGGCTCAACACTGCAGGCAGAGGGCCTTATAGCCCCTGGAAGTTACAGTATAGCCCATACCATCCACCCTGGAGGGTATTATTGCACATAGAAAATGGCATCTGGTTCAGAATGTAAGGAAAAAGTTAATAAAAATGCTTAATAAAATTTAAAAAATTTAAAAATAATTGAAAAAAGCAGCTTGTAGGTTAAATAATCCCCACTACTGGTACACTGCCAGTAGAGGGTGCCATGCTGCACTGAGGATACTGTTGTTCTTAAGAGCATCTTTTTTTTTTTCCCAGGGTGTCTGTCTCCTCCCCCCCTCCACACACACACACACACACACACACACACACTTGTGTGGGATGCCTTAAAGGCCTTTGTTAGAGGTCATATAAGTTTAAGTTCAAGTTCAAGTTTATTGCAGGAAAAATAACTCCATTGAGCAAGCTCATTCACAAGGAGGTCCTGATGTATACATACTAACAAGACTAACGTAACATACAGTAATTACGCACTACAGAAATTAAGTGCTAATCCTATACTTGTGAAACAGGTGTTCAGGTAGTACTCCATAACGCTTGCAGTAGGTCTTCACACTCTTACATAACATGCTATAGCTGTTTACATGGGCCAATTGGCTTGAAAAGTCCTAGAAGTGTGGGTTTTAGCGGCAGCTGCAGACATCTTTAATTTTTTCATTGGATAGCTTTTTAAAGAGGCTAACAGAGACTACTTTGGGTAGTTTCAAAGACAGTTGTAGCTGATTCCAGCTATGCTTCACACCAGAATAAAACAGCAGAAAGAGTTAATCACCCTAACCCACCAGCTTAAAGAGGCTGAAGCCAAGTACTATGTCCTGGCGATCAGGTTTGGGTCTATGTAGTGTTACCCACAGAAATGAAAAAGACTTCCTTCTATGACCATGTTTTTTTCTTGCTGACAGCTGATCTGCAGTGGGATTCTTATGGTCCACAGGCAGTGGGGATCACATGCATGAGCTACAGTCAAGAGCAGAGTAGGAGAGTTCTGTTGACACCAATGATCAACAAATATGACAGTACGTAGGGAATGTGAGCAGAATTTAAACAGTTCTGTAATGAAACAGCATGCTGGGGTTGGGGGGGAAGTAAGTGATGGGAACCAGCTGAAATAAGCTGCTAGCAAATGCAGAGACCATGAGTGTGTAGCAAGTTTGATGAAATGGAGTAGAGCCACAGAAAAAAACAACTGCCTGGTTGCTCTTTGGAAAGAGGTATACAATTGCCCCTTATCAGTTTCAGTGCATTTTCTTAAACTATTGTGGGAAAGTAAAGCTAGGCAGGGTAAGGTGCAATTGGGGAATGCCTTCAGTACTGTGAAACCTCCAGTATGGTGAAAACGGAGCATGTGACTTGAGTGGTGACAGACAGTAGCATTAAAATGTCTTGGTATGAAAAATTGAACAAAAAATGTTCTCTGACTTTATGTGCCAATCGTGACCTGAGTTGGATTCAGAGGCTGTGTATTTTTGGACTGTGTGTTGGGAGGGGGCCATTAGATTTTTTTTTAAAGAGGTGGCACTGATTTTTCTTGTGGTGTGGCTCGCTGGACTAGTGCTTGTTATTTCCTGGTCTCTGTTTACACATAAATCTACCCCTTTACCGGGGTCCCAGCCAATCAGTGGGTGGGACATTTTGAACCTATTTTATTAATGCATGTATGAACTGCTATAGTAGACAAATCATGCATTTTGAAAAAGAAGGACCTGTGAAAAATGACATGCACAACAGTACGTATAACATTAACAAAACATTTCAAAAACTGTTGGATAGTGCAAATAAGAAAATTAAAACATTTCCTAGTCCAAGTCAAACCATTGTATTGTATATATCATGAATTAGCTATTATACTTGTGATCATAACCTCAGTGTTTATCTGAGCAGATATCAAAGCAGTACTTAGGCCTCCTGCATAATTACATGCAGCATGCAGAGTGTTCAGAAATCGATATTCTATTTCCAGGGCATGCAATGAGAGCACGTAAGAGGAAATGTATGGGCAGGCAGGGATCTTAACTGCCTCTACATCCTCTCTTTCTTCTGCCCCATGCGCCCTTTCTGGTGTATGACCCAGTAAGGGCGACTGCCTTATAGCTGCTTGCAGACACCCATGTTCTTAACCATAGTTCTCAAACCTTGTCAAATTTTGCCCCTGACTTATAATTCTCACCAAAGTTATCATGTATGTGATTGCTCTGAAAATACTGGCCTCCCTTTCTGGAAGGTTAAGAATCTCTTGGGACCTCCATTTAGTGAGGATCTGTCTTTTGGCCTCTATAGCAAATGAGTGTAACATGCTCTGATGTAATGCTATACGTATGTCCAACTGGCTGACATCCCCTAGTATTCAGAATAAAGGTGAGGCAGTAGTAGAATCCCCCATTAAGTGGGAGCAATAGCACATAACCACATCCCCAAAACTGTTTGATGAAACGGTAGCTCCATATAATGTGGACTGCCATGCCTGGCGCATGCTGGCATCTCAGTACGTATCAGAGATTTTGAGCCCCATATGCACTAGCTTTTGGGTTTTTGTGCCATGAGGCTAAAATCTTTTCTGTATTAGTTGATCTTTAGGGTTTGGTGACCTTCATGAACTTGTGCCCAGCATTTATCCCAGCAGTCTGGGGTACTGGTATTTGCAGGTCATGTGCCCATTTCTGATGCTGAGCCTCCCAGTCTGGAAAATAAAAGGTGTGCAGGTGTTTATAAATTAAGCCAGCCAGAGGTACATTTCATCATATCTGTGGTTTTGACCTTAACCTGTTTATCTAACCAAGATTTCAGGGCACAACAGATTGGCAAATAGTTTCAATGATCTCTTTTAGAGAAGTAAATTTGCCGTGCAGTTGAGAAACATAGAAACATAGACTTTGACGGCAGATAAGGACCACTTGGCCCACCTAGTCTGCCCATTTCCCTACCTACAGGATAGGCCGCAGATCCTAGTTAACCAACAGCCTATTTCTTCCAACCCCCCACAAGAATTGCCTTATGTTTGTCCCATGTATTCTTGAATTCTCCCACAGTTTTAGACCCCACAACCTCCTCAGGAAGGCTGTTCCATGCATCCACTACCCTCTCTGTGAAAAATAGTTCCTCACATTGCCCCTGAACCACCCCCCATCTTTAAATTGTGTCCCCTTTTCTTGCATGTCTCTTTTTCTGAAAGATGCTACCCTCTTGGACATTGTTGATTCCACTGAGGTACTTAAACATTTCTATCATGTGCCCCCTCTCCCTCCTTTCCTCAAGGGTATACATATTAAGCTCTTTTAGTCTCTCCTCCTATGGCTTCTATTGCAGACCCTGCACCATTCCAGTTGCCCTCCTCTGGACTGCCTCTATCCTGTCTATGTCCTTGTGGAGATGGGGTCTCCAGAACTGGACGCAGTACTCCAGATGGGGTCTCACCAACTGTCTGTACAGAGGGATAACAACTTCCTGTTTTCTGCTGGTGATGCCTCTGCCTATGCATCCCAGTATACCCCAGCTCTCCCTACTGCCTTTTCACATTGCTTGCTAACCTTAAGGTCATCTGATATGATTACCCCCAGGTCCCTTTCCTTTTTTGTTTTTGTTACTACCCACCCCCACATTGTGTAGTCTTCCCCTGGGTTTTGGTTTCCCAGGTGCATTATTTTGCACTTCTTTGCATTGAATCCTAGCTGCCATACTTCCGACCATTCCTCCAACCTTATAGAAAGGGACATGAGGACATTTGAAGTCCCACCAATTAAATGGCCAAGATTGAGGATCCCCTTGTCAATCCTGGCTTTCCATTGGATGGGTTTACTACCTATGCAGATTTAAGGGTTGTCCCATGACTGCTCATAGCCACCCAGGGTTGTATTTTCCCATTGACTTACTGTATAAGTATTCCTGGAATATTACATGAGGTTCCAGAGTGACTTTCCCCTGGGGAGTGCATTGCTCAGTATGAGGCTGAGTGGGGTGGGTCCCCACAATGACTGTTCTGCTTCTGCCCATAGGGGTCACCTGACTGACAGAGAGAACTAGCTTATAAGGGCCTGTTTCACTTTGAAGGCAAGAGGCTAAGCCCATAACCAGGGTAGATTCCAACTGCTAAAAAGGGCTGGGTCTCTCAGGGTTTTCCTACTGAACTGCAATATTTGTTTGTCCCATAGAAAGCGAGAAATAAGTTTGTCTGTCTGGGTCACTCTCTTGGGGGTCAGTCTCAGGGGTAGGTTGTTTTGGCAACACATGAAAGCAGCAATTTTTCTGGGGTGGAAGAGATTAAGTTTCTGCCATCTAACTATTTTGTGCCGTTTCAGTAGGAGAGGCATGTTGTTGTTTATCAGGTCTTCACTCTTTGGTGCTGTCATAAAACCCAGGTATCTAATACCCTTGGGGGATCATGTTGGTGTGTGCTCCCCCAGTTTTGTAACATGTGGGGTCACATTCTTTATTGAGAGGACCTCTTTTTTATTTCAATTACTCTCAGGCTGGTCCCAAGCTGTTATTTGATTGCTAATGCCTGAGGGAGAGACTGTTGAACTTATGACAGACTAAGCAAGAGGTCGTCTGTGTACAATAGAGATTTGCATGTCAGATCCCCTAAACTGAGACCTGTTATGTCTGGATTTTGTCTAATAGCTATGCTGAGCAGTTCCATCACTAAGATAAAGAGTGGGGGGACAGCGAGTATTATTATCTTATTATTTATTAGAGAAATCAGAATTACAGCTCTTTGAGTCAGAAACTCCTTTACAAAGGTTCCACATCATGGTGAGACAATAACAAAGATGGTGATAAAAACATAATAACATAGACAGAGATAACATAATAACATATGCAGAGATAACACTGTAAATACACATTAAACAGGTTACAGAAAAAAGTTGTGATGGGCAGGTTACCCAGAGTCAATATATTTATATGGAGGGAACAGTTAAAAAAGCAATGTCAACAGTACATTGAATATTTAGAACAGTACTTTAATTTAACAGGAGACAGAAGAGGGGTGAAGGGGAGGTGCTGGGGGGCAGGAGCTGCCGGAGGACATTTTCAAAGAAGGGGGTGCAGTTACCCAACAGGGAAACTGGTCAAGGGCAATCACAGTTGCTGGAGGATATGATTACCTCTCTGAGACTAGACTTGAAATGGCCCACCTTCAGTATAGTTGTTGTTTCAGTGGGTAGTTCATTTATCCAAAGTATCCTTTCCTCATCCATCGGTGGAGTGGAAATTTAGTGGATACCATGCCATTGGTAAGCACTGTGGTCAACGGAGAGGAATATAATGTTTTAATCCACGAGATAAGTGTCGGCCCAAATCCGATTGCTTTTAGGGTTTCAAATAGGTAATTCCACTCCACTGAGTCAAAGCTTTTCTCATCTTCTATTGCCACAAATGCTGCAGTGTCTACACTATATTGAGCCTACTCTAGCAAACTTACTGCCATTCTCAAGTTTTCTGGTCCTTGTCTTTCATTCATGAATCCTGTCTGTGATTTATGAATCAAGTGTGGAAGGTCTTTTTTCCAACCTATTAGCCATGGCCTTCACCAAGACCTTGGTATCCAAATTTAACAACAAGATCAGCCAGTAGCTACCACATAGGCTAAGATCTTTATTTGGCTTGGGAAGGACTGTGACTGTTGCTTCCTGCAGGGTCTAGGGCAAGGCCTGCTTCTACCTAGACTCTTGAAACATCTTAGTCATCTGTGGTGCCACAGACATTTCAAAGCTCTGATAAATTTCTGTGCTGAGACCATCAGGTCCCAGAGCCTTCCTTTTTGCCAGACTCTGGATGGCAACCAAGACCTCCATCTCAGTTAGGTCAGATTCTAGTTCTGTTACTATATGGGCCGGGTGTTGGGTCAGATTTAGAATGCCTAGAAACTGCTGAATGTCTTCTACCCTGGCGCATGATTGTGAGGTATAAAGACTAGCATAAAAGTCTCTGAAGGTGTCATTAATTTTTTTAGAGTCCAGTGTGGTGGAACCCCAAGCACCTTAATGTTCAGAATAAAAGCATTGTTTCTCTTTTTCTTTAACTGGTAAGCAAGCAGTTTGCTAGCTTTCTCACCATTTTCCTGCAGGGTTTATGGCAAGGCCTGACCCTGCTGCTTAGTGAAATAGAGAGCTCTGTCTGCTTGTTAGTGATGTTACATTTAGTTTATATTTTAGAAGAGTAATGTCCCATAAATTTTCTGCAGACCTGATCGCCAGGACATAGTACTTGGCTTCAGCCTCTTTAAGCTGGTGGGTTAGGGTGATTAACTCTTTCTGCTGTTTTATTCTGGTGTGAAGCATAGCTTCTTATATGACCTCTAACAAAGGCCTTTAAAGCATCCCACCTTATTGCCTCAGTCATCTCTGAGCCACTATTTGTTGGGAAGTACCAGTTAATTTCTTCCTGTAGCCATTTCCTGAATTGGTTTGACTACAGAAGCAGACTGAGCCTCCATCTGGGTGTTTGAAGAGGTGTTTGGGCCATGACCATAGTCAGCATGACTGGAACATGGTCTCATAATAATACTGGCTGCATGGCACAGTCCATAACCTCCAAGGTATACTGGGCACTAACCAGGATGTAATCCAGCCTGCTACAGGTCTGGAATTGAGGTGGTCTAAATGTGCAGTCTTTTGTAGGAGGGTGATGTAACCTCCAGATGTCATTGAGCCAGGCCTCCTGACAAAACTATAGGACTGCTGCCCTCACATGCTTATGCTCAGGTCCCCTGCAGGTGGTGGGGACCTATCCAACAGGGGGTCAATTACAAAGTTAAAATCTTCACCAATAATTATGGTGCACACCCTCTCTTTTGTTAAGTCTGCTATCTTTTGTGTTGTGGTTAGAATGGAGGACACATCTTCTTCATTAGGGGCATATATATTCAATATGAGGACATCCCTAGTGCTCACATTTCCCCTTAATATGTTCCATCTCCCCTATTTATCCAAATGAGATAGCTCAGGTAGTCGGGGGCATCCTCGCTTCACTAAAATTGCTACCCCTCTCTTTTTCAAGAAAAAGGAACTTAAGAATTGTTGTCCTATCCAACCCCTGGCTAATTTTCTGACTCAGCCTTCATTAAATGAGTCTTTTGTTGAAGAGCAACATCACATCTGGTTGACTTAAGATGGGAAAGGATTTAAATATAATGGATCACCCCTCATCTCCTACACATTCCTGGATACCCATTTTAAGTCAGTCATGAAGTGAAGTGTGCTCCCTGGTTACCCATACAGTCTGTAAGCAAAGCATGCCCTTACCTGACAGGTTTGACTAACTACTTGATCCTGGGCAGCGATATTCTTTGTTGTCAACCCGTGGCCTGGTTCAGGGGAGACCCCAGAGGTAAACAAAAAAATAAGCCCCATGAGAGTCTGTAATGGGTGAAATAAATTATTATTCCCTGAGGTCATATCAGTGTGCCCATTCTGCTGCCTGTCATTCATAAACTGTTTCATGAACCATCTGATCCATCTGATTTGATTCTGTGGTTGTGCTTGCCAACACAAAAATTCAACTGTTTACAAAACCATAAAATCATTAGCGGTATTATAACTGTTAAACCTTTCAAAACATATAAAAGTATTAGAACCAACACTCTAGCTGCCCACATGGGAGGGTTCACTATGTGTGGAAGAGTGAGCTCCTTCACCCAATTCCCAATACCCTCCCGTGGTGTGCTATTCACCCCTCCAATACCCATGCTGGCCAGTTAGAGTGACTATTGCTCCTGCCCTAGTTTCCTGCTAAACCTCTTCACTACATACCTATATTTGAAATCCATAGCTCTTGATTGTGTTATGTTCATTGCTGGGTTGTTTACATTGTGGCCTTTTGACCCTGAGTATATGTAATTAGCATATTGACCTTTCTTGACGCCGACTGGTTGTGCTCTCAATTAATGTGCCTCTATGATGTCTTCTGAGCAGGGGTATATGCTTGAGTTAATGCAGTACCATGTGATGTGGTCCTAACCAGTGAGGAGCCAGAAATGACCACGTGACAGGGTTGAATAAGACCCTGTCCCATTTGTTATGCAGAAAGAGTTAAATGCAAGGATCTGTTCTATCCTCTCTATTTCTGTCTCTTGTCTGTCCAATTGCACAATCACATTTTCTTGTGAGACCTAGGAACTGATCACTCTGAGGGTCTCATGATTCTCTGCCTCCTGCTCTCTGTCTTCACTTGCTGTTTCTGTCTTTTCTTCCTCCTTGCTTATCTGTAGTTATAAAACTGTATGTGAATCTGTATGTGAAACTGGGATCCCTTTGTTTGTCAGTGTATATAGTTATATCGTGGAAATGATTGCAAAAAGATATTTGGAACTCAAGAGGTTCACCCTAAGATGTAATTTGACCTCCATGAACTCTTTTGTAGAGTTGTCAACAGGAAATTAGTTTCAGGACACCAAGTTCGATTTTGTTGAACCTGCAAAGAAATTGACAAAGTTCTGATATGTTTTTTGTGAGAAACCAGATGTCTCTTAATGAGCTCAAATTATTTGCCAAGAAAAGACATAGCAGTAACATTTTTGCTGAAGAGAGATAGAGAGAGAGAGAGACTGAAATTTAGAATCAGAGATACCCTCAGAGGAAGGACATTGTTCTGTTTGAATTGTCTTTGTTTAAAAAACATTCTGTGTAATTATTTTTTTTTTATGTTATTGTTATTGGAAATAATAAAACGTTACTTGCGAATTTTATAACTGCTCCTGGTTTTCCTATGCTTCCTGACCTTTGCCTCGACAACAGACCAGACCCCATTTTATAAAACTATATAAGTTGCAGTCCTACAGAAACCAAGTCTTGTAAGCCAAGGGGCTCGAAGACTGAAAAACAGCAGAAAAGATGTAGAAAACTCAGAGAACCAATGCAGGAGAGGATGGCTAGGGGCAAGAGTAGAGGGAAGACATGAAGCTTTTTTAGGAGAGATTTGAGAAACTGATAGGAAGAGGAGATGTGAAGGGATATGCAGGGATCCAAGAAGCAGCTTGTCACAGATTACAAGAAACAGTACTCAAATAGGAGTATTTAGAGACCCAAGAAGCATCTTTTACAGATTCTCAGAAACAGT
Source organism: Neoceratodus forsteri (assembly GCA_016271365.2). Taxonomy (NCBI): domain Eukaryota; kingdom Metazoa; phylum Chordata; order Ceratodontiformes; family Ceratodontidae; genus Neoceratodus; species Neoceratodus forsteri. Next base: position 454,546,884 of record CM028135.1, on the reverse strand, counting down.
ACTTGAATAGAGATATGCAGGGATACAAACAGCAGCTTATTAATGATTCCCAGATACAGTACTTAAATAAGAACATGCGAGGACCCAAGAAGCAGCTTAATCACAGATACCCAGAAAAGACTGAGCATATCCCAGCAAAGCAATAACACACCCCAGGATTGTACAGTAAGCAGTGTGATCCACAGCCCTGTATTCCAGCTCCCTGCAGGAGCAGTACTGGGGGTAGTGCAGATGGGAATCCTGGTTATCCAGTCAGATACTTGTGTCAGCACTCTAGTGGACCCTTTGCACTGCATGGAGCAGTAAACCATGGATATAGCAGTCCATGTCACTACTCCATGGACTGCCATATTTTCAGCATGAAAACTGCACCATTGGAAAGATTACCAGCTAGTGCTGGTGACACCCCCAGCCCTTTACAGAGGCTTTTCAGGTTGGGAAAGATGGAGAGAGGGTCACTTGTGCTTGGTATTAGGCTGTGCAGCCAGGAGGAGGGGGTGGAGGGGACATGTAAGCACTATGGCAGCCTTTCAGGCTGGGTAGCTTCCACTCTCTCTGCCAGCCTTACACCACACTGTTAAGGTGTCCTGGATCAGTTGGAGGCATACCCTCAGCCTCTTGCCCACCCACAACCCAGCTGTATGTGTAGCTGTGCACTCAGCCAACAATCAGGTGTTGAGGGGTGCCCAGATAGGGCTGAGAATGTGTGGAGGCCTCTGCATGTGCAAAGTGGGGTCTTTGCAGTCTCCTGGTGGGCACAGGCACCCAGCTGTGAGTGCAGATCCTTTTGTAGATTGAGCCCTTAAATATGGATGTGCAAGGACCTGCTAAACAGCTTAATTACAAATTCCTATTGCCCACCCACAACCCAGCTGTATGTGTAGCTGTGGACATAGCCAAGAATCAGGTGTTGAGGGGTGCCCAGACAGGGCTGAGAATGTATGGAGGCCTCTGCATGTGCAAAGTGGGGTCTTTGCAGTCTCCTGGTGGGCACAGGCACCCAGCTGCGAGTGCAGATCCCTTTGTAGATTGAGCCCTTAAATATAGATATGCAACAGGACCCACTAAACAGCTTAATTACAAATTCCTAGAAACAATACTTAGAGATATACAGGGACCCATGAAGCAGCTTGTTACAGATTCTGAAAAACAGTACTTAAATAGGGATATGCAGGGACTCACAGGGCAGCTTGTTACAGATGACAAGAAATTACTTAAACGGGGGTGTGCAGGATCCTGAGAAGCAGCTTGCTACAGATTCCCAAAAACAGTACTTAAATAGGGACATGCAGTGACCCAAGAAGCAACTTGTTACCAATTTACAGAAACAACTCTTAAACATGGATATGCATGGACCCAAGAAGCAGTTTGTTACAGATTCTCAGAAACAGTGCATAAATGAGAAATACAGAGACCCTAAATGCAGTTATAAGCAGTTGTTTAATGGCAGACCTATTATAAGAGTTTACACAGTGACTATAGAGGCACCTAATAGCAGACTCCAACTATATATACTGAAAAGGCAATAAAGGGACTCTATAAGCAACATTTAACTGATTTCATTTAACCATGCTTGTATTAACAACACAAGTAAACAAGCATTTATCAATGCTGAATGTTTGCTGCTTGTTAAACAATTTGTTTTTAGCAATTCTGACCCCAAATTTTGAAGATACTTGTTTTAGGATTTGCCTTATAGACATGACATGTGCCATTTATAGTATATTGGCCAAAATGTCATTTTGTACCAGAGGTGTGAAAACACATCTCGTCCAGGATTTAAAAAATGACATATATCCCATATATGAGGTGGTGTGGAAAAATGGCTATGATGAAAGTTTGGAGTCAAAATATTGAAAATGAGTAACGTTATGAGTGAACATTGAAATGATGTAACGTTCAATCATAACCTGGGCATTTTATCATATTTGTACACCAAATTGTAAGCAAAGCCTTCCTATTAGTGCGCAAAATGAGATAAATACAATATTAAAGACAGTTCTGACACAGTGCATGGGCCCCGCAGGCCCCACCACGCATATTGATACCTTGTGGGTAAGGTTCCTTGAACCACCACAGGGTGTGGCATCTCTGCCAAAACACTGCTCTGTCCCTACCTATGCTGCAGCACCTTCCTCATCAGCCTTGTCCCATTAAACCGGCTCACTAAGTTCACACCAGAAATTAGCTCACTGGCACGGTAAGGCAGCGTGTTCCCCAGTGGTGAAATGGACATCCCTGCAAACAATGTTACTTAATAAATTCTTTGTTTTTTAATGTTTTGTCCCTAAACTTTCAGCATAGTCTTCTTATGACACCACCTCATAAACCACATAGGTGAAAATGTTCAAATCAGTGCTGAAACACCATTCCGCACCACATTTGTGAAAACACGTTCCAGAAAGGATGTGAAAAATGACAGCTGTACTGTTCATGAGGTGGTGTGAAAAAATGGCTTTGTTGAAAATTTAGTCTCAAATATTGAAAATCAGCAAAGTTATGCATGTGCATAGAAATATTTCAATGAACGCTCATATCTTGGCCATTTTAAGGAATTTTTTTCACCAAATTTTCAACATGGTTTTTGATTCGACCTCATGAACACTGGTGGTGAAATTTTCATTATTCAGTCCCAAAAGGTGTTTTTTTGCACAGTGACCACAAAATCACCTTCCGGGCCCAAGTAACGAAATGACAGTGACAGTGTTCATGAGGTGGGGTCCCAAAAAGGTTATGTTAAAAATTTAGTGAAAAATTTCCCAAAAATGGCAAAGTTATGAGCATAAGTTCAAAACAGCATTGAAATACATTATACGGCACTTACCTTGATTCCTCATTTCCCGGTTTGGCTTTGAAGATTGCAGATGTGTCTTGATCCACAGAGAATGACAAGGTACGACCTCCAGAGGGTAAGGGGGGTGAGGAGTTGGGTGCTCAGTGGGAGGGTCAGGATGGGGGAGGAGGACGGCAGCGATGACGAGGGACTGTTTTGTTTATTTCAGATTTAAAAAAAAACAAAGATGTGAACGGGTTTTCTTTTTTGGCAGGACAGAAAACATATAAAGTGGTGGTGGGTTCTGCAGTGTCCTAAACTGCTGTTGGGGGATCTTGTAAATGGGCACAGGGTCCTAATGTTGAGGTCACAACTGCGCACATCAAGAATGCCACATGCAACTCAGCGTGCAGGAAAATAACATCAGCACAACATGCCGACCACTACATAAAAATGCACACCGGAGGAATATCTTTGTTTTTGTGGGGTGCTCTGCCCCCCACTCCTCCTGACATGGGGGCTTTACCCCCCCACACCCCAAACTAATTATAATCAACTCGGGGGGGTCATGGACTGTGGCAAAAAAACCCTCTTTTTTCTTTTTTTGCACAAACAAAAAACCGAATCACAGTGGGACTGGGGAGAACTGAATTGCAGCCCCAGATCTTGACACCACCAGAGGTAGGTGCTCTAGCCACTCCACCACAGGAGTGGCTTGGCTAGGCACTGCCCTGGCAGCCTTCCTTCACCTTCCCTATTGGCAGCCTACAGCGACAGGGTAGTGGTTCTTACTGCATGTTGAAACAATCCCTGTTGCTGTAGAACCATTTGCACTTCTTACAGTGTGGTATTTCATGCGTGGTTTTGTCTGCACTATATTGACCCAGTACCTTGTAAATGCCAACATGGATATTGGGGCCTCAAGGTCGGCTAACTTAGTAATAAAACAAGGGGCTGGGGGCGTATACTGGGGTACATTGGTGGCGGATCATAGAAAGAAATATAAATAAATACATATATAAGTAAATAAATAAATACATTGCCATAGGGGATTGCACCCCCCCCGGTGTGCAGATAAAGTTTATTAAAGAAAAGCATGGTCAGCACACAGCGATGCCCTTTTCAGTGTAGGCTGAGATCCCACTCCTTTTGAAGGTATATAAATGAAAGAAGAAAAAAACTATAAAGTGGAGACACCAGGGGAATTGGTCACCCCCAGTGTCAGTGTTATGCCTAGGGTGGGGCAGTGGGTGCTGAGAGGGAGGGTCAGGTTGGGGGGCAGTTATGGGGGAGGGCAGAAACAGACATCCATGGACATGTTTTTTTTTTTTTGTAACAAGACTAAAGCCGACAGGCTCCTTTCAAAGCCGCTCAGCTGTTTGCTGACCAGCTTCATGCAAATCAAAGGACTGAAGCCCTCCCTGATTAGAGTGGTTTGGTCCTTTGAAATACTCAAAGTTTCAGCCCACCACACTGAAGCCCTCCCTGATTAGAGTGGTTCAGTCCTTTGAAATACTCAAAGTTCCAGCCCACCAAGCAGAGAGTGATGTCAGATCACAGCCTGTGGTCATGAGTGTCAACTGCAGAGCCCTTGCTTTTGAGAGCTGCAATGGGCTCAGCAGCGACCCACCCCCCGAAATCCCTAATTATTGCCACAAAACATTGAGTGTGCAAGCACAGCCAACATAAAAAGCAGCATACAGCAAACTCACAATCACAGTGCCTGAAAGCAGCAGAGACTAAAATAGCAATGAGTGATCAGCAACACAGAGCTAAGCAAACCTTCTAGTAATATGAAGGGACAGAGTACCTTGGGCATGGTAAATAAGAGTAGCCCTTGATTAGCACAGGATTTAGACAAGGAAAAAAAATGAACTTTTGAGCAAGAGCGTGGAAAACATGCCCATCTGCCTCCACAGCTGATGCCCACGTTATGATGCCCTTATGCTCCACCCATGGGCTCCAGCTGCTTGTGAAGGGTCAGTAGATACAATACAGCTTTGAAGGGGGTGGAGTACATTGCCCTAAGGAAAAGCAGGCACCCAATTTGCAGAAAGAGTCTGTCTCACTGGGGCTGGCTCATTTTGCTTCAGACCTCCTGGTCCTAAGAATATGGCTCCTGAGGGGGACAGTCAGTGGGAGGAAGGTGAGCAAAAATAAGCACACTCACCATGCATGATTCCTTGTTGCTTCGGAGGCCAGGAACTGAAGAATGGTGCTAACTGTGTTAAAACATCAGGTCACAAGTCTTAAGGAGATTTGAAAGTGAAGCATCTTGTTTACGACACCCCCCCCCCCACCAATGAGAAGCAGGCACCTGATGTGGGCAAGATTCTGGCTAGCTGTGGCAGGCTCCTTAAGCTTTGGACCACCTGGTTCCAAGAATTTATTTTCTCAGGTGATCACTCAGTGAAGGGGGGGGGGGTGAGCTCACCTTCATGACCCCTTACTGCTCCACAGTTTGGGGACGGAAGAATGGCACTAATTTTGGGGCAAGAGTCTGGCTGACTAGTTGACTTGTTAAGCTTTGAACCTCCCAGTCTAAAGAATTAGGCTCCTGAGGTGGTTGATCCATACCTCTCAACTGTCCCTGATTTTCAGGGATGTCCCTGATTTTGTCTCAAAAGTTCCCTCTGTCCCTCGTAAAATTTGCGTTTTTGTGACAGAACAGTGGGGATTAAAAGCACAACATAATGTCAGACATTAAAGTTACAGACTTGTTCTTCTTCAGAAAATACATCTTAACACAAATCCTTTCATTCTATCAGCTTTCTGAGTGAATAGTACCAAATTTTAAGATGTGTCCCTCATTTGGGGTCTTTGTCCCTGATTTTTTTAAGCCTTGTCCCTGATTCATGAGGCAAGAGGTTGAGAGGTATGGGTTGATCAGTGGTAGAAGAGCGAGCAGAAGTGAGAACACTTACCCTGCATGACCCCTTGCTGCTATGGAGGTTGAACCTCCTCCATTATAGTCTTAATCAGAATTATCGCTCTGTCTCTCTGCAGGTTGGCTACATTTGGGATCTCTAGGCAGAAATGTTTCTGTGCTGCGCAGCTTGCCACAGCTCACTCCACATCACTTCTTTTTAATCAGCCTTGCAACTGGCCTCCTGACCACAACGGATTCCAATAAAACCACCAAACATGTCACAAAATGTCTAGTAATTATTTTACTACACTCCCTGAGACTCATACACATGCCAGATTACCTCCTCACTATGTAAATGGTGTCCAGGCTATGTATTCTTCAAGCCAAATATCAAACAAACACAGAGACACAGACCACACCCAAGATTACAGAGTGGTGCAAACATCAAAGGTGGCTAGCCTCTGACAATGAACATACCCAACACAATGATGCTTAAACTCTTTTTGATGTCTTAAACGTGGTAATGGCAAAACATTAGCATAAAGAAGAATTACTGTGCAGTATGTTGCTTTTATTGCCAAAGTCCTATTAAAATGCAAGTTACACTGAAAAACTTGCCAAAATCATCGCTATGAACCTCAGGACCAAACAGCTTGGTGCTTCAGTTTCACTAAGCCTTCCTCAAAGGGTTGGGATTGGTAATATCTTATCCCTTTTAAAGCAGGTGTGCAATGAAAAATGTTTTGCCAAAAAACTAGTTTCAGCTACAATTAATAAAAATCATAGCACGCCTGTCTAATCTACTTTTCTGAATACCGGCTGTGCTGCACACTGACTTTTTTTTTCTTGATCCGAACCCCTATCTGGTCCCCAATTAAGCAATAATGCATGGCAGGGTGTGTGTTGTGCTGGGTTAGCATCCCGCCTGGGGTGGTTGGGCATGAGGCTGCAGGCTGAGTGCATCCAACACCCCTTAAGTGATGTTATCCCAGCACAACACACATCCTGGAGTCCATTGTTGCTATTATACAATGGCTTATTTATATTTAAAAAAAAAAGATTAAAAAAAGCATTTTGTAACAGATTTGTACTTCATTTATCATTGTGAAGGTGTATTAAGTGAAAAAATAGTTCAGTTTTGGCCAATAGGTGGTGCTGCCGGTGAGTGGCTCTTTTTCTTCATATGGCACCACCCACTCACACTTCTCTCTTCATGTTGGAGGCCCCCCAGTTTTTATTTTTTGTGTTGTACCTGATAGTACTTTTCCTGTTGGGAATCTATCACTCCATGCAGTTTAATTATACTGACTTCGCTGGCTGCCCTTGGAGCGGGTGAGTTGTACCACTCGAAGCTGCAAATGGGTAAGTGGCTGTACCTTGTAAGGGGGAACAAATTAATGGTAAAGCTGCTTACTTTACTTAGGGACAGGGCAGGCATGTGTGGAAGTTGAAACATGGAAAACAGCTGAAATGTTTATGCTAGCTTTTCTCTTCCGATCTGAGCCGCATCAGTGAACCGCACGACCGGCAGGTACGGTCCCCACGGTTCACTGAAGCCTCGGGTTTCGGGGAGAAAAATGGATATGAACATATTCAATTTATTCTTTTTGCTATAATGTGCGCTTGTTTCTTTTGGAGTGTGAATGACCACTGGAGTATAGGAGAACTGCTACTTGGCAGTGTGGGTAATGGACGGGGGAAGCAGTCACTTACAGTGAGAGCAGGAAAGCGGGACACAGAAGTGGTCACAGTAAACGGGTAGGGTGCTCTAGTTCCAGCATTTTAAAAAAAGTTGTTTTTCTTTCATGTTTTTTCACAGCACTTTACTAAGGAGTGCAATAAGATAGTTGGCAGTTACCAGAAGCCAGCGAACGGGAAGGAGTGAAGCTGTGTGTTACAGCAGAGATGACTAAAGCTTGTTTCGCATAATGATTCTTATAACTGTTAATGTGGTCATCTCCAGGCTGGGACTAGACCCGTGATGTTGTACTGGGATAACATCATGGGTCCAGTCCCAGACTGATCAATCAGAGGCCAGCATTCTTTTTTGCCATTGTATAATGGCATTTCTAAACAAAATGTGGTGGCAATCTTTTTTCTTGAGAAAAAAACTACAGAAAAACTTTAACAAAATACTGACATTTTGGTGGGTCTAGAACATTTTACCACCAAATTGAACTGGAAGATGCCTGCAATCTTTTATAGTGAAAAAAGGAGAGGCAACTTGTTTACATATTTTCATTGCACTGCTGCTTTAAACTTCATCTGTGACAGGATATATTTTGTTTCACAATGATGTAGGAGCTTGTAAAACTTACATTACTTTGGTACAAAACATTACCCTACCTATATGGGAAAATATATTTTAAATATATTTATTAATGTATATTTCAAATGTATGTGTGATTATATTTTAAACTATATTTCAATGTCTGAAGCATATGCAAAATATCACAAATTGGCTTTCAAATGTCTGATTCATTTGCAAAATATATGTGGTAAATATGTTTAATATATCTTATAAGTGTATTCCTTTTATATTATAGGGTTACAGTCATGCCCCAATAGTTAGGGTTAAGTAGCCTGTTTAATGTTAAACCTGAAATTTTGCACTTTAATAACTTTGCAGCTAAGCTGTGGATTTGCACAAAATTTGGTGTGTGCTGCCCTGCGGGGTAGATCTCTTGATGTGGCAAGTTTGTACTGGTCGGATGTGCGGATTCAGTGATCTGGATAGTGAAAAAAAGTAAAAAGTCACAATGTTTTGCAGTTGTTTCCTCATTGCCTTGTGCACAGACAGTGTGGAATTCTGTTTAGATTTTTTATTGTAGAAAGAACTTGAGTAACAGAACTGCCACTGTTTGGTGCAAAAACATTAAACTGGTGCAAAGTTATTAAGTTTTTAAGTTCCCATTATATCCTATGGGAAGTTGATTTTTTCAGGATAGATGTATAAAGTTCGACAAACGATTTGATCTCATGAAAAAGGATTTAGTCTCATAACAGTATTTCCTTTTTCGCAAGAACAAAATCCTTTTTTGTGAGGAAAAATCCTTTTTCACCATACATTTATGGTATATTAAGGTATATTCAGATGAGGGCCCCGGTATTCAGAACTGTGCCTGGCAATGGCACATGTGGTGGTGCAGTGCAACTGAGTTGCACTGATACAACCAAGGGATATATTCAAAGTAGATGAGCCATGGCGCATCTCCTCTGAATATATCAGGTAATGCGCACTGAGCAAATTGGATGTGCTGGCGCATCTCGCCCAGACAGGGCTGAATACCAGGAATGGGAACTGTGCCAGTGCAACAGAGTTACGTTGTGCACAAATTCCTGATATTCTGCTGTCAGTATGCAAATGGGGCCATAATGTGTGCAAGGCACAAATGGGGCCATTTGCATGTCATTATGGCCCCATTTGCATGAGTTGTGCAGGGCTGGCCAGCGAAATGCACATGGCGCCCCACACAGCAAGTGGTGCTGCCAGAGGGGGTCTAGTGGTACTCTTCTCCTTCCCCATAGCCTGATCACCATAAAATAACTTTTAAATATTCCCTGGTAGTCTAGTGGCACCCCCTCCCTCCACGTAGTGGCGATTGCCATAAAATAACTTTTAAATATTCCCTGATAGTCTAGTAGCGCCCCCTCCCTCCCTGTAGCAGTGATCACTGTAAAATAATGTTTAAATATTCTCTGGTAGTCTAATGGCACCCCCCTCCCACCCCGTAATGGCGATCACCATAAAATAACCTTTTAAATATTCCCTGGTAGTCTAGTGGTACCCCCTCCCTCCCTGTTGCCATGATCACCAAATATGAATGACATATATATCCCTGGTAGTCTAGTGGTACCCCCTACCCCACCCATACCTCGATCACTGGTAAACCTATGGAAATAAATCCCTGGTGGTCTGGTGGCACCCCCCAACCCACACAGGACCCCCTTCCCACTCAGCCCCCCCGTCCTCAGTGGGCAGCAGCAAACCCACCCCCATACTGCCCGGTTGCCCACCGAATGACATCTTACAGTATCAGCTGTAAGCCCATTAGTCCACACTGTAGACCAATGGGCTTGCAATACATACTGTAACAGTTATTCACAAATATGTGAATGATGATTCATTCACATAGTTGTGAATGACATTACAGTATGCACTGCAAGCCCATTGGTTCACAGTGTGACCAATAATCTTATGTACTATGTGTCATTTGGTGAGCAGGTGGTGCCGTATGTGGTGGGTTGCTACTGCTGTGATGAGGGAGAAGCTGGGTGGGGTGGGGTCCTGTGGGTGCCACTGGACCACCAGGGATTTATTTCGTAGGGTTTACCAGTGGCACAGGCGGTGGGGGTACCACTAGACTACCAGGGATATATATTTCTTTCATATATGGCGATTGCAGCTATGGGGAAGGAGGGGGTGCCACTAGACTGCTCGGGAATATTTAAATGGTTATTTTATGTTGATCACTGCTACTGGGAGGGAAGGGGTGCCATTAGACTACCAGAGAAGTTTTAAAAGTTATTTTATGGTGATTGGGCAACCGGGAGGGAGGGGGTACCACTAGACGGCACGGGGTCAAAATGTTGCATGGCAGAATACTTTGCAACCTAATTATGCTAGCAATTTATTTATAACTTTGATCTGTGAGGGTCTCTGCCCCACACCCCCATTACGGGGCTGCACCCCTGGACCCCACTTAGGATTCTAACTCTGGGGTGGTCCAACATGGAGAGTGCACAGGTGCGGGGTTGGCGCATAATGCCGTATGCTATTAAGCATACAACATTATGACCCGGTAGGCCACTAGACTACCAGGGAATATTTAAAAGGTTATTTTATGGTGATTGCAGCTACAGGGAGGGAGGGGGTACCACTGGACCACCAGGGAGTTATGTCGGTGCTTGTGGATGGTGTTCTGGGGGGGAGCCACCCACAGCTGGTGGCCACTGTGTTGCACCCTGCACTACAGCAGCATGCCTGTGGGTGGCTACCATTTGAGTCTTCTTTTTTGGGGTCAACTTTGTGCCCCTATATGTGGTGCATCGCAGGGTTGTGCCAGCATACTGTATGCACCGCACATCCCGGGCTGAATATCAGGATGTGCCACATATGCATGGGCACGCCCGCGGAGATGTGCCATATACATTATCTTTGCACCCCAGCACACTGACACTTGCACTGCCTCTTTTGAATATTGCCCCGGGGCACATTTCTGGGGTTGCACTGGTGCAATTCATTTGCGTCAGGCGCAATCTCTTTGAATATCTGGCCTATAGTGTACATATTCACAAAAGATGGTGTTTTTTTCCATATGTGTAAGCCAGTCACAAGTTAATATGGATAACTATATAAAAAAAATCTCAAGACCCCAATATTTACTAAAAACAAGCATTTAACAAAAAGTCAGTATTTTATCATACAATAAAGATAAAAAGAAGAATTTCCAAGAACAGTAGGCGATCACCCTTCCAAACAGACTCTGTTTATGCAATGGGGATCTACCGTACCACAGTACAGGCTGCAAGAGGTGGATTCAGAATGCTGATAGATAGAAGCACATCATCTGCAAAAAGCACATCATTTCTACAAGCACCCTGTTCCTGCAAAACCCTTGCAACTCTCCTGCTACCCTGGCAGTGAAGTGCCCAATGAATGCTGCCTTATAACCACTCTTCCCAGCCTTTTCCCCTTCCTCTGTAGCACTGCAGGTGTATGGCTTGGCAAAGTTTCTGGATATGACTTTCACAGAAATGATCACATAACTCCACAATTTCACAAAAACTCAAGAAATGTGATTTTAGGTACTTGTGTTATTTAGTGGTTTCTGGCTACTTAAAACATAGCTATCCAACCAAAGTACTATTTTGTATCAAGAATGGCTTAACGAATTACTGTATAATCTTAGAATGGAACACATGATTGCGAGTCTTAGGAACAGACCTTCTTTGTTTGATAAAAAGTGGGGGAAATTACACACTCTATATACTGCATTATGTTCTTTTATTATCAAGGGGTTACTGTTGGTTACAAGGATACCAATTGGTGGATAAGTTTATAGGATGTGCAGGTGTCATTGCTTGTATATAACTACATAGTTCTTTCTGTCCCTTTTTTTCAGGGTTGTGTGGAGAGCTCCACAGGGAGGGTGGAGGGGGTGGGGAGGAGGGAGGGGGATTGTTCCATTACTGTACTCCTTCCTGTATGTCCTTGACTGAATTATAATCAATAAAATTTATCTAATTTCAAAACAAAAACATAGACATCCATTAAGCAACAGATTAATTGACACACATCCTCCATTTTAGGGTATACAAACCCTTCAAAATATGTAACATTGTGTTATGTAGTTTAAGTATTAAAGGGAGTAAAATATCAATTTACTTCCTTGCAAAAGTTTGTTAAAAGTTGAAATATTTGGCTGCTTATTATTCAGCTCCCCTCCTTCCCTTTTTTTAACCAGGAGAGACACACTAAACTGAAAGATTGTTTACAGCTGTGACCTGAGAGCACAAGGAAGTTAAGTGACTTGCTTAGGGTCACACAGTATGAAAGTGGGGGCTGTGGGATTCAAACCCAGGTCTTCAGGTTTGCAGCTCAGAGCCTTAAACCACTGCGCTATATTATTCAGCCCCCTTTAAAGCTGGAGATCTGAAACTTGGCACACATACCCATGTGGTACAGAATTCAGACATGCCACATTGTCTGAGTGTGGCTGAGTTGTTTTAAAATTAGATGGAAGGAAATTGCAAACTGCATTTTGGCAAAATTTTGTGGAAATTATATAAAATTTAATGGAAGTGGAATTGTAATTGTGTCCAAGTTTTGCTGGTGGAATTTAAAGTTCACCCAGCTTATTGGTTGCATTTTGTGAACCACATTCAAGCTTTCACTTAGCTTGGTGTTGCCAGCCCATTGTCTTTTGATGACTTGTGGTCAATGTCCAGTTTGGGCTGACAGCCCTGCTGGTCAGGAGCAGGACCTACGAGTGCCTACCATCATCCAGTCACTGGCACTTTTTCTCCTCTGTTTTTCTTCTCCACAGAGGAAGGGCATGCAATTACACAAGTGGTGATGCCTCACACGGGTGGGGGGTCTGCCCCACCTCTGCCCCCATTCTGCAGCAGCCCCCACCAACCCTCACCTCCACTAGGGGCCAGGCTAGCATCGGTCACTAAGACCCTTCCCTCCCCAGAGGAGGAGAGCAGTCCTGGGACACTCGATCCTGCTCTCCCCAGCCAACCCCCAGCAAAATTGGAAATACTTCTGAAACAGGAACATATACAAATTTGTGCCATCACTGAAACTTGGTGGTGCAAAGAGCATGATTGGGGAAGAAATATTATAGGATATAAGCTTTTAGTAAAGCAAGAACTGACTGGAGTGGTGGGGGTGTGGTGATGTACATTTCAGAAGACATTACTGCATAATTATTAAGTGATGTAGATATGAATGAGATCTTGGAGAATGTTTGGGTGAAACTGATTCCCAATGTTGGTAAAAATGTTATTATGGGGCTTATCTACTGTACAGACCACCATCACAGGAAATAGGAAAAAACAGGCAGATGATGGAAGCATTGCATTCATTGAACCCTGAGGACAATATAATCATTTTGGGGATTTCAACATGCCCAGCATTGACTGTGAAATGGAAACTGGGAAAACATCATTGGGAACTGAATTTCTAGAACTTTTAAACAAATTAGATTTGGAGCAGTTTGTCAAAACACCGACCAGAGGGAAGAACATACTGGACTTGGTCCTAAGTAACATGGGAAAATATCATAAAATGCAATGCTACTTTTCCACTGGGGGCGTGTAGTGACCATGATATTGTCACTTTTACCATCAGGGATATCCCTGTTAAATTAGAGGAGAAACTAAAATAAAGTGTTTTGCCAAAGCAGATTTTGTTAACATGAGTAAAACCTTAAGATACTGGAACTGGGATAAGGATTTGAGGGTAAAACACTGAATGAGATGTGAAATATCCTGCTAAGGAAAATGCAATACTTAGTTAAGGAATTTGTCCTTGAAAAATGTAAATACAATGGATCAGGGAGAATGTCTGTATGGTTTAATAAGAAGGTTACTGCATTAATTAATAGAAAACAGTAATATTATAGGAAGGCACTGAGGAGGAACACTGAAGAGGTATGGAGTAAGTACAGAAATGTATTAAGGGAGAGTAAGAAAGCAGTTAGGAAGGTTAAGTGCCAACATGAACTGCGTTTGGAAGTAAAGATCAAAGACAACTACAAACAATTCTATAATCATATAAATTACAAACGAGGGGGTGATATCCAGGTGGAACCTATAATTGATGAGAAAGGAGCCTTGGTTACAGAGGAGAAGCACATGGCTGCTACTCTTAACCCTTAGGCTGCCGACAGAATTAGAACATATAGGAATTCTGGACTGATATATCAGTCCACGGCCTTTCAAGGGTTAATGATTATTTTGGCTCGGTCTTTAATACTAAAACAGCTGGCGCTCAATTCATTCAGAAGCTACAGGGGTCTACACAGGTTAAATTGGATGAAAATGACATTAAAGCCAGGTTACAGAAATTAGATCTGAATAAGAACCCTCAGCCTGATGATTTGCATCCAAGGGTGAATAAAGAGCTGGTGGAGGAGTTGGCAGGACCAGTAACTGTAATTTATCAAGCATCTTTTTTTTTCCATATACATTTTTTTTCATTTTTCTTCCTACCCCCGAGGCCACGGTGTACACATGAGTGCACACGTGTGGCGGTGCACACACATGCCAGGATCTGATGGCCCCTTCCACCCTTCCCCTGACATTTGTCACCACCCGTACCACCTGCTTACCCACTGGACCTCCACCCAGCGGGAGCATAGATGGGCAGGCATCCACCCCTTTGGAGAGGAGAGCTATGGCTCAATCCCGCTCCAACCCTCCCCCCCTGAGCCAGCATCCCAGTGACCCAAGGTTATTCCCAAACCTGGGTCATCAGTGTAGCGTGAGGTAAGGCGCCAGTGCCTCAGCCCTCTGCACCACAGGGCCATCAAGCATCTTTAAATAATGGGACAGTAGCTGATAACTGGAGAAAGGCATCAATAATCCCAATATACAAGAAAGGCTGTAGAAAAGAATGTAAAAACTGCAGGCCAGTAAGTATGACATTGGTATTGTGTAAAATTCTGGAGGGGATATTGAAGGAGGTAATTGAGGATCATATGAGACAGAAATGTCTGTGGGATAAATCACAACATGGATTTACAAAGGGAAGGCCCTGTCAGACTAATTTGATGGAATTCTTTGATAGGGTCAGCGGGGTACTTGATGTGGGGGACCCAGTGGATGTGGTATACTTGGACTAAAGTAAAGCTTTTGATAAAGTGCCACACAGAGAACTAATAGAAACCCTATCCAGTATGGGACTACACAAGAACATTGTTTCCTGGATAGAATCATGGCTAACAGACAGGAGACAATGGGTGAATATAAGGGGGCATAGGTCAAAGTGGGGGGACGTGACTAGTGGTATGCTCCAGGGGTCCATTCTGGGACCATGCCTGTTTAACATCTATGAGTTGTGAGGATGAGGTTTGGATTTCAAAGTTTGCAGATGACACAAAACTGGGCTCTGTAATATGAAACCTGGATTATGCCAATACATTGCAAGAGGAATTGATCAAACTAGAAGGATGGGCCAACAAGCACAAACTTGAATTTAACTTGGACATGCAGTCGGGGAAAAATAATGTAAGGATTGAATATGTATGGACACATCCTAAAAACAGTTACAGAGGAAAGAGATTTGGGGGTAATAATATCCATGACCTTAAGTTTAAATCAAACTGTTCAGCAATAGCCAAAAGGGCTAATGGAATACTAGGCTGTATTAGACGGCACAGTATAGGTAGGGACAAAAGGGTGATATTCCCATTGTATAACTCCTTGGTTAGGCCACATTTGGAATACTGTGGGCAATTTGCAGCATCAAGTTCAAAATCAGATATAAGACTGTTAGAGTGTGTATAACTCAAGGCCACAAAAATGATATTGACAGTTAAGCACCTGGACTATAATGACAGATTGGATACACTAGGATTGTAATCATTGCAGTATAGGAGAGTAAGGGGTGATTTGTGACTGGTTTATGGGACTCTCACATATGATGATTTGTGGGAATGTTTGGGGTTAGAATTAAAATCTGGGAACTACATTATGAGGTAGTTGGAAGTAACAACATGGGGGAATTTAAGGCCAGACTGGATAAATATTGCAAGAATAATAACATGTGTGTTCATTCCCTTTGAGCTAAGGGTGGGCTACTACGGGGCATGTGCCCTACTTGATCTGTACAGATCTATGAGATCTATGAGCCCAAGGTCGCTCCCGACCCTGGGTCGCTGGTGTGGTGGCAGGTGGGGCTGGTGCCTCAGCCCTCCGTGCCACTGGGCTAGCCTGTAACACCCTTTTCTTTGTCTATCTGCATCTTTTCTGGTATGATCTCATTCATTCAAACACCTACATTATAACCTCCTTCTTTCAGTATCCCATGTACAGGGTGACCGCAACTGAACAATTTCAAAAAGGGTGACTCAATCACAGTGCCTGTGCACAGGGCTACCCTGGCGGGCGACCCGGATGGGTGGGGTAGGTGAATATGCAGCCAGGATGTCACTATGTATACATGCATGCAGGGAGGGACCACACCATGTGATGGGTGGAAGGGAGGGAGGTTTGTGGGGTGTAGTGTGGTGGTGGGCTGCCAAGCTGATCATGTGGCATGGTGGGTTGGTGTTAGGCTGGGGTTGGGAGGGTGCTAGGTTCGGTACTGGGCAAGCTTGTGTTTTTTGTGCCTAGTCAGGGTTTTATTTTAGTTTTAGTTTACCCCTTCAACATGCCCGCCCAGAGTTGAGAATCCTCTAGTAGGGGTATGGGTGCAAGCTGAAGCCCACCGCGGGAGGGTCCCCCACATAAAATGTGAAACCTAAATCTCAGGCACCCTCTTGCTGTTCACCATGACTGTACATCACCAAAATTTATTTTCGGTGATGTACACTCGCCCAAACAGTGATCGCTGTTCCACAATCGCCATTATCACATGGAACCCTTCTTTCTGGGAATCACATTTAGGAGATCTGTTTTAAATAAGGGTTGTTTTCTCTCTCTTTTTCTTTGAAGTTTCCCTGTTTAAATCTGCATTTCGCTATACATGAAGAAAAGCTGCCCTTTTACTCAAAACATATTAATTTCAATTATATTTAGTTTCTTTTGCCATACTGTCTTCATACCTTAAAGAATAAAATCCACTATAAAGGTTTTTTTTGCTTGTGAAAGGTACTCATACTGAAAGCACTGGATATGACAGGTACTGCATAGGTGATCACATATAAGCTTCCCTACTGTGCCCAGTCAATTATCCTTGACCCTGTCATAGAGGGATCACCACACAGGCAAACGCATTGTTCAGACTTCATAACCATTCATTCCTTGACCTCTCAAAAGAATGTCAGTTAGTTCCAGACCACAGAGAAGCTAAGTGACATGCTTAAGGTTACACAGTTAGTAAGTAAGTAATGGTGGCTGGGGAGGGAGGCAAATTGGATCTCCAGGTTCACAGCTCTGTGATCTAACCACTGGGCTACACTGCCTCTCTAGTAACATGTGTTATTGCTTGTATATCTGTCTTTGATGTACCAACTTTAACATAACATTGTTAAGCCTATTTCAATTTTATATGGAAAACATGTAGTATTGTGTATGAGCAGTCATACACAACAAGGATATTCTTGTATTGAGAGGTTTCCTTGGTAACAGATGACCTCGAGAATGCAGCTTGAGAGGTGCTCTGTTACCAAGGAAACCTTGAAATACAAAAATATCCTTGCCTGTGTATGACTGCTCATACAAAATCTTTTATAGTGTATGGGCAGTCACAGCATAGAAAATCACACAAAACCAGCTAGTGAAGACAACGGAGAATAGACATTTTAAAAAATGTTTTTAGCTGTCACAGTGTGCTGCAGATGTTTCTGCAAGTTCAAGTTTAAAAAAACAAAAACTTCCAGCTTACGAAGAAGGGGCACTCACAGCCACAGAACACTTGTAGACTCAAAAATCACTTCATTTTTTTTATTAAAGGCTTTGTCAAGCGCTCTGGTTGAGTGTGAAATGTTACTTTGATTTGTGGTGGTCTCCCAGGGCTACACCGGTTTGATTTCTCTGCCTGACTTGCTTTTAATAAAAAGAATGAAGTGAATTTTGAGTCTACGAGTATTCTGTGGCAGTGAAGTATTCATTTGGGGCTTGCAAGCACCACCCTTTGTGAGTGACCCTTGTTGTAGCAAACTTGCAGCTTAACTGGATAGAGGAAAGCAACTATGTAGCAGCATTCCAAGTTGTTCTGCTTTTGTAGTGACATCACTACTGCAGCAGAACAACATAATGATGCCACTACTGCAGCAGAACAAGCATATTCCACGCATGGAATTCCATGCATAACAGCATTCCACTGTACACTATCATTTTTTTGTCTATAGGGGTTTTATTAAAAAGATTCATGGAGAAAGGCAAATTTATAATAAATCAAAACTGCTACAATAGAAAAATATTAACAGTGAAAATGGAGTTCGCTATAACAGGGATCCCTCTGTGATAGAGAAAGACACACAAAGAAATGCTGGGTAGCACGTTTTACTAAGATATCCAAACCTTGAGTGAATGCATCTGCTAAAGTTTTTTCATCAGCAATAATTCTGATGAATTAAATATTTTCAGCTACATGGATGTTGGACATCATATTGCAATGAACTTGTTGCAACATCTCTTTCTAGTTTAGAGTTTGACTCAAATTCTGCTAAATCATTGAAGAATAAGTAACCATGCAAGAAAGGCCCTTTATTAATGGTCTTACAAGCATGACTTCCAGACAATAGTGACATCAAGAGCTCTTCAGTTGCATTTTCACTTGGATTTATTGCAACACTGTAAAGCCCCTTTTCAGACGAAATACCTTTTTTCTATTCATATCAAAGTGTTTGCCAGAGGAAGGATGGTATGTGTAGAAAGGGATCTGAGACATACTCAGAGAGTTCAATCATTTTAATTAGTCAGCCTAATGTAGGGACAGCTAATACAAATATTTAATCCTGTGGTTTTTACACAGTGGCTAGGCAATCAAGAGAAAATTTATAGTATTTTCTGAGGTAACCCTCTGATGATTTTCCTGGATTATGGCTATTGAAAAAGCTGTTTACTACCTAAAGGATTACATTTCAGCTAAATAAATTTCCCTTGAGTAGAGCAGAGACCGAGCTAAAATGTTTTACATCACTTTAAATGAGTTATGTTAATTGAACTGTTTCTGCTGAATTACAAGGTTTAACATTATACTTGCTCCAATCCCCTTCCTCATTCACCTACCCACAAACACAGTAAATAGATGCCTATTAAAGGCACTACCTCAGATTATGCTACTTTGTATTCATTAGATTTCATTATCAGAATTTGTATGCATTGTGTGTAAAATTTATACAATTTGCACTAAACTTGGGTGGATAGGCCATACTCTGCTCTACTGGAATCTCTAGGCAAAAAGCTGAATATTCATGGCGTATACTTTTACTGTTCAAAGGGGTGTGTACTCGTGGTGCCAGGACCAGATGCATCAGTGGGGCAGCCAGAGTCATATACAACAAACTTTCCTAATGCAGGTGCAATCAGGTATGTGTACCATATAAACAGGAGTACAGTCAAGGATAAGGTTGTAACCACAATTATTACAGCTGCACAGTGAGAGCTATGCTGACGTCTTGCTAAGAGGAGGAGAGGGAGTCTGAAAATGGGTGGACTGGATACTGTTAACAGAGAAGGAGAAGGGTCTGGAATGGGCATGACCAGATACCGAATGCATCACATGATTGCACAATATTGCTCTGCTGAGTAGTGTAGTTGGTGCTCATTTAGTATGCAAGAATCTGTGCACTTCCTCTCTCTGTCTCTCCTACCCCCTGGCTCCTGCAGAGTCTTGCCATTCTCCATTCCCCTGCCCTTTCACCCCCCTGCTGTCACACCAACATCACCGGTGTACATCTAAAGTCATGGTGTTGCTTTCACTTATACTTCCTTGCATGCAGCTTGTAGCCAAGAAAATTCTGAAATGAGACCATGAGCTGATTCATGCACCTCCTCTCTCTGTCTCTCATTCTCTCCTACCCCATGGCTCCTACTGAGTCATTCCTTCCTTCCTCCCTCCCCCCATTCTGTTGACCCCCT
Organism: Neoceratodus forsteri; assembly: GCA_016271365.2. Taxonomy (NCBI): domain Eukaryota; kingdom Metazoa; phylum Chordata; order Ceratodontiformes; family Ceratodontidae; genus Neoceratodus; species Neoceratodus forsteri. The sequence continues at coordinate 454,526,983 of CM028135.1, read as the reverse complement.
ACCCGCTCGCTCTCATGATGGCATTGTTGGTGTACATTTAAAGCTGTGGTGTGGCTTTCACTTTCACTCCCCCCATGCAGCTTGTAGGTGATAAAATTCTGTGGTGAGACCATGAGGTCATGCCCCAGCTACTTTTTGTATCCCATTGATATCTGATACCGAGGGGATTCTAGTCATCCATTCCAGTGCTATGAGCACTGATGAATATAATGCAGGATATCAAATAGCCACAACAATACAGCAACAGCAACATAAACCTACTCCCTCAGACACATTTGCAGGAAAGCTGACTTTACATCAGGTTAATGTATAGCAGCCATGTTGGCTCTGACCAAAGCTTGTGTACTTGCAGCCATGGCAGTGATGGAAGCAGAGAGCATGAGACACACACACACACACACACACACACACTGGTAATACAGCTGTAGGCACTGAAAGGTTTGAGATTACAGGGCAACCTCGGTAGGTATAGCTTACCCACATTGCTCATTTCTGAGGAAAGATTGTGTAATTATGATTTACACACAGTCTACTATTGCAAGTTTAGAGCTGCAATGTTTTTCTGATGTGATATGGAGCATTTACTATAGTGTTCATCCTGTGTACTCCTTTAGCAAAATATAAGTCTTAGAGCATCATCAGTGGGGTATGGGTGAAAGCTGGACCTGCCAAACCTGGGCACAGGTTGCACAAATCTGACTGGTCTGGCCTATGTGGGTGGACAGACCTGTCTGGCTTTTCCGATCTCACATGGACCCTGGAGTCTAGTTTTCACCCCTGCCCAAAAAGGGTTGAAATCCAGACCACTGGAATGGATCGGACCCGGTCGGTACATCTAAAGACATGATGTGGCTTTCACTTTCACTCCACGCCATGCAGCTTGTAGCCAATACAATTCTGAGATAAGACCATGAACTAATTCATGCACTTCCTCTCTCTCTCCCCCCTACCCTCCCTAGCTCCTGTCGAGTATTGCCACCCTCCGTTGACCCACCATGTTGCCCCCCTCCCTTACTCTCACACCAGCATTGCTGGTGTACATCTAACACACAAACCTACTTCCTCAGACACATCTGCAAATCTACATTCCTCAGTTCCCTGTGTACAATATAACAATGTTCATGCATTGATGTATGTATGATTTACTGTTGTAGATCAAGCCCTGCAAAGCATCTATTAAACAAGTGGTATTGTATCTAAACCTATGCGTACTGGAAAAATTGCTCCACGGTTTCACCCCTAAAATGTAACATATCACACTTCAGCAAAAATAGCCAAAGTAGAATATATCAATTAAAGCATTATGTTTTTTTGAAAGACATCTGTAAGAAAAACCCAAAGCTGACTTTGCATCAGGTTAATACATAGCAGGCATGTTGGCTCTGATCATGCTTATTATTAATGATGATTCTGTTACTCTGTAAAAGATAAGCTCCACTACAGAGGGAAACACAGAAACATAGAAGTGGATGGCAGAAAAGACCCACAAGGCCCATCCAGTCTGCCCATTTTACCAATTTACCAAGGTAGAGGGCATGGCTAAATCAGAGTGCAGAGATCATTACTAAATGTATATAACCTTCAACATTTTATTTTTGCATCCCCCGAAGTGGCACATTTCAAAAAGAGCAGTTAGAGTACAGACAGACACAGCAGATGATTCCCACTGTCCCCCAGTGGCTTTGCCCCACACTTGTACTTTGTCAAAGGGTGCCTTGTTTGTTCCTGTTTACTGCCTCACTTGCCACTTTGAGAGGAGCAGTGCCACAGCATTGAGCACACCTAACTTTCTGTGCTAGCTCCACTATAAGGGCACTGTCATTGAGGCACAGGTCAGGAAGCATAGGAAAAACCAGGAGCAGTTGTAGAATTCACAAAAAGTGTTTATTAGTACTAGCAGTAACATTAAAAAATCTTGTTCGGTATAATTATTTACAAAGGCCAAATAAACAGAGAAGATCCATCTGAGATTTCCTTCAGTCTCTGTGTATCTCAAAACATTGCAGCTGTTGTATAAGTCCTTGCAACTCCGCTCCTTAACAAGCATCCTATTTTTTTCCAAACTGTTCTTGTAAATTTCCAATGTTCTTGCAAGTGACAGGCAGGTGCAGCAAGAACACAATGTCCCAGAATTGAGGCCCCTTCACCACAGCTTCTGCACAAGGCTTAAAAATTGCATTTCAGGTTAACCCATTGAGTTCCAAATAGCTTTGCAATCATCTCAAACTATAATGATATACATTTTAACAGTAACACTATATAATTTCAAAACAAAGGGATCCCAATATCAGGTACATTTCCACATAATGATTTGCATATATTTTTATACCAGTAGATATGCAAGGGAGGAAAAGACAGAAACAGTGATGGAAGGTTGAGAGACGGTGAGAGGCAGAGAATTACGAGACTGTCAGGGTGATCAAATCCTAGGTCTCACGAGAAAATTTGGTTGCACAACCAGACAGACAAGAGACAGGAAAGGAAAGAACAGAACAGATTCCTGCATTCAAACTCTCCATAACATCTGGGACAGGGTCCTATTCAACCCTGTCAAAGGCACCTAGTCTGTACTGGATTCTATCTTTTTTTACCAGCATTAAGCATTTATCACAACTTTGGTATTTTACCAGACATACCTTAAAGTTAAAAGTGTTTGTTTGCACTAATAAATTGTGGTTGTAACTTTATCCTTGCTGTTTATCAGGTTTACCAGCCTGAGTACTCTTTTACTGTCCTGATCTAAAAGTATTATAATGGAAGTAAGGAGGGGAAGATGTCACATAGGGTCTCTGGATGATGACAGCCTTTTGTTGTTAGCCCATGTGGAAGTACAACTAGGTGGGGCAGTGTTCCTGGGCAGGGAAAGGCCTGACTAGCTAGGCAGATCCAAGTGCTACATGGGAGGGCTACTAAAGTAGTCAGAGACGAGCACAAATAAGAGCAGTTAGTTTCAGCCATGGCACTCCATAATGAGTGGTGATAACTGATGAATATATCATGGATATTTTTTACTGTAAGTTAAGTAGTCAAAAAGGCAGTGGCACAGCAACAAAAACCATGCTGGTACCATTGAGATCAAAGTGTCGCATAGGGGTTACCACTGAGAAAAAGACTAACATTAAACATTTTCAGAAAAAAGGCAGGGCAGCCAAAACTGTGGTGCATATCACAGTGCGAACTTTCTGGAACTTAGAAACATAGAACATATCAGCAGAAGGGGGCCTTCTAGTCCATCTAATCTACCCGTTGTTTGTATTATAGGGCCATTGAGAAAAATTTGCCAAACTGCACTGCACCGCACATCCATAAGCCTGTTTTATGCAGTGCCATCACAAAGGATACCCAGTTGGGGTCATTGCTTCACACTGCTTTCTTGACATTCAATCTGGATATGATCACATCTCAAATGATGAGAAAAAATTATATGGTGGCCTAAAACCTAATTCTCTGTTGGTCTTGCTGTTCTAAGACGCAATCCTTGAAGGCTGACAGAAACCCAGTCTCAGCCTGCTGTTAGCCCACTCAAGTTGTCAGTCTGTGCTCAGGATATTGAAGTCCCCAGGATCAGCATGGCATCTGATATGGCTGCTTGCATAATTTCCTTAACCAGATGGGCATTATGCACTATTGAACTGTTATGGGGGCCTGTAGCACTCCCCAAGGTGACTCTTTTGCCCCCTTTTCCTCTAGTTCTAGCCAGATGGACTCTTTAGAACTGTATGTCCTCAGTGATGTCCTCCTTGACCTGCAGCATGACTATGTTCTTTACAAAGTAATTCACTTCCCTTGTGAAGTACTGCACACAATGTCTAAGAGATGTTTGGGTTACATGGTGCTAATGCTGAGAATTAGTCAGTGAGGCACTATTATGCCAAACTGGTCCATATGGAAGGAAAAATCTGTGGTTGAGTGTGTGGCAGTATTATAACATTCAAATAATCTGGGTGGGTTATGATGTTTGAGGTAGAGCCAAGGGCCTTCAACCACCTGGAAAGTTAGGTTATTACAACGTTGATGCACACCCTGAGTGGGTTATTACACATATGACATATGTAAAAGGTTCAAAGTGTTATACATATGAACATACAAAGAAGCCAACAGAAGAAGGCCATTTGATCTATCAAGTCAGCTCATATTGCAGGGTTCACAGCTTGAGATACTGTCCCTGCTGTCCCTCCCCACTCCTCCCATCCTCCCTACCCATGATCCTTACCTTCCCTATGCCTATTCCAGCTTCTCTTAAAGCTGCCCACTGTCTTTGAGATGACCTCCTCCAGCAGCGCAGTCCAAGTGTCCATCACCCTCTCTGGGAAGTAGTGCTTCCTGACCCCCCTCCTAAACCTCCCACCCTCCAGCTTAAGACCATGCCCCCTCATGTTATGCTTGCTAAGCAGCTTAAAGAGACAACCTTATCAACATTATTTATCCCTTTCAAGTACTTGAATGTCCCAATTATGTCCCGCCCCCTCTCCTGTCTTTCAGGGAGTACATGTTCAGTGCCCTCAACCTTGCCTCATATGCCTTACCCTGTTGACCTGCTATCATCTTTGTAGCCCTCCTCTGGACCTTCTCCAGCAGGTTAATGTCCTTTTTGAGGTGTGGGCACCAGTACTGAACTCCATACTCTAGATGTGGCCTTACCAGTGACCTGTACAAGAGCAGTATAACCTCCTCTCTCCCACTACTGATCCCCCTAGATATGCATCCCAGCATTTTGTTTGCCTTTGCTGCTGCTTTCTTGCACTGCATGGAGTGCTTCAGGTCATTAGTGATCATCACTCCTAGGTCCTTCTCCTCGTCTGATGCAGACACTCGGACTACGCCCAGGTAGTACCCTGTCCTGGGATTCTTGGCTCTTCCCCCAGCCCTTCCCCCCTCTCCTCTTGCCCCTTTTCCATCCCACCCCTCACCCTACCCCTATTTCTCCCCTTGAGCCCCTCTATGCCTACCCTCTCACCCCTTACCCCCGTCCCGACTCCTCTCCTGCGTCTGCTTCTCTGCTCCTTACCTCTCCCCTCTTCCCCTAACCTGCTATCCTCACACCTCCCCACCCCATGCCAGTTTAATTATTCGCAATAATGCTTGCTCGTCTTGGCACTTGGGGCTCCTCCTCTCCTCTTCTTGTACTTATCTACTGCTAACCCTATTTCCCTGCAGACAATTGATTGGTTTTCTCCATTCAGGCATCCTATACCCATAAGTGTTTTGTTAGCCCTTGCTTCCCATATCCTTACTGCCTCTGTAACATGTACTACCCTTTTGTAACTGCTGAATCCACTACCACTGTAATTTGTACCACTCTGTATTGTTGTCATGACTTGTAACCTATGTAAAGAGCTCTGAGCTCAAGTGGTGTTATCCTAGACTTCAATAAATAAAAAAATAAAAACATTTTCCCTCAGAAATGGCTGTTTGTCTTCACACTGACCACGATGTCATCAACTCAAACACTGCAAAAGAGGTGAAGAGGACTGAGAAAGCAGGATCTGGCTCTAATAATCCCCAAACTGCTACTTCCACCACAAACACTAAACTTTCTGCTATTATAACAATGCTATGTAATATACAGACTGACATTTCAGCACTAAAAATTTCAGTTACTATGATTCAGACTGCCAATGCTGATACAACTAATAGACTTAATGAAGCTGAAAGCAGGATTGGATATACTGCGGACACAATTTTACATCTAGAGGAATCACCCGATGTCTGCAAGGAACAGATTAGTAAACTATGGAACATGCCAGATGGCTTGGAAAATTGAGGCCGCCACAATAATGTGCAGTTAGTTGGGGTCCCTGAAGGTTCTGAGGGTAAAGATATCACTTCTTTCTTACAAGATTTGCTGTCTAATATTTTAAAATGAGTTAGGGAGTATTATTAGTACTGGCAGAAGTTAGGGAGTATTATTGGTATTGGCATGTGGTTTTTGTAAGTTATGCGATTATTGCCTGATTGATCAATGTATTTAAATGTAACCAGTTGGGCCAGGATTTTAACGGTTCTCTTAAGAAAGTGCTATGTGCAAAATGGTTGAGATTTTGTGCCTTTCATCCTGTTTTTAAAGTTTAACCATATGACAGTAATCAAATAAAAAGGTTTTTCAATGGCATTTGGAGCCTTTTTTAAATTATTGCAGTATGTCAGTTTAGTGTGGTGCCATTTTTTATGTTTGCTTGCACGCATGTGCAAGAAACATAGTGCCATCATTGGAGTTTTCAGAGGTGTGTCAGCCCTCTTCCAATTCAGTCAGTGTGTTTGCAGGCGCGGCCGCAGTTCTCCAATGCCTGCTGGAGCTGTCTATGACAGCTCCAAAATGCAGTGGCATACAGTTGAAAGGGGGAGCTACACTTCAGTGGGCAGCGATCAGATATTGCCTGCTTATGCGCGCTCCCCTACACACACAGACACACACACATACACACACATGCTGCTGCTGCTTCCCCCCAACGCACACACTGTATAGCCGACGGGGGTGCCTAATCCCCCTTCGGCTGTGCTGTGCCCCCTCCCGAAACACAGTTTCATATGCCACGCTGGGTGCCCACCCCAGTGGTGGTTACGTCAGAGCAGCCGATAGGGTGCCCAATCCCCCCATCGGCTCCACTGTGTCTCCCCCGAGTACAGGATGCCACGCTGGGAGCCCACCCCAGGGTGGCAACAGATGCCATGGCCGACGGGGGTGCCCAATCCCCCGTCAGCTTCATGCCCCCCAAACCATCCTTCTGCCACACTGGGAGCCCACCCCAGCATGGCAAACATCCCGCGTCATCTTTTAAAACAAAAAAAACCTGTAAAGAAAAAAATGGCCCCTCGCAGTCTCCCTGCCCCCCCCACAACCCGCACCCACCCACTGCGCATCCTGCCTCCCCACACACCCCTCACCCCATACTTACCTCCGGAGTCCAGCGCGACAATCTTCGGTGGACCGGGAACACGTCTGCACTCTTCAAAGCCGACTGCGAACTAAGGAAATGCTGGTAAGCTGTATAATGGGATAGATAGGGTTTTTTCAACTTTGTTGCATATCTCAGGCATTTTTTGGAATTTTTGCACCAAATTTTCAACATGGGGTTTTTGGGACCCCTCCTCATGAATTATTGCACTGTCATGGCGTTACTCGGGCCCGAAGGGTGATTTCACAGCCACTGCACGAAATCACCTTTCTGGAATGATTAATGAAACAGCACTGCCAGTGTTCATAAGGTGGGCTCTCAAAAAGCCTATTTTGAAAATTTGGTGGAAAAATTCCTAAAAATGACTTTTTCTGACATGCATCGTGCGCAGTTCCTACGACGCTCGTAAGTTCGCGAAGTTTCAATATTTTCACTCCAGATTTTCAACATTGCCATTTTACCACACCTTCTTATGAGCAGTACCACTGTCATTTTTCACTTCTCACTCAAAATTGTTTTCACCCATGTAGCACACAATGGCACAGTCGGTGTGCGAAATCAATGTACAGGACACATTAAGAAAATCACAGTGACACGGTTCATGAGCAGAGGTCTTAAAATGGCTATGTTGAAAATTTGGTGAAAAAATTCCTAAAAATGACTGTTTTACAAGCATGCATTGCGTAGTTCCTAAGCACTCTTGTAAGTTTGCGAAATTTCAATATTTTCACTCCAGATTTTCAACATTGCCATTTTACCACACTTCCTTATGAGCAGTGCAGCTGTCATTTTTCACATCTCACCCAAAACGTGTTTCTGCCCATGTAGTGCACAATGGCGCAGTCGGTGTGCAAAATCAATGTACGGGACACATTAAGAAAATCACAGTGACACTGTTCATGAGCAGAGGTCTTAAAATGGCTATGTTGAAAATTTGGTGAAAAAATTCCTAGAAATTACTGTTTTACGAGCGTGCATTGCGCAGTTCCTATGCACGCTTATAAGTTTGTGAATTTTTAATATTTTCAATCCAGATTTTCAACATTGCCATTTTATTACACTTCCTTATGAGCAGTACAGCTGTCATTTGTCACATCTTGCCCAAAATGTGTTTCCGCCCATGTAGCGCACAATGGTGCAGTCGGTGTGCAAAATCAATGTATGGGACACATTAGGAAAATCACAGTGACACTGTTCATGAGCAGAGGTCTTAAAATGGCTATTTTGAAATTTGGTGAAAAATTCCTAAAAATGACTGTTTTATGAGTGTGCGTTGTAGAGTTCCTACGCACGCTCGTAAGTTCACAAATTTTCAATATTTTCACTCCAGATTTTCAATATTGCCATTTTACCACACCTCCTTATGAGCAGTACAGTTGTCATTTTTCACATCTCACCCACAACGTGTTTCTGCTCATGTAGCGCACAATGGCGCAGTCGGTGTGCGAAATCAATGTATGGGACACGTTAAGAAAGTCAAAGTGACACTGGTCATGAGCAGAGGTGTTAAAATGACTATGTTGAAAATGTGGTGAAAAAATTCCTAAAAATGACTGTTTTAGAAGCGCATGTTGCACAGTTCCTACGCACACTGGCAAGTTTGCGAATTTGTAATATTTGCACACCAGATTTTCAACAGTGCCATTTTACCATACTTCCTTATGAGCAGTACAGCTACCATTTTTCACATCTCACCCAAAATGTGTTTCCACACATGTAGCGCACAATGGTACAGTCGGTGTGCAAAAACAATGTTTGGGACAGATTAAGAAAATCACAGTGACACTGGTCATGAGCAGAGGTCTTAAAATGGCTATGTTGAAAATTTGGTGAGAAAACTCCATAAAATGACTGTGTTACGAGTGAGCATTGCGCAGTTTCCGCACACCCTCGTAAGTTCATGAATCTGTAATATTTTCAGTCCAGATTTTCACCAGTGGCATTTTTCCACACCTCCTTATGAACAGTACAGCTGTCATTTTCCACAACATGGTCAAATGTGTTTTCACACTTTCAGCACAGAAATACGTGGTCGCTGTGGGAAATCATTGTTCGGGACAGATAAAGAAAATCACACTGACACTGTTCATGATCGGAGGTCCCAAAATGCCTGTGTTAACAATCTGCTGTAAAAAAATCCCCAAACTAGTTACATTACGGTGTGCGTTGCACAGTTTCTACGCACGCTCGTGACTTCACCAGTTTTTTTAAGATTTTCACAGCAGATTTTCAACATTGCCATTTTTTACACCTCCCCATGAACAGTACCACTGTTATTTTTCACATCCTGTTCGGAATGTGTTTTTGCACCTGTGGTGCCAAATGCCATAGTCGCTGTGCAAAAGCAGTTTTCGGCTAACAAACTGATATTGCCACTGTTCATGAGGTGGGGGTCACAAAAAAAATGTTGAAAATTTGGAGTGAAAATACCAACGAATGCCTGAGGCATTAGGGTTTCCGACCATAACGCCCCACCCTGTAGAGAATGACAGGCATCAGGGGTGTGACTTGGGATTCTTGCCTGTCATGCTCATACCATTCCACCCCCACCCACACCCTGCAGCCGGTGAGAGGCATCAAGGTGTGCCTCGGACTCTTCAGGCCCAAACTTCACCCCATTCTCCTATACAGTACCAATCTCACCGTATTTCCTGATGGAATGGGGTGCGCATAAGGGCCAAAGACCCCAAGGCACACCGTGACACTTGTCAGTGTCTGCAGGGTAGGGTGTGGTGAAATGGCGTGGTTGTTATGCCTGTCGACCCAAAGGCACACCCCAATGCCTGTCACTCTCGGCAGGGTGGTGGTGGGGTTGGCTTCAGTTCAATACTTCGCTGCCATTCCTATTATGCAGCTCTGTAACTTCTACACTACCAATGCCAATGCCAGCAAGCAAACATTCAGCATAGACAAAAGCTTGTTGTTGGTGGTGGAACACTTTAATTTAAGGCACACACAGTATCCCCGATGGTTTTTAGCACCTCTTGTTTTGTAACTAGTTAATATTTTAAACTGCAAATGGTCGTTTCCCTTGAAAATTAAAAAGGCACATAGGTCCCTTGCCCAAATCTAAACCAAATAAAAAACACAGATCAGTTTCAATGTACTTTTATGATTTTCTGTGAAAGAACAAATCCTGAGATTAGCAAGACTGCAAAAAAATTGTGGAATGGACATAAACAATTTCTTTTCCAGGATTTTTCATCCGAAATTGAATACTGTCAGAAGGAATTTGACTCAATAAGGCCAGCACTTCAAGAACAAGGAGTACTGTATTACTTTAAATACCCAGCTACATTTTTCATCTCATTAAATGGAAGTTACCACTTATTCACTGACGGTACTAAAGCCTGGGGATTTGTACAGAGTAATTGGCCTGGTGCTGCACCTCATGTAAGCAATTCTATATACGTACAAACAAGGGTGAGAAAGAATAAGTGCCTCAGCTGGGACTTGAACCCAGACCCCTGGAATACCATTCTGACTGCGCTAATCAGCTGCACCACTGAGACAACTGGAACCTGGGATGTCCCTGGGCACATTACTCCTTCTCAAATGCACAACCCAATGGCAACACAAATATTTACTTCTAACAATCACACAGGAGTGTGGTGTGCATATTGTATGGAACACATACAAACAAGGGTGAGAAAGAATAAGTGTCTCAGTGGTGCAGCTGGTTAGCACAGTTGGAACGGTATTCTGGGTGGCTTGGGTTCAAGTCCCAGCTGAGGCACTTATTCTTTCTCACCCTTGTTTGTATGTGTTCCATAAAATATGTACACCACACTCCTGTGTGATTGTTAGAAGTAAATATTTGTGTTGCCATTGGGTTGTGCATTTGAGAAGGAGTAATGTGCCCAGGGACATCCCAGGTTTCAGTTGTCTCAGTGGTACAGCTGATTAGCACAGTCAGAACGGTATTCCAGGTGGCTTGGGTTCAAGTCCCAGTTGAGGCACTTATTCTTTCTCACCCTTGTTTGTATTTGTTCCATAAAATATGCACACCACACTCCTGTGTGATTGTTAGAAGTAGATATTTGTGTTGCCATTGGGTTGTGCTTTTGAGAAGGAGTAATGTGCCCAGGGACATCCCAGGTTTCAGTCGTCTCTGTAGCGCAGCTGTTTAGCACAGTCGGAATGGTATTCTGGACGGCTTGGGTTCAAGTCCCAGCTGAGGCACTTATTCTTTCTCACCCTTGTTTGTATGTGTTCCATATAATATGCACACCACACTCCTGTGAGATTGTTAGAAATTCTATATATGCTCTAAGGCACATACCAAGGTCAGGAGCAGCTTGCCTGATCAGCCCCAACTTTGCAAGCTAGCCCAGAAAACTACTCCGCTAGTTTGCTGACGCAGCCCTCTGGAGAAGCTAAGTTTAAATTTCATACTGCAACAGCCCAAAAAACTCAAAGATCCTACCTTGATGCTAGATGACACACAATAGTTCAGAAAAGTCATAGCATTACTAGAACCAAAAAACAAGCTGCTGCACAGTCTCTCTAATGAACCAGCAGCTCAGTTTAGGGCCAGATGTCATAGCACAGGAAGCAGAAAAATCTCTTGATTCAACCGGTTCCTCACATGATAATGATGATGTCACTTCCACCTCTATTCCCATGCTATAGCTACGGCTCCACTTACCACCTGAGTGGGTAATTTTTTTACATTTTGAATCTCTTGAAGAAACAATTTGATTTCTCTCGTGATCTGTTACCTAAGTGTGGGCAATCACTTTGTGTGAATGCCAATAGCTAGCTGCCTTCTCTCTGAAACAGCTTCAATAATTACTGTATTATCTGGTTCATACTTATAGACGGAAAATAAGTTTCACATTTTCAAATTGAAGTTTCTTGTTACAAAATTGTGTGAAATATTGCTTGCCATTACCTGTTAGTATTATAAAGGGTATTCCCCTCTCTGAAAACTAGTGTAGATATATTTTTTTGAAGAACCACCAATGGATTGTAAAATCTGAAGGAGATAAAATGTCAGCTTTCTCCATTTTACTTCAAGTTCAAGACCACACTATCCCCTCGCCCCATCCACATCCATAACACCTCTCCTTCCCCCTCATGTTGAACTTAACAATGGAATCTTGCATAGCTCTGTCGTTCCTTTTTTTCTGACAAAAACATAGTATAGTGCATAGGATGTGACCCTCATCCTTTGGGGGGGGGTAGCTTTCTTGATTGGACCGTTATGTATTTCTGAATCAAACATCTATGTTTTGCTCTGGAAAGATGTCACTAGGGGTTTAAAGCTTACTACTTTACAGTGCCACATAAATGCCTTAGGGATAGTCCAGGGTTAGACTGGCAAAACGTCTCTAACATCTCACTCTGATATCTACAGATTTCATAGAGCAGTGAACCAGTTAAGCCTTTACATTAGACGGTTAGTGTCCCAATGGAAACTGAATTTGATTCTGAATGCTTTGTATAAACAACTGTTTGAAATTATTTTACAGATTTCAGAGGCTCTAAGAACCATTAAAACCATTTTTATTATTTTCTTAGCTTATAGAGTTGACAAAACTCTGATGTTCTCATGTAAGGAATTGCATTTAATATTTTATAAGGATGAAATTATATTATGCATGCTGACTTTCTGTATTGCAAAACTGTCCTCTGAATTTCATTTCAGCCCATAAATAAACTTGCCATCTGTATTTCCTAATCTGCCAATGATGAACATAAACTCTGTGAATCAGTTGTCAGAAGAACACTAAAGTTCTATATTAAAAGAAAATTCAGAAACACAGTTCACGCTATTATTGCCTAACAAAAGAGATCAGGACTGTCTTGAAGGATATCATAGCCAGAGAGGTCAAACATTTATATAAGAGGTATAAAAAGCTGTTGTATTTACTGTCTTGTATCCTCCCAGCTTATACCTGAAAACAGGACCGATTTTAGATCTAATGGCTCCAAGCAGAAATACATGTGCTGCCTCCTACACTACTTACCATCACCCCCTATTCTCCCTTCTTCCCCATCCCACATCCAAAAAGTGATAATAATTCTATGAATACAAGGGTGATGACAACATTTAGGGTTTTTAGATTGACACTTTTTGCATTTCAGGATGATTTCTGCTTATACATTGCACTTCAGTGCACCCTTTCTGTGCTGGCACCCCAAGTGGATGCTTGGTTCACTTGTGCCAAAAACCACCTCTGCCTGAAAATAGGCACAACTGTGTCTAGTGTACTTGCCTAGTCACCTGGTCAGTAAAAACTAATAGCAATAATACTGTATGACTTTGATAATGCTCACTCTATGAGAGCGGTAACTACTACATGGGCAGAAAGGGCCCTATCTACTGCCATATATTTGTGCAACTGACCATCAGTCCATACTTGCACATAGCAGTACAGATTAAAGATCACCTGACGTAACTTTTGGGTGCAGAATGTTGCAGTCAGACAGACCTGACTATGTTTTCACTACTCTTGCATTTTGAAGTAGTGATACTGCTGGTGACATCCCACTATAAAGACCATCAGAGAAAACAGAAAAAGAAAACTCAATTACTACTTGTATTTTATTTTCTCTGAGTAACAAAGCAATAATATATTTTTGTAATTTCTCAGATCACCTTTAAATATATTATTTATTTATACATTTTGGACTGGCAGTCACACTGAGCAAAGCTCAGTTATAAATGCAGCCTGGGGGACAGGAACAAAATAAAAGGGAAACTAAGATCTGTACAACATATCATGGGACACAGGAAAGGTAATCTTAAAATAAAAGAAGTCAAATGGAGAAACAGTGAAATGTATTTACTACAGCTGAACAGGGGCAATGGGGAAGGGAGGGCAAGCTGCAGGAGTAGGAGTGAGAGTTGAATTAACAGAGCTGGGACTAAAGAGAAAAGGTGGAATATGAGGTGCGTAATGTGGGAGGAAGTTTTTTTTTTCCCTGTGGAAGGGAGGTGGGAGGAAAAAACAGCCTGCCTTGTTGAGATCTTATAGCAAAGGGTAAGGAAAGTATAGTGGTCAGAGGACCTAAAGGAGCAGAAGAAGGGCAAAGCAGGTGAGAGAAGGGAGGAGAGATAGCAGAGGGGAAGCCCCTCTAAATGCACCTAGAAAGGAATCACTTCAAGTGGATGCCCTGCATGACTGAAAACTAACTTTTACAGCTATAGTGGTAGAAGTTGATTTAGTAAGTTATCTCCCAAGGTTCTCTGGAGATATCTAGAGAAAAATCTCTGAGCTTGCGTGTGTGGGAGGAAATATCATATGAATCTTCTTAATGATCTCCAGAGAGTTTTGAAAATAACTCGCCAAACCACCTGCTAATACTCTATGTGTTCAGGGCTATCTACCCAAAGGACAGACTTACTGTAAGTCCCTAAAAAAGTATTACTGCACATACCAGGGTTTAGCCAGCTGTTGTGGGCAGGGGTTATATGATAATAAAATTACAATACATGATAAATTCAATATAGATTAAATTTAGACAAAATAGAAATTTGTGTAATACATTGCTTAGATTTCAAACTTACTATATCTTAAAACAAAAGCTCATCGATCCATAATAGGCATAAGGGGGAGAGAGAGAGAGAGAGAGAGAAATAATTTAACCTAGCACTCTGCCCTGTTACTAGCACTAGCGGATGAATTTGATTGGCATAGTGTCCCTTCCAACCTTGAATTCATATGTTACTATGTAACTGTGAATATCACAGAATGCCTTCACAGTTTCTAAAAGGAGGTAGCCATAAGTGGAAGGATGAACAAGATGAAGAACAAAGTGTTATCAATCATTGTACAAGTGGTAAGGTACACTTTTACATTCATTTCAGCAGCCTGAGATAGTACAAGGTAATTATAAATACATACATGTCATATATATGAGAGTAATAAGTAGTTAATATGAAAGTAAAGACTGCATACACATGTCCTTTTTAGGGCTGTGGGCGGAGCCTACAGCCCTCCTGTCATCGATCAGACTGTAGCTCTAAAAATGGCTTTTCATGGAATTTCTTTTTTAGACATTTGTATATATTCCTCCACAGCTGCAAAGTAGTGTACTCCCCCTCTGAATTTTGCTATTTGCTGTTCTATGTTAAAGGCATCTGAAGGGAGGAGGGGGATGCTACTGTATTGTACCTCAGAACTTCTCAGGATACTAACAAAAACAACTTTTTAAACTGCTGTTTCCATCATCTGTCCAGCTCAGTCTAACAGATTTGTTCTATTTTTTTTCAGCAACCTAGGAGTTAACTCATTTTCTCTTGGCTTTTTAAGCAAAAGCCAGACTCAGTGTCAGATTACACATAGTGGAATTGCAGTCTGTTAGCTATCATTCCTTGAGCAGGACAGGTTACATGCAAGCACTAGAAACAGAAGACTGTTTTTTTCTCATTTTATAATATGATGTACTGAGTGTGTATTTAGTTGCAGGGTCAGGGCCTTGAAGAAAATAATAACATTTATGTAACTCATTCAAGATTTGATCAGGTGGTCACAAAAAAGTCTGAGAGAATTTGCGTAAAAACCAACAATGAAAGATGCAAAAAATAGCATGCACACTGGCCTTTGAGACTGGGAGATCAGAAGGCTGTGGGTTCTATCCCCACACTAGGCATGTGGCTTAAAGAGCTAGTGTACTGCCTAAAACAAATATTAGATTTTAAAAACAGTCAACCATTGCCTTTTATATTTGAGGTACTTTTTCTTTTCCCTTTGTTTATTTAGAAGATTGTTTACCAGATGTTAATATGTGTGATGTGTGGAACAGCACTCTGTGTGGCAGCTGGCATAGCTAGCTATACTGCCCCCACTACCTCACCAGCATTGTGACTTCACTGACTGTGACATCATTGCTACTTAGGAACAGCAGTTTAGTGACTGCTAGGTCATTCACCTGTGATTTCACTGTCAGCAAAATCACAATGCTGATGATGTAGTGGGGGGCAGTAGAGCTAGATATGTCAGCAGCTATGCTAAGAGCTGTTCCACACATCCACCACAACATTTTGACATAGAAGACTCTCTGCTGGGCAAAAGGAAAAAGAAAGGTACTCCGGAAATAAACTTTTATAACTGACTACTTCTTAAAATGTATATTATTTTCCTGTCTGCCTAGTTTGGTTCCACTAGCTCTTTAAATCTCAATACTGACACTGTAGTGCAGCATGTGGGGGGGGGTGCTGCACTCCTGAGGTGCCGTCTTTTCTGTCTGCCTGTTCAGGTGGATCGTAAAGATCCTATAGCACTTCTCAAAAAGAGATGGGGAAGATTTTATTAAAGAAATCATACAGAATCCCCCAAAAAACCAATCAATACAGAAAATCATAACACTGAAATAGCAAAGGGGACAACAAAAAAACAACAACCAAAAACCAATAAGAATAATATGCAAACTAAACATGAAAATTGAAGAAATACATTCAAGTAACAGGAGCATCAGTATCTGTGATTCATAAAAGATTCCGCCATCGAGCCTGTAATACCTGCTGTGTCAACATTCGGGCTTCTAAATAATAAATCTTAGTCAATTCACTTTGCACTTTTTTTACGATTTCAGAATGGTTAATCACTTTTTGTTGTAATGTAAATATGCTTCTAGCATTCCAAGTATACTATTTAAATAATGAAAAAACAATATGTAATGTCCCTTTATCCCATTTACTCCACCCAGAAATGTATGCCCCATAAATCAAAATCAGATACGGTATAGTAGAAAATATATTTTCGCCCACCTCTTTAGCAATAAATGTCCAAAAAAGCTGAGTATATGAACAAAATGTTCCATAGTTTCCAACTGGTTATGGCACAGAGGTCTACAACAAATCCTTTCCTCCGCCTTTTTATGTTTCTGGTTAGCCTTAACGTTTAATTGTTCATGACAACAAAGCCACAAAACCTCCTTTACCTTTATAGGAATGCATTTCTCTATTAACAAGTGTTCCAGTGGGCATTTTGGAAAAACCTCATTTTCATGAAATGCTGTTTCTAAAACCTGCACATAAACTTGCTTTTTATTCAGCGTAATTACCGCCAGACTGGATATCTTCCATATCTTAAGCTTTACAAAAACTGCCCTAAAAAAAGGGGCCACAGGACTATGATTTTTCACCACCCTGAGCATACCACCATCCCACAAGGGAAACCAGGACAAGACACTGTTATAAGCTAGATCACCCCAATAAGTATTCATATTAATCAATAAAGGTTTATTTAACATTAGTAAAAAGAAATTGACAAAAAAAGAAAAGTACAGGATTAACCATCCGCTGACCTCCCTGCTCCAAGGGAAGATACAGAATGTTCCATTTAATAGGGTTCAGTTTACTGCCCCAAAAGGCCTGAAAAAAGAGGCAGTACACTGCCATCTCCCTGGATTGTGGGAGAGGAAAAATATTAGACACAAAAATACAGGCACTGAAACTGTTTTAATAAGGTAAATCCATTTCTTCTTACTCATCCCCCACCAATTCCATTTCTTAACCAATTGTGTACCAGTTTGTAATTTAATATCCCAGTTAGTCAGAGCCATGTCCCCGACACAAAACTGTACCCCAGTATTTTAATGGGGTCAGTGCCAAAACTAGCACCTGCAATCTGAGGAAGTATATCCAGGTGGCCCCCCAGTGCCCTCCTGGAACATTTGGTCATGTTTAAAACCGTTCCAGAAACTGTTCCATAAACCGTACATAAATTAAGAGTTTCTTCCACAGAAAGTTGGTTCTTGACCAAAACTACCAAATCATCCGCATACGCAATCGCAGTGTATGGTAAGAGATGATGATCTATTGAGATCCTTTGAATATGCTTGGATGTATTTAATAACCTAAGAAGGTGGTCAATTGCAAAGACATATAAAAGGGGGCTCAGGGGGCACCCTTGTCTGACCCCTTTAGTCAGGTGGATCAGTGTGCCAAAGAAACCATGTACTAAGGGAGTTACTGTAGCAAATCTGTATAATGCTTGAACCCAAGAAATAAAGATCTGAGGGATACCATAGCAAGCCAGAGTATGCCAAAGAAACTTATGGTTAACATTGTCAAAGGCCTGTTTTTGGTCAAGCGACAAAACAAGCCCTTCCAGGTCAGAAATGTCTTTTCGTGCAAAGATTTCATGGAGCAGAATAAGCTGATCAGTGATTTTATGACCAGGTACCGTGCCTGATTGCGAAGGAGTAATGAAGTGCTCCATCAGTCTTAAAAGCCTAGCCATCAAAATTCTTGACAGTAATTTAAAGTCACAGTTAACAAGACAAATAGGCCGCCAATTAGCCAAATCCGTTTTGTCACCTGTTTTAAAGAGAAAAATCACTATGCCCCCAGCCATCTCCATAGGAATAGTGTTATGTTCTAGATAATAATTAAACACTATTGTTAATTCACTGGAAAGTTCTGATCTGATCAACTTATACAGTTTCAAAGGCAGCCCATCTTTCCCCGGTGCTTTCCCTGTATTCGAGGAGGAAATGGCCCATTCCACCTCTCCCTGGGTGTTGGGCAACTTAAGATTCTATAACAGCTCGGGTGGACCATGTGGAAGCTCAATCCCCTCAAAAATCCACTGAAATCAAAGCATATTCTGCCTATCCGCAGTAAACAAGGTTGTGACATAATCCATCACCACTTGTACGATATGGGGGGTCGAAGTGTGTAGCATACCCGATTGATCACGTGTGGCTGAAAATGTTTTCTTTTTTGTATGTTCCTGGCTAGCCATCATGGGACATGAAGAGACAAAAGACCCTCCCGTCCCATACTGCTGCTGCATTTTTAAAGCTGCAGTTTGTTTGTAGTGGAATTGAAGCATATTGTTTTTAATGCAGCAAATTTGCTCTGTAAAGTTATGCGTAGTTGATTGAGCCAGGGACAAAAGATGCTGCAACTGTTGTCTCTGGCTCAAATATAACTGATATTCAGTTGTCCGAACTCTTTTCCCAGATGGGATTAATAGCTGCCGAAGCTCCACCTTAGTATGGGCCCACCATTCGGCAGGGGAATCATATAACTCAAACAATGATTTTCTACAAATCAAAAAATATAAAACGTGTTGCTGAAGGTCCGATTGCAATAAAAGGGAAGAATTAAGTCTTCAATACCCAGGGCCATATGAAACCACACTTGGACCCAGTTGAAGTTTTAGCATTTTATGATCTGAATATTCAACCACCAGTACATTCGCTTTTAAACAAGAAAGGGATTGTGAAATTAAAAAAAGTTTATCCGGATCAATTGAGCACCTTTATAAAAGGTTGGCTTTCTACAACTCATGTGGCAAAAAAAAGCATCTTTAAAATTAGCTGTTTGAATGGTCAATCGTAGGAGGGACATATCACAAAATATTTTAGTGGTGGATGTACTGTGACCCCTATCCTGCTTCCCTAGTCCACAATTAAAATCCCCACCCCAGATAACAGACTGAGTGGAGTGGAGATAAGGACAAACCAGTGTAAATAAAGCAGTGCATTCCGCTTTTGTTTGAGGGGCATATGTAGTAATGATACGATAGTAAGCCAAGCCAAATTTGATGTCCAGTATCAGGGTCCTACCTGGGTCTAAATCAATCAATTTCAAAACCATAACTGAAAGCCGATGAAAAAGTATCCCCACCCCAGAACAGGGAACTAATCTGAAGGACCAAAACATGGCCCCTGACCCCCATTCCTTATTAGCATGATGAATTTCCTCCACCGTGTGTAATCTAGTGTCTTGAAGTAAAAAAAATAGCTGGGGCACCTGATTTCAGATAGTGGAACACAACCCCAAGCTTTAGATTGTTTTTAATACTGTTGACATTTGTGGAAAACAGACATGAGGAATGCAACATAAAAAATGGTTAAGGTTGCTGAAATCCTACAATCTATGGTGGTTTTGCCTTTACCCCACCCTGTTTCTTCCCCTGTGACTGACTCCCCCCTTTTTTCTTCCCCCTTTTGGGGCTTCGCTTAGGCCCCTCAGTGTCACTTATATGAGAGTCAGTGGGCTTGTCCGGGTTTTGAACATCCAGGGGTTGCCCCCCCACCTCTGTTTCAGAGATGTCCAGCATGCCAAAGGCCTGGAATCTATTGCTGAGTGATATTGGGGAGATCTTAGGTACCTTTGAAGCAGGCTGAAACCAAGCCTATCTCCACCTTAGTGCCATTCTGGTACCCCTTTCACCCAGTGGAACCGAGGGCCGGGAGGTGGCATGGATTGATCCTCAATCATGGCCTGCAGCAGAGTAGAGACAGAAACTGTACAAGGTGGGAACTCTTCCCCTCTTGGAGTCCTGGGAACTACTTCCACTGGGAGTTCTGTAGTTTCCAGCTGGGGGGAGGGGGGGTAGGCCACTTCTGTGGAGAAAGATAGGTCTCTGTCCCCATCATCGATGTACCTGATCCTGGAATGTCAGTCTGTGGTTGGCTGTGGGGTAAATCATTTCTATCTATCCTGGAAGTATTGTTTTTCCGCTGTGCCACAGTAACCCCCAATTGTTGTTCCTCAGCATCAACCGGCGATGTACTATGGGCTGCTTCCGGGCAGGCTGCATAAGAGTGACCCTAACCACCACATAAATTGCAAGTCGCCTCCTCTCTGCAATGGTAACTAGTATGTCCCAAAGCTTGACACAAATTGCAACGTAGTTGATCACAGGCACTACTAATGTGCCCTGGCTGCCCACACTTGTAACAGGTTTTGGGCTGGCCTGGGTAGAACAGTACACCCCTATCCCTTCCCAGAAAAAAGCAGTTAGGGAGGTGTTGCATCCCAGAGTCACTAGATCTAAGAATGACTCGAACCTTCCACCCCCCAGTCCAAATCCCTTCAGTATCAAAAATCGCCTCCGACTGTCCCAACACTGTACATTGCTTTTTAAGCCAGTGAATCAAGTTTATGACACTCACCCCTTCGTTACGGAAGAGTACCGTTATCACTTTAAGTGAGGGTCGTGTGAGAGGTATAAACTCAAAGGGGGCCCACAAGGGTGCATTTTTTACCAGTTGATATTTATCCCATAAATTTCATAGCCCGCTTTCCAACTTAAAACTAATGTCAAAGGAGTTTTCTCCAGAGACATGAATTAAGGCGTACAGCTCAGTGACATTAAACTGCATGCCATCTTTCAAAAGGGTTTTCCCAACAAACACCCTGTCAGGAAAGAGGTCCATACCCCCGTTATACACCAATCTAACAGCATTATGCCATTTAGCAGGGTACTGTGTCTGATGAAAAAAAGAGGCATATGGCATTGGATTGGACTCATCCTGTGAAGGTTTGGCACCCACTTTTACCCCCCCTTCAGCCCCTAGACTAGGAGGCACGTTTCTATCTTCTGCAGGAATTTTATGTGGGATATCTGAAACATCTGAAAAATCACTCGGCATATCACCATCACTATCAACATCTGGCCCAGTAACATCTATACTAGGCTGTAAAACTGTTAAAACAGGGTTCTGAGTTAGCTCGAGATCAGAAGGTAATGTCAATGGTGAGCGTACTTCGCCCGGTACATTAGTCAATGTAGCTACAAGTACCTGATCCACTGTAGCCGCTGCTGACCCAGGGTTGGTGGCAGCTGAGGGTAAAGGTCAAATGCTGATCCCTGGGATTCTGATAGGAGAGAATCCCGAGATCCAGTGTTGAGAGTCCGGTGGCCGTACCCAACCTGCAGCTTGCAGAGACTTCTCTACCGACCAAGGGGTCGAGTCCTCAATAGGTGTATCAGCCCAAGATAAATTACTGGGAACAGCCTTCTTCATATTGTGATCCTTCTGTCCTGATTTCTTCAAGGCTGAAAACGAAAAAACGGTAGCCTCTGATTGGTCCTGTGGGTTAGTCTGAAAAATCATAGATACGGGCTGTGTCGGCAAAACTGGAGTCTCCGTGTTACGGTTGGGAGGCTCGATTACATCTTCAGGCAAGGCCTGATCTGGAAATAAGGACTTTGTCAGCTCCAGTGGATTCAAACCTGCGAGCGCTGATTCCAAAGCGTCTTTCTACAGTAGATACATTTCCTCTGCACGGTTCAGCTCCTCTTGCAATGATGCTGCTGTTGGCTCTGAAATCGACGGGGCCCCTGTTACTGGTTCTAACACCTTCAAGTCATCCACTTTAGGGCCCTCCTGAAGCATTGCCAATGATCAGTTAGGTAAAACTGCCTCAAAGCCAACTTGCCCAGTTGCATGGAAAAAAAACTTCAGTCTCAACGCTTTCCTGAGCTGAGGTGGAGACCAGCTTCTCAGCCTGCTGCCGATCCGTCTCCATGGCCATCAGAACAGGGAGTGAGTCAGCCATTAGAACCGGCTAGCACTCCACAGCACCCTCTACCAACGAGTAGGGGAATTTCCATGGTGTCCTGGCCAAATTTCCCCCTTTCACTAAAAATACCACCAAAAGCATAATCTGGTTCAAGTAAGGATTTATGCCATGTTACAATTTCAGTTGGTTATCATCTGTAAGCCCTTCCCCCCGTCACCCCTGAAAAAGGGATTTCTAGTCTTAGTGGGCTTATCCGGTCAACAAAATTCAACAAATAAATAAATTCCCCCATTATGCCTTATGGATTCCATATAAATCCAAATCATTCCAAGACCATCTTGACATATAATTTTAATATCTAACAGCAAATCAGAGCCCTCTTCCTGATAAAAGGCTGCCAACATATTAAATTTAAATAAACAACAAAGTCACAAATAAGGAATAGGGGCTTATGGAAAAATCTACAGGGATTTATACAGGGATTTGATGCTGCCTCTACAGGGAAAATACAGGAAAAATGAGGGCATGTTACAGGAAAATGCTTATTTGGATCTGGGAGCACTGTGACTAAACAGCACTATATGGCACCAACAAGAAAATAACTTTGGTCATTTGGTAACTATTCACGGCCCTATTGGCTCTGGCTAGAACTTTTTACATTAGCTATCTAGCTGGCGTGAGCATATATCAGCAATCATTTCATTCTCAAACATTTTTCAGACACCGGTGTTTATAGAATTTCTTTCAAGAAGCCATTTTCTCCATTGTCAGTAGAATTTACTTATTTGATGCTTCCTGTGAGTTCTGGAATGCTGTCTCATAGTTTCTACTTCATTATTGTCTGATACATTGCTGTTTATATGCATAATGTGGTCTCAATTGATTAATATATGCCCACTTAACTAGAATTTCATTAGTGCCCTTTTTATTATGTTGGCACACTTGCACAGCCAACATCTTGCGGCAGTGGAGATTTGGAGGTGCGGTCGCTGTTGGGCGAATGCAGGGCACGCACCAGTAGGTGCGTCCCGCATTCCCCAGTCAGCCAGCAGCAGGGGCCGACATCCTGCCTGGCTAATGAGGTGAAGAGATCTGACAAAAGGTCTGCAGCAATGAGAGCGAAGCTCTCATGCAGCGTGACCACAACATGCCTCTCCCTACGTGCAGGCAACATGGTGGCAGTAACTGCCGCTGTTGCCTGTCAACCCCCCTTCCTTTATTGTGTTCCGACGGGGGTGCTCAATCCCCATTGGCATCATATAACCCCCATTTTTGATTGCCGAGGGTGCCAAATCCCCTCGGCATCATACCCCAACAGTTTATCTTTGCCCAGGGGTGCCCAATCCCCGTCAGCATATATCCTCCCTCCATCCCCTTGAATTTTGCCAATGGGGGAGCCCACTCCCCGTTGGCATAATGTGGTCCCCCTTCCATTTTTTTGATTGCCGAGGGGGTGCCCAATCCCCCTCAGCTCCTGTGGCTCCCCCCCTTTCCTTGTTTGCTGATGGGGATGCCCAATCCCCCATCGGCTAAAGCACCCACCCACCTACACACACACACAGGTGGCACACTGGGAGCCCACCCCAGCATGCCAAAGCACCTATTAAAACTGAAAACAGTCCCCCAATGTCTTTTATTTATTTTTTTTCCCTGTAAAGAAGGAAACGGTCCCTTGGCGGTCTCCCTGGCCCCCCTCCCACAACCTGCACCTACCCACTGTGCACCCTGCCTCCCACACCCTCCTCACCCCATACTTACCTCCGGAGCCTGGCGCGATGATCTTCGGTGGACCGGGAACATGTCTGCACTCTTCAAAGCTGACCGCGAACTGAGGAAATGCTGGTAAGCTGTATAATGGAATGAATAGAGTTTTTTCAACTTTGCTGCATATCTCGGACATTTTTTGAAATTTTGGCACCAAATTTTCAACATGGGGTTTTTGGGACCCCTCCTCATAAATCCTATCACTGTCATGGTGTTAATCAGCCTTGAAAGGTGATTTGCAGTCGCTGCGCAGAATCACCTTTCAGGACCGAGTAACAAAATGACAGTGCGAGTGTTCATGAGGTGGCCTCTCAAAAAGCCTATGTTGCAAATTTGGTGGAAAAACTCCAAAAAATTACTGTTTTTCGAGCGTGCATTGTGCAGTTGCTATGCAGGCTCGTAACTTCTCAAATTCACAATATTTTCATGCCAGATTTTCAACATTGTTATTTTTGTACACCTCCTTGTGAACAGTACAGCTGTCATTTTCCACATCCTGCCCGAAATGTGTTTCCGCACTTCCAGCGCTCAATAACGCGGTCGCTGTGGAAAATCAGTGTTTGGGCCAGATTATGAAAATGACAGTGACACAGTTCATGAGCAGAGGTCCCAAAATGCCTATGTTGAAAATTTGGTGACGGTACTCCATAAAATGACTGCATTACGAGCATGCATTGGCAGATTGCACGCACGCTAATAACAACGTGCATTTGTAATATTTTCACTCTGTATTTTCACCATTGGCATTTTTCCACACCTCTTTATGAACAGTACAGCTGTCATTTCATATATCCTGCCCAAAATGTGTTTTTGCACTTCCGGCGCAGAATAGCGCGGTCACTGTGTGAAATCACTTTTTGGGACTGTTTGAGGAAATAACAGTGACACTGTACATGAGCAGAGCTGCTAAAATGCCTATGTTGAAAAATTTAGTGCCAAACGTATAAAATGACCGTGTTCCAAGCGTGCATTGCACATTTCCCACACACCCTTGTAACTTCGCAAATTTGCTATATTTACATGCCACATTTTCAACACTGGCATTTTTTTATGAACTGTACAGCTGTCATTTTTCACATCCTGCCCAAAATGTTTTCTGCACTGCACTACCAAAGCCAATGTCAACGCGACAACGTTCAGCATTGACAAACGTTTGTTTCAGTTTGGTAGGCTATGATGACACTTCTTGAATGACGTAAGGGCAGAACTAACTTTATAGAAATTTCCTACAGATGGCCTTATAGTGACTATATTTGAAACAGAACACATTTTTCTCAAATCTGATATTTCTTTGGAGTGACATTTATGCCATAACAGGCTTTAGAACCTTAGAAATGTTTTCCATATTTATTTGTGCAAGTGCAAAGTCGTTATGCAGTACTTGCCTTAGATGGGTTACATATTCATTTGATGTGGTAGCACCAGTTATCATCTCATCTCTTGTAAAGTATACAAAGTGAAGGTATAGTGCCATCTGTCTACCAATCATCATTTTAAAAGATGAAATTCCAGCAGACGTACTAAACATTGCATGTATGTATTGCCATTAAAATAATGGAAGTTATACGTCCCAGTCCTTTTTAGAAGTATTGACATACTTCTTTAGGATGCTCACTGTTGTTGGGGTTGCACTTTCTACTTGTCCAGAAGTTTCTGGATAATAGGACAAATGCAATTTCTTTTGTATGCCAAAACCTTTCTAAATGTTTTTCCATTACCTTTGCTGTCAAGTGGGAACCTCTATCAGATTATATTCTCAGTAGTAAGACCCAATGACTAAGTACACTGTTCAGTAACAATACAGCTTCTGTCTTGGCTGTATCATCTGAAGTCAGCATGCATTCAACCCACTTTGTAAACAGACGTGTAACTGTGAGGACATAATTGCTACCTCTTGATTTTATTTTATTTATTGGAATTTCGGATAACACCTTTGAGAACAAGCTCAGTTCATAGGTTCCACATCAGACAAACAATACATATTGGAAAAGTATGAGATGGAGAACAAACAAAACAAGGAATTATACAAGACATTACAACAGTGTACGACTAGAGAAGTTCCAGTATATGTGGCATTGTACAATGTGTGCCAAGGTGCATATTTGATTAAAACGTGAAATTCAAAGGGTCATATTAGAGGGGGTGGAGTCTTATGAAATGACCCTTCATAGGAAAATGAGAACAGACTCAGCCTAATATCTAATAATTAACAAGGTAAGGGGTGGCATCAGCCCAGGGGCCTCATCAGAGGTGAGAAGGTATAGGAAAAAGCATTTTAAAGTGAGCAAGGGAGCTCAGGAGATATAACAGGGGGGGGGGATAGGGGGAAGCCATAGAGGGGTGAGGGGAAAGAGTGGAAGGGATCAAGAGGAAATGTGAAAGGAGAATGATTAGCAACTTAGAACAGTTATTTACATGCTGAGAACAGTTATGCATAAGGTCAGGATAGCATAAGGTTAGAATAAGTGCTGGTCACAGAAGGAAGGTTATTGGAAGCAGTCACAACTGGCATCAGCAACTAGTTGTTGCTTAAGTTTAACCTTCAAGGAGCCCAAGGTGGATGTTGAAATGATGTCATGGCGCAGCGAGTTCATCCATTGTGGGGCACGGTAGACAAAGGACCTTTGTCCCAGAGAAGTGCGACAGTGGGTATATTAAAAATCTGGCTAGTAGAGCTTCTGGTGCAATGATGGTTGATAGTGGGGGTAATAAGCTTTTGCACTCCTGGGGGCATTTTCCTAAGCTTACTTTTTTGGACAGTAAACATGTTTGGTACATGAGTCTACCTTTGAATTGGAGCCAGTTAGCCTGAGCGTACATGTCGCAGGTATGGGACAGACTGGCTGAGCCAGTAAGGAGCCGACATGCTTAATTGAGGGCAACTATGATGCGGCGAAGAGTTGTTTCAGTAACTGATCCATAGATCGGTAAGCCGTAATCAATAAGCCAGACAAGAGAGCATTGAATGGCCAGGTTAAGAGCCTCTGGGGTCAAACATTGCTTATGCCTATAAAGTAGCCCAATGAGGGTGTTAACAGCCTTAGCAATGTTATCAATGTGATAGGCATAGGTCATTGTACTGTCAATAGTAATCCCCAGATATTTAAAGAGCTGAACTAGTTCAAGGGGAGAGCCCTCTTCGCTGGTGATAGAAAGAGGATAAGTTCTGTGCCTATTTTGGGAGCTGGAGAATGGCATTGTTTTAGTCTTGTTGTAATTCATAACTAACTTGTGCTTATGGAACCATCTTTCTATGACTATGAAATTACTCTGTAGCCTGGATTCAAGAACTTTAGGGTCTGGATCACTGGTAAACAGGACAGCATCATCAGCTTATAAAAGGATGTGACCCTGACAGGAGAAAGGAAGGTTGTTGAGGAAAATGCTAAATCAAAGAGGGCCCAAGATGGACCCTTGAGGGACTCCAGATAGAACAGGTCTGCTATCCGAGATGGCGTTACCAATCTTAACCTGCTGTGCAAGGTTGTGCAGGTAACTTTCAAACCAGGCTATGCTGTCACGAGTTAGGTCAATGGTGGTAAGCTGTTCGACCAGGAGGGCATGATTCACTGTGTTGAAAGCTTTGGTTAAATCAATAAAAGCAGCACTGACCAGGTGTTCTTGATCTAAGGAGTGGTGAATAAAGCCTGTGAACTCCAGAAGGGCGGTAGTGGTACTATGACCATTTCTGAACCCGTATTGTTGCAGGCATTGTAGCTGATATTTTTCTAAGTATTCAACCAGATGGTCAGCCACTATACTCTCAACAGCTTTCGAGAGTGGGTGCAGGATAGAGAAAGGCCTGCAGTTCCCAGTAATTGTGCGATCCCTAGACTTATGAATTGGTGTCAGCGTCACAGTTGCAGATTTCCATTTCTGAGGAAATTGAGAGTAACTACTGTAAGTGACATGTTAATAATATGTGTTAGAGGTGACAGAATTTCATCCAGCGTAAGGGCTATAAACTTAAGATCCAGGGTGTCACCACTAAATCTTGATTTCCCTAATACCTTGAGTAGATAATTCCTGGCTTCATGGGCTGAGAGGGTTTTGAAGTACAAAGGTGGATGAGAAGAGTGCTGAGTCTCTTTCCCAGAGCAGTCACTTGTGAGGGGGTAAGAGAAGTAGCCAGGTGGCAGGACACCACTCAGGTCTGTGAAGGCATTATTAAAAGTGTTAGCAATAAGTTTGGGGTCGAGTGAGGATACACCATCAATGTTAAGCATGGTAGGGGCTGATCTGAGGTCTCTCCCAGTGACCTCTTTAAGGTTAGTCCAAAATTTTCTGCCATCATTAGAGGTCCGAGAGAGCACTTCCTTATAATATTGATTTTTAGCTGCACGAATAGCCCTCGTGCAGTTGTTTCTAGCCGCTTTGTACCTCTGGATGGTGGCCTGGTTACACAGGGACCTAGACCTGTGCCATAGATGGTCCCTGGCATTCAGAAGCGCAAGGAGGTCCGGAGAAAACCAAGGATTGCAGCGGCCTTTGATTTTATGCTTTTTATGGGGGGCGTGCTGATCACATATAGAGATGAAATGAAAAATGAATTGGTTGAGGGCAATGTCAACATTGTTAGTTGTGTAAATCATTGACCAGTCCTGATTATGCAGGTCAGCTTTTAGTGATTCAAGATGCCCACGGATGAGTACCCTGGTGGTAACTGTTTAGTGGGTGGTTTAGAGAATTTGTTCGCCTAATGAAACAAGACTGGGGAGTGGTCACTGAAGGCATCTGGGAGTACGGTTGTGTCTGATATATGATCAGGATGGTTAGACAGCACCCAGTCCAGTAAGGTACCTGTCCCAGTTTTATAGTTGATTCTAGTGGGGGACTCGACTAGCTGGGTGAGGTGAACTGCTGAAACTGCATCTTTGAAAGGGCTTGTGTCAGGAGAGAACCAATTGATACTGAAATCTCCTAACATGATCATTTCTGAATTAAGACTCAGAGAGCCAAAACACTCCAGGAGTGAATCAAAGCAGGAGGCTGTCTGTCTGGGAGGAATATAGATTGAAAACACAGTAAGGGTTTTATTGTGTGCACCTAGAAGCACTTTTATGGCAAGGGCTTGCATATGGTCATCAGTTTTGGGCAGAGTTAGGACAAGACCTTGAAGGTTGTTTTGGAGGTGGATTGCACAACCGCCCTCATGCTTGGAGAGACAATCCTGTCTAAAGACTGTGTAGCCTGGGATGGAAATTGAAGCATCCGCTACTTTTGAAGAAAGCCATGTTTCTACAACTGAGAGGATGTCTGAGTTATGTTGTAAGATCCATGCATTCAGTACATCCATTTTGGGAAGGAAGCTGCATATATTAAGTGAGGCAATTGCAAGTAACCCAGTATATGACTGTGGGTATGCCGTAAGTTGTGGAGGGCCAGGGTTGGGGGTGAATATTGGCAGAGAGCAGCAGCAACAGTAAGGCCAGTCTACACAGATATTCCTTTAACTGCTTATTGCTGAGTATGTGAAGCTTCCTCTGAGTTGAGCGCGCTTTACAGTTGGCTTGTAAGTTGAAGATCCCAGGGAGGAGTGCCAAAGGGGGTAGCCAACTAGGGTGATGAAATGGCAAGCCCCAGTCACCAGGGAAATGCAGGTTTCATGGCACAGTAAGAGAGTCACAGCTTTGGGATAAGGTGATAGTACTATAAACATATAAATGATTACTATCCAATGTTGGCAAGGTAGATGCTAGAAACTTATCACAGGCAAGGTCAGATAGGGTCGATAGAGAGAGCAATATAATGCCTCTAGGAAATAGAGCCATTATAAGAGACATTATGATACCAAGGAGTGCAGCAGTAAGGGCACACGCAAGGTCCCAAGCACAGTCCAAGGTTAATTATACTGGTGTTTTTTTTTTGTCTGTTTGTTTTTCTTCAAAGTACAATATGCTAAAAGTGAGAAACAAGGGAGGGGATAACGGTGATTAGAACAGGAAAAAGGCAGAGGCAAGCTGGACAAGTGGGTTGGAGGATTAATAATAAAAATAAGATGCCTCTAGTGGCAGATCAGTATAAACTGCAAATGGGAAAATGGGCACTTCCTTGCTTGGAGGGTGAGCTTCGGGCAGCTTCACCTCAGGCAGGTTATCAAACTACAGAGTGCAGTTTGCTTGAGAGGAAACAGCCCAAAAGGGCACAGTAGTCCTCTGGGGAGAGAAGGTGAGAGGACAAAATTAAATAGCAGGCTTGGAGGGGAGGGCAGTCAGAAAATAAAAGAGAAATGAACAGGTTGGGAGGGGTTGAGAATTAAACAGGGATAGTTTAAGCAGGGATGTCCTGAAGCAAGTTGGGTGTTGGGGAGGACACTGCAGTATGCTCAACAGGAGAGAGAAGTAGCCTCACTACAGTTGTGGAAGGGGCTTTGATTAACACTGGGGCACAGAGCTGAAAATTAAACAAAGCGAGAACAAGCAGGGAGGTTCTGAAGCAAGTTCGGGGGGGGCACTGTGGCAGCCTCTATGGGACACAGAGGTCAAAGGTGCAGCCCACAGACTTACAGTTCATGACCTCATAAATGTGCCTATCCAAGCAATATGCATATCTGACCTGGGCACAGTGATGCCCTTTACCTGTAAGTGTGCCCTATGTCTTTGTGAAAGAGGCTGGAAGTCACAACAGGTTATGCATCCTTTTACATAGTTATGCATTGTTTTACATAATCATGATTATAACCTCCCATCCTTATGGAAGGCACAGCGATCTACTTACACTTAGGGCAACTTTTGGCATGCATTCTCAGCATAGTTAACATGCCTATGATCCTTGATTGTAGCTTCCAAGCCTGGTGGCTGTTCAGGTCTATGTGTTGGATGTTCCTTAACAATATGAAAATACAGGTATGTTATTTTCTTGGGCCACATCATTCTTCACGCCCTTTACATAGCTAATCTCCAAGGGTAGGTCTTGGAGCACAAGAATCCAAGCCATAACTCTGCTACTTGACACATTAACAACTCTGAGTTTCTGGCTCCCAAGAAATGAAATAGGCTGGTGACAGGTTTCATCAAAAATCTTTTCACCAAACGTATAGTTAGTAAAACGTTATACTGCTCAAATTGTAGAAAAGAGGAGTTTTCCACAATATGAGAATTTATTTTTCACATCACTCACTCTTTGTTAGCATAGGCTATGGAATGGTCGTCTGCATCATGTTTCTCATACAATGCTAGACTAATAGAAATGTAGAAACATAGATAATGATGGCAGAAAAAGATTGAAGGTCCATGTAGCCTGCCCAGTGTTCCCTATCTTCCCTGGGATTTATTGTCCATACAGGGTTTCATCCCACCCAGTCCACCCCCTGTTTCTCCCTTACTGCTACCAAACTGAGCAATTACCAGACCTTTAACTCTGTCCCATCCCTGCTTGAATACATTTATGGTTATGGCACCCACCACCTCCACTGGCAGATTGTTCCATGGCTTCACCACCTTCTCCATAAAATTGAGCTTTTTCACAATGTTCTTAAACCTTCCCCCCTCCAGTTTCCACTCATGGCTTTGGGTTCCTGACTCTGTACTCCTGCTAAACAGTTCATCTCAGTTTAACTTGCTTATTCCCTTCAGGAACTTGAAGGTCTCTATCATATTTCCCCTCACCTGGTCTCCAGTGACTAAATGTTCACTGCCTTCACATGGTCTTCATAAGATCTTCCCTGCTATCCCTGGATCATCTTGGTCACCCTGCATTGCACCATCTCCAGCCTGTCCCTGTCCTTCCTTCAGGTGAGGACTCCAGAACCGAGCATGGTATTCCTGATGTGGCCTCACCAGTGACCTATATAGAGGTAGTAGCACCGCCTCCTTTTTCCTGCTGTCAGTATCCTTTCCACTACACCCCAGCATCCTATTAGCCTTACTATAGGCCTCATTACACTGACTTGATTGTTTAAGGGAGTCGCTAATGATTTCTCCCAGGTCCCTTTCCTCTGCTGTAGTAACACTCTGAATAGTGTAACCTGTTTCAAGGTGGAACCCCTTATCCTTCTGACAGTAAGCAAGTCATGGAATGTGAACCCCTTGTCCTTCTGAGAGTAAGCAAGGCATGGAGCTTTATCTAAACTATGTTTTAGTGTCCTCATAGCCCCCTGATGAAGGGTTTCATTACCCAAAGTGCTGGGGCTTGATGTGGATTCCTGTGTCTGGCTGCACTAGTCTATACACTGTTTTGGATTTTCAGCAATAAAGCACTTAATGGTGATTTTACTGGATGCAGCTCGTCTTTGTTGAAGTCCAAACTGGGATTGGGCTCATACCATAAATGTTGGCACCTAAGTGCAGTACATGGTGATTTCTGTACTGCTGAGACTTGCCATACTTTGGATGAAATGTTAAATGGAGGTCTTGTCTGCCTTTTGTTTTTTTTTTATTTATTTTACATTTTCTTGGCCAGGGAAGACAAACTAAACTGAGGCTTGTTTCTGGCTGCATCCTGGGAGCACAGGGAGGTTAAGAGACTTGCTCAGAGTCCTCCTTTCCCATCAACAAAAACAAAATAAATGAAATTCTGGGTAATTCAAGTTTTCCCTAATTCTACCTGTTCTTCTATTGTATCAGAGACATTTCCAGTTTCTATTATACTTACCTCTTTGGGTAGTTCATCTGCATCAACAGTCTCAGACAGTACAATGTCATTCTTTTCAATCCTGCGTTCATGCAGTTCCTCTTTTTTCAAATGGCCAGATCAATTGGAGGGCAATTAATCCACTAGATGAAGACCTAATGTTTCTCTGTTCTTTAACCCCCTTTCCATGTTTCTGATAGTTTACCAACAACAGGAATAGCAAGTTCCAAAGCATAACATGAATGATTAATAATAGTCCCTAACCTTGAGTGAGCTTCTATAATAATGTCTTCTGATGCAGGACTGTACACCAAAAGATGCATAATTATTTAGGTCATGTAGAAGCTGGCTGCGAATTGGATTTTTAGACCCATGTCATAAAACTGCTGCTTTGGCTCAAATAATGGATTTGCATCAGGTAGTTCTTGGCCTTTTTTAAATATTGATCCTAAGAGGAAACTATTTAACATAACCAGGGAAGGTGAGAGCAAATTCATTCACTTCTTGGATTACTTGAGGAATGGTCTGTCTTGACCTCAAGGCCTGTGGGGTCACTTTTGCTAGGTAAGGGTCTCTACTTAACTGTGTCCACAAAACATTATTGGAAGGTCAACATATGGACTTAATCATACAATGATATTTAATCCAGTACACATACTGTAGCTAATTTTAAGCATTGTACTACTTATACTTGGCACATTATAGTATTTTTCCCTACTGTATCTGGAGGTTTAAAGCACATATTGAGACACTTTTGAGGCTTTTACCATAACTTGGAACTTCTCTTAGTCACTCATTCTTTATTACAAAAGTTAAGTCAGGCCTCCATCTTTTTAACATCTTGTACAACAGTTTATAGATGAGACATTGCTCATACCCAAAACAGCAAAACATAATTGAAAACAAATTCCACACTTTGAGTGATACCCTATAATCACACTCTTTCCCTGTATGGACTTTATAGAGAAAAGTGTGATGATTTAGTGACATCTCGGTTTCACAGTCTTAAGTGTTGACTGTGCATTCAAAAGGCAGGGCATCTGTCTCAGAAACAGTGTAAGACTCTGTGAGAGCAGGGTTAGCATTTTCCTTTCAGATGAGAGTTAAGCCTCATTCATCAGTTTCAGTTTTAACATTGTCCTGTTCTGATATACAAACCACATATGCCTTCTTCCAACACATGGCCACATTTTCTGGATTACCCAATACAGACAAGTCAGGTAAAACTAAATGTACAAAATTTCAGTTTAAACATTACATCATATTTTTCAGTGTAGCATGACTACTAGTTATGGATTCTATCAGCACTTTTCAAATGCGATTGGCCTTTTTACTTCCACACAACACCACAAAAATAGTCAATTATTGATCTCATCCTTTTCAGAAGGTCATTTCCAACCAGGAAGTCGTTGACTACCTTACTTTTAACTTATACTGTATGTCTGATATTCATCTTACCAAACTGTATTTTCATCCAAACTTCACCAACAAGTTTTTGTTTCTGTTCCCCATAACCTACACAGTGTAAGTCACTTGGTAGGAGTTTTATATTTATTTACTAGCAAGGAAGATGGTACAACCATTGAGCCAGAGTTCCCTTTCAATGGTGCCTTAAAATACATTTGTACAAAATTCAGTATAAAAGTTCCCAACTAATACATACCTATGTAAATACTGTGATTAAAAAACTCACAACAATTAGACATAACATGTATGTTACAAACCCAGCACAATTATTGCACTCAGCCCAAGAATTTTCAATAAACCAATTTATTTTCTTTTTTTTTGCATAGGCTTACTTGGTAAATTAACACAAGCTGGAATTCCAAAGTGATGGCCCAGAAAAACAAAAAGTCCAATGTCCAATTGAGGGCTTTACACTGAGAAGATCAAATTCAAACCCACGTGAAGCTCTTAATCTAGAATGAACATTACAAATCTGTAAAAGATCCATAATATATAAAGTGTCTTTTGGGGCAACACACACACACACACACACACACACACACACACACACACACAAGTTTAAGTAAATAAAATTTCCACCAATTAGTACAGTAACCCATTTAATAAAACAAAGTTATGTGTGTCTCTAGGAACATTCAGAATAAACCTAGTCAATCTACAAAAGAGAGCATCTCATTTATCTAATAACACTCCTAAAGCAGATCCATAGACTCTCAGAGAAAAGAATTGTGTTCATATCTAACAAAATAGATGGCACTGAATTTATGAAAATAGATAATAGGAGGAGCCTCAGACTGAGCTCTGGGGCATACCTTCTGCTATGAATTTACTGTTAGAGTAGGAGCCATGAAGTTTTACTCTAACAAGACAGGAAAAAAATAACTTTGAAACCAAGCATATGGCAGGACAGATAGCCCAATGTTTTTCAAGCACTCAAGCAGCAGTGGATGACTCAGAATGTCAAGTGTGCCTTTAAAGCACAAAGATATTGATCAATGGTACAGTTAAATTTTTCCACATCATACTTTCCTCTAGTTAAACTCAAGGAACATCGCATTATTTTATACCATTCCATTTTTAGGGTCCTTGTTTATTTCTAGATCTGGTAGGACATTACTCCTAAGATCTGGATTTCTCTCAATCTAGGATGATGCATCAGAAGGTGTAGATTCCATACTCTCTTTCTTTACTAGTTTTGAGAACTATCCTTTCTTTGCTAGGATGTTGTCCCTTAGAACCCCTCTTTTTAGAATCTGAAATATATTGTATAATTGTCTCCAGTTTTTACACAGTTCATCCATCTGCGTTAGCCTTTTTTCTGAATGTATCCAATATTTTTGTCCTCCAAAGCATTTCCAAATATTGTAGAACTGTCTATTCTCATGCAATTTATATTTAGTGCATGGTGCCAATCAGCAGGAATTTGCACAAATTTAATTTCACACTGTGCAAGCAGTGCCTACACCTATTGAAAATGTATGATTTTGGTTAATTAGCATCATTTTATTTTCATGCAGTTACCATTTGAGCGAATATAGCTATAATTATTTTACAGCAAATATAACCTGTTCTACAGTATTTGTTTATTTTTCCTGATTCATGCTCCTTCCTCTTCAGAAAGGAAATATACCATTGGTTTTAGGGAGAAGAAACCAAGTGTTTTTTGTTTTTTTTTCCAACTGTTTAACCAGGAGAGACACGCTAAACTGAAAGCTTGTTTACATGTGCGATCTGGTAGCACAGGGAAGTTAAGTGACTTGCTCAGAGTCACACAGTATGCAAGTGGGGGCTGTGGGATTCAAACCCAGGTCTCCAGATTTGCAGCTCAGAGCCTTAAACCACTGTGCAATACTGCCTCCCCAGAAATTCACTTCTGGAGATGCTGGGGATTGAACCAGGGGCCTCATACATGCAAAGCATGTGCTCTACCACTACATCTTACTATACGAAGTGATTCTTCCTTAATCCTCTCATTCACTGAGCAAGCATTCTGCTGTCCAGAGATTGTACTTTGCCACTAGTTAGGTAGGTTCTCCCAGCAATTAGCGGTGTACACTTTCCTTTGTTCTTCATCACATCTATCTTTTAGATTTTTGTAGATTTTTTGAGACTCATGCAGATTTTTATCAGTTTCTTGAACAGACTGTTCTAGGTGTGAGCAGATTATTTATAACTGTTTGTTCTCTTCTTTTATGTTTCTGATATATAGGTTCTATGGAGTTTAACTGTTGCTTTTTAGTTACTAGCTCTTCTTCTAATTTCTCTTGGATTTAGCTTAATTGGTCTACCATAGTGTCTTTCCCTGAGATAAAATGTTCTACCAGCTTTTGGATTTTATCCAACTGGTCTACTACGTTAATTTCTCCTGTATGAAGATATTTTTTACCAGTAACCATGGTTTATGTTACTGGGTTACATTGATAAAGGACATGATGGTACTCTATATGCAGGAATGACAAGGTACAGGACAAGTTCTCCGTAAGACACGCTATTAAGCATAGAAGTTGTCCCCCTCTTTCTTTATTATGGTTTAAATTTTCAAAACCAAACACCAGTTTATTTAAAAATTATAAATGTAATGTTTTCCTTGCTCACTGGATGGTAGTGTGCTTATGCACAGCACAGACAGAAGAAAGGCTAGCACAATTAGTGAGGAAAGGGGACAAGACTTTCTTTAGGTACATCACTGAGAGGAGAAAGTCCAGAGGGGGTATAGTCAGACTCAAAGGGGACAATAAAGAGAGGGTAAAAGGAGACCTAGAGAAGACCACAATCCTTAACGGGTACTTCTGCTCGGTCTTTCCTAGAGAGGGAGTGGGGCATGGCCTGCAACTGGAAAACAGATGTGCAGAGGTGGAAGAATTGAGCTTCACAACGTTTACAGAACAGAGGGTCCTAGAGGAACTTACAAAACTAAAGATGGACAAAGCAATGGGGCCAGATGGAGTACATCCAGGGATCCTAAAGGAACTGAGGATGCAGCTGGCAGCACCTTTGGAAGCCCTGTTCAGTGAGTCGCTGAACACGGAGGTGGTCCTGCAGGACTGGAGAAGGGCAAATGTGGTCCCTCTTCATAAGAGTGGCAGCAAGGAGAATGTAGGGAACTATAGGCCAGTGAGTCTCACCTCAATAATGGGGCAAATCATGGAGACACTGCTTAAGGAACATATTGTAGATCACCTGGTATCCATTGGACTGCAGGATCCAAGACAGCATGGGTTCATGGTGGGAAGGTCCTGTCAAACAAATCTGATAGATTTCTTTGAATGGGTGACCAAGGTGGTGAACCAGGAAGGGGCGGTGGATATTGCCTACCTTGATTTCAGCAAGGCCTTCAACACAGTCCCATGTAGAAGTCTGGTAAACAAGCTAAGGAGTCTATGGGTGGGACACAGAGTGGTGAACTGGGTCAGAAATTAGTTAGTGGACAGAAGGCAGAGGGTGGTGGTAAATGGCACACAGTTGGAAGAAATGGGAGTCACCAGTGGTGTGCCACAAGGGTCAGTCCTAGGACCAGTCCTCTTCAATGTCTTCATAGTAGACATAGCAGAAGGGCTAGAGGGAAAAGTATGCCTATTTGCAGATGACACCAAGATCTGCAACAGAGTAAATACTCCAGGGTGCATGGAGAGAATGAAAAGAGACCTGGAAAAGCTGGAGAAATGGTCTGAGGTATGGTAGTTAAGGTTTTTTTTTTTTTTACAGCTACTCTTATTTATACACCCTGGTGCTGGTGGCTGGTCTCTCATGATCCCCCAGCCCCGTCCTCCACTCGCAGCTTACCTCTCGCTGTACCCCATGGCTGTACCCCCCATGGCAGGGTGGTGGGGACCCCATCAACCTGCCGTCACACATGGATCCGGTCCCAAGGATTACTGCCCATCGCAGAGGTGGCACCTGTGGGGATCTGATCATTCTGCCCACCAATGCCAGCCTTTTTTCCTCCAAGTTTTACTCCCCCCCTAGAGACTAGGCATGCAATGATGCCACAAGGAGTGAGCGCACATGCTCCCGTATGCGGTCCTCCGAGCGTCTACCTCATCTCCCCTCTTTTGAAGCCTCGGTGTGCGAGTCCCCAGCTTCTGCTAGGGGTCAGTCAAGCACTGAGTGCTTATGTCCCCCCTCCCCGGTGAAGAAGAGCAGTCCTGTGGATGCTCAATCCCTCTCCTCCCCTGCCGACCCCCGGCAGTCCGTGCTCGTTCCCGAACATGGGTGGCCAGCGTGGCGCGAGGTAAGGCATCCAGAGCCTCAGCCCTCAGTGCCACTGGGCTGGCTCATGGTAGTTAAGGTTTAATTTGAAGAAGTGTAAAATCATGCACGTGGGAAACAGAAACCATGGGGGGAGCTACATATTGGGGGGTGAGTTGATGGTCATCAGGGAGGAGAGGGATTTGGGGGTCATTACATCAGATGACCTGAAAATCCATCAAACAGACCACAAAAGCAGTTGGGAGAGCTAGTGGGATGTTAGGGTATATAGGGAGGGGTATTACAAGCTGTAGGAGGGAGGTAGTGATCCCACTGTACAAGATGCTGGTTAAGCCTCACCTAGCTTACCATGTGCAATTCTGGAGGCTGCACCAGCATAAGGATATTGACAGGGTGGAAACACTGCAGAGGAGAGCAACTAAGATTGCACAGGGTCTGCTCGACAAGGCATATGGGGATAGACTTACGGACCTCAATATGTACACATTGGAACAGAGACGGGAGAGGGGGGGGACATGATTGAGACTTTCAAATATCCTGAGGGCATAAATAAGGTGTAAGGGAATAGCATCTTCCAGTGTAAAAAGTACAATAGAACTAGAGGGCATGACATGAAACTGGAGGGGGGGGTCACATAAGGGGTAACATGAGAAAGTTATTTTTTTACAGAGAGGATGGTGGATGCGTGGAATGCTCTGCCTCAGGAGGTGGTGGGAGTACATACAGTGGAGGGATTCAAGAGGGCATGGGATAGGCACAAGGGAATCATACATATGAGGGGGGCATGGCTGAGGCCGCTGATCTAATAGAGGCAGTGGGAGCAAATTGGTAAAATGGGCAGACTGGATGGGCCTTGAGGTGCTTTTCTGCCTTCAACTTCTATGTTTCTGTGTTCACTCTTACCAAACAAAGTATTGTCTTCAGGTCTCGCTGAAGATGTCCAGCCATTTGAAGTTATATTTTTATCTTGGCTTATTCACTGGCAGTGCTTTGTTCTCTGCTGGTTCAGTTTGTATTTTTAAGTACATTTTCATTCTCTTTAAGGAAATAAACAAAAGCAAACATATCTTTTCACAATAATTCAAGCATTCTAGATCCTGTAGCTTTACTACTTATTTTAACCAAGTTCAAGGTGTATGCATCAGTCATTTGAGAAACACAGTTGCAGTATAAATTTCAAAAATTAAAACCCAGCCTCTGAAAAACTGTCCACATTTTCATAATACCAATTAGTGTTACTAGGAACCATATGAACCATTCAGTGACACTCCA
Organism: Neoceratodus forsteri; assembly: GCA_016271365.2. Taxonomy (NCBI): domain Eukaryota; kingdom Metazoa; phylum Chordata; order Ceratodontiformes; family Ceratodontidae; genus Neoceratodus; species Neoceratodus forsteri. The sequence goes on along the minus strand of CM028135.1, from coordinate 454,487,587 downwards.
TTTTTGATGTAACTTTATACTGGAACCTTCAACCATTATCTCTCACTTTTGACTGATAATGAATTCTGAGATAATTGCTTAAAATTTTTTTAATAGTATGGCTTTTATATATACTCACAGTTAAAAGTACAGTAAAAGGTTTTGAAAAGAATGACGTCTTGGCACTCGTCTTTAAGAAGTGGTACAAAAATAAGTTTTATTTTAAATGAAAAATACTGTGCAAGCTGCTCATTACGGGAAATCTAAAATTGCATGGCAAACTGAAAAACATTCTTAAAGATTTAAAACATCAGCAGCAAAAACAAGATTTATTATAAAAACTGTAGTAGGCATTAAAGCAGTTTTATAGGTAGATAGCATTAGTGACTTTATCTTTTACAGGTATAGATAATCTTTCAGGATTCTGTATAATGTGGGCGAGTGGAAAGAAGGCGCGGGTAAAAAGGGTGCAGGAACAAGACTTCCTGTCAACAAGGCAATGGTCCAAAAGGGCGACATGCCCAATGTCACCAGAAAGCCAACACCGTAAAGTATGGCATGGTACACAATTTTGTGCTGTAATGTTGCGGTGGACTCTGCCCCCGCACCCCCTGGAGTTATTATAATAAACTCTATGGTGAGGGACATCGGGGAGTGGGAGGCAGAGAGGTGCCCTCACCGGACAACATCCACAAGTCCTGTGTGCCCACTTGAGGTGGACCCACATGATGGTGCCCTTGCTCCCACACCTTCTTAATGGCATGCCTCTTTTAGTGATTGCTGAGTGTACATCAATTAATCATTTTAGGACAACAGTCTTTCTGTACCCCTTCTTACTACTATGCTAAGAAAATGTCTCTGAATGAGAGGAATATGTACTGTGTATCTCAATAATAGCATTTGGACTTTCAGGACTCATGATATGAAGTCAGTGTTTGTGACTGCTTTCATCTGTTTAGATTGCAATACTGGTATTGGAAATTCCATCTTTCAGAGCAAAATGTCTTTGCTCTGGTTTCTGGAAGGCATCATCAATGGCATAGCTTCATGTGGGGTAGTAAGCCTATGGGATAATAATATTTTTATTTATTTAGCTTTTATTGACCAGGTAAGTACACTAGACAAGACATTTGCCTATTTTCAGGTGCAACTCAGGAGAGTACAATGAAATGCAAGTTCATACACAGAACAACATGATACAAGTTAGGCATTGCACAGAATCAAGTAGAACCAGATGAACATAACACAGGCAGTCAGTAAACACAGTTAGAATAGGAAGAAAATATATACATAGAGTCGCCAAGGCTATGTGCAGTGCATTATACAATTCTATACAGTTCAGAGCCTCAAAAGCAGAGCCACAGTCAAAGCATCGCCTGAAACAGAGAGTAAATGCATTATATACAGAGCAGACCCCAAGCAGGCAGGATGCATCAGAAGGACCTGCACAAGGGTACCAAAAGAAGGACCTGTTAGTCCAGTGCAGGGTACCAAGGTTAGTTTGGTGGTTTAGGACAGTCACACACAGAGGAGAGCTTCAAGTAATTCCACAGGGAGCTCCAAAGGCACAAGTGGGAGGGGGAGGAGCGGACCTGGGTGGGAAAGGAGTTCCATACTCTTGGGGCACATGAAGCAAAATCCCTGTCCCCCATTTGCGTTTGAGTGGCAGGAACTTTGAGAACAACAGGGCCCAATGACCTAAGTGAGTAAGAAGAAGAGACAGCCGGTTTGAGGAGCTCAGCCAGTCCTGGGGGGTGCCAGTTCTGAGAACCTTGCCCGTGAAGCTGTCAAAGACAGAATTCATGTAGTTGGGTGGGGAGAGCCAGTCAAGTTTGTTATACAGGTTGCAGTGGTGGGTGAGGCAAGGGGCAGCAAGGGCAAAGTGGCAAATGTTATTATAGGCTATGTTCCACCTAGAGAGGTGAACTTTGGAGGTGCATACAAACAGGGTGAGTCCATAGCAGAGAAAAGGGAGAAACACACCTCTGGCCAGTGCAAGGCAAGCAGCAGAAGTAAGATTGTTCTTTGCTCTGTAGACCAGACCCAGTTTGCAGTTGACAGCTCTGCATACATTTTGGATATGATGGCCAAGGTCAAGCTGGGGATCAAGTGTCACCCCAATTTATTTGATTGTGTCAGTGATTAGGACAGGAGTACCATAAATACCAGTAATACTCAATGGGGCAGGGGAGGCCTTTATCTTGGCCAGGGACCCAAAAGGCATGGCCTGAGTTTTTTAAGGTTAAGGACCAGCTTGTGAGTCATTATCCAGGACTGGATATTCCTGAAATCCTCACTCAGTTGATGGTTGATGACCCCAATGTCATGGGAATGGGTGAGGATAACCAGGTCTCCGCATATAGGATAGAGCTACAGTTGGAAGAAGTAGAGGGGAGATTATCGACAAAGATAGAGAAGAGAAGGGGCCCAAGGACTGAACCCTGGGGGACACCAGAAGTCACAGCAGTGGTGGCCGAGAGGACCGTACTGAATTCAGTAAGTTGCTGTTTGCCCTGGAGGTAATTAGTGAACCATCTTAGGACAGGTGGGGACAGACCAAGGGACCAAAGTTGAGAGCAAAGTAAGACATGGTCAGCTAAGTCGAAGGCCTTAGATAGGTCAATGAAGATGGCGCCTGAGAGCTTACCCTGCTCCATACCTGCCCTGATCCCAGAGGAGACAGTGACAAGGGCGGAGGACGTACTGTGCCCTTTATGAAAGCCATGCTGCGCGGGAGACTGTAGCTCATATTAACAATTCATTGGCAGACTAGGTGAACTGCAAGTCTTTTTATCACATTTTTTGTATCTATATATGTCAGCCTAAAGGATCACCATCAGTAGCACTTCTTTTCAGCTTTTCCTCTAGGTTCCACCTCTTTGACTTTTAAGTTTCATGTCTTTTTTTGGTTTCATCTCTTTCACTCTGCCTTTCATATATTCATCTCTTTCAGCTGTTCTGGCTCTGGTAGCCTGGTATAAAGGTTTTAATGCTGGGTTAAGTCAGTAATGTCAGCCTCCCCCCACCCCTCCCGTGCCTTCTGCATCCATTTGTTGTTGCTTTGATCTCCATCCAATTAGTAAAGAGTTGTTACATATTCATGAGAATTACTTCATCCTTCATCTTTTACGGCCATGAACAGTTCTCATTTAAAAGCTTAAAGAACTGCTGATGCCTTAAAAAAACTTTGAAAAACATAATAATTAGGTACAATTCAGCTTCTATTCCATATATAGTCTAAAGATCCCCCCCCCCAGTATTTATTACTAAGAACATCTGCAAGAACATATGGGGCTGGATTCACAAATGTCAGACGCACGCTGCAACAATGGCAGCTTGTGCCAACAGCCACTGCATCAGGGACTCTGCACCACATTCTGAAAAGAGCAGGGTCCCTGCACCAGAAATCCCAGAACTGCTGCAACCACAAGGGTGTGCCAAAGCAAATGGCACACCTGCGGGTAATGACACAGGGGTTTCAGCTACCCCCATGATGCAACTAAAGTGGTGGCATGGTGGCCGGGGATGGGGGGCACACATATGGTCAGAAAGTGGGGCTCAGTAGTGGCATTCTGCATGGGGTGGCACTGTTGCAGGTGGGGAATGGGTGGGCAACCATAGCAGTGCAGTTGCATCTCATGAGGGGGTGCTGTATGGCACCATACTGGCACAGACACATAACCGGGTATGGGGGGTATAGCATCACATAGAACCATGGCTCCATGATGGCATGGCCCAGGCAGCAGTCCCCAGGTCTGTGCCAACATTGGACCCTGGTTATGTGTGACACTATAACCCCCCATACCCCATTGTGTGTCCATGCTAGTATGGTGTGCCATACATGGCACCCTCCACCAGGTGCAACTGCACTGCCATGGTTGCCCACCCATTCCCCATCTGCAACAGTGCCTCCCTGTGCAGTATGCCACCCTGTCACTGCCTGTTAGGGCCCCCTTGCCAAACATCCCCCAAGTGTCTGGTGTGGTGCAAGGGGGTTAGACCACCTTTTCAGTGGTCTAACTCCAGCCCTTGTCATGGCAACAGCAAGGTTTCCTGCATCCCAAAAAAGGGGATGTGTCAGCCCTGCCATTGCGCAAGCTCTCTTGCGACCTGGCACACCTGTTGATGGGTGCAACCTGTGGTGCAAGGGGGCATTGACACAGCTGCATTGGAGGTAGATGCAGGCTGCATTTTTGCATACCATTTGACGCAAGTCGGGATGCAAATCGCGACTTGTGGCAAACTTTTTGGATACAAATCCCTTGCGTCCCTCTAAGAGCTTTCTAAATCTGGCCCATGATCTTTATCCCTCAGGGTTCATCTGCCTCTATAGTTGACTCCCTACTTCAAGTCATATTCCTCTGTTGTGACATCAGAGTCTGTTGCCATGGGAGTAACTGTGATGTCACAAACAGTACATTATGACCTCAGGTAGGGAAACAGTAACAGGAATAGATGAACTCTTCAGAAGCAGAGATCCTGTTTTCATGCTGATGACCTCAGTAATAAATAATGGGGAGGTGGCATACAGAACTAATGTGAAATATAAGCTGTGCTGTGTCTAAATATTATGTTTTGGTAAATTTCTTCTGAAGGTCTACATTGCTCTTTTAACTGCTGCTTCTTCTACAAGTACAAATAATTTTATACAAGACTGAAGTATATTCTCAAAAAGTGCATTATCTTGTTAGTCATAATAAGAGTTTCTAGATTATATAAATCACATGCCTCAATGATGCATATTTTTGAAGACATGATTTTCCTCTGTATTTCACTTTTTGGAGGCCCCACAGACTTCTTTAACATGCCCTTTGTAATAGATGATTACAACATTAGGTATTCTTTCATAAAATGCAAAAATCTTTTACCAGTTGTTTTTCTGTGTTAGTTATATCTTACAGCTTTTTTATGATGCATCACGGATTCCAAAGCTGTAGTTGATCTACTGTACATACCTATGTCAACCAGGGCACGGAGTCAAAATGCCACATACAAATAAAACGCAGCACACAATGCCTCAAGCAAAATGCCCAAAGGCAAAATAAGGTTGGTCAAAACACCGACCAGCACAAAATGTTGCCACACAATAAAAACTAATAGGGCAACAGTGGAGATTCTGTTTTGCGGGGGCTTCATTGCCCTGCACCCCTCAACATGGGTGGCTTCCCCCCCACACCCTCTGGACTTAATATAATCAACTCCAAGGGGGTGCAGACTTCGGGGTGGGGAGAAACTCAGGAGGGGGGAAAATTTCTTTATTTTCAAGACTGGGAGACAGGAAACCGAACCATGGCCCCAGGTCTCTTATGCTGCCGTGTGCTGGTGCCTTAGCCACTACTTCACAGGAGCAGGTCAACCAGGCACAGCACCAATGGCAACTTGATCCCTTACTCCTTTCATCGGACAGCGACAGGGGTAGTGGTAATTCCCTAATGCTATTCTACCCCTGTCGTTGTCAATGTTTTTGCCATTCTCACAGCACAGTTAGTACCATGCTGTTATTGCGGTGCTTAAATGACCTGGTACCTTCAAGGAGGCCTCTTGATTTAGTGTCCCTTGTCATATCTAGGCTCATCTCACAGTGGTACCTTTTCCCAACTTCCATACTTCCTGTTCTAAGTAAATTTACTTGAAAAATGTGTTACCCTCCAAATAACCTCCTTCCTTCATGATTATAATCTTCTCTCTGTGTCCCAACATGGCTCTCGTAAGGGCTACAGTACAACTACAGCTCTTCTCAAATTCACTAATGACGTTAAAACAGCTATGGACTCTGGCATCTTTACTGGGACTGTCTTCATTGATCATATAAAAGCCTTCGACATGTTGATCATGCCTTACAAATGACTAAAATGACTTCCCTTGGCTTTTCCACTGAGGTGGTTACTTGGCATAGGAACTACCTCTCCAACAGACAGCAATTCATCAAGTACTGCTCCGCTTCCTCTGCTCTCTCTACCGTCAACACTGGGGTACCTCAACTCTCCATCCTTGGCCCCCTTCTTTTCTCAATCTTCATTAATGACATCTCTTCTAACGCCTATCATTCCTCTTCTGTCCTTTATGCTGATGATCTCATCCTCTACTACAATATCAAAGGTGTTCCTGAGAACAACACTACCCTCTTGACTGACTTTTGCAGTATTGACTAGATCACTAGGTACAGACTAGTCCTTAATATTAGTAAAACTCAGTCCATGCCTTTTGGGTCTGCTCCCAGACTGAAGAAATGCCAAAACCAGTCAGCTGTCTATGGTTCTTTAGGCTTAGCTTTGGATAATGCTCAGTCTTTCAAATATCTCAGTATCACCCTTGATTCCTCCCTTGACTTCGACCTCCACATCACCATTGCCTGTAAAGCTGTCAACTCTAAGACTAGACTGGCCTACAGAACAAGGCATGCTCTCACTCTCTCCACCCGGGTTGCAATAGCCCAAGGCATACTCCTGCCAGCCCTTACCTATGGCTCTACCACATACACTAGTGCATCTAAGACCAGCCTGCTTAAATGCCATTTTGCCTTGGCCTCCATCAACAAACTCATCATTGCCTTCTCCTTAGCAGCCTCAACTGGCTCTCTCCCTTGGCCCACTGTATCTACTTTCTTGGTGTCCTGACTGATAATATATTGCAATCTGGTGTCCCACCTTCTCTAGCTCTGCTACTAACTCCTCAGAACCCCCACTATGCCCTTCACTCCGGGGATCAGAGGCTACTACATGTACCTAGATGTAAAAAGTCCATGGGAGCACAAGCTTTCTCTCACCTTGCCCCTGGTCAATGAAACTCCTTGCCTACAAATATTCGTCTCACCCCAACTCATGGAATCACCTACTACAATCTGATCTTTGCTCCTGCTTCACTCTCTTCTGAACACACAGGCACTCTTTTAACATGTTGCCTTGCCCTCCTCCATGCACTTACCACTCGATGCCTACTTAGCTCTTGCCAATCTCTATGCTCAGACTCTACTTGACTTCTTTTCCCTTTTCTCTCCTCCTTCTACTAGAGGATTTGACTTTTCTACTGCCTGTCTCTTGGTTTTTAGCAAGTAATTGCCTATTAGCTTCTTCCTACCTGAATGTTATAATGTCACTATTGGTAATGTTCCCTACTATTGTATGACTCTGTCTCCTAATTTTTGTATTTACTGTTATATCCTGTTGACTATTGAAGATTGTTGTGTATATATTGTACTATACTTACTTTGTATGGACTGTATTTGTATTTATATTTTTGTTGTACTCTCCCGGGTTGTGCCTGAAAATAGGCATTTTTTATGTCTAGCACACTTACCCAGTAACCAAAAACAAATAAATAATAATGAAATATTTACTGAACAGGTGACTTGCAGTAGCTGGAGCTGCCATCTGGAAGGGACAGCTTCCAACCAATCAGTGCTGCACTTAGGGCAGGATATGCACCATCCAATCAGTGCTATGAGTGCTGCTTTCAGAGGGGTTTTCACCTCTCTCATCTTCAGCCACTCACCTTCATGCCAGCCCAGAGGCCACTGAAGCCATGCAGAGGAGCTGCCATCTTCTCCAGGGGGCCAAGAGCCAAACAGGCTAAACCCTCATCTCAAATTCACTGACAGGGCAAAATGTAGCAGTTGGAGCTGCTGAATAGAAGGGACATCTTCCATCAAATCAGGGCTTGAAGTGTTGCATTCAGGTGGGACTTTTGCAATTCTTAATGTTTGCCTCTCCTACTGATGCCATGTGAGCAGTCCCAGCATGAGTGACACAGCAGGAGTGAGAATCCTCAAGTAGAGTCACCACAGGGAGACACCAGGATGCTGAAAGTTTCTGCCCACCTTTCACTCTGCTTACTGTATATATCCATTATAACCTGAAATATGGTTGCTTACTGCTGATAGTTTTAGAAACTGCAACTATTTGTTACAATAGTTACTCACCATTTATTGCTCAATAGGGGTTATTCTCATTGTAAATGTTGCTTCTGCTTATAGTTGGGAACTGTAACAGCTAGTTGTTCACTGCTACTTGCCGGGGCCTAGCTGCTCACTATTTATTGAGTAGTAGGGGCCATTACTCTAGTGACTGCTAAATAGATGTGCTTATTTTGTACTGACTACATTGTGTGGGTCTTGGCATGCTCACCCTGCTTCCCTTAATCTGCTGTTTGATTATTGCCCTGTTCTCCCCTATTTTGTGGTTATCCCACGTTCCCCCCACCTGTGCAGTTTAGGCTTCTTCCCTATCTGGATGAAGCCTGTACCCCCCCAATTAATTATGTAGGCTTCCTCCATATCTAGGTGAAGCCCGCCCCCAAATTTGTTATTTTAGGATTCCTCCCTATTGAGGTGTAGCATCCCCCCTCCAAATTATCTAGGCTTTCTCCTTATTCTGGCTGAAACCTGCAGACTTTCCCAAATGCAATACAGTCATCCACCATGTTGCTCCACATCACCCTCTTCCCCCTTTCCCCCATCTGTCCACCTCTCCTCCAGCATCCAATCTGCAACTGTGCCATCAATCTCCTACCCCTCTGCTTGTGAGCTTCTCTTCAGACTTACCAATCACTTCACAGCACTACATTTCATTACAGGAGTGTACTGCTGTCCTGATATTTACTCTGCTTTAGTCACTGAACTCCTTGCCTCCATCTCCTCCTACTCCTCATCTGGTGAGTGGTTGATACTTGGGTATTTTAATTTTAATTGTCTTTCCCCTCTGTGCACATACTAATAATAGGGGACTCTATGATACGTGGAGTAGAGTCTCACATTCATCAAAACAGCCGATCAGAGAGTACGGTAAGATGCCTCCTGAGAATGTCGGCCTGGAGGGACACAGATGGCATCAAGGGAACTGTGTGTAAAACTGAGCCAAAAATGCACATTCTGATTCACAGCGGTACAAATGATCTAGCTAGTCAGCCTGTGATGGAGACCAAGCATCATCTCTCAAATCTAGGAGAGAAACTAGCTTCTCTTTCATCCATCATATCCTTCTCAGAGATTCTGCCTGTATGGGGAAAGGGATCCAACAGGCAGGAAACCAGAGAAGGAGACAGCTGCAAGCTTAATGCCTGGCTAAAAAACTGGTGTCAGGATAAAGGGCATGGCTACATTGGAAACTGGCAGAACTTCTGGGAAAGGGAGTTCTTTAGATTTGATGGCCTGCATCTCACAAAGGAGGGGACACATGCTCCCAGTCAAAGTTTGATGTCTTCATCAGTCGTTTAAGCTAGTAGGAGAGGAAGGGGCACCAGCACTAGCCACGTCATTTGGGCTAGCAGATGCCCCTCCTCTATCATCAGTTGCTTGGATGGCACCAGGACACTACACCACAAGCACCACAAGCACCACATGTGATAATAGTAGCAAAATTCCACAAAGTTGTTCCAATCAAGTTGGAAGCATTAAGCATACTATGGACACAAAGCATAAGCAAAGGAATCATGCAGCATGTAGGGTAAACCATGGATGGAAGCTAATGTGCATTAATGCTTGTAGCCTTACAAACAAGATCCCAGATCTTACTGCCATGATGGCTGAGGCCCACCTAGACTGGGTCGCTATCATGGAGACTTGGTTCACTAAGAACCACACCTGGGACATAGCTATCTCAGGATATACTGTCTTCAGGAGGGACCACAAGGGAAGGAAAGGAGGGGGGGTGGCTGTCTATGTTAGAGACAAATCAGCATAACTGAAGTCCACAGATTGCAGGGCAAGGCGAGGCCCTGTGGATCACTCTGGGAACAGGGAAAGGAGACCCCATCCGGGTGGAAGTTATTTACGGACCCCCAACCCAGGACATTAAGAGGGACAAAGAACTCCTGGAAAACATACTGAGGATGGCCAACAAAGGAGAGTTAGTCCTGGTCGTGGACTTAAGTGTCCCAGATGTTGATTGGTCCACCTTTACTGCCTCCTCAGAGAGAAGTAGAGAATTCCTCATTGCACTACAAGGAGTGAGGATGAATCAAGTTTGAAGGTTCACACACTAGAGAATCAGCTATACTTGACCTGGTACTCATGAACAGTGCCAGGGTATCGGATGTCCAAGTGGGGATCAATCTGGGAATCAGTGACTACAGGTCAGTCTGGTTCTCAATTAACAAAGTGGAGGATCCATGTCACACCAAACTTAGGGTATTCAATTTCAGGAAAGCGAATTTCCCAAGAATAAGATAATGTATTAAACCACTGCTGGAAGCCAACACAACAGAGAATGTGGAAGACACCTGGATAAAACTGAAGAATGCTATAACTTCAGTCACGACACAATGCACAAAGCAAATTAACAAGTCCAAGAAATCAAAGAGTCCACTCTGGTTTTCCAAAGAGGCATTGACTAAAACTAGAGAGAAGAGAACTGCTTTTAGAAAGTTCAAGGAGTCCAAATCAGAGACGGATAGGGAGGACTACAGGGTGAAACTCAAGGATGCTGGGAAAGCAATTAGGGTGGCTAAGGCCCAGACAGAGGAAAAAATAGTGCAGGGAGTGAAGAGAGGGGACAAAACATTCTTTAGATATATATATATATATATATATACATATATATTTATATATGGGAAAAAAGGAAGAGTAAAGGCAGATTAACAAGGTTAGCAACAAAGAAGGGACAGCTGGTGGTGAAGGAAACAAAAACCCAAGGGAAGAGTACACAATGGGGGGTGAGATACTAACAACAACAAAAATCAAAAGGAACATGGGAGTAATTATATCAGATGACCTAAAGGTGGGCAAGCAATGTGAGAAGGCAGTAAGGATGGCTGGGGGAATACTGGGTTGCATATGGAGAGGCATCAGCAGTAGAAAACAGGAAGTTGTTCTCCCTCTGTACAGACAGTTGGTGAGACCCCATCTGGGGTACTGTGTGCAGTTCTGGAGACCCCATCTCTGCAAAGACATAGACAGAGTGGAGGCTGTTCAGAGGTGGGCAACCAAAATGGTGCAGGGTCTACACCAGAAGACATATGAACAGAGACGAAAGCAGCTTAATATGTATACCTTTGAGGAAAGGAGGGAGAGGGGGGACATGATAGAAACTTTCAAGTACCTCAAGGAAATTAACAAAGTCCAAGAGAGTAGCATCTTTCAGAAAAAGAGATGTGCAAGAACAAGGGGGCACGATCTGAACATAGAGGGGGGAATGGCTCAGAGGTAATGTTAGAAAGTATTTTTTCACGGAGAGGGTTGTGGATGCATGGAACAGCCTTCCTGAGGAGGTTGTGGAGTCATGAACAGTGGGAGAATTCAAGAATGCATGGGACAGACATAAAGCAATTCTAGTGGGGGGTAGGAGGAAGTAAGCTGTTGTTTAACTAGAATCTGCAGCTTATCCATCAGGTAGGGAAATGGGCAGACTAGGTAGGACAAGTGGTCCTTATCTGCTGTCAAATTCTATGTTTCTATGACTAGGACAAGGCAGAAGTACTCAACGAGTTCTGCTCGGTATTCACTAGGGAGGACGTTGATAACAGTCCAGCACTAGCCAAGACACATCACCTCAGGGGAGTTGACATCAGCACCGTTTTAGAGGAAAGGGTCCTAGAGGAACTTTCTAAATTGAAAGTGGACAAGGAAATGGGGCTAGTTGGAATACACCCAAGAGTTCTGAAGGAACTTTGAAAGGAACTAGTCACCCCACTAGCCGAACTATTCAATAAGTCTCTGGAATGTGGCATAGTGCCACAAGACTGGTGAAGGGCCATAGTTGTGCCATTGCACAAGAGTGGTAGCAGAGAAGTAGCAGAAAAGTATTGCCCAGTCTGCTTGACCTCAGTGGTGGGTAAAATAATGGAGATATTGCTCAGGAAAGGTTAGTGGAATACCTGAAAGAAAGTGAAAAACTTGACCTGAAGCAGCATGACTTCACAGCAGGATGCTAGTGCCAGTCGAACATGATAGAATTCTTCGATGGGGTTACGAGAGCAGTGGACCAAGGTGCAGCTGTGGACATATTATATCTGGACTTTAGCAAAGCCTTTGATTCTGTTCCACACAGAAGGCTAGCAAATAAATTAGAGCAAGCTGACTTAGTCAGAAAGTACAATAGTCAGCTGGATTAATAGCTGGCTACAGGACAGAACCCAGAGAGTTATGGTAAATGTCACCTTGTCACAGGAGGGGAAAGTGACAGGTGGTGTTCTACAGGGATCAGTGCTTGGCCAAGTCCTTTTCAACATATTCATCAGTGACAACACTGACGGACTGAAAGGGGAGGTCTGCCTGTTTGCAGACAACACAAAGCTCTGCAACAGGGTGGACACACAGGAAGTTGTCTCAGGAATGGAGGCAGATCTTAGGAAACTAGAGGAGTGGTCCAGGAACTGGCAATTGAAATTCAACACTGAGAAATGTAAGTTAATGCAGTTGGGCAAGAGGAACCCAGGAAATAAGTATGTCCTGGAAGGGCAGCAATTGGAGGAGACTAAGCTTTAACGGGATCTCGGAGTTGTGATAGCAGATTATTTAAAGGTGGGAAAGCAATGTGAAAAAGCAGCACTAAAGGAAAGCAGCATCCTAGGATGCATAGGCAGGGGTATTACTAGCAGGAAGTGAGAGGTTATAGTCCCACTTTATAGGTCCTTGGTGAGGCCACACTTGGAGTACTGCATGCAGTTCTGGAGGCCTCACCTAAAAAAGGACATAGACTGACTGGAGTCCGTGCAGAGGAAGGCCATCAAGATGGTGCATAGTCTGCATCATGAACCTTATGAAACTAGGTTCAACCAGTTGAATCTATTTTCCCCAGATATAGAAGGAACAGAGGGGACATGATAGAAACATTTGGTTTGTCAAAGGGATAAATACAGTGCAAACTGGAAATCTCTTCCATGAAAACAGAACTGCGTGAAAAAGGGAGCATAACATACACCTCATAGGCTGTAAGTTCAGAACCAATATTAGGAAGTACTTTTTCACTGAGAGGGTCATGGACCCTTGGAACAGCCTGACACATGAAGTGGTGGCAGCAAAGACAGTCTGGGAATTCAGACAGGCTTGGGATAGTCAGTGCAATCACTGCAACAGGAGCAGTAAATTGGGGGGTAGTCAACTCGGGTAGACTAGATGAACCTCACGGTCTCCTTCTGCCGGCAAGTTCTTATGTTCTTAAGAAGTTTCTGATTGGGGACTCTATTGTTAGGGGCATAGATCTGGGAAGAGAGAAGGGGTGGAGAGAGAGATAACATGCTTATTTGGCCTCATAGCTTGGAGTGATGGTCAGAAGTTCCTATGGATCACTACGGCAGCAGGACAGTGGAGGGAGCTGGATATCACTGTCCATCTGGGAACCAATGACCTAGCTAGGATGCAGCTGGGATTGTTCATGGGGAGTTCAGGGATCTGGGAAGGGGTCTAACACAGGTAGCACACATGGTGGTCTTCACCAAGGTGCTTCCTTAATACAGCCTAGTGAAGGACAGGGAACTCCACATCAGGAGCTTTAACTTGTGGTTGAAGGAATGGAGCAGAGAGGAGGGGTTCAGTTACATTGGGGGCTGGGATCATCCTGGAGGATGTTGACCTGTGCAAAGGCGATGGTCTGCATTCATCTAGGAAAGAAACTGCGGTCCTCAGTGGATGCTTTAAATGTTACTTTAATACACATTTAAACTAGCTGGGGGGGGTGGCAGATGGACAGAGGGAGGCACATACTGCCCCCCACACACACACAAAGTGAAGCAGGAGGAAATGAGAACCTGAGAAGAGAAACTCCCCCAACAAACAGGGTCAAGACAAAAGAATGGGAACTGGGGACAAAGGGGTAAGGGACAAACATAGAAATGTAAGAGAAGAAAAATGGGGCATGGCCAAAGGAAGGTGGGGTTGCAAGTGGGAGGGGGATGAGGAAAGCCATGTGTACAAATGCAAGAAGTCTTAGAAATAGAATTCCAGATCTTGAGGCTACATGGTAGAAGCAGACCTGGATGTAGTAGCAGCCACTGAGTCATGGTGCACAGGAAATCATAACTGGGACATGGCTATACCAGAATATATGCAGTTCAGGGAGGATAGAGAGGGGAGGAAAGTTGGGGTGGGGGATGGTGTTATACAAAATGGAAGTTCAATGTGTGATACATGGCTCAGTGCTTGTGTACTTATGAGAGGAATGGTATATGCTTGATGTTTATAACTTGAACTTTGGAGTTTCTCTGTATCCCACCCTCTGTGGGATACTGGGCAGCTGTAAGATTTAAGCCCCAGCTTAGAGGGTGAGACAACAGTGCCACAGAAGGGGATGTGGGAGGAGCTACCCCCCCCCCAGTTAAACCTCAGGCTAAAGCTTTACAAATCAATGTGTGGTACATAGCTCAGTGTTTGTGTATACTTATGAGTTGAATGGTATGTGCCTGATGCTTATAACTTGAACTTTGGCTTTTCTCTATATCCTATCCTCTGTGGGATACTGGGTAGGTGCAAGATTTAAGCCCCAAAAAGAATTAGCCTAGTGATTATCTCCTCCAACTCCAGAGAGTGTGACCAGTAGCATGCAGGAGAGGAAAAAAACCCTTTGGGGAAAACCTCAGAGAACCCATGGCTACTGACTGCCCATCCTCTGGGCATACTAAAAGAAGAATAATCCTAAATGTGGCTGAAGTTTTGGTTATGGTTATGTCCAGGATTAAGTTTGATTTGCTAGTCGAAGAGTCCTGTTTCCGAAGTTGATCATTAACAGGAAGTCAACGCTGAAAATGAATGTTACAGCAATTGAACAGATTCAACTTTGAATGATGTCTGAATGGAGAGACGATGGTTAATCCATGTCCAAGGTACCTGTGAGTGAAGCAAATGTAAAGTGTACATATACAGTCAGCATGACTAAGGAATTTGTGCCAAAATTACAAATTGTTTGAGGGATGTAGAAGATCAGAGATAATGAAATGGTCAGGAGCGTTGTGTGGCTGGAATGTTAAGGTAAGAGTGAAGCCCAGTTGGGAGACTTGCATGGCTGCTGTACATTCATTAAAACATTAGGGCATGATTGATTACCTTGTCAGATGTGAGAAATTGTCCTAAGATGACCAAGGAATTGAGGTACACTCCAAGGAGATGTCTGGCGTAGAACTAGGGTTGGAAATGGAATGAAAAGGAAGGTGGATTGCAGTAGAAGAAGTGAATGAATGATGAAGTAAAGTAGGCCTGAATGGGGCTAGCTGGAGCATGGAACCCCTTTGTAGGTCCAATGTATGCAGTGTTCAAATGTTCGAGTGTTAGAATAGATCTCAGGTGGTCTGACTAAGGAAGGCAAGACCCCCACGTGGGTCTGCCTTAGTGAAGATGGAAATACATGTGAGTAATGAGAAATGCCCCATGGGGCATGATGGATCTGGAATGGCAAGACCCCCACATGGGTTCGCCATTACCACAGTATGGTATGATCCAAAGTGAGGAGGTGAAACCCCCGCTTAAGACTGCCTGTAGATAATAAAGAAAAACATTTGAGCAATAAGTAATGCCCATAGTGGGCATGTTTGTCTTGGGATGGTGGGGCCCTCCCACAGGTCTGCCATCACCGTAGTGTGACATAATCCAAGATAAGAATAGTGAGATCCATTGTTGGGGATGACGGAGCCCACGTGTTCCACCATCGCTGTAGTCTTGGATAGTTTAAGATATGAGGACAAGACTCTCATGTGCATCTGCCTGTAATGACATGGAAATGCAAGTAAGGCCCCTTGAGGGGCATGCATGATTGGGATGGTGGGACCCCAGGTGGTCCACCATCACCATAGTATGGAATAGTCCAAAGTAAGAAAGGCAAAGACCCCACATGAATCTGTTTGTAGTGACTTGGAAATACCATAGAGCTATGAGTAGGGCCCCCTCGTGGGGCATGTATGTTTGGAATGGCAGGACTCCACATGGTCCACCATCACCATAGTATTGGACTATCTGAGGTAAGGATGGTGGGATTCCTTGCAGTCCCCCATTGCAGTATTAGGCATAGTACAATGTAGGAGAATGAGGCCCCAAGTGAGTCCACCTGTAGGAAATGGAAATGATGTTTGAGTGAAATGTAGATACCCCTTCGTGGGCACAGTTGGTAGGCTTGACTGGACCCCATGTGGTCTGCCATCACTGTTTCATGGAGTAGTGCGAGAGTGGGATGGCAGGATCCCACCATCATGGTCCACCATCGCCATAGTATTTAATAGTCTAAGGAAAGGAGGGTGAGACCCCCATGTGAGATCGTCTGTAGTGATTAGGAATATGTTTGAGCTATGAGTAGGGCCCTTCATGGGGTGTGTACAGTTTGGGAAGAGAGGACCCCACGTGGTCTGCCATCACCATTCCATGAGTAGTGCATGATTGAGATGGCGGGACCCCATATAGTCTGCCATTGCCATGGTATGGAGTAGAGTATGTTTGGGATGGCAGGAACCCACATGGTCTGCCATTGCCATAGTAGTACACTGTCTCAGCTAAGAATGGTGGGACCCCCCCGTGGTGTGCTGTCATGGTATTAGACTTTCAGTCCAAATAAGGACATATACACAGGTGCTGTTAAAACTCTTCATTCACTGCAATGATGGCCACTGAGAGACAGAGTTCTTTAATTAAGCTCCGTATGGTTCAGCTTCCTGGGTGGATAGTACCAATGTTGACAATGGGTCTCTGATTGTGGTGCTTTGTCCCACATATGTTGAGCCTTGTCCCTGATTCATGAGGTCAGAGGTGGAACGGTACCAACATAATGCAAGCAAGTTCATAGTTCAAAGTACTAAGCCAAGAAAAACAGACTATGCAGCACTAGGCATTGGGGTTGTAAATGGAGCCCGGTGAAGAAATTAGGACAGATGAGCTCCAGAGCAGGGTGCAGAGGTTCCTGAACTATTCGGCTGAGGCTCTGGAATTCCAAGAATTATGCCCTGCTTCCCAGAAATACATGTCTCCTATGGTAGCTAGTGGCCATTGCATTCTGGCTAACCAGTACCTGGCAGGGGAAAACGTCCCCTTTTATGGTTCCAGTTCTCCATAGAATACGGGAATCCCCAAAGATATGGGAGCCAAGAGGCAGGTCCCAATCCAGCAACAAATAACGCAGAGAGACAGCAAATACAGAATTAATAACAGCAAAGATAGGGCTGAAGGAGTAGCTACTCTAAGACATGGTGCAGCTCTAGAAGAATAAGTGCAGTGTCCAGGAATGAAGGCCATCAGTTCTCAAGAAAAATGCAGTCCACTAGTCCAGGGTTTACAGCTAGAGCCAGAGACTGTTGGATTCCAAATGCAGATGGCACCAGCGGAAATGGAGCAGCAGTGGGAATATCTGGTGGCCAAACTCATGCAAGGAGCAGAAGCCACAGGGAGTAATGCTTTCTGCCATAAGGTCGGAGGCTGGGAAAGGTATGGAGCATCGGCTCTGACTAGGAGGAGGCAGGGAAGTAGAGGGGCATGAAAAGGAAAGCTTAAAAGAAAGGAAGACAGAGAGCAATTAGAACAAGGACAAATGGAGGGAGAAGAGGCCATGAGAGGAACGGATGCAGGAGGGACCAGAGATGGAAGCACTGGGAATGACAATCAGGGATGAAGGGCAGCAGACGTGAGGTACAAACGGAAAAGTGCAGATGGCCAGGGCAGCAGGGAAACCAAAGAAATGGGGCAGCAAATGCGGAAGCCAAGAAAGCAATAGAGGGCAGGAGGAATGGAGACAAGGAGGAGGTAATGGAAGGGAAGGCAAGCTGGAGAGAGAGGCGATGAACAGAGGAACCAGCTGGGGAGAAAGAGAGAGGAGGTGGGGGGGCAACACAGACATACAAGCCATGAGGCAGTGGGGAGGTGAGGGAGGGCAAAACTCAGAATGGGAGGGGGAGAAGGCCAAGCCAGCAGCCACACAGAAGCCTAAAGCAGCAACAAACCCCCATCTGAATGAGCGGAAGCCTGAGGTTAAAGAAGGGGATGTTGGAGGAACTCCCCCGCCGTTGAACCTCAGGCTAAAGCCTTCCAAATATCAAGGCAACAGAAATGCAAGGAGGTGGGGGGGCTGGCGGCATTGTGGGTCACCATGGAAACAGTAGCCAGAGCCTCCATTCACACTGGGGTGATTTACAGACTTCCAGTACAGAGGGAGGATCTAGACAAGAAACTGGGGGAAGCCATTAACAAGATGGCAGATAAGGGGGCGGTACTCTTGATGGGGGGACTTCAATCTACCAGATAATGATTGAAGCCTCCCAACCATGACTTTGAATAGAAGCAGGGTCATCCTAAACTCCCTGCATGCGGTGTTTCAGAGACAACTAGTCAAAGAACCTACTTGTGATTGGCAATATTGGACCTGGTGCTTACAAAAAGAGACAGTGTTGCAGATGTCAGGGTGTGATGCCATCTGGGGACCAATGATCACCGGACAGTATGGTTTAACATTAGGATGGCTGCAGAGGTGAACCACACAAAGGTAAGAGTCCTGGACATCAGGAGGGCAGATTTAAAAAAAAATGGGTAAATGCCTTAGAGACTCTCTGGCAGGAGTGGGTGGGGATTACCGTGAAGGGGTGGAAGGACAGGGGGCAAATTAAGGGTGGACTAGTGAAGGCAACAAAACCTCTGTGCAGCATGGGGGAACAAAAGCAGGAGGAAAAAGAAACCAATATGTTTCTCAAGGGAGGTGGGGGAAAGGATAAGGGAAGAAAGGGTAACATTCACGAGATACAAGGAGACACAGAAGGAAAAGGATAGAGAGGTGTACCAGCGAAAACAGAGGGAGGCAGGGAAGGCAGTTAGGGGCACAGAGGCACAAACTGAGAAAAGAATGCCTGGGGGTAACAAAGGGGAATAAGACCCTTTTTAGGTATTCAAGTGAAAAAAAGACAAGGAGAGGGATTGTTAGGCTGAGGAATGCAGAGGGAGGTTGTGCAGATGAAGATCAGGAAAAAAGTGAATATTCTGAGCACATAATTCTGTTCTATCTTCACAGTTGAAGACGAAGGGGATGTAGCAATTGTAGGCATTCAAGCCACTGGATGGAGGGAAGTAGATACAAGTCCATTCAAAGTGGAAGGAGCCCTGAAGAGCTTGTGAATCTGTGAGTGGACAAGGCTATGGGGCTGGATGGGGTATGTCCAAGGGTATTGGAGGAACTCAGGGAGGTACCAGTCACATCTCTGACAGCCCAAATCAATAACTCACTAGATACAGGAGTGGTCCCAGGGGACTGGAACAGGGCAAATGTAGTCCCACTCCGTAAGAGTGGCAGCAGGGAAGAGGCTGACAACTACAGGCCACTCAGTCTGATATCAGTAGTGGGGAAACTGATGGAGTCATTTCTAAAGGAAAGACTGGTAGATTACCTTGCATCTAGTGGCTTACAGGAACCAAGGCTGCATGGATTCATGGGAGGAAGATCATGTCAGACAAACCAAATAGACTTCTTTGACTAGGTGACCGGAGAAATTGATCGGGGGAATGGTGGACATGGCCTGACTTCAGCAAGACCTTCAACCCCATGCCACATAGGAGGCTCATTAAAAAACAACTGGAAAGCTTAGGGGTGGGAACCAAGGTGGTACACTGGATGCAAAACAGGCTGCTGGATAGGAGACAGAGGGTGGTGGTTAACGGCACTCAGTCGGGGAAAGATAGGGTGACCAGCGTGGTTCCTCAGGGCTCAGTACTGGGTCCAGTCCTCTTTAATGTCTTTATAAATGACATTGCAGAAGAACAGGGAGGGAAGGTGTGCCTACTTGCAGATGGCACCAAGATCTACACTACGGTGGACACTCCTGAAGAAACATAGAAACATAGAAGTTGACGGCAGAAAAGGACTGCAAGGCCCATCCAGTCTGCCCATTTGTTTTTCTACCTTATAAATGTGCCATCAGCCTTTGCTCTGTCAGTGGCCTATCTATTCATAGTCATTTGTATTGCTCCCTTATGGCTATCCCATGCCTGTTTGAAGCCCTGCACTGTATTCATAGCCACCACTTCTTGTGGTAAGCCATTCCATGCATCCACCGCCCTTTCTGTGAAAAAGAATTTCTACATTCCCTCTTAATCGGCCCCTCTGATCTCATGCTGTGTCCTCTTGTCCTGCTATTTTTCTTATATTTAAACATGTTAGACTCTTTCACCTTGTTAATGCCCTTAAGGTGTTTGAATGCCTCGATCATATCACCTCTCTCCTCTTTTGCTCAAGGGTATACATATTGAGCTCTGTTAATCTGTCCTCATATGTCTTCTGATGCAGTCCCTGCACCATTTTGTTGCCCTTCTCTGGACTGCCTCAATTTGGTTAATGTCCTTGTGAAGGTGTAGCCTCCAATACTGCAGGCAGTACTCCAGATGGGGCCTAACCAGTGTCTTGTGAAGAGGATTATTCCCTCTTACTGACTTGTGATACCCCTACTAATACACCATAACACCCCTAGCCTTATCTACTGCTTTAGAGGTCTGCTTGGATGATTTCAGGTCATCAGTGATGATGATGCCCAAGTCTCTTTCTTCCTTTGTGACTGCTAGTAACTCCTCCCAGCCTATAGGTGGCTTCAGGGTTTCTCTTCCTATGTGCATGATTTTGCATCTTTGCATTAAATCCCAGTTGCCACTCTTCTGACCATTTTGCTAGTTTATCCAGATCTCTTCTCATTCTGCCCACCCCATCTGGATCATCTACTCTGTTGCAGATCTTGGTGTCATCTGCAAACAGACAAGCCTTACCTCTGGTCTATCTGCAAGGTCACTAATGAAGATGTTGAAGAGGACTGGCCCCAGGACTGATCCCTGAGGTACCCCACTTGTGACTTGCATCTCTTCTGACTGTATACCATTTACCAACACTCTCTGTTTTCTGCCCATCAACCAGTTTGCCACCCAGTTGACCAACTTCTGACCCACCCCGAGCCTACCCAGCTTATTTATCAATCTTCTATGTGGAACAGTGTCAAAAGCTTTGCTGAAGTCAAGGTAGGCGACATCAACTGCTCCCCCTTAGTCCACCACTCTGGTTACCCAGTCAAAGAAATCTATGAGATTAGTTTGACAGGACCTTCCTTTTGTAAACCCATGCTTTCTTGGATCCTGTGCCCCTATGGATTCCAGGTGTTGCACTATCCTTTCCTTAAGGAGTGCCTCCATAATCTTGCACACTACTGAGGTAAGACTGACTGGTCTGTAGTTTCCCGCCTCCTCCCTGCTACCACTCTTGTGGAGCGGGATCACATGAGCCCTTCTCCAGTCTTCTGGGACCTCTCCTGTGCTCAGAGACTCATTAAACAGTTCTGCTAATGGCTCTGCTAGTTCCACCTTTAGCTCCTTAAGTACCCTGGGATGTATGCCATCAGGTCCCATTGCCTTATCCACCCTGAGCTTAGCAAGCTCTTGTAGGACCTTTCTTTTGTGAAGGAGTAGTGCCACCTCCTTCCCCCGTGTCCATGATGCTGAGCTGTGGGCCCTGCCCTACCTTCTCTTCAGTAAATACTGAGCAAAAGTATCTATTTAGGATAGATGCCTTTACAGGATCCTCCTCACATGCTCCCTTTTCTCCATTAAGCTTAGCAATACCCCCTCTGGACTTTCTCCTTTCACTAATGTATCTATAGAAAGTCTTGTCACCTTCTTTTACTGTTCGTGCTAGTGTTTCCTCAGTTTTGGACTTTGCTAGCCTTACTGCCTTCCCTGCTTCCCTTAGGGCAGTTTGGTATGCCTCCCTATCTTCATCCCGCTGTGTTCCCTTATATTTCCTGAAGGCCAGCCTTTTGGCTCTGACCTTTTCTGCTGCTGTATTTGAGAACCAAAGCAGTTTCCTTCTTCTTTTGCACTTCCTTTTCTGTCTAACACAATGGGATGTTGCTTCAAGTATTGCATCCTTAATGCTTGCCCACTTTGCCTGTACCCCCTCACCTGTGTTTCTTTTTGCCAGGGCTAGCTTAACTCTGCTGGCCATCTTATCAAAGTCAGCTCCTCTGAAATCCCTTATTTTGCCTTGGAATGGGATGATTTAGATGTAGTAGCCAAATTGAACCATACCATGTGATGGTCACTGGCCCCCAGGTGACCTTCTACCTGGAGATCTGTGATGCCTTCCTTGTTAGTCAGTACTAGATCTAGGATAGCCCTGTCTCTTGTGGGGTTGCTGTACCAGTTGTTTGAGGCTCCTCCCTGCAGGAATCCACTATGTGTCTAGTTCTGTCAGATGTTCCTGCTGGTATTGACCAATCTGTATCCGGCATGTTGAAGTCTCCCATTATCAGAACCTCCCCTTTAGCTGTCATGTTTTGTATATCTTATAACAGTAAATTGTCTATGTCCTCCCCCTGGTCTGGGGGCCTGTAGACAACCCCAGTTCTTATGGCTGTCCCATTTCCTGTTTCCAGGGTGACCCACAGTTCTTCTGGCTCCTTATGTGTATTCTGAATTTCTGTAGCTTTGATATTTTCATTGACATACAGGGCCCCCCCTTTTTGCACCTAGGTCTCTTCTGAACAATACATAGCCAGGTACTGAAGTCTCCCAAGTGTGGTTACTGGTAAACCACATCTCACTAATTGCTACTATGTCCAGTTTAGCCTCTGACATTATTGCCTGCAGGTCTGGGATCTTATTTCCCATGCTGTGAGCATTGGTGTACATGATTTTCCATTGGCCAGATTTTGGTGTGTTAGTTGTTGGGCGAGGTTTGGCATTACCCCTGTGCATCGTATGGGGAGACAAACCTTTTTCTTTACCTGGTGATGGAAATGAACTGCAAACATGCTGAATCCCTGTTTGACCACTAGCTGAGGGGGAAGGGGGGTTCTTCCCATTCGAAGTATGGGGTGCTGCACCCCTCTCCCCATTTGCTAGTTTAAATATTCTGCAAAGACGTCAAACTTCTGCCCCTATGCACTGACTCCCTCCTTAGTCAGATGCAGTCCATCAAATTTAAAGAACTTTCGCTCCCAGAACTGTTGCCAGTTCCCTACAAATCTGTGTCCTTTTTCCTGGCACCAGCCCTTGAGCCACGTGTTTAGCTCCCCTATCTCCCCTTCTCTGACCTTCCATCCATCTGCTCCCCTTTCCCAGACTGGCAGGATCTCAGAGAAGGAGATGCCAGACAAAATAGATGATAGTTTGTCACCCAGCCTGGTCAGGTGTTCCTTGGTCTCCACAACTGACCGGCTGGTGAGATCATTAGTCCCTATGTGTACTAGGACATTAATGTTTTCTCCTGCTTTGTGAACAATTTTAGCAATGCAGTCAGTGTCTCTCCATGCTGATGTACCTGGGAGACATCTGACCATTACCCCTGGCTGGAGATGGGTATCAACTCCCCGAATCACGGAATCTCCTATAATCAGAAGTTTTTTGGATTTCCTTTTTGCTTTCTTTGTTTTGGTTCCTGATTTGGGTGAGTTTTGTTGTGCTACCTCCTGTGCTGCAGTGTCCTGCTCTGCAGTGTCTTCTACCTCTTTGTTTGATTTCAGAGATAGAGAAAGATACCTGTTTGTAGTGTTTATATGGTTTTTGGAGGCAATATGTTGGAGAGCAGAGAGTGATGGGGCACCCGATTTGCCCCTCCTAACCACCTGCCAGCCTCCTGGACCAACTACCCTCTGCAGTCGAGGTTTTTCTGTTGGATGCTGGGGAAATGGCGGGTGGTTCTTATAATGTATTTCCTCTTGAATATGAAATTTGAGGTGCAATCTCTGCCCATGCTGCCCGGAGCTGAGCCCTAAGATCTCCAAAGGCCCAGCATGTAGGACAGTGTCCTAAATCCTAAAAGACTGTCCTTCTGAAAATTGTTCCACAGTACCTGCAGTTAATGATATCCATTCCAGATAAGTTGCTGGGTTTATAACCTAGTCAGAGTAATTAGAAGGGAAAAAAAAGAAAAAAAAATGCAAGTAATGGTTTGATTGTGTTTTGTTTAACTTGTTATAACAAGTTAAATTACTAGTGCCCCTGTAAATGAGCTCACCTTGTGGAGGCCCCACTGATCCACCCCTTCCTGCTCTGCCACAGAAAATGTCACAACTGTGCTACCCTATAAAAGGAGTGTAGTGTGGGGGTGGAAGAGGTGAAGAGAATGAACAGAGACCTGAAAAAGCTTGAAGAATTGTCCAGGTTATGGCAGCTGGGTTTCAGTGCATAAATGTGCAGAATCATGCAGCTTGAGTGCAGAAACCCAGAGGCGGAGTATGGAATGGCAGGGAGGTAGTTACCGCCACTAAACAGGAAAGGGACCAAGGAGCAATCATAATGGATGACCTTAAGGTAGCAAGGCAATGCAACAAAGCAGTAGGGAAAGCCAGTGATTTGCTGGGGTGCATAGGGAGGGGTATCACCAGCAGAAGGAGGAAGGTGGTGTTGCCACTGTATTGGTCATTGGTGAGACCACACCTGGAGTACTATGTCCATTTCTGGAGACCACACCTCAGGAAGGACATAGGGTAGAGGCCAAAGAAGGGCAACAAAAATGGTGCAGGGGCTGCCTCAAATGTCCGATGAGGAGAGACCGAATGTTCTAAAAATGTACACCCTGGAAGAAAGGTGGGAGAACGGGGACAAGATAGAGACCTCTAAATACCTCATGGGTAAATAAGGTACAGAAAGGGAGCATTTTTCAGAAAAGAATGTGTACAAGAACTAGGGTGCATGTAATGAAGCTAGAGGGGGAAGTTTAGGAGGGATATGAGAGAGTATTTCTTCAATGAGAGGATGGTGGATGCCTGGAACAATCTTCCAGTAGAAGTGATGAGGATGAAGACAGTGGTGGGCTTCAAGCATGCATGGGACAGGCATAAAGGAAAACTGGTATCAAAGCAGGAGGGGAGGAAGAGACCAGAGACCAAGTAAGGTCTGTGGTGGCAGAATATGTCGGGAAAAGAGGGGCAGACTAGGTGGGACAGGTGATCCTTATCTGCTGACAAATTCTATGTTTCTGTGGGTGGAGGGAAAATTAATTCAGTGTACACATAGTTGAAAGAGAGGGATATCTGCTATTTATTTATCTGAATATTTTTGGCAGTTGTCCAATATGGCTTTAGTAAGGCTTTTCCAATCATGCAGCTGGTCCACTACAAGGAAAGAATGCACTCCTATTGTATCATTGGGTGATGACAGAAACAGACTTTCTGAAGACTTTACCTCTGCAATAAATGGACAATGGCTGTGACAGCACTGATCCGGGGCACTGATGATGTGTCCCTGGTTTTTATTTTGAGGGACTTGATTTGTAGGCATCCTTTAATAAAAGCCTCTTTCATCACAGGCCACATGGTACTTAACCTTTAGGTTGTTTTTTGCAATGTGTCCTTTTTGTTGGGGAGAAGGGGTGCTATCACTTTACCTTTCTATACATGTGTTGTATACTGTACGATGTATGTGTTGCAGTACTTTTCACGGGCAGCATATTGCTATTGTTATGTCTAGGACTGATGCTTGCCATTACCAGTGTTGAGTTGGGGTTGTGTCCTTTCCTGGCTCAAAGTGCAGATGGTGGGGAGAAGTAGTTGCAGTCATCTCCAGGGAATAGTATATGGGTAACTGTATCTATATCCACTAGCAGGAATTATTGCATACACATATGAAATAGCTTGCAGAAGTCCTGATGGTCTATCGAGTCTGCTTGATTGTGGAGCCCCTGATCCAGTAATTACTCTGGGCCCCACCCCCATCAACTCTGACCCTCCCCTTCACCCAGTTCCACCCCCTCTTAAACCACCTACAGTCTTTTGAGAGACAACCTCAGCTGGGAGTGCACTCCACCTTTCATCAGTTGCTCTGTTAAGTAGTGTCTCATGACCTCCTGAATGAATCTTCCCCTGCCTGCCTATGGCAGTGTAACCCTTGTGGTCTTATTCCCACTGAGGCAAAAGAGGTCTCCTATATCCACTTTGTTAATATCTTTCAGGTACTTGAAAGTTTCAATTATGTCTCCTCCCTCCCTCCTCTCCTCTGGGTGAGCACATGCTGAATTGAGTGAGCACATGCTGAATTCTCTCAACATGTCCTCAGATGCCTTGCCCTGATGCCCTTGCACCATTTTCATTGCCCTCCTCTGGACTGCCTTTGAGCTGGTTGAGCTCCTTTTTCAGGCAGAGGCTCCAGTATTGCATGCCGTACTCCAGGTGTGGTTGCACCAAGGATCTGCACAGCAGCAATACAACCTCCTCCTCCTACTTGCTCATGAGCTCCCTTGCAATACAGTCCGGCAGTCTGTTTGCCTTGGCTGCTGCCCTTCTACACTGCACAGCCTGTTTTAGATCACTGATGATGGCTATCCTCAAGTCCCTTTCTACTTCTTTTTTTTAAATTTCCTTTTTATTCAAAGAGACACAGTTTTACATGTTCAGGTTTGTCATTATCTTACATCGATAGCTGATTAGTATTACAGCATTCTTATTAAAAAAGGTAAATGATATTGTTATTATTAATGCCACACACTTTTCATTGAATAACTTCTTTCTGTCTGATCCAACTGTAATTTTACATTCTTTCCAAGGCAGGCGGCTGATCCTTCTCCCATAATTCATGGGATAATGTAAAGTCTCATCCATTCCCCCTCCTCCCCCTCCCCCCCGAGAAGTAAGGTCTCAGGTAGCCATGGGAGGATGTTTCCCCAGGTGTCATATATCTGTTCATGGGACAAAATTTGGATCTCTTAAAGAAATATAAAGTACCCATCTATGCCATTTTATTTCAAAACCAGGGAGTTTATTATGAAGTTTGGCAGTAAGATGTTCTTGGTTGTATAGTTCTACCATTATTTGTCACCAATCTTTAATGGTAGGTATCTGATTGGCCACCCATTTACAGATTATAGGCTTTTTGGCTGCTAAGATATACAATGGGAGCAGGGTACTGTCCCACCGAGGTCTATGGGGAAGGGGTAAATGGATAAGATGGCTATCTCTGCTGTTAATTCGATCTCCTCTCCAAGGCATGCTACCAACTCGAGCTGCAACATACATCAAAACGGCATTAATTTAGGACAAAACCAGAAAATATGTCCTAAGTATGCTAAATTACAATTACATCCCTTCCAACAGGAACCATAAGAGGCAGGAAGATACTTTGAAAGTATCACCGGAGAGCGAAAATATTGAGATTGAGATTCCATATGAATTCCCTCCATATATTAGAAGAGGTGATTCTAATAGCTTTCGAGGATGCCTCATTCCATGATTGAAAGGGGATCTCCAACTCCAAGTCTCTGTTCCAGGCTTCTAGTATTGACAATGAGGTATCACCTAGGGAGTCTGTTAGTATTCTATATGTATGGCTAATTAGTTTGTCGCACGATTTACCCCCCAGAATGTCTCTGAACAGCCTCCATAGGGTTGGAAGAGGGAAGGGTGAACTTGCCACCATCTCCCTCTACCTTAAGATGTAGTTTCTCACCTGGGTATAATGAAACATATCTCTATTAGGAAGAAAATAGGTATTTTGTAAATCAGAGAAGGGGACTGGTCCTGAGTCACAGAGAAACTGATAATAGTAACTAAGACCCAGTCTCCTCCATGAATTAAAAGTGGTATTCAGATTAGCTGGGAGAAAGTTTTCATCTGCTGATATAAGTGTAAAGGGGAACATTATTTGCTTCAAAGCTTTTTTATGTTTAACCTTTTGCCAGATCTTTAAAATTTGAGCTGTAAATTGTGTGAAGTCCCCTAAAGGGGGGTTCGTGCTGGGGTAGCAGCAACTACTTTTTCTATATCATAAAGATCATTAATTAGGAATTCAATGTCCTTCCAGACACTATGGGTTGTCAACAAGAGCCAGATTATGAGAATTTTGAGAAAGGCGGCTATCACGTAAAATCTTAGATTAGGGAGATTGACTCCTCCCGATCAAAAGAGAGACATAATAGTGAAAAAATTATCCTTGATCTCTGGCCATCCCAGATAAAAGAAGAAATGGCTTTGTTCCAAGAATCAAAATAATAATTTGCCTGGAAGACTGGGGCATTCTGGAAGAGATATAATAAACTAGGGAGGATATTCATACGTATTGTTTCTATACATTGGAAAAAGGAAGTTTTAAACATCCCAATTTTTTCAGGTTCTCCTGAGTTTGAATAGATATAGGTTCATAATTCACTAATTCCAAATGTATCAAGTTGATAGGGATATGAATTCCAAGATATTTGACCTTGGTACATCACCAACTCAGGGGGGAGGGAGCCTTTTAAAATGTTTGATGGATGATAATAAAGCATTAATTCTTCTGTTTTAATTATATTTAATTTAAAATTAGCTAAACATTCAAATTTCTGGAGAATTTCCCTCAACGCCGATATAGAAAGTTCAGGAGAGAGAAGAGTAAGAAGGAGGTCGTCCACAAATAGGGAGACCTTATATGTTTTTTGTCCCAAAGGGATCCCTTCTGTACAGGGGTCTAAACGCAGGACTGCCACTAAGGGTTCAATATATAAGGCGAATAGAGAAGGGGAAAGAGGGCAGCCTTGCCGAGTACCTTGTTGTAATGGGAATGGGGAGGAAAAGGCCCCATTAATTCAGATGTAAGCCCTAGGTTGAAAGTATAGGTTCTGTAACCAGGAAAGGAAGGAATTAGGGAAAGAAAAAGCCTCTAGAGTGTCCCAAAGGAATCCCCATGAGACTCTTTCAAAAGCCTTTTCAGCATCTAGGCTCAATAGAGCTAAGGGAATCTGCCTAGAGTGTACGTGGTCTAGAAGTAGCACAGTACGTCTAATATTGTCTGTGGTACTTTGGCATTTAATAAAACCTGATTGATCTGGATGGATAAGATTTGGTAAAATTGTTTTCAGTCTCGAGGCCCAGATTGACATATATATTTTATAATCAACATTTAAAATGGAAATTGGACGGTAAGAAGAAATATCTGTTGTATCTTTATTTGGTTTAGGAATAGGGGCCAGAATTGCGTATCTCCACGAAGGGGAGGGGGGTTTCACCTTCCGCTATGGCCCTATAGGTAAGAAGAAGAGGGGAGAGAAGAAATCCCGAAACTTTTTTGTACCATTCGGCCGTGAAGCCATCAATATCAGGGCATTTAGCCAATTTAGGGCATCAATATGATTCAGGATCTCGTCGAGCCAGATTGGGGCTTCCATCGATAAGCACTTGAGATTCAGATAACTTGGGGAGAGAAAGTTGTGAAAGAAAAGCTTTTCTTTCATCTGAGAGGGAAGGACCAGCAGGCACAGTGTACAGAGATTGATATTAAAACAGGAAGGCCAAATGAATATGCTCATCTGTATGCGAGTGTATTTTTGTAACTGGATGTTTAATTTTAAGAATGGTTGCTGCTCGTTTCTGAGCTCTAAGTTTGCAGGCCAGCATACGTGAACCCTTGGCACCTCCTTCGTAATTAGAGTGTTTTAGGTATGCAAGGGCCTGCATAACTCTGAGGTCCAAAATTTTCTGTATATCTTGTTTTATTTGCCTAATCTTCCTTTGAAGTACCTTATCTCTTTCTCTGTATAGAACCTGGTAGGAGTGTAACTGTTCCTCTAGGTAATTACATGAGGCCTCCAGCCTATGTTTGTTCCTAGATGAGAAGGCTGTGATCTCACCTCAAATTACTGCCTTTAGAGTGTCCCATAAAATGGGGTCAGAAATGTCCCCAGAGTTACTTTCTTGTAAAACTTGGGGGATTTTGGTATTTATTAATTCTTTGTGTTCTGGGTCTCTTAATAAAGATGAGTTAAAATGCCACATTTTCGATTTTGGGGATTTTCCCAAATTTATTTTGAGTCAGAGGATGATGATCAGAAAGAATATGTGGTCCCAATGATAAGCCCTGAATAAGAGAAAAATGTTCACAAGAGACGAAAAGTAATCCAGTCGAGAATAAGATTGAAAACGAAGAGAAAAATACGTAAAGCCCAGGTTTGTGGGAAAAGCTTCCTCCAGACATCTTCTATACCCGAGTGAGAAAGTGTCCCTCTCAAATATTTAAGTGCACTACTGGATCTGTAAGCACATGGTAATGAAGAATCAAGTTGAGGAGATAAGGCCATGTTAAAGTCCTCCCCCCCCCCACAATTAGAGTGCCCTGGAAAACATCAATAACTTTATTTAAAAAAAGAGTGAATTACAGCCAGAGATGACTGAGGAGGCAGGTATGCATTTACTAAGGTGACCTCTCATGAGTAATGGGTTCCAGAAAGAATCACAAATCTGCCCTGGGCATCTATTACCATCTCTCGAACCTCCAAGGGAGTAGTAGCTGGGATCAGTATAGCCACCCCCTTCTACAACCACTAGAGTGGAAAGATGTAAAAACCTTGTATGTGTTCCCCCATTTTAGTTTCTGATGTTCCAGGTTAGACAGGTGAGTTTCTTGTAGAAAGTATACATCAGCCACCTGCCTTTTCAAACATTGCATTAGACATGTTCTCTTAATAGGGCTATGAAGACCATTTATATTAACAGAGAAGAACGTAACTGTATTTACCATCATTTCTTTTTCAGGAGAGAAGAAAGAAAGGCAAATGAGAGCCAGCCATGGGTGCCACCCACCTCACAACGTGACCCCTACTGGCACCGGGGGCACCCAGACCAGCTCCCAAACCATACAACAATAGAGTTTTTCTTAAAAAGCTTAGTGTGTGTTTTGCTTTTATGTCTCTTTTCATTTTCTTTGGTCCTAGGGAACAGAAAAAAAGGCCCAACTAAGGCCAACTTGTAGAGAAAAAAACATTGTAACCCTTAGAATAGCCACTATATACAACATTGGTTCCTCTCTTGGGGTGCAATCTAAGAACCATCCGAGAGTGGTCCCATGAGATCTAACTATATATAAGGTGACTTCCAACATGGAGGTGGGAAAGTTCAACTGACTCTGAAGAAGTTCAGGGAGGGATCCTAAAAGAGGAGAGTCCCTGAACAAGAGGGAAAGGGTCACCATCATGGCCCTAAAATCCCTCAGTGGTACTGGTGGGATTCCAATAAAAGGAATGTTACCAGTAGGATAACTAATGGTTGATGTGGTGACATCATTTAGATATTTTCAGAGGGGAGGGAAGGAACACTCCCCCATGGTTACCAGAACCAAGACCATTGGACCATAAAAGTACCAAAATGCCAAATGGGAGGGGACCTAAGAGAACTACAAGAGGGGGCTAAATGTAGAATCTTAGGGGGCAAGGTGGAGGTCACTCTCCTCTGAGGGAGGCTCAAGAGGAGGCTTCAAGGAGTCAAGGGGGAGAAAATAAAGAGGGGGAAGAGGGTAAACTTAAAATTAACTACAAGGTGGAGGTCATTAATGCTTGTGCAGAAGAGTTGAAAATAGTAAATCTGTAACACTTTTAGAACCGGACCATAGCTTGTAGAATTCCCATATAAAGCACAGTCCCCCCCCACCACGACCATGCTATAATAATAATTCAGAAGGGTACTACTTTTCCCCCATTTAATATTTGGAGTCTATGTAGAAAAAACAGTAGCTGTAATTATTTACTAAAAGGAGTGAGGCGGGAAGGGGAGAGAAAAAGTCTTAAAAACTGAGCTTCTTGTCCTCAAATTAGTTCTTGATGGAGATCTTCTTGGTCGTTTAAGTGGGAGAAGAAAGGCCCCCAGAGGGGTCAGGAGGGAAAGCAGAACCCATAAACCAGCAGTGACCCCTCCCCAAGAACCCCAGGGACCCCTGCTCCCATGGCAGCCAGGTCGGACAACCCCACCATCACCAGAAGGGGGAACTGGAGGGGGCCACAGGGGGCCTCAGGGCAGTCCAGCCACCAGGTCCAAGTCCAAATCTCCCAACTCTCAACCATATCTCTCAGGCTCCTGACTCAGTCCCATGTTGCAAGTCCTACCAAAAGCAACCATATTGTTCAATACCTTCAGGAAAAAAAAACCGAAATTCCTCCCCCCACAGGATAAATGTGGGGGAGGTAGCTAAAACAGGCCAAGTGTCAGAATACAGGCAAACAAAGCAAGGGGGCTCAGTCAAGTGGCCGATGGTTTCCTGGTCCTCTAAGGTAAACCTTCCCACAGCACAAAGCGAAAGGGCCCATCAAGCTCCCGAACCAATGAGGAAAGGGGGGGATAAGCCTGGGGAAGCCAGGGGAGGCACCAGGCCCAGGCCATGGAGCACCTATGGTAAATCTCAGGGCTCCTAATATGGCTGCTGAGCCCAGCAGCCCCCAAGCTCCCACCCGCTCACCCCCCAAAAAGTTTACTGTAGCTCTGAACCTCAAGTTCCAGACTTTAGCAGAGGAAGATCAGATGTTTTCAGTCTACAGCCACCCCTTGCCGGAATTGCTGGATAGATTGCAGGATCACTTAAATTGACTGATCTGTTCCTTGTACTGTGGGCCCTTTAAGAGATTTCTGAGTTGCCTGTTTCCCTTTCTTTGCCTCTCTAGGTTCATACTCTTTCAACAGGCCTCGAGAGATTAAATCTTTTCTGGCTTCTTCTGCCGAGACATAAGTCTGGGGACCCTCAGTAAAAAAGATGACCATCTTAGCCGGGCATGGCATTTTAAATTTTAGCTTATTAGAATGCAGGCAAGGAAAGAGAGGGGAATATTCTTGCCTAAGTCACTGGGTTGCTGGGGCATAGTCGTTGTCGATGAATATCCTCAGATTCTCATGCATTATGGATTTTTTTGCCCAGGCTTTTTGTAGGAGCGTTTCCTTGACTGCAAAATTAAAAAATGTGCTTCAATCAATCTAGGGCACTACCCTGCCTGGGGTCTCGGACCAAGCGCACAGTGGGCCCTCTCGATGTCAGTTGGGAAATCAGGGCCTAAGTCCAGTGTAGAGTGGAGCAAGTGGTCCAGAAATGCCACTACATCTGAGCCTTCTTCCCCTCTGGTATATTGTAGAAATGCAAGTTTTTCCTTCATGCGCGGTTTTCCACATCCTCCTGCCGCTGGGTAGCATTAAATTGTGGAAGTGCCAGTTCCTTTACCGAGGCCTCAAGAATGTCGAGGTGCTCGGG
This sequence comes from Neoceratodus forsteri, assembly GCA_016271365.2. Taxonomy (NCBI): domain Eukaryota; kingdom Metazoa; phylum Chordata; order Ceratodontiformes; family Ceratodontidae; genus Neoceratodus; species Neoceratodus forsteri. The sequence continues at coordinate 454,454,778 of CM028135.1, read as the reverse complement.
ATTAGATGAGATCTTTTGGTCTGCCTCGTCAATGCGGCCCCGCAGGGCCCTCAAGTCTGGGCGCAGATCAAGCAAGGTCTACTTGACTTTGGATCTGAAATCCTGGATAGCCTGAAGGATTGGGTCAGCAGATGGTTTGCCAGAGGGATTCTTGTTACTCAGTTGAGTACACTTATTTTCTTCAAGGGTTGCCATCTCTCCCTCGTCGTCCGAGAAGTCATCGTCATCCTGGTCGGTGAGTGAGCTAAAAACTCAGAAGCTATTGTAGTCGGCTCCTCGCTGGGTCATATAGTAAAGTTGGTAGTGAAGAGGTACTCGATTAAGTTATATTTTTGTATTTTGAGGCAGTCTTGGCTATTATTTAGGTTTTTAAGGGAAATAGCTGCGGGAGAGCTCTGACACACGTTTTTGCTCACTGCATGGTGCCACCGGAAGCTGAAGTCCCTTTCTACTTCTGATTCAGTGATCTTGACCCCCTCAACAGCCTGTACTCTGTTCTCAGGCTCTTTCTCCCTACATGCATGACTCTGTACTTGTTTGCATTGAACCCAAGCTGCCATATGCCAAACCAAATTTCTAGCTTCACTGGGTCCTCTTTAAGGTCCTATACACACTCATCGATGTCCACCTGCCACAGAGCTAGGTACTATCCACAAAGAGACAGATTTTGCCTTTAATGTCATCTCCAATATCATTTATGAACACATTAAACAGCACTGGACCGAGCACTGACTCCTGCAGGACCCCACTTGTGACCTTCCTCCTATGTGAGAGTTCCCACCACCACCCTTTGCATCCTACCTCTAAGCCAATTTGCTACCTACCTTTTTAATTTACTTCCTGCCCCAAGGTCCTCTAACTTCCTGATCAACCTTGAGTCAAAGGCCTTGCTGAAATCCAAGTACAGTATGTCCACCAATGTCCCTTGTCTGCTGTCTTAATTACCAAGTCTGATCAGGTTGGTTTGACAGGATCTCCCTGACATGAACCTGTGTTATCCCTCATCCTGGAGACCATTTGCCACCAGGAACCTGACTAGCCTTTTCTTCAGAATGGTCTCCATTAGTTTACCAACATGGAAGTCAAATTGACTGCCTGTAGTTTGCAGGGTCATCTCTGGACCCACACTTGTGCAGCAGTGCCACATGTGCAGTTCTCCATTTTACGGTACAACCCCCTTATCTAGTGAGTTGTTGAATAGATCTTCCAGTGAACCTGCCAGTTCCATCACCAGTTCCCTCAACAGACTTGGGTGCATTCCTTCTGGACCTGGGGACTTGTTTACCTTTAGAAACATGAGCCTTCTTAACCCCATCCTCTGGAATCCTGTCCTCACCCTTATCACCACTTCCTCCTCCTCCCCCTCCCCATTTCCTCCTGCAGTATTGGTCCATCCTTTTTCAAAGTAAAGAAAAATCAGAAGTATTCATTCAGTATCTCTGCCTTTTCTTTACTGTTTTCCACCCATCCAACCTCCCTTTTTAACTTCACTATTCCTTCTTTCTTGTCCCTCCTCTCACTGATATACTGAAGGAAGGCTTTTTCTGTCTCCTTGATCCCTTCCATAATTTGTAACTCTTTTCTATCCTTGGCTTGCCTGACCATCCAACTTGCCTCCCTAGTTTTCTCCAAGTAGTCCCCCTATCTTCATCCCTTTGGGACTTCCTAAACTTCCTGAAAGTTGCCCTTTTTCCCCTCACTGTCTGGTACACATCTATATCAAACCAGCTTGGTCTCCTGGCTTTAGAGTTTTTTTTCCCTTTCTATCTACTGCTGGTGCTAGTGGCAGCTGTGACCTCTTCCTTGATCACTGTCCACCTTTGTTCCATCCCCAGACCATCCTTGATGGTAACTAGTTGGCCCCTCAGTATCCCACCTATCCTTGTATAATCAGCCTTCCTGAAGTCTAACACTTTCATCTTAGCACTTACTGATTCCTTACCTATATCCACTTGGAACCACACCGTTTGGTGGCCACTGCTTCATAAGGGCTCTTCTACCTTGATGTCCAGGATGTGATCCCCTTTAGTTAATAGATACATAGACACTTTTGGCAGATAAGGGTCTATGGCCCACCCAGTCTGCCCATTTTAGCTTGTAAGTTCACTTTATGTTTTTCTAGAAGTCTGTTGCCCCTTATCCCTGACCTCCAGAATTCCCTTATGTATATCCCTTCTTAAATCCTGTGATTGTTTCAGCCCCCACCACTTCCTCTGGCAAGGTGTTCCACTTGTCCACCATCTTTCTGTAAAGACATTCTTCCTCACATTTCCTCTGAATCACCCTCCCTCCATCTTCATCCCATGCCCTCTAGTCCTGGAACATCTTTTTTGCTGGAAAATAGTGTATTCCTGCACCCTATTCCTCCCTGTAAGGTACTTGTATGTCTCTATCATATTCCTTCTGTCTCCCTCCTCACCTCCAGGGAGTACATATTTAAGTCCTTCAACCTGTCCTCATAGGACTTGTGATACAATCCCTGTACCATCTTTGTTGCCCTCCTCTGAACCTTCTCTACCCTGTCTGTGTCCTTACGTAGGTAAGGTCTCCAGAACTATACACTGTACTCCAGGTGGTGCCTCACTAATACCAGGTCCAGGATGGCACCCTCTCATGTAAAGTAGCATCTACAGACACTGCCAGATATTTCCCGAAATTTCTGTGATATTTCCAGAAATATCTCCTGCTTTCTGCATTTCCACAGTAGGGGCAGCAGAGAGAAACTCTTCAGAAATTTTGTGAAATATCTGGAAATAGCTGGCAATGTCTCTGGCTACTACTGCAGGCTTGGTCACACCCTGAACTAGGAATCTATTTTGGACTGTGTCTAGGATCAACTGGCTCCTGGCACAGGCAGTGGGATGCTCCAATCCACCTTAGGCAAATTGAAGTTTCCCCACCACCTCCTCACCTCTGTCTGCTGCCATTCTGATCATGGTAAACAACTTCCTGTCCTGTCTGAATTCCACTAGTGCTTCACTTCCATCAGAGTATACCTTCTCTTCACAGGATCATCACCAGTAACTTTCCTATTTTGCAAACTGACCCCAACATTGGTGCTTCCTTTATAGAACCACCTATTGCCTCTTACTGCTGGCCACCCAACCTGTGGAATCTCCTGGTAAGAAGCAGCCTACCTACTCCTAACAGTTCCACCCTACCAGATACCAAACCTTGCAACAGAACTTGCTGCTACCCCTGCAAATTTATTTCTAGTGCGACTGAAATTCAGGGTCCCACAGGTGTTTTTCACATCACCAAGGACTTTTCATGCACCTCCACTAATGTGGTATATTGTATTCTTTGCAGAAGTGTGCAGCTATTTACATCAGAGAGACTGGTAGACGCCTTGCTGACAGTTTCAGGGAACATTACAGGGCAGTCAGGAATGGAGACACTGATAAACCCATTGTATCCCACTTTATCTCCAGGGACCACAGTGTCAATGATCTTTCTGTTTGTGTCCTTCAGCAGGGCTTCTGGGATTCTGAACATAGAAAAAACAAGGAAACCAAGCTGATCATCTGCCCTGGCTCCCAGGAGCCTTCTAGTTTAAATGATAGGCTTATTTTTTACCAACATATTTCAGCCACCCCTTGTTTTCCCTAAAGTCTTTTTGTACCTGTACACATCTATTTTCATTTTCACCAGATGTCTCCATCTCTGTCTCCTTCCCCCACATTTGTCACCTTTCAGCCTTCTTACTAGGGCCTGTTAATTAGTTCCCACTTGGGGACTTCTCTAGCTCATTCATTGCTATTATGCCTTGTCATTCAAAACATCACCTTTTTTTCCAGATTCTCTCTTTATCTTGCCATTTATCACTTCTCCCAGAGCCTCCCCTTTTTTCTTTCCCCACATATATATCCCTTATTTTACCACCCCTCTACACTAACTTTGCTTTTTTCTCTTTTAGATATTTTCTGAAGCAGACCTATGGTCAAAACATCAATTTTCAACTCTATTTTCTATTTTCAGAGTGCATTTAATATTACCATTTTGTTTTGCTTTCAGACCTACAGAGAAACATTTCTTTTAGGAGTGCACCTCCACATTGCTGACACCAAACCAGCACACCTCTCCCCCGAGAATGACCAGGCCTGCGGGATGGCAACTGGTTGCAGGAAAAGGAGGCAGAGCTCGGACAACTCTCCCAAACCAACAAAGCACTCTAAACACAGCAAACAGGTACACACCTCTTGTGTCCATACCATCTGTAGTGACGGAGGATATCTCAGGCTAAAGGAATGATACATGCAACAGGATAGCAAAACAATATCATAAACAAAACCTCAACAGGAAAAAAAATCATAATCATAGGGAACTCCATGATTCGAGGTGTGGACCACCACCTGAGGCAAAACAAACGTGTAGATGTGCAGGTCAGATGTCTCACAGGAGCATCTGCTTGGAGGGACACTGACCGAATAGTCAACATAGTTGAAAAGGAAGAAGAGGGCTCAAACATCCTGATCCTCCTAGGGACCAATGACCTTGCTAGCTGGTTGGTCGAGTATGTTAAGGAGCACATTGGGCAGCTTGGTGAGAAATTGGTTTCATTTTCGCCCAGCATTGCATTCTCTGAGATTCTGCCTGTTTGGGAAAAGGGGAAGAACAGGCAGAAAATCAGAGAGAAAGAGGTAAGTGAGCTCAATGCATGGCTCAAGGACTGGTGCCACACAAAGGGGCACCACTTTATTGGAAACTGGGGCAACTTCTGGGAAAGAGAGTTCTTCAAATTCGATGGCCTCCACCTGACTAAAGAGGGAGTCAGAGCACTGGGCCAGAAATGTGATGCCCATGTAGGACATTTAAACTAACGGGAGGGGAGATGATGGTAGCTCTAGGAGAAGCACACATAGAGCCTACTGTCTCTCCCCCTCCAGCTAGCACCAACTCTACACACTCCAGGATAGCAAAAGCAGATAGCTGGGAACATAAAACCCTTTCTGGCTCAGGCGTTGACCATCACAATGGAAAGGAGGGAACCACAAACAGGGTAAACTACGAAGGGACAAACAATAAGATCAAGGGAGGCATGACAAACAAAGTGACACAACAAGAGTGATCAGCACTATGCCTCAATGCACGCAGTCTGGCTAACTAGATTACTGACTTCACTGCCACAATAGCTGAGGCAGGACTAGACTGGGTAGCCGTGACCAAAACATGGTTCACAAATAATCATGGTTGGGAGCTGACTATCCCAGGGTACAACTTGTTTAAGAGAGATATGACTGGGAAAAGGGAAGTGGGGTAGCTATTTATGTTAAGGATACCATCAATGCTACAGAATTGCAGCAGGCACTAGGGGAAACAGAGGATCTATGGATCACAATAGGGGCAGAAGCTGGAAACCCACTTGGGCAGGAATAATCTACAGACCCCCAAATCAGGAGGAAGCCAGGCATAAGAAACTCATGGAAACCATCCTCCAGATGTCAGGCAAAGGGAACATGGTGCTGGTGGGGGATTTCAATCTGCCGGACTTAGATTGGAATACCCACACAGTGGCATCACAGAAGAGCAGGGAATTCCTATTCACACTATAGGAAGCAGGCCTAAATCAACTAGTGACATCACCCACAAGGGGTAATGTGGTTCTAGATCTGATATTCACAAATAGCAATAGGATTATGGGTGTTGAAGTAGGGGACCACCTGGGCAACAGTGTCATAACACGGTATGGTTCAGGGTAGAAAGGACTGTAGACTCCACAAACTCTAAACTGAAGGTCCTTGACTTCAGGAGGGCAGACTTCACAAACATGAAGGCTTGCCTAATAGACAACCTTAGTAACTCGACAGAAGGGAGCATTCAGGAATATTGGACAAGGTTGAAGGATGCAATAACCATCACAGTGTGCCTGTCAGGTTAGTAAGAACAAAGGAGGAAATAAAAAACACTATGGTTTTCCAAGGAGGTGGCAACCACAGTGAGAGAAAAGCACATAGCCTTCAGAAAGTACAAGGAGTAGGGGAATGAGGCAGACAAAACAGAACATAAACAGAAACTAAAAGAGCCGGAAAGTGATAAGAAATGCAAAGGCTCAAACAGGGGTTAGGATAGCTCAGGAAGTAAAAAAAAGTAACAAAACCTTCTACAGGTACATACGTGAAAAAAGGAAGACCAAAGGGGGCAGTGTTAGAATCACAAAAAAAGACAGACAAACCACAGAGCAAGACGGGGAGAAGGCAGAGGCACTCAATGAGTACGTCTGCTCAGTCTTCACACAGGAAGCAGATGGTAATAGACCAACAATAGGCATAAAGAAGTGTCTGATTGAAGGAATAGACACGGGTCCCTTCACAGAGGAAAGGGTCCTGGAGGAAATAGACAAGTTAAAGGTAAATAAAGCTATGTGGCCAGATGGGATATACCTGAGAATAGTGAAAGAACTAGGAAGGAAACTGGCAGCCCCCTTAGCAGTGCTCTTCAACAAATCATTAAGGAGCTGGGAGTTGCTGGATGATTGGAAGAGTGCAACAGTAGTACCACTCCACAATATTGGAAGCAAGGAACGGCCATGTAACTACCGTCCAGTTAGTCTAACGTCAGTCGTGGGAAAACTGATGGAGTCACTGCTGAAGGAAAGAATCATAGCTTTCCTGGAGCAAACTGGTCAGTTTGACAAAAATCAATGTGGTTTCATGGCAGGGAGGTCCTGCCAGACAAACCTGGTTAATTTTTTCAATTGGGTAACCAAAACAGTGGATCAGGGTGGGGCAACGGATGTGGTTTACCTGGACTTCAGCAAAGCTTTTGACTCTGTTCCATACAGGAGACTAGTCAAAAAACTGGAGAACATGGGAATTGGACCCAAGGTTACAAACTGGGTCAGAAACTGGTTACATGGGAGAACTCAGAGAGTATTAATAAATAGCACTCTGTCTGTGGCGGGGAGGGTGACTAGTGGGGTCCGGCAGGGCTCAGTTCTGGGGCCGATCCTCTTCAACATATTCATCAGCAACATTGTGGATGAACTGGAGGGAAAGGTGTGCCTGTTTGCAGATGACACCAAAATCGGCAACAGGGTAGACACAACAGAGGGACAGCAAAGCATGGACGCTGATTTCCAAAAACTGTAGGAGTGGTCCAAGACCTGGCAATTGAAATTCAATGCCAAGAAATGCAAAGTCATGCACCTGGGAACGCGTAACCCAAGGAAACTGTACTCAATGGGAGGGGAGCAGCTGGTGGCTACCAGGCAGGAGCAAGACCTAGGCGTGATCATATCAGATGACCTCAAGGTCAGTAGACAGTGTGAAAAGGCAGCACTAAAGGGTAGTGGTATCCTGGGATGCATAGGGAGGGGCATCACGAGCAGAAGGCATGAAGTACTCATGCCCTTGTAACGGTCCCTGGTAAGGCCTCACTGGGAGTACTGTGTCCAGTTCTGGAGGCCACACCTCAGGAAGGACATAGATAGGCTGGAGATGGTACAGAGAAGAGCAATAAAGATGATGCAAGGCTTGTATCAGAAGCCTTACAAGGCAAGATTGGATGACCTCAAATTATACTCCCTAGAACAACGCAGGAATCGTGGGGACATGATAGAAACATTCAAACACTTTAAAGGCAACAACAGGGTGCACGTGTAGAACCCCTTTCAGGTAGAGGACTATAGCAGGACTAGAAGGCACAACCTTCGACTTAAGGGAGGAAAGTTCAGAAGCAATATGAGGAAATTCTGGGGAACCATGGAATAGCCTGCTGGAGGGGGTGGTGGGAGCCAAGACAGTGGGGAAATTCAAGTGGGCATGGGACAGACACTGTGGGATACACAAGCAGGCAGCTAAGCAGTGGGGTAGGAAGCCAAGGGCAGACTTGATGGATTGTACGGTCCCCATCTGCCAACAACTTCTATGTTTCTATGTTTCTATGACCACATGCTGATGTAGCACCTTTTTTTTGTTTTTACAACTTCCTGTCATCCATATCCTGATTTGGTAGCCTATAAACTATACCCAGCCTCACTTTCCTACCCATTGCTGTTTGAAGCTATGCCCACAGTTTCTCTACCTTCCCTTACCCTGATTCTTCTGTGATGCACTGACATATAGTGCTATCCCCCTCATTTTCCTTTCTCTCTATCCCTTCTGTAGAGGGTATACCTTGGCAGGAGGGGTCTCAGTCATGGTTTGGGGTAGCTCATGTCTCTATGACTGCCACTAGATTCACCTTCCCCTCTACCAACATGGCCTGCATGTCATCCATTTTGTTCCCAAGACTTCTAGCATCGAGGGGCACATCCTCCACCACTCCTGATTCCTCCCATTCTTATTAGAGCACATGCTTCCTCTCCCCTCTGCCTGACTACCCACTCTTCCCTCTTCTTACCTTGGTTCTCCCTTTGCTTTCCTTGCCCTGTCCCTCTTCTGTTCCCCCAAACTCTTTCCCTTTCCTGACCCCCTGTGCTTTTTACCTGTATGCTTCCCTCCTTTAGAAAACCCCACTCCATTCCCCTTTCCACTTTCCCTACTCCCTTCTTTCCCTGTTCCTTCCATATTTTAAACCTGGGGGGTGGGGCTAACTGCCCCCCCGGCTCCAGGAAACTCTGGGTGCTACATCCCTTACTGGTCCCCCCTTCAGTTTAGACTCATACTCCTAATACATTGCCCAGTTCACTCCCTGAGTATCCTGGATCCCCTCCGACTTAGATGCAGCCTATTAGGTGCATAGAGAGTGTTATTATTCTAGGTTCCTCCCCAGTTCTCTATGTACCCAAACCCCTCCTCCTTATATGGTTCCCTCAGCCAGCTATTAAAATCCTCTATCCTTCATTTCCTAGTTGTGCTAGCCCTAGGTACTGGCAGCACTTTTGAGAAGGTTACTGACCTAGCCTCCCCTACAAGCCTGCCCCATCACCCTGAACCTCTCCTGCACCATCACCACCTCACAGAGTGCTAGGCCATTTGTACTAACAGTAGGTGTACTATCACATTAGGCTTCCCCCTACCCCCTACTTGAGTGGGCCTCTGCTGTCATACCTGTTAGGCACACCACTCTGCTAGCTTGCTGTACTCCCTATCTCTTAGCCCATCTCACCCTCTTCACCATTAAATCCCCCAGTACTATGACCCTACCACCACCCTTCCCTTTCTCTAGCCTTCTACCTTTCAGAAGAACTGTTTCCCGTTCCACCCATCTCTTTGCCCCCTCCTATTGTCACCCCCACTTTCTTCTCCTGTGTTACAATGTCTGTCTTCTTATCGCACTCCCTGCCCCCTCTGCTCCAGTTAAACTCTTTCTTCCCTGTCTCTCCACTTCACCCTCCATCCTTCCTTCCCCTCTGGACACCCCCTCCTACTCCTGTTACCTTTATGACATCCCCTTCCCCTCTCTGCATCTGTTTCAACCTTCTCTGAACCCCCCTCAACAGAACCTTTGCCCCTCTCTTACCTTTGTCCCTCCTATGTCACCCCACCCTGTACTATACTTGAGGGGAATCAATTCCATACTGATGCCACCAGTGGTGTACCCAAACCCACTTCCCGCTGTGGAATCCCTGATGAACCCCACCCCTTCCCTCTATTGTCATTCATTCTGCCTCACAAGGCTTCCTTTCCCTCTGGAGTAAAGGGGCCCATTGCATCTGGACCCCCTTCCACTATACTTTATTTCTCCCCCTCATCCAGTGCAGCTTTCCTGAATCTTTACCAATATTTCCACATCCTTCTTTAGAATCTGTACCTTAGCCATTAAAAAATCTATCTTTCAGCACACTGGGCACTCACTTTTTTCTTACATTATTCTCAGGAATATTGTTTCCCCACACCCCCTACAGAAATCCACCCTGCCCCCTCCCTCCTGCTGCCTGATTATATTTTTACCTCCTCCCCTAGCTTCCCTGTGAGTCTACGTTTGATATGTATAGCATAACTATTATGCTGTCCTTTTCATCCCCCTAGGTCACAAGGGTATGCCCACTGTACGGCAACACTATTACAGTGAAAAGGTTGATGCCTACAACATCGGCGTTTGTTGTAATAGTCCCGCCTGAGACCCCCGCATTCTGTCTCTCTCGTCCTGCACCTCCCCAGCTCCAACTCCGACTTGGAGTTAGAATCCTATAGATCGGGTGGTGTGGTTCAGGGTGTGAAGCCCCTGATGAAAACAGCTGGGGTCTACAGTTGGATTTATGTCAACTGCAAGTTGCGGTCGACATAAATCCGTCACTGTGATGGCGGACGACAACTTAGTTGTCGAATCGGCATCGTAGAGCCAGTAGCAAGTCATCTTGTACTCTCCCCTCACTTGCATTTCAGGGAATAGTTACAAGTCCCTAGTAAACCTGCCTCCACAGGCCTGCCTCAGCTAGGAAGTCATCACAATCTCCTAGTTCACCTGCCTCTGTGGGCATACCCCAGATAGAAGGTAGCTACAAATCCCTAGTTCCGTGCCTCTGCAGGCCTAAGCTAGATAGGGAGTAGCTACAATCCACTAGTTCCCTACCTCTGCAGGCCTATTGCAGACATGGAGTAGCTACAATCCCCTAGTTTCCTGCCTCTGTAGGTCTACCCCAGCTGGGGAGTTATTTTGAACCTCTAGCACTCTTGCCTTTGGAGGCCTATCCTATCCCTATTCCTTCTTCCCAACCCAACATTTCTCTGTTTGCCTACCCCTTTTAGTCTTGTAGGCCAACCTCACCACTTCACCCATTCCCTCCTGTGCAGCGTATCATGTGGCCTATAGTCTGCCTTGTGGACAACATGCACCCGCCAGTTAGTAGGATGCCACACTCCAGCTTTGTGGCACTCATGGAGGGGTTGCTCACACAAGGGGTCACTTGGCTTGATGGGAAAAAGTACTGACTGCAGCACATGATTGTCTGGCTGCAGTCAGGTGATTTTGGTCCCAACCAATAGCCACCTGGTCCAGCGTGCTTCTAACCCCTGAGAGTCTGCCCTCACAGTCTCCCTCTGTTTACCCCTCTTCCCTTCTTACCAATCCCCCATTCAAGCACGGCACATTTCCACAACGTTACAAGTCAGAGCTAAAAGAGCAATCCCAAGAGTTTCACTTTTGAGTGTAAGATTTTTGATGTTGCCTCCCCTCGGGCCCAGACATACTAGCTCAATACCTGTAAAGCTCCAGTCATGGGTATTAGCATTGAATTAGTATGCCTGGGCCTGAAGGGAGGCAACATTGAAAGTGTTACACTCAAAAGGGAAACTTTTTGGACATACAAGTTAGGTGCTTTGAGAGCCCCAGGACTGAACTCCAGGCTGGAAATGACCCCTTATTTGCATGAATAAAGTAGGAGGCAAAATATGGACCTCCCTCTCTTGTTTCCTTTATTTATTTATTTATTTAAGAATCAGTTTACAACCTTTGAGCCAGAGGCTCGTTTACAAAGGTACTGCGTCACATAAAGACATACATTGCGTTTCGGTTACATAGCAAAGATTTGCCAAAAATCAATAGGCATTCACCAGAGGTGCCACGTCACATTGTGGTCAGACAGATACAGTTGGGTACAGACAGATACAATTGGGTACAGGTACAGGGTACATGTAATCGATAACAGGTATTAAACAAGTCGGTATCAAGTGAGCATTCTGGTAGATAAACATTGAAACAGCTGGCACTCGGCCAGGTTAAACTCAGGCATGGTGTACAGGAAGTGGTGGAGGGATGGTTGGGTGGAGAACTGCCCAGGGGGCATTGTCAAAAGAAAAGGAGGTGGAGGCTATGTTCAGAGACAGGAGCAGTTACGAGTGCTGAAGATGTGGTTCCGAAGTGCGGTTTTGAATGTGGAGATGGTGATGGCATTGGTGATGGTGGCAGGGAGAGAGTTAAACCAGATTGGGGCTCTATAGCTGAAGGATCTCTGGCCATGGCTGGTTCTTGTTCTGGGGATCTTTAGAGTGGTCTTGTAGGAAGACCGTGTTGCAATGGTGGGAGGGCTCTGGTGGATGGATGCCGTTACCCCAGGGGGGAGAGCCCGAGTAGGGTTTTTTTGGTGAGGAGACAGGTCTGGTATCGGAGCCGTTCATCCAGGGTAAGCAGGTTAGCATTGACATATAGCTGACAAGTGTGTGTGAGCCTGGGGGCACCAGTAATCAATCTGCACACTTTATTCAGGGTTAGGTGAATTTTGTTGAGTGCAGTGGCGTCGGCAGCACCGTATACTGGTAGACCATAGTCTACAAGGGACAGAACGGATGATGTAACAGCTAGCCGGAGAGCATTTGGGGGAAGGCAGGTTTTATGGCGGAATAGGATGCCAAGCCGTGTGTTGGTGGCGGATGTTAGAGCGTCGATGTGGGTGTGAAATGTGAGGGCTGAATCGAAGGTAACCCCAAGGTATTTGTAGGAGCAGACTTGTTCCAGTGGTTGGTTGGTGCTTGAAGGATATAGAGTGGGTGGTTGCTAGCTTTGTTTTGGGGTGTGAAAGAGCATAGTTTTGGTTTTCTTAAGATTGATGATGAGTCTGCTCCTTAAACCAAGCCTCGGCACTGTTAGAAGGACTGCTGTAGGGAGTCCTGTAGGAGATGGGATTACGGTGGGTGGCAAAGGACAGCGTCGTCTGCATACAGCAGAATTTTGCCACAGCATGCACTGGGCAGAGTGTTCAGATACAGCGAGAAGAGAAGGGGGCCCAGGATGGAGCGGGACCCCAGAGAGAATGGGACTGAGTATCGGGAGAGTGTGCATAATCTTGACACACTGAATCGAGTGTCAAGATAGCTAGCACACCATGCCAGGGGCCAGCCGAGAGACCAGTGAGGCAGAGTGCATTCAGCAGCAGTGGATGGGAGACAGTGTTGAAAGCCTTTGAGAGGTCAATGACACTGTACCAGCTAGGAGCTGGTATCCAAGGAGGAGTGTAGGAAGTTGGAGAATTCAATAAGGGCAGTGCTGGTACTGTGACCCGCATGGAAGCCATGTTGCTCTGGGCATAAGATGTTATGCTTAGCCAGATAATCAGTGATTTGAATGGCCACCACTTTCTCCAGGGCTTTAGAGAGGGGAGGGAGGATGGAGATTGGCCGGTAGTTGTTGGCCGATGACCTGTCGCCTCCTTTATGAATAGGTGTGATAATGGCTGTTTTCCAAGCTGTGGGGAATTGTCCCAGGCAGAGTGACTGGTTAATTAGGCTTGTGAGAGGTGCAAGGACCTCATCTAGCACCAGCCTGAGGATGCTGGGGTCCAGTGAGTCACTGCCGGGATTGTTGCCATTGAGAGCTTTGATTAGGATGGGTCTGGCTTCCCGGGTGGAAATCTTTCGCAGGAGGAAGCTGGGGTGCTGGAGGACAGGGGAGTTTGGCTGGGGAGGGTCAAAGAAATTACTAGGAGGACTGAGCTAAGGTCAGTGAAAGTGGTGTTGAACCAGTTAGCTATGGTGGCAGGCTCGGTGGAGGTTGTGCCATTTCTAGTGAGCTGGGATGGGGCAGGGAGCAAGCTTTACCATTGAGATGCTTAATATTATCCCAGAAGGTCCGGGCTGAGCCCCAGGAGGAGGTAAGGGAGGCCTGGTAATGGTCTGCCTTGGCTTTCCTGATGGCCCATGAGCATTTATTTCGGGCTGCATTGTATGCTTGCCTATCAGACAGAGCGACCTGTTTCAGTGGCAAGGTGCCAGGAGGTTATCCCGGTCTCTAAGTAATTGTAGGAGGGCCGGGCCAACCTAGGTGCGTTCTGTTTCTTGGACCGGTTTTGGTTAAGGGTGCAAAGAGATCACAGGCCATGTTGAAGGTGTGAGTGAAAAGGTGAGGGCAGTATCAATGTTGGTTGCCTGCTGAATGGGGGACCAGTCTATGTGGGTGAGGAGTGCCTTGTTTCTCCAGCCCACCAGGGCGGAGGCTCCTGTGGGAGGGTGGTCTGGGCTTTGGGTTTGGGATTGGGGCTACCCAGTGAATAGGATAGGAGTGGTCACCAGGGAGTCTGGGAGGACCTGGATGTTTTGGATTTTATGGGGTCGAGTTAGTTATAATAACATCCAGCAGGGTGCTGGTACCACTCTTAGGGTTAAGTCTCGTGGGCTGGGTGACGAGTTGTGTCATATCTTGGGCGGCAAATGAGTCTCTGGTGGTGGATGAGGAGGAGCTGAGCCAATTTACATTAAGGTCCCCACTAGATTTGTTCTGCCTTATGGTGGAGGGTGGCCAGGTAGTCCGTTAAAGATATCAGGGCTGGGTGCTGGTTCTTTGGGGAACGTGAGGCTGTGGTGAGATAAGATGGCTCCTAGAGGGGTCTGGGTGAGTCTGAGGGTAGGCCTGGGCCCCATTTGTGAGGGCAGGGTGGGAGGCGTGTCCAGGTATTGTGTCCCTGGTGTAGATTGCACAGCCTCCCTCGCTTGCCTACTCGGTCCTCGGTATAAGGTATAGCCTGGGAGGGAGACAAATGAGTCTGGAGTTGATTTGGACAGCCAGGTTTCCAACCAGGGCTATGATGTCTGGTTGGTGAGCCAAGGCCCAGCACTGTAGGGCGTCAAATTTCTTTTAGCAGGCTGCATATATTCATGGAGGCTACTGAAGACCAGTGGGCTGAGTGGGTGGATGGGAGGGCAGGGCCTGGGTTGGGGTGTATGTTCCCTGTTAGAGTAGAAGGAGGAGAAGTGCTCTGGTCAGAGGGAGGCAGATGGAGAGTTTACGCCGGAGCGATATAATAAGGAATGGGGTTTGGTTGCACAAGGGTGGGTAGGGTAGCACAGGCAGAGAAGGCCTGAGTGATCAGAAGTGCAAGGGGCTGTGGGGAGGACAGGTGATGTCTGGAAGGGGTGAGGTGGAGAGGAGCATATGGGATGTGGAGGAGGAGGGAGGGGTAGGAGCAGTGGTAAAGGAGGAGGAGGACAGGAGGTGAGGTAGGAACACTGGAGTAGTGAGGCTGAGGGTTAATAGGACACTAGGGTTGGTGGAAGGCAAAGGAGGAGGAGGAGAAGAGATAGACTGGTGAGCAGGGATGCATGTGCATAGTTGGGAGGCTGGTGGAGCTGAAGTGAGGAAAGAATGGGGGACTAGGATGAAAGAGGGAGATAGTAGTGAGAGATTACCTCAGAGTCTAGTTGCTGCTATGGTGTGGTGGTAGCGCATGTGCCTGAAGTGCACAGAGCAATGGGTTCAAGCCCTGATCAGGCAATAGGAGAGAGCCAGACCAGTGGCTGTAGCAGCAGGAGTTGGGTTCAGGTCTGTAGAAGCACCCAGATAACACTTTAGTTGTGTCCAGGGTTAGTGTGTTCTTTATAGTTATGAAATCCCGCAGTAGAAATATGCAGGTGTTCTAGGTGAGTGGTGGAACTGTGACTTTGGCAACAAGGGCGAGGTTCAAATCCTATAGGCAGCAGGAAGAAGAGGTAAACTTATATTTTGGCAGATTGGGTAGGTAAGTGATTAAGAGGCTCAGAGAGTAGTAGTAAAGTAGGTAGGTACTGTGGTGCAGAGGTAGAGCAGCTGACTCTGACTGCAAGGGTACTGGGTTTGAACACAGCTCAGGGACAGAGGGTAGTTAGGGCCAATTTTTTAAATCTGGGCAGGAGGGAGTGAAGTATGGTTAAGAGCATAAAAATAGAGGAAGTTGTCGGCCTGGTTCATTGGCTCAGAGGATAGTCAGTAGACTGTAGAGAGAAGAATACCAGGTTTGATACTAGCAGTTGCTTAGAGATGGGATGAGTGCAGAAAGTAGGTAGTAGACAGAATCCAAGGGGAACTGCAGTGACCTCTAGTGGGACAGCTGTGAGGCAGTAGCTAGGAGGGATATAGAGAGGAGAGAGGAGCTAGAGTGGAAAGTGCAGTGATCCCTAGTGGTTGGTGCCTATAACCTGCAAATGGGAAAGTGGACACTTAGTAAAAGGAGGGTGGGTCACGTGTCACATCATGTGACCTGCCAGCAGCAATATATGGAGTGCCAACTGTGGGAGGGTGGTTGGGGCAGGTGGGTGGGAAGTGCCTCACAACAGTCAGGCTGTAGTGCAGGACACTTTACCTCTTACAGGCTCTGGCAGTCCCCGATTTCAGTCTCTGCTGCTGGGCTGAGTTCTTTTCCTTTCCCATCTCCCCACTTTCCCACCCCCTCCTTCCCCTTTGGATCTTGCTTATGATACAGTGTATTTAGAATTATACAAATAAAGTATGTTATAAGAATTGAGTGATGTGGTTTTGAGAATTATCTATATTCTCTAGTGCTTGTTCCTTTAGTTCTAATTTATTATAAATAGGTGCAGTATACATACATTATTGTAATGTTGTTTTGCTCTAGAAATTCTAAAATAAAGATAAAATAACACAAAAAAAGACATTAGATCCGTGGGCTGTTTTTAACTGCGGTTCTGTATTCTCCTAAGTAGCACCCGCAGTGTGCTTATTCCATATATGTGACCTTTGTTTACATTTGACAGCATTTTGAGTATTTGTCTCCAGAACAACAGACAACTCACAGATTGTTGATGAGAGCCACTGCTAAGTGTAATTGAAGATTATGTTGTCCAATTAAGAACAAGGTAAATCATGGGATGGATATGTTCTTAGGATTGGTGAAGATATAATTGATTGACTATACCCTAATGGACTTTCACACTAGACTTGATCTTGTGATTCAACTTGAATATTTTCCGGTTTAAGTAATAGGATAGTACTAATAGATGATCATCCTAAGTAATCTCCTTTGGACTGAAGCATTTGTGCTTGCCCTGTGATTTTAATAATAATACATATATGAATTGATTAAGAGGCAAGTAGAAGTTAAACTAAACGTAATATAAGATATACGTGCGGAAGTCTTAGAACTGGTGATTCTGTCTGGATACAAGTTTTATATTTGATTCTTATATTTATCTTTTCTATACTGCAACATATTTATATAGGGTTATTGTGATATAGCGTGTTTTGCTGTCAGTAGATAGTTAGGATACTTGATATGTTAGATAGTTAATCTAGTGTGAATTTGCACATGTATTTTACATATATTTTTATGCATGGGGATATAAAAGGACATGGTATAGATTTTATCTCAGCCCTTGATAAAGCTCTGGGGGGGATGAAATGCCATCGGGCATTTTTTCTGGGTGGAACTTCACAAATCTTGCACTGAATTGTAGCATCGTGTGCTTGAAAAATAAAATGTATTGCCTTTTGCATAAGACACATTTGTATTGGTTTCATCCTATATGGTGGACTTGTGGGAGGGCTGCGAGATTTTTCTGACTTGTTTTGCCCATAGATCTACATAAATTTCAAATTTCTTCACTTTTATTTGTTCGACCTTAGGTCATTACAAGTTAACAACAATAAATATAATATATACAATTGGCACATAGTAAAATTACATTTGTAGTATTGCACATAGACCAGTCTCTTTTTTATACTTAAACATTCATGGCCGTTATTCTCTTTTGGTTCTTTAACACAGCATCAGTATATTTGCCTACTATCAGGGCACCATTAGCAGTAAAAGGGTTTAACAAGATTTCGAAACAATCTCCTCGAGAATAAGTATAGCTTTCTATGGTATCTCTGAGATACAGATGTCTCTATTTTGCATATAATGGGTATTATAATGTGGGGATAATTGTATTAGTCAGACGACTGGTGGACTGATGCCACTGCCACCTGACTGTGCACTAATGCACGATATACTCACAGTTAGTTCATGTGAGTCAGTAAGACTGAGGATCAGTGTACATAAATGTCCTTCTTTACTTCAGCCATGGAAGAACCGTCAACTGCAGCCATTTGTTTTCTCACACCTTAGTGAGTTCTACACTGCAACCCACTCACCAGCCCCGCGGATCTCGCACAACTGAGTGGACAGTCAGTCATCAAAGACTGTGCTCGGTTGTCAGTTTGTGTGTGCGTCTCTTTCTCAAGCAAGCAATAGTTTCAGCAGGGGCACAGTGTAACCCACCAACTCACCTTGTGGAACTCAGAGAAGTGCCGCAGGCAGACACAGCAGGACCCGGGCATGCAATCTCCCGTCTCTCTCTCTCTCTCTCTCTCTCTCTCTCCAATCAAAGCAACATTCCTTGGTCTCCGCTGCAGATTATTCCCATAGTGTCCCTCACAACAGGTGTCTTTCTGCCACACACAAGTCAAGTACAGAAACCCAGCAGCCACACTGAAGTATCTCTGTTAAGAAAGGAAGCAGCCGAGTCACTTCTATGTCTCTCTCCAGTCATGCGCTCGTTTCTCTCGCTTGTAACTCCACCACTGTTGTGTAAGCCATGTGCAGCCCCGTTCCCCCTGCAACCTTCAGATCCTAGTGAGCTTGGAGTTGGGAGGTAGTGAAGACAGTTTGACAAAGTGCCCTGCAGCCACCCTGATGCTGTGTGCTCCCCGTCAGCCATTCACTGACAGCAGCAGTCACAGTAGAAGGAATGAGGTAGGGACCAGTCATGCTGAATGTCAACACTGTTCTGTGTGTCTGTCTCTCCATCTCGGTTTCTGTGGTGCTTAGCAATAGTGAGATTCCCCCACCACACACATACACACACACACACACACACACACACACACACAACAGTCTGGAGCCAGATTGTGAGTGGCAGCTGCAGTTGCGAGCCAGAGACAATGAGGGAAGGTAGAGCATGGGTGGGGGTTTCAGAGAGACAGTCCCATGCAGCAGTTGTCCTCCGCTTGTTGTGTTTGTAATTTCAGACATATGCACTGTCATAGAGTGATTGGGAGCCAGAGGCAGACACATGGAGGGAGCCCAAGGGGGAGTGAGAGTGAGTGAGACCACGCCTCCCCCCGCCCCGCATGGTCTGAGAGAGAGAGACACACACTGTAGGCACAGAGGGAGAGCAGCTGGTTGATAGTTCCATATAGCTGTTCTGGCTCTGTTGCTGGGACAGTAGAAAGTGGACTGAACAAATGAAGAGAGAGAGGACACTGCAGCATGTCTAACTTACATATCCTGCTCCGTCTGTTGCTGAGTGTCTCTCTCTCTCTCTCTCTCTCCTGCTGCATATTTGTGGGAACTACTTTCTGAGGTGGCAGGATACAGTGTAAAAAAACTCGCATTTGCAGCATGGAAAATAGCACTTATGTGTATTATTCACCTGAAAAGGATATCTCATGTTATAAGCGCAATAACCCACTCCAGGGTGTGCGGTTATTGGGGATTAATCAACATCCCGGGTGCTGTGAGGGCACTCGGCCTGCGACCTTGTGCCTCACAATGCACCCGGGGTGTTGATTAATCCCCAATAACTGCACACCTTGTCATGGGTTATTGCTTACATGGAACATTATATGAAACAATGTCTCATTATGCCCAAGGTTACAATAGCAGTTCACATCTTAGTTCTCCCTTACATTACTGTATTTGACCACCATTGGTTTTAGGCCAATACAGTCTATCCTGCATCTAGTAATTAAATATCTTAGGTTAGCTGAAAGAGGTAACTGCAGATAGGGTTCACAGCCATGTCATTTTTTATAACTGGCATACCATTTAAACATTTTTCAAGTTGCTACTTCCTCCATATCTCCCCCTTCGTATGCCATAAAAATATATGAATTTATCTTTGGCCAAAAAAATGGCAGAATTATGACCCACCTCAGAGAGTGTTCTCCCATAAGCTCTTTAGATTATTATGCATCAAAATATCTTGACTATTAACCAACCATGGTGATCTGTTTGAATGTTTGAGCCAGTTCAATGTTTCTTTCAAGCAACACAATGTCCATATATTTGTCTTATCCCTCTTAACCAGTGAGATAACACCCTAGTGTCAATTATTTTTTTTTAACCAGGAGTAGCACACTAAGCTGAAAACTTTTTTTACAGGTGTGACCTGGGAGCACAGGGTAGTTAAGTGATTTGCTCAGAGTCACACAGCATGCAAGTGGAAGCTGTGGGATTCAAACCCAGGTCTAATCTACAGGATGTCACCAGATTTGCAGCTCAAAGCCTTAAACCACTGCGCTATACTGCCTCCCAATTACTTTCAGTTAGATCTACACAGAGTTCCACTATCCTCAGCAACTACTGCTGTTTGTTTTTATAAGTCTAAGACAATTCATGACATTAATTACACCATTCTGTGCTATTCATCTGAGAATGGCCTAGAATGATATTACTGATCCCATAGAGTGTTCACACAATATGAAAAGAGACAACAGCAACTGTTCAGGAGGGATGGATTCAGGATAGCTACAAAGGCAAATACATTTAACACAAAAGGTCAAAACATAGCAGCATGATGGACAGACACTAAAATGAAACTAGGAGGGCACATAGAAGTGTAAAAACTGTTCCTTGTCACATTTAGGGGCCTCTAGTATCTCTTCATAATTTCAGGCCCCCATTCCGCTAATCATTTGGTGACCTGTGTTGCATAAACATAACTGCCTCAATGTCCTTTTGGTATCAAGGAGACCAAAACTGCCAGCAGTATTCCAGGTGGGGCCTACCCAGGGCCTTGAAAAGTGGCAGCATTAGTTCCTGTGTTCTGCTAGTTACCCTTTTGATGCACCCCAGCATTCTACTGGTCCTCTTGATAGCGTCCATACACTGCTTGTCCTATTTCAGCCTCTTGTCTGTTATGACCACCAGGTCCTTTTCCTCCTTGACTGCAACAGCAGGGGCCCACCCAGGCAGGTCCTACTGCTTTTTTTTTCCCTCCAAGTGTGGCACCCTGCATTAGGCTATATTGAATCTGAGGTTTCAGGAGTAAAGCCAGTCACCCAGATTATTCAGGTCCTCCTGACATTAGTCCCTATCCTCAAGGGAGTCTACCATGCTGGATAGCTTAATGTCATCCATAAACTTAAACAGTCAGCTGAAGACCCTACCTATCACTGCTGTAGATGTTGATGATTACTGGCCCCATCATCAGTTCCTCAGAGGCACCAGTTTATACTCCTCTCCACTCAGAGTAGTGCATGTCCAGCACCACCATCTGCTTCCTGTCCACAAGCCAGCTAGCAATCCACATTTGGTATGTTTTGCATATACCACACTGGTTTACTTTGCCTCTGAAGCTTGTCATGCACCACAGTATCAGCTGCCTTGCTGAAGTCCAGATAGACTACATCCATAGCCCTGCTCACCTCACCTCACTGGCCACCTCTCCCATAGAAGGTGATCAGATTGGTTTGGCATGATCAGCCCCTCATAAAGCCATGCTAAGACCCATGACCTCAATCAGGTTCCATTCTGTCCTTGATAATTGCCCCAGGACCTTGTCTAGCACCAATGTCAGGCTGACCAGTTTGTAATTACCTGGGTCCAACCTTGCCTCTTTCTTGAAGACCTGGACCACATTTGCTGCCCCTAATGTTATGAGCCCTCCCAGTGAGCACCTTCCCCCCATCGGGGTCCCTTTCTTGAACTCTGAAGCGAAGTATTCATTATGCACCTCTGCCATCTCCTTTGGCTTTATCGCAGGTTCCTTATCTCTATCCCTGTTTTCAAGTGTCAAGTCCCCCTTCACTTTCCTCTTTCTTTTTTTAACTTAGAATTTTTTATAATTTTGAAATATAATATGCATAAAGTATCTCTCTGTCTGTCTTTCTGTCTCTCTCTCTCTCTCTAAATGTATATATATATATATATATATATATATATATATATATATATATTATACAGGTAGGGTCACATCTGTATATTAGAGTTGAGTAAGCAATTTTTGCACCTTAATAGTTTTGCCCCCATTCAACCGATATACATGGAATTTGGAAAGCTTATCCTCTGTGCCAAGTTCTCCTGATTGTATAAATTTCATGTAGATCGGTTCTGTGGGGGCAAAGTTACAGAGGTGCAAACAAAGATAAAAGTCTCAGTTTTTGAAAATGTTAAGACTTTTTTTGTCACCAGATAACTAAAAAAAAAGGAGCATTTGAAACCTGAAACTTTTAGGTTTGATAGAGATTGGTCCAAGGTGTGTGCTTTTATGGTTTTTTGGTCCAGCTGTTAAGTAATTTTTTAATTATTTAATAAAAATGTTCTGTTTCTGAGCATGTGTAGTTAAAAAAAAAAAATTCTGTTCATAACTGAATTTTTATGAAAGCAGCAGCTTGCACTATATGACACAGCTGTCTTAAACAGCAGCTATGTCGTATAGTGCAAGTACTATATGATACAACTGTCTTTAATAAACAACAGCTGTATCGTATAGTGCAACCCCTGCTGCTATTGTGACTCGTAAGTCAGGAACGGGGCTACTATAGAAACATATGTAACCCCCTTGTTACCCGGGGTTACTAGAATTCCAGTAAGACCTAGTGGTAGGCAAGGAAGGCAGCTGGTGAAACTCCAGTTAAATGGATTTCACACTGTCTCACTCTGTTCTCAGTCTCAGCTGAGACTGAGGGATGACATCACCATAGAACTATCGCAGCTGCATGAGCCACAATGGAATCTGCAGCAGGGAGTTGGAATAGAATGTTGGGAGGTTTGAACAGTAGTCTGTAGGTCAGTTGGAGTTGGGAGCTTGCTGAGGGAGCAGCACAGCAGCTCTGTGTAGGCTCTTGGAGCCTCAGCCCTGACATAGGGCTACATTTAGGTAAAAGGATGTGTGTCTCCACCAAAAGAGAGACACAGAAGCAGTTTGTAAGTGGTGGAGACTGCTAATTTGGGTCTCAGTGCCCCCTCCCTCAGGGGATGGGGGCAGGAAAGGGTTCCTGCATATTCAAGGGGCAACCCCCCCTGATTCTGCTACTGGTGGAGAAGCTACCTATTTGTTCCAGAGTTTTGGGAAACAAGAAGATTTGTGAATCACCTGTGGAGCACCTGCAACCGGAGGGTGAGTGTCTGCTCTGTCTAAAGGGCCTATGTTTTTCACCCTGGGACTTGTATGATAGTGGGGATTGGACTACTAAAATAGAGGGAGGCCTAGAGTAATAGGCTTAGCCAAAAGTAAAAGTATGTTCAAGTCCAGCACTTATGGGAAATCAAGACATGTAGAGGAGATGTGACATATGTCTACTCAGTAATCCACATTGCCAAGCTTTCAGCAAAGGAGTTGTTTAGCATCCAGAGAAATGGCCAGGTATAAGAGGGCCAAGTTATAAGCACACGTACCCAACTCAATACAACACAATCCTCCTGTCACATCATGTTGTCCCTCCATGCACTGCAGTTTCTGCTTCTGTTGCTCTCATCCCTCTCTCCGCTTTTCCTCCTCCCTGGAGCTTGCTTCCCCTCTCCCCCCCCCTCAGCATCCTACTTGACACTGCCTATCATCTCTCAGGTACTCTCCATCATGAGCTTGTCCCCCCCCCCGGGTGCTCCCCTCTGCAAATGGATGGCAGTCCCCACCTACCACTGTACACAGGCTCTGGACACTCTCATCACTCTCTCACGTGCCATCACTCTAGGATCATTGCCACCAACCTAATGTAAGTTCCTGCAAAAAACGGGCATGTAGACTCATGCTCAGGGACTTACGCTGGTGCACCCTGAAGCTTATGCTCCTCCTCCTCCTGCTACTGTTGGGAAACATTCATTCTAACCCTGGCCCAATCACCTCCAGCTCTATCTACCAGGAAAAACCCTCAGCAGCACTCTCCATAGCATCTCTCAACATCTGTAGTCTACTCCCCAAGCTGGATGCCCTGCAAATCTTTACCAATCAGCACAGCCCAGATATCCTGGCAGTTGTAGAAACCTGGCTTACACCCAAAATCCCCGACCTGGCTATCGCTCTTCCAGACTACAATGTTTTCAGGCTGGACCGGAAGTCCAAAAGAGATGGTGGATGTGCAATTTACCTTAAAGATTCACTACTGGAACACCCCATCACTACCACCCTCCTAGCCACTGCTGCACAGATTCTACCTATCAGAATCTTATTAGGTGCCCATAACCGATCATTCACAGTTGCCTCAGTGTATATCCTCCCAAAAGAACAAGGGAATGGCCTTAACGCTGTCTTGGAATTCACCAGGTCCCAACCTCCTGACTCTGAAATGATTCTGCTTGGAGACTTTAATATAAACTGTCTTGCGTCTGATGCAGGGGTCCATAAGGATGCCATCTCATCGGCCAATCTCACTCAGGTGGTTGTCTCTCTGACCAGGAAAAACTACAAATCTGGTACCAGCACCCTCCTGGATTGGATTCTTACCAGTCACCCAACTCGTATCACAAATACCTCAGTCCTCCCTGACTTGCTTAGCGACCATTCCCCTGTCATCTGCGAATGGTCAAACGAATTCTGCAAGCCCCCTCATAATATCATCACTAGTAGAGTCCTACCACATGGGCAGTTGTCACACCTCAAACCATGCCTCAACCTCCAAGACTGGTTCCCTATCTACAAAGCAACAGATGTAAATACTGCACTGGTTTACTTCATCAACAATTTTAATGCAGCCTGTGACTCCTACGCTCCTTTTAAAAAGCTCAAAGTCAAAGCCCTTTGCAATCCTTGGCTCTCAGATGATCTCTTATGTCAACCAAAATCTAGAGATCACCTATGGGATTTGGCCAGAACCACTGGTAAAGAAACTGACATCCAAAACTACAAACGTGCATGGAATGACTGTACCATATCTATCCGGCAAAATAAATTTACCTACTTCAAGAATGCTCTCACGGATACCTGAGTAACGGGAGGGCATTTTGGAACAATATTAAAGAGGTCAATGGGAAGCAGCCACAAGCCTCCCCTATCTTGCGCAACATAAATGGGTCTACTACGCTTGACCCTAAAATCATAGCAAATACCTTCAACACTGCATTCACCGATCTCAGCAGTGTTCTCCCTTCTGACTTTTTCAAGGACTATGACTCTCCCTCTCCTCCTCCTCCAATGCCTCCTCCTCCTCTAGCCACCCGCCTTTTTATTTCAAAGCAGTCAAGATGCATGATGCCCGCAAATACATTACCAAATCCAGATCCAGCAGTGATACACTTGACCTTAAACTGCTGTCCCTCATTCTTGATGAGGTGTTACAGCCACTGACATATATTTTTAACCTCTCACTTAGGCTCAGCCAGTTCCCTGACAAATGGAAATCCACTGCTGTTACTCCTGTCCATAAAAGTGGTGACATGGCCACTCATGGAAACTACCGTCCGATCTCTATATTGCCACCCCTCTCCAAGGCCCTTGAATGTATTGCAGCAGATCAGCTCACAGATATCCTGGACAAATACAATATCCTGTGCTCGCAACAACATGGCTTCAGGAAAGGACATAGCACCTCATCTGCCCTACTGGAATTCTCTGGCATTCTTCACATCTCACTGGACAATGGTCATTTAATTGGGTCCATCTTTATCGATCTGACTAAGGTGTTCAACACTGTCCATTACCGCCTACTGCTTGTGCAACTTCTGAAAGCTGGGCTCTCTCCCAACTCCACTGCCTGGTTCAAAAGCTACTTGGAGAACTGGTCTCAAAGAGTAAAAATTGCAGATGTCCACTCTGATACCAGGCCTGTTCACTTAGGTGTCCCCCAGGGATCCATTCTGGGCCCCCTATTATTCAGGTTGTTCCTGAACTCCATTCCAAATTCTTGCTCCAAAACAATCATCCTCTATGCAGATTATGCTGTAATTCTTGCCTCCCACAAGGATCCTAAACCTCTACAAGACAACCTTCAGCTTGGCTTCAATCTGTTGAAAATTGGTTCTCAAATTACAATCTGGTCCTCAATAATAAGAAAACAAAGTCTATGCTGTTCAGCAGCTCTCATAACAAGCATAAGCTGCACCCTCTATCTATCAAAACCAGTCATGGAGTCACTCTGGAACAGGTTCAAGCCTTTAAGTACCTTGGGGTTACTCTAGACCCTCTTCTAACTTACATGCCCACATTGACTCTGTAGCCAAAGCAGCAAATACTCGCCTTGGGCTTCTCTTCTGGCATAGGCAACATCTTACCCCAGTAGCCCTGACTGCCGCCCTCCATAGTTCTTTTGTCTCCATTATTGACTATGGGCTTATTATCTATGGCTCTGCCCTGCTACCGCTCTTAGACTCATATCCACCTCCCACAATGAGGCCTGCCGACTTCTCACTGGATCCCACCATCTCACACATACGTGCGACCTCTATGCACAAACTGGATGGCTGCAACTCACCAATCGGATAAAGTACCTAACCTGCACCATGGCGAAGAAAATAACTATGGGCCTTGCGCCCCCTGGAGTGTGTGCACTACTGCACCCTAGCAATAACCCCTGCTCAGACAGGAGATCTGTATTGCAGCTCCTGCAGGTTCCACATTGTCGTACTTCACAAGGTCAAAGATCTTTTGCCTACAGGGTGCCCAGCTGGCTAAATGGTCTAAACAGTTGCATCTCCTCCACTCCTACCCTTGGTGCATTTAAATCAAGGCTAGACCTCTCTCTCTCACTGCCTTTAGCTCCTGTGACTGCCTCCACTAGCTGACCCCATGAATATTTCCCTAACCTTATGCAGTTCTCTCTCCTAGTAGCACTTGAATACCCCTTAGCACGCACTTCTCCATGTTACGTCTACAACAATGCCTCTGGCTGTGCTTCTCCTCTATAGCTCTCCATCCCCCTCTACGCTTCCTCTCTCTTGTCCTCTATCCTCTCTGCACCTCATCTGCTAGCTCCTTGTAACCCAGCCTCCAAAACTTGTTTTGTTTCCCAGTTGCTTTGTAACTCTGTTTAGCTTACACTTTTGTAACCTTGTCCTATGTATTGAATTTGTAATCTGACTTACATGTCTTATATTTTGAATTGTAACCTGACGTGGAACCTTGTAAAAGAGCCCTGGCTCAAAGGTATTGCAATACTATACCTAATAAATAAATAAATAACAATAAAAAATGTTAGACTCTTTCACCTTGTTAGTGCTCTTAAGGTGTTTGAATGTTTCGATCATATCACCCTCTCCCTCCTTTGCTCTAGGGTATACGTACTGAGCTCTGTTAATCTGTCCTCATATGTTTTCTGATGCAGTCCCTGCACCATTTTGGTTGCCCTTCTCTGGACTGCCTCAATTTGGTTAATGTCCTTGTGCAGGTGTGACCTCCAGTACTGCATGCAGTACTCCAGAAGGGGCCTAATCAGTGTCTTGTAAAGAGGGATTATAACCTCCCTCTTCTGACTTGTGATACCCCTACTAATATACCCCAACATCCCCCTAGCCTTACCTACTGCTTTAGTGGTCTGCTTGGATGATTTCAGGTCATCTCTGATAATGATGCCCAAGTCTCTTTTTTCCCTTGTGACTGCCAGCAACTCCCCTCCTAGCCTATAGGTGGCTTCAGGGTTTCTCTTCCCTATATGCTTGATCTTGCACTTATTTGTGTTAAACCCCAGTTGCCACTCTTCCGACCATTTTGCTAGTTTATCCAGATCTCTTCTCATTCTGCCCACCCCATCTGGATCATCTACTCTGTTGCAGATCTTAGTGTCATCTGCACTCAGAGAAACACTACCCTCCAGTACATCTGCAATGTCACTGATGAAGATATTGAAGAGGACTGGCCCCAGGACTGATCCCTGAGGTACCCCACTTGTGACTTGCATCTCTTTTGACTGTATACCATTTACCACCACTCTCTGTTTTCTGCCTGTCAACCAGTTGCCATCCAGTTGACCAACTTCTGACTCACCCCGAGCCTACCCAGCTTATTAATCAATCTTCTGTGTGGAACAGTATCGAAAGCTTTGCTGAAGTCAAGGTAGGTGACATCAGCTGCTGCCCCTTGGTCCACCACTCTGGTTACCCAGTCAAAGAAATCTATGAGATCAGTTTGACAGGACCTTCCTTTTGTAAACCCATGCTGTCTTGGATCCTGTGCTCCTATGGATTCCAGGTGTTGCACTATCCTTTCCTTAAAGAGTGCCTCCATAATCTTGCCCACTGCTGAGGTAAGACTGACTGGTCTGTAGTTCCTTGCCTCCTCCCTGCTACCACTCTTGTGGAGTGGGATCACATAAGCCCTTCTCCAGTCTTCTGGGACCTCTCCTGCGCTCAGAGACTCACTAAACAGTTCTGATAATGATTCTGCTAGTTCCACCCTTAGCTCTTTTAGTACCCTGGGATGTATGCCATCAGGTCCCATTGCCTTGTCCACCCTGAGCTTATTGAGCTCTTGTAGGACCCTTTCTTTTGTAAAGGGACTAGTGCACACCTCCCCCCCCCCGTGTCCATGGTGCTGAGCTGTGGGCCCTGTCCTACCTTCTCTTCAGTAAATACTGAGCATAAGTATCCATTTAGGATAGATGCTTTTACATGGTCCTCCTCCTCCTCACATGCCCCCTTATCCCCTTTGATCTTAGCAATACCCCCTCTGGACTCTCTCCTTTCACTAATGTATCTATAGAAAGTCTTATCACCTTCTTTTACTGTTTGTGCTAGTGTTTCCTCAGTTTGGGCCTTTGCCTGCCTTAATAGTTTCCCTGCTTCCCTTAGGGAAGTTTGGTATGCCTCCCTATCTTCATCCCGCTGTGTTCCCTTATATTTCCTGAAGGCCAGCCTTTTGACTCTGACCTTTTCTGCTACTATTTTTTAGAACCAAAGTGGTTTCCTTCTTTTTTTGCACTTCCTTTTCTCTGTAACACAATGGGATGTTGCTTCAAGTATTGCATCCTTAATGCTTGCCCACTTTGCCTGTATCCCCTCACCTGTATTTCTTTTTTGTCAGGGCTAGCTTAACTCTGTTGGCCATCTTATCAAAGTTAGATCCTCTGAAGTCCTATATTTTTGCCTTGGAATGGGATGATTTAGTTCTAGTAGCCAAATTGAACCATACCACATGATGGTCACTGACCCCCAGGTGACCTTCTACCTGGAAATCTGTGATCCTTTCTATGTTAGTCAGTACTAGATCTATGATAGCCTTGTATCTTGTGAGTCATTGTACCAGTTGTTTGAGGCCCTCCCCCTGCAGGGAATCCACCATGTGTCTTGTTCTGACAGATGTTCCTGCTGGTATTGACCAATCTGTATCAGGCATGTTGAAGTCTCCCATTATCAGAACATTCCCTTTAGCTGTTATGTTTTGTATATCTTCTAACAGTAATGTGTCTATGTCCTCCCCCTGGTCTGGGGGCCTGTAGACAACCCCAGTTCTTATGGCTGTCGCATTTCCTGTTTCCAGGATGACCCACTGTTCTTCTGGCTCCATATATGTATTCTGAATTTCTGTAGCTTTGATATTGTCATTGACATACAGGGCCACTCCACCCCCCCATTTTGTACCTCGGTCTCTTCTGATGTGTCAAGGCAGGATGAAGCACAGAAATGCTGCAGAATATCACAGAACACTGCAATTTACTGCAAGGTCATTGTAAATCAATGGCAATTAAGCCCTTTTGTCATGCAGAATTTTGTGACATGTCATTACTGCAAGTTACTGTGCTTCTTTGTGGCTCACACATCTGTATTTGTTATAATCCGACACCGGAATGCCCACCTCCGGTGTTACATGTGACTGTGCTTCTCCTTAAAAAAACTATATCTGCACATCAAGGGCCCCAGTCCCCAGTCCCCAGTAGAGATGCAGTGAATTTAAAATTTGCTGGCAAAGTGAACGTGAAGTGGCCACTTCGCATTGGCACTTCCCTACGCGGAGTGCCCCATAGGAAAGGCTCACTTCACCTTGTTATTATTACTTCGCGTTGTCATTCTGCCTTAAACACGAAGTAAGGTGGAGTGACAACAATATTGGCATCATCTCACCCACACAGTCACCAGAATGAATGTGCATCCCCAAAGTGCTATTGTCTTGCGTCCAGAAAATTTCCCAGTGCTGATGAAGTGAAATGAGAGTGTAACAAGATATGCAAAGTCTCCCAGAATTAATGGTGCACTCAGTCATGTGCGCAGTGGCCAGGTCACACACAGAGTCACCAGAATGAATGTGCATCCCCAAAATGCTACTGTCTTGTGTCCAGAAAATTCCCTAGTGCTGACGAAGTGAAATGAGAGCATAACAAGAAATGCAGTCTCCCAGAATTATTGGTGCCATGCAAACGCACAGACAGATTAAGATTACGCTGCACACTCAAGGGATGCATATGAAAAGGAACAACAGCACTTAACCAGTGCTCACAAGTCACAAATCCAAATCTGGGAAGCAATACATTTTGCCAGTTGGGGGAATAGTGCACAGCAGTAACAATCCACTACCAGTAAAGATACCACAAAGCAGTATAAAAAATTCATGCGGGTGCGGTGGATAGCAGGTTCACACTGCTGCAATTACTCTGTAACACAATAAAAGGTGTCTGATTTAATGGCACGCATCGCACACACACTCACACGCACACTCAAGTAATGCATAGCAAATTGAAAACCTTTAGTAATATAACCAAATGTTTTAAACAGACAAATTGTACACTGCTGCACCTCAACAATCAGCAAAAAAATGTCAAGAATTACTGAAAATATTACTGTGTGTACATTAACACAGTTATACAAGAAAAATATAACCAAAACAGAAAGACTGCCTTTTTCTCCCAGTTAATCTACCTACACCACAAATACGCACCTCCCCCAAAGCACACTGCACAGTACATGAACTGACTGTTATAAATTAACATTCAAAATCCACACACAACAATAAACGCTCAATGATATGAGCACAGAAGGGCTTCCTACACTCTGTGTACTTAATTTTCAGAAAAATTTTACTCAAAAAGGCATTTTAAACAGCTTTTAGAGGTTCTGAATCACAGAGCTCTGAGAGCAAACTGTCTCCAGCTACCACTGCACACACACACTACCCAGGCCAGAACCGAGGCTGTGCTGAACAATCTAGAGCCTGCAATCCCATGAATAAACTGCAGAATTTCATTTGCAGCTCAATTACAGGGTGAAGTGAGGTGAATTACATTGATTTCAATGTACTTCATCTTAAAATTGGTGGAGAAGTGGTTTGGGGAAGGCGGAATAACCCAAAATCATTGGTTTTAATGGACTTTGTGTTCCTCATTATGAAGCGAAGTACTCCGCTTCACATTGTGGAGTTCTCCGTGGATTCCACGTTACTCATTGAATCACTTCACGGAGCAAATTGGGGCCACTTCGCCCACCACTACTTACAGTACTGTAACTCACATGCTGTACGGGAAGGAATGCGAATGCCTATGGCTGTATTTCCTGATGGGCTGTAGCACAAAACACCCAGACTTAAAAATGCTCATTAATGAGTACAATGGTGGAGTGGGGAAGCCTGGAGAGATACTACAAAACATGCTTACAATACATTCAAGTAACTAGTAAGAAAAATGAATGTTGTGATTCGTGACATGATTGTGAATCATGATCTGTGACTGCATTTGTGACCATGATAATGAAGAATGTGATTCGGTGTTGATGGTGTGAGATAACCAATACGAAAACTGTACTGGGAACTTGAATGCCAACAGCTGCACTTCTCCAATGAGCTGTAGCACAAACTCCCCAACTTAAAAACGCTCATTAATGAGTACAATGGCGGGGTGGTGAAGTCTGGAGAGATACTACAAAACAGGCTTACAATACATCCAAGTAACTAGTAAAAAAATTAATGTTATTTGTGACGTGATCGTGAATAGTGATTTGTGACTGCATTTGTGACCGTGATGATGAAGAACGTGATTTGTATCACGAGTGAATTGTGATGATGGTCCTAACTTACAAAACGCATATTAATGAATACAATGTTCATGCAGAATTATGCACCATACCTGTCCAGTACTCTGAAGGGAAGCCAAAGAAACAACTGTTACTTAAGTTACAGATGGAGATTGGGCCCTAAAGAGATACAAATGCACAGACAGATTAAGATTGCTCTGCACACTGAAGAGATGCAGATGCAAAGGCACAGCACCTAACCAGTGCTCACCATCAGAAATTCAAATCTGGAAAAGAATACTTTTTCCGGTTGGGCGGGCTGTGGGGAAGGGGCAGTGTACTGCACTGCTGCAGTAACAGTCACTAGTACTAGTATCAGTAAAAATACCACAAAGAAGTACAAAAATCACACAGCTGCAGTGGATAGCAGGTTCACACTGCAGAAATGATTATGTGGCACAATAAAAGGTGTCTGATTTGATGACATGCATCACACACATACTCACACACACACTAAGTAATGCGTAGCAAATTGAAAACGTCAGTAATATAACCACATATTTTAAACAAACTAAAATGATGCACTGCTGCACTACAACAGTCAGCTAAAAAATAGCAAGAATTATTGAAAATATTACTGTGTGTACATTAACACAGCTATACAAGAAAAATATCACCAAAACAGAAAGCACTGTCTTTTTCTCCAAGTTAATCTAACGACACCACAGATACACCCCTCCCCCAAAGCACAATTCCACGGTTTCTCAGTAGACAGACTGAATTTTGTACATTAACTTTCAAAATCCACACAAAAACAATAAACGCTCGATGATATGAGCACAGGAGGGTTTCCTATAATCGATTATCTAAAGTTTCAGAAAAAAAAATTGCTTAAAAAGGCTTTTTTAACAGCATTTAGAAGGTTTGAATTGCAGAGAGTTCTCAGAGCAGATTGTCTCCTACAGCTTCCTACAGATGCTACCCCCAACTGAGGCTGTGCAGAACAATCTAGAGCCCATGTGACCTGAAATCCCATGAATCACTGCAAAATTCGCCTTTGGAGCTTAAAAACAAGGTGAAGTGAGGCAAAGTACATTGTTTTCAACATACTTCGCCTTAAGAATTGGTGGAGTAGTGGTTTGGGAAGTTGGAGTAACGCGAAGTCATTGTTTTCAATGGACTTCGCTGTACCCATTATAATGTGAAGTACTCCGCTTCGTGTTGTGGAGCACTCCACGAATCACTTCACGGAGTGAATTGGGGCCACTTCACCCATCTCTAGTCCCCAGTGGCAGTATATTTATTCATTCATTTAGTTATTTATATTTGCTATAATCTGACACCTGGATGCCCACCCGTGTCAGATGCCCCCCATGTAGCCCCTTGTTTTATTAATAGTGCTAACACTGGGGGGCCCAATCCCTGTGTTGGCATTTATAACCTCCCCAGTAGTGTGGGACACTGGGGAGCCTACCCCATTGTCCTGAAATAGATTATTACTTTTATTTATTCCTGTAATAAGAAAAAAGTCCCCCAATGTCTTTTCTTTTTAACCTGATAAAAAGAAAACCATGACTCATAATCCCCACCGTCCCTTCCCTCCATCCTGACCCTCCCACTGACCATCCACAACCTCACACCTCCTTTACCCTATACTTACCTCTGGAGGGCATACACTGCCATCTTCTGTGGGCTGAGACACATCTGCTCTCTTCAAAGCTGAACTGTGAATTGAGGAATAAATGTAAGTGCCATATAATGTATTTCAAAGGCATTTTGCACTTATGTTCATAACTTTGTCATTTTTAAGAATTTTTTTCACCAAATTTTTAACATGGCCATTTGGGGACCCCACTTCATGAACACTGGCACTGTCATTTCGTTAATTGGGCCAAGAAGGTGATTTCACAGTTGCTGTACGAAATCACCTTCCGGTACCGAGTAACAAAATTTCACCACCAGTGTTCATAAGGTTGGGTCCAAAAAGGTAATGTTGAAAATCTGGTGAAAAATTCCTAAAAATGGCCTAGTTATGTGCATTCATTTAAATTTTTCTATGCATGTGCATAACTTCTGTAAGTTTCGTTATTTTGACTCCATTTTCAACAACCATTTTCTCACATCACCTCATGAACAGCACAGCTGTCATTTTTCACATCCTGTCTGAAATGTGTTTTCACACCTGTGGCATGGAATGGCATTTCAGCATGGATTTGAACATTTTCACCTATGGAGTTTATGAGGTGGGATCATAAGAAGACTATCTTGAAAGTCTGGTGCAAAAATATTATATAACAAAGAATTTATTATGTGACGTTGTTTGCAGAGATGTCCATTGCAACACTGGGGAAGACATTGCCTTATCATGCCAGTGAACTGAGTTCAGGTGTGAACTCAGTGAGCTAGTTTAATGGGACAAGGCTGATGGGGAAGGTGCTGCAGCATGCTGCACTGCCCCTGGCCTGGGTAGGGATGGAGCAATGTTTTGGCACAGACGCCACACCCTGTGGTGGGTCAGGGAACCTCACCTACAAGGTATCAAAATGTGTGCCAGCGCCTGCTGGGCCCATGCATTGGGTCACAACTGTCTCCAATACTGCATTTATCTCATTTTTGCAGGTCCCAAAAGGACCTGTGCAAATGAGGATACAATTCCACTATCACAAAAAGAAGGGAAATCATTTGCAAAAAACTATGTTAATGCAGACATGAGGGTTGTAGGATGCTAAGCGTACAAAAAAGAGAAATAAAAAGCATTATGGATCTGGGTATCCAGAGTATTGGCGAATCAGTGGTGGTGTCTTACTTTGAGTTGTTAACCCTAACGCCTTCTCCCTCCCTGATCAGACAACGTCAAATGTGATGTGTGTATGCAGGGCCCTACAGGCCCTGCATGAAGAAAGCTCCAACAGATTATGTTGGCCATACTGTATCACTATGAGGCACTAGGTTGGAGCTGTAGCTTGTGATTTGGAAAGGAGGCTGGAGGTAGAGGGTTGACATTAGGGTTGACAACCCCAAGTAAGATCCCACCACTGATTCACCAAAACTCTGGAGGCTGTTTTTATTTCCCTTCTTAAGTGCACTTTGCGTCCTAGAGTTGTAATGTCTGCATTATAGTATTTTTTTGCAAAGAATGTATACATGCATATATATCTATCTATCTGTTTTATATATATATATATATATATATATACACACACATATATATATATATATATATAATATATATATATATATATATATATATATATATATATATATATATCATAGTGGCTTAGTAGTGCTGCTATAGTTAGGGTTTAATGGCCACTTCTATGTTAAACTCCAAATTTTGCACTTTAATAACTTTGCAACTACTTGACCAATTTGCCTGAAAGTTTTCATGCACTGTCTGGTACCATAGATCTCTGGATCTGGCAAGTTTCATTCCAGTCGGAAATATGGTTGCAGAGATGCTTAATGTCATAAAATGTGAAAATGGCCATTTAGGTGCAAATCCTTTGTTGTGCTACATCTCTAAAACAGCTTGAGGGTCTGGTCTAAGATTGTTAGTGTATATGGGATCTGAGTTGCAGATGTGCCTTTTGAAGGTTTAATAAAAAAATATTAATCCATTCAAAATTTATTCCACATTAAAGGTTCCAATTATATCCTATGGGAAAATATAGATGGGCTGTGTGAAAATACTTTTTTGCTTTCGTGAAAGCACTTTTTGCTTTCACAAATGGGAAAGTAGTTTTGTGCTTCTGCCATCATGTTTTCAGTTAGTGATGCAAAAAAACAACAACATTATAATTCAAAAATAATGCCCCTTGGTAAATACCAATAATTGTGTTTACCTAATCAAGGCCAGAGGAACATGTTGCTATCATCACTTTTTTGATTCAATGCCCAGAAATATGTTTATTTTAATCGGGCCATTTTGATGTTGCAAATTTGCGACACTACTTTTGTGACATTTTCTCAAATTGTGACACTACTTTGTGAAAGTGTCGCAAATTGTGGCACTGTTTCATGAAACACCTGTGGTAATGCCATAAACTGCAACACTTTTAGAAAAGTAGTGTCACAGTTTGAGGCACTAGTTTCAAAAAATGTCTGTTTCTTAGTCACTTCACTGCAAATAAACAGGACTTTTGGGCTGCAATTTGCAGGGTAGAAAGGGCTTGCCTGCAGATGTGCCTTTTGCTGGTTTGGTGATAAAATTTACAACAGTTCCATAGTTATAACATTCCAAAATTTAGAAATTTCTCATAGGATAACATTGTGGAGATTGTGGTACCTTTTGTTGGCTATATCTTGAAAAAGCTTTGAGATATGGATTTTTTGCTAAATGCAGCTTTTAGGTGTACTAAGCAAGTAAGCATATTGCCAGGCCTTGGTTACAGCTGCAATAGAATCTTTGTCCAGTGTCCCTGTGAATACTGTGATACTGTGCCATTTACAGCACAACAGTTACTTGGAATTTCTGTAGCCCTGCGCTCTGTCTCTACACTTATAGAGAGATGGGGGGGGCCTGCACTCCCACATATGGATACCATTATGCAGTAATGAGGGAGAAGGGTTAATTACAATGTCTCCACACTTATGGATAGATGGGAGTGCAGGGCCCTGTGCTGTCACAGGGAGATAAGGTTTAATTATAATAGCTCTACACTTATGGGTAGATGGAAACACCTGCACCTCCACTGGGAGATGACAGTTACTTACAATGTTTGTACACCACTCCCACAAATGGATACCATTATGAAGTGATGGGAGCACATGGCCTGGAGGGCTTTGCACTCCCACAGGGAGATGATGGTTCATTACAAGTCTGTACACTTATGGTTAGATAGGAGTGCAGATGAAAATCAGGGACAACTACAATATGCATGTGGGCCCTGTGCTCCCACAACACACTATAGACTGATGGGAGGAGCCCTGCGTTCTCACAACCACATAAGGGTAAGATTACACTTTCTCAAAAAGTAAGGAAATTCATTACAAAAAACTTAATTAATGCATCATTTAGGGTTCATATTAAAGTGACAAAAGTATGGAAATGAGGCTTTAGGGTTCCCAGCCTTAACACCCCATACCACCCTCCCCCCACATCCAACCATACCACCCTACCCAACACACAACAACAGGCATCTGGGTTTGCCTTGGGGGTCATCGACCCTAACACTCACCCCATTCTCCTATGCTGTAACATCTCAGCTTCCTTACACATGGAATGGGGTGAGCATTACAGTCAACAACCCCAAGGCACACCTGACTCCTGTTGCTGTGTGTAAGGTGGGGATGATGTGGGGTGGTAAGGTTGGTTGTGGGTGGAGGGTGGTATGGGGTGTTAGGATTTGGAACCCTAGCACCTCATCTCCATACTTTTTTCACTTTGATATAAACATAAACTGATGCATTAACAATGTTTTTTGCAATGAATATATAACTTATCTAGTCCATGTCATTAGGAGAGAGCAAAATATAATTTTATAAATAATTTTGTAAATAAAAGTGTTTTAACATCAACTGTTGCTTAGCAATATAACATTTTCAAGTCTGTTGTTTAATAAACAAACAAAAAACTCACCCTATTAGATCCAACTCTCCGGAAACTAGAATTAATATACCTGATTGTTCTGATCTGTATTTAATAACAAAATAAAATTAAACATTATCCTTCTAATTCACTCCAGGATTTTGTCCTCCTGTTTTGTTAGTTAAATATAGTAAATATACATGAATGTAACACTATGGGTCTATAAGCATCGTTCTTTAAATTATTCTATTAATAAGCATACTATTTCAAGTATTTGTTAGTCCAGTCCTGCTTGTCATTCATTTCAAAAGGCTTAGATGAGCTGATCCTCCATTTCCTGGACAATCAATGGCAGTCCGATGGTGTCAGTGACTCCCTCTCCTATGAGGAGTCTTTTTACGGATGTGGCAGAGCCTGCAGCCATCTTGCTGTAGCTGTGAAAATGGGATACTGAAGCAAAAAATTTTTGAGTTTACAGTGTATCCTTCCATAATTGCAAATCACTATGCCAGTTGAATGAAATATTCCCTTCTCTATGCTGAGTAGACCAGTTTCAACACTATTTTTCCAGCTCGTCTCTCTAGTCATGCCTGCTTTAAGTGACCTGACAGCTGGTGTCTTGGAGTAGGCACTTATCATTTTAAGGGCATATAAGATAATTAGCTTTGGAACAGCTTGCTAACTTCCATAAACAATGAAAAGATGATTTTCTTTTAATGGCAGTTCTCAGTCTGCAAGCTCTCCTGCATTCCACTGCTGCCTGCTCTCAGATTACTTTGGAATACATTTGAGTCTTAACCCTTGATTAACTTGGTAGTTAATCTTCAGCCCTCTTGCATTAGATACACAGAAGTTGACATTTTATTTTAGCTGCATGTCCTGTAGTGAATTTCCCTGTTCAGACCCATAAAGACATTGTATTTTCACAGTTTT
Organism: Neoceratodus forsteri; assembly: GCA_016271365.2. Taxonomy (NCBI): domain Eukaryota; kingdom Metazoa; phylum Chordata; order Ceratodontiformes; family Ceratodontidae; genus Neoceratodus; species Neoceratodus forsteri. The sequence goes on along the minus strand of CM028135.1, from coordinate 454,416,886 downwards.
TTAACTTTGTCACCTCTATCATTTTATTTTGCTGTCAAATGTCCACCTCCACATTTACATTTGTTATTTCTATTTGATCAAGCTTCACAGCACTTGTGGATAGCAAAGAGGAAGGTTCACAGCTGTAGCTATAGCAGTCTGTATATTGAGGGCACAACAATCCTCAAACAGTTCACTGCTGCTCTGTGCATGCAGAGGTAATGGAAAAGCTTGTAAGGGACTCTTTGTCCATCATGTCCAGCCTCTCACTGTTAATAGTAATTGAATGTTGTAAGGGACTTTAGGTCCATCATGTCTGACCCCTTGCTGTAACATAGTAATGTTGTAAGGGACTGTGGGTCTATCATGTCCAAACCCTTACTGTAACATAGTAATTTGATGTTGTAAGAGATTCTGGGTCCATCATACCCAACCCCTTACAGTAACATGGTAATTTAATGTTATACAGGACTCTGGGTCCATCATGTCCAACCCCTCACTGTAACACTGTAATTTAAAGTTGTAAGGGACTTGAGGTCCATCATGTCCAACCCCTCACTGTAACAGAGTATTTTAATTATGTAAGGGACTCTGAGTCCATCATGTCCACTCTCTCACTGTAACATAGTAATTTAATGTTGTAAGGGATTCAAGGTCCATCATGTACAACCCCTCACTGTAACATAGTAATTTAATGTTGTAAGTGGCACTAGGTTCACCATGTCCAACCCCTCACTGTAACATATTAGTTTAATGTTGTAAAGGACTCCAGGTCCATCATGTCCAGCCCCTCACTGTAATATAGTAATTAAATGTTGTAAGGGACTTGAGGTCCATTATGTCCAACCCTTTATTATAACACGTGCATTTAATGTTGTAAAGGACTCTAGGTCCATCATGTCCAACACCTCACTGTAATATAATAATTTATTGTTGTAAGGGACTCTACGTCTATCATGTCCAGCCCCTCAATGTAATATAGCAATTTAATGTTGTAAGGGACTCGAGGTCCATCTTGTCCAACCCCCTCACTGTAACATAGCAATTGAAGGTTGTCAGGGATTCAGGGTCCATCATGTCCAAACCCTCACTGTAACATAGTAATTTAATGTTGTAAGGGACTCTAGGTGCATCATGTCCAACCTCTCACTGTAACTTATCAATTTAAAGTTGTAATGGACTCTAGGTCCATCATATTCAGCTCCTCACTGCAATATAGTAATTTAATGTAGTAAGGGACTTGAGGTTCATCATGTTCAACCCCTCACTGTAACATATTACTTTAATGTTGTAAAGGACTCTAGGCCCTTCATAACCAACCCTTCACTGTACTATAGTAATTTAATGTTGTAAGGGACTCTAGGTCCATCATGTCCAGCCCCTCACAGTAATGTGGTAATTTAATGTTGTAAGGAACTCGAGATCCATCATGTCCAACCCCTCACTGTAATATAGTAATTTAATATTGTAAAGGACTCTAGGTTCATCATGTCCAGACCCTCACTGTAATATAGTAATTTGATGTTGTAAGGGATTCTAGGTCCATTATATCCAGCCTCTCACTGCAACATAGTAATTTAATGTTGTAAATGACACTAGGTCTTTCATGTCAAACTCCTCACTGTAAAATAGCAATTTAATGTTGTAAGGAACATGAGGCTTGTACTGGACTGCTTCCCAGGTAGAGGCCTTCTTACACATTGATAAAAACATTACAATAATATAAAGTAGGTATATAAAAGAACAATCATGCAGGTCTGTAAAAACAGCAATAGATAATAACTAATTCAATTAAATGACTACTGGCATTAACGCTTCATAAATACAGAGGTCCTTACAAATGTCCAAATGTCTCTCTGAACAGACAGGTCTTAAGGCCTCTTTTAAAGGCCTCTGCTCAGGGGCCTTCTTCAGAGCTCTTGGAAAAGAGTTCCACAGGACTGGACCAGCCACTTTGAATGCACAGTACCATGAAGAGTCAAGCCTTGTGATGGAAACTAGATAGAGGCCCATCTTGATGGTGTAGAGGGGGAAGGAGGACTAATGAAGAGTCAGAAGCTGTGACAGATAACCTGGGCCCAAACCCTATCAGGCTGTATTGATCAGTAATCTGACCTTGAACTTAATACACCACTTCACCAGCAGTCAGTGCAGCTCATACAGGAAAAGAGTCAAGTGACAAGGTCTAGGAAGGCCTGTCAACTACTGGGCTTCTGGGGTGTGTGCTGAGGACTCAAGAATGGCACATGTGGTGCCTCTCCACAAGAGTGGACCTAGGGATGAACCAGGTTACTACAGATCAGTCAGCCATACCTCATTGTAGGCAAATTAATGGAGACCGTACCAAAGGAAAGACTAGTAGACTCTCAGTAGGTTAATGGTCTCTAGGATGAAAGGAAACATGGGTTTGTCTTAGGGAGATACTGCCAGACCAACCTAATAGACTTCTCTGATTGGGTCACAGGTACTGTGGACAGGGGCCAAGTGGTTGATGTCTTGTGTCTGGACTTCAGTGAGGCCTTCAACTCTGTGCCACATGGGAGACTGCTCAGTAAGCTTCAGAACCTGGGAGTTAAGGAGAAGCCAGTGGGGTGGGTCAAGAGCTGGCTACAAGACATAAACCACAAGGTGGTAGTGGGGAGGACTCTCGATGCCTAGACCTGTAACCCTGGGGTCCCACGGGGCTCAGGACTTGACCCAGTGTTGTTTAATATCTTTATTAGTGACATAGCAGATAGGATCAAAGGTAAAATCTGCCTATTCACAGATGGCACTGAGCTCTGTGGGAGAGTGAACACAATGGAGGGGAGACCAGAGCTCAGAGAGGATCTTGCTAGGCTTGAAAAGTGGCCAGGTATCTGGCTCTTGGGGTTCAATGCCAAGAAGTGCAAGGTCATGCACCTGGGAACTAAGAACCCAGGGACCAATTACTGTTTGGGAGGGGTACAAGTGTCCATTTCTGAGGAGGAAAAGGACCTAGGGCTGATCATAACAAAGGACCTGAGGCACTCTGTGCATTGCCATAAAGCAGCATTAAAACTGAGACAGAAGACGTAGTAACCTCTTGCTCCCTCATTAACAAAGAATTTCTGAAATACTATAAAAACTACTCATATGAGGCCTCCACATCATCACAACTGTTCAAGGACTTTTGCAAGGATTTTAACCTCACCCAGCTCACACCTGACTCCAAAACATCTCAAGATTCTTCTTAGCCTGCTTTAGAGAGACAAAAGTAAACAGTCAACACCCAATTTCAATAGACTTCTGAGACACCTTGTTAAGTATGGTCCTTGCAAACATACTGAAGATTTCCAGCTGCCCTGCCTTGCCTGGCCCTCTGATACATCTTATGAGATTGATAGGTTAGAGGCACCCTGTTCAGCTGCCCCACAATAACAAAACATTTGGTATTAAATTTATTCTCTTACTGTGGAATACACTTTGCCCTAACCTGGCAAGAAACATCACTGACATATGGGAGACTGCTGGTGAAGAGCTGGTTTGGTGACTGGTAAGCTGATTCGTTAAAGGTTCATAGCACAGAGTAAGTCCACTAGCTAGCAGGCCATGCTACTGTCTCTGACACAGTTTTGAGACCTCCAGTATGGAGAGACTCTTACCACCCAAGAAGAGTATTCTCCTTCCACTGACTAAAATCAAATCTATATATACAGGCACTTCAGCTTGTTGCCTGGTAACACTAAGATGCAGACCACATCTTGTTTCCATATACTGTCCTGCTCAGGAATATATCAGTTTACCAGGTCTGTATCAGTACTTTATTTTCATGTCTTAGGGACATATTGAATTTATCTGTATGGTACTTGCAGTTGCCAACATCAGACTGTTATAATCAAAACTCTTTAATAAAAACTTTTATGGAAAAAAGAATTGACCACTCCCCTCTATTCTCACCCTGATGGGATCATTGTGCACCCCGACCACCACTGTCTCAGTGCTGTGCCTGGACCTAAATACAGACTGGTGGGGCTAATACATGTCATGAGTTGTCAGGTGTGCCTCAAACTGCAGTGCCACAATTGTTCTCAGTAACCTTCCCCAAAAAGAGGAGGCTAGAAACAGGTCTTCAACTAGCTAGGCAGTAGAAGTCCAAAGATGGCTTCTTCAGAATGGGCATCACCAGCACATCTTTTAATGCACTTGAGCAAACCCTCAGAGAAGCAGAACACCAGACATAGTAACTCCATGTGGCTCACTAGCAGACATGTTGGGCCCAGATCTAGTTCACAAAAGGTGGACTGCTGCTGTGAGATCACCTCAAAGACCTCTTTCACCATGATTGACCAAAACTCTCCCCAGGACAGAGGAGTGTGTTCGTGAAGTGCAGGCTTGATCCTGCTGGGTTGCAACAGCCAATTTGGTGAGATCGCAGCTCAAATAGAACATACTTTATCTGAGAAGAACCAAGCAAACTCATCGCACTTAGTGGGTGAACCTGTTCTCACTGGTTGCAGACAAGTAGGATAAAGCAACCCATCAGTAGTCTGGAAGAGCTGAGCAGATTGCAAGCAGTAACCTGATCAATTTCAAAGAACAAATATGTCTTCCTCTCATGAACTTTTTTAACCTTAGCAGGTGCCAAAAGTTGGAATGTGGTGCCAAGTTGGAGAATTTCTTGTCAAGAGGTAAGGAAGCACTTACTTTTCTGTTGTGTCTAATACAAGGGAGTGTGATATTTCACTCCCCTCCCTTAGAAGTCTTCCCCCAACCCCCATCGGGACCAATACATTTTGGAACCCTTAAGAAACAGAACATTTTTTCACCACTAGGGACAGATCTGGGACAGTCTGATTGTATACTGAAGCTCTAGGCACCAACCCTTGTTTTGCTTGATTAGTTTCACAACTTAGACTAAATTATGTAGTCAGGGCTTCCTGGTTGGTGCCCTTGTTAAACATGTTTTTCAATGGAATTTTATGATTACTCAAAGTCATAGATGGTCTGACATGATGGCCCCGGAGACCTCTACCACTGTCTATGGCTGCTGAGGTCCCTCAGTCACCCCGCTCACCTCCGGAGGTGGGCCACCTTCCTGTGGCCACGGACTAGTGTCTGCTGGTCGGGACCTTCAGCGATGGTGGTACGGTGAGGTCCTCTGGGGAGGGCTTCATATGCATGGTGGTATGCCCGCCTCACTTTTTCCTCCATTTTTTCCGTTACAGAGGCAAGGACATGCAATGATGCCAGTGTCTGCCCCACCTCCCAAACTGTACGTGTCAGATGCTTGAGCTCCCCCGGCCTCTGCCAGGAGTCCTCAGTGCACCAATCACTGCCCCCACCCTCCCCCCGGAGAAGGAGAGCAGTCCGTAGGATGCTCTATTCTTCTCCCCCCCCAGCCAGCCCTCCGATGATCCGGGTCCGTTCCTGAACCCGGGTTGCCAGCGTGGCAAGCAGAAATCCCACCGCTGCACCAGCGGGCTGGCCCCCATAATATATATATTTCTATATAACAAACCAATCACACACACAAACACACACACAAAAAAAAGTAGATAAACATGTGGGGAGTAGTGCAATGTAATGGCTGTGGGGCAGCAGTCTTCCAGGAGTCTTTCTGGAGGCTGAGATGCTGCCCTATTTGCAGACAACTCTCTGCCCTGAGGGAGGAAGTTGCCCATCTTCAGGCCACACTGGACAGTAGGAAGGGAACCTCCCCAATCCAGGGAGCACCAGAGCCACCACCACTACCTCAGAGGTTGCAAAGAAAGCACAGCAGTTGGACCACAGTGGGCTTAGGAGGGTGATGATGGTGGAACAGAGGCACACCCAGTCAGTTGTTCCACTCCACAATCCATACACCATTCTGGGGGAGCATAGCTCCCCTATGGATGCACCCACAGAGGAGACTAAGGAGGCTGAGGACAACTGTCACAAGGGAGGCCCACAGGAAGGAGGCAGAGGACACTACAGGAAAGGAAGCAGCTCCTGGTGAGGGACTCAATTATTAGGGGGATAGAACTGGGAGGAGCAGGGAAAACTGAAGTAAGGTGCCTGCCTGGTGCCATGGCTTGGAGGGACATGAAGCGCATCCTCAGGATCACGAGAACAGCTGCACGGGAGTCTGAGCTGGACATCATTGTCCACCTAGGGACAAATGACTTGGCTCATCATGAGATTAGAGCAGTGCAGAAGGACTTTGTAGAATTGGGGAGGGGCCTAAGACAAGTAGCACACACAGTATCCTTCTCTGTGGTGCTGCCTGTTAATGGCATGAGTGAGGCGAGGGTACTTTTCACCATGCAGTTTAATGAATGGTTGAAAAAATGGTGTGGAGCACAGGGGTTTGGCTTCACTGGGGACTGGGGTTCCACCTGGAGGGACACCAGCCTATACTGGCAGGATGGTCTGCATCTGTCCAGGAAGGAACAAGTCTTTTGAGCAATCAGTTTAAATGCTTCATTGGCAAGCTTTTAAACTAGTCAAGGGGGAGGCACTGATAAGCAGCAGGAAAATCCCAGCCTCTCCCTACAAAACAGGGTATTAAATGAGAAAAAGACTGAGGTAGAAAGGTCAGTGGGGGATGCTGCTAAAGAAGGTAAAGCCATCAAAAAATGGAGAGCAATGAGTACCAATGCCCATAGTCTGAGTAACAAGCTTCCTGAATTAGTGGCCGTGATGGAGGAGGAACATCTGGATATCATGGCAGTCACAGAAACATGGTACACACAAAACCATGACTGGGATGTAAACATACCAGGATACACTATCTACAGGAGGGACAGGGAGGGTAAAAGAGGAGGAGGAGTAGCTCTTTACATAAGGGAAGGAATCAAAGAAACAGAACAAAAGGGAAAACAGGGAGGAGAAGAAGCACTGTGGGTAAATTTGGAGACCGGCAATGGCACCACAATCTGCACAGGGTTGTATACAGACCCCCTTCTCAGGGGGAGGAAATGGACAAGGAAATGATAGAAAGTATACTTAGAATGGCAGAAAAAGGGGAGATATTGCTGATGGGTGATCTGAATATGCCAGATGTTAACTGGAGTGCAGTTGCAGCAGCCACTGAAGAGTGGGATTATTCTAGATGCCCTACAGGGGGAATGCCTTAGACAACTAGTATTGGAGCCCACTCGAGAGGGAGCAATCTTAGACCTGGTTCTCTCAAATGGAGATGAAGAGAGGATCACAGATGTAGAAGTGGGTAGCCATCTGGGAACTGGCAACCATCGAACAGTATGGTTCACAATAAACACAGCAATAGAGTCAAGCCATACAAAAGCAAAAGTACTGGACTTTAGGAGGGCTGACTTTTGCCAAAATGGGTGAGTGCCTAAGGAATGCACTACAAATGGGCAGGAAGGAGGGGTGGAAGAACAATGGGGAATAATAAAAACTGCCATCACAGAGGTAACAAGCCTTTGTGTGAAGCAAATAAACAAAACAAAACGATGTAAAAAACCACGATGGTTCTCAAAGGAAGTGGCAGTGAAGGTTCAAGAGAAAAAGAAAGCATTTAGGAAGTACAAGGAATCACAGAAGGAGCAGGACAGAGAACTGTATCAGTTAAAACAAAAGGAAGCTGTGAAGGCAGTCAGAACAGAAAAGGCCCAAACTGAGGAAAAGATAGCCAACTCAGTTAAGAAGGGGGATAAAACCTTTTATAGGTACATCAGGAGTGAAGGAAGACCAAGGAGGTTAGTGAGGCTTAATAAAGGGAGGGAGGGTGGGCAGAGGGTGACTGTGAAAAGGCAGAGATACTAAACAAAATATTTTGCTCAGTATTTACAAAGAAAGAGGGAGGTACCTAAAACAAACAGTAGAAACACTCTGGATACAGAAGTTGATACCAGCCCATTTACAGAAGAAAGGGTTCTGAAAGAACTTTTAAAACTGAAGGTGGACAAAGCAATGGGGCCTGATGGGATTCATCCCAGAATTCTAAAAGAACTAAGGGTAGAACTAGTGACACCACTGACTACCCTCTTTAACAAATCATGGGAGGATGGGGTGGTACCCGAGGACTGGAGGAGGGCAGATGTGATTCTCTTCACAAAAGTGGGAGCGGGCAGAAGCAGGAAACTACAGACCTGTTAGTTTAACCTCAGTGGTAGGGAAATGATGGAATCACTTGAAGGCAAGAATTGTTGACTATCTAGAGGCCAGAGGGGCACAGGACCCAAGGCAGCATGGATTCACAGCAGGAAGGTCATGCCAGACAAATCTAATAGATTTCTTTGACTGGGTGACCAAAGTAGTAGATCAGGGAGGGGCTGTGGACATGGTCTACCTAGACTTTAGCAAGGCATTTGACACAGTCCCACACAAAAGATTAATATACAAGTTAGCCAGCCTGGGAGTGGGTCCCAAAATGACAGCCTGGGTAAAGAATTGGCTGGAGAATAGGACACAGAGGTAAGTAGTAAATGGAGTCCACTCTGAAGAAAGGGGGTTACTAGTGGGGTACCATGAGGGTTCAGATAGACCAGTCCTCTTCAATGTCTTTATAAGCGACATTGCAGAGGACTGGAAGGAAAAGTATGTCTCTTTACAGATGACACAAAGATCTGCAACAGAGTTGATGCACAAGGTGGGGTGGAAAGGATGAGAAGGGACTTGGTAAGGTTAGAGGAATGGTCAAATGTATGGCAGCTTAGATTCAATGCTATGAAGTGCAAGGTAATGCACCTGGGAAACAAAAACCCAGGGGAAGAGTACACAATGGGGGGTGAGATACTAACAACAACAAAAATGGAAAGGGACCTGGGGGTAGTCACATCAGATGACCTAAAGGTGGGCAAGCAATGTGAGAGGGCAGCAAGGAGGGCTGGGGGGATACTGGGATGCATAGGGAGAGGCATCACCAGTAGAAAACAGGAAGTTATTATCCCTCTGTACAGACAGTTGGTGAGACCCCATCTGGAGTACTCGTGCAGTTCTGGAGACCCAATCTCCGCAAAGACATAGACAGGATGGAAGCTGTCCAGAGGAGGGCAACTAAAATGGTGCAGGGTCTGTGCGGAAGACATATGAAGAGACTTAAGGAGCTTAATATGTATAGCCTTGAGGAAAGGAGGAGAGGGGACATGATAGAAACTTTCAAGTACCTCAAGGAATCAACAAAGTCCAAGAGGGTAGCATCTTTCAAAAAGGTGTGCAAAACGAGGGGGCACAATTTGAAGATAGAGAGGCGGCTCAGAGTAAATTAAGGAAGTATTTTTCACAGAGAGGTTTGTGGATGCATGGAACTGCCTTCTGGAGGAGGTTGTGGAGTCAAAAGCAGTGGTGGAATTCAAGCATGCATGGGACAGTCATAAGGCAATTCTAGTGGGTGGGGGTGGGAAGAAGTAGGCTGCTGGTTAACTAGGATCTGCAGCTTATCCATTAGGTAGGGAAATGGGCAGACTGTGTGGGCCAAGCAGTCCTTATCTGCCGTCAAATTCTATTTTTCTATGTTTCTATGTTTTGGTTTTATTTATAGTATGTTACAAACTATGAGACAGACACCAGGCAATGCTACTATGTTTCTTACACAGCACAGACTGTTACTGATTTTTGGTGCTTGGGCTGGGCTCCTCTACGGTATTGGCCACTCCCATTTTCAAGTTCACATTCGAGTTACTTTATGTGTTCAACTCACTGAGTCTTCACAAAATCATTTACACATATAAGGCAATACATAACTACACATATTTTCTTGTTAAAAACACGTTACACTATATGGCTTTCTCTATAATAGTAGATGCATAAATTAGGTAATTTGATACCTTTTATTGGAGCAACAGAGACTGCAAAAAAACCTTAAGCTTTCAAACTCAGTGTCCTTCAGAAGAAATTACAGATCTTTTAGAAAATTCACTTTTTTAAAAGCCCAAAGAAAAAAACTTTTACACATGAGTGTGACAGATTAGCACTTGGTTAAGAAATACAACCAGAGGTAAGCAGGCATCCCTGAAACTATAGCAGTGGGTAAGTCAAATGTCACAGAATGGAATATAGTGTATGGTTTAGTGCTATTGTGTATGGAGTCCCATACATCATAAAAACATGTTCTACTGCAGTAGTGACGTGACTACTAATGCAGAATGACTTTTCATTCTGCATTAGTAGCTACATCATAACACAAGTGCCTCCAGCAGCACCATTCATTCATCGGCTGGACCTTCAACCATCGTGCCCTAGAGCTGGCTGGTGGGTGGATAGCAGAGAAGTTCCGGTGCCGGATGGGAAACACTGACCAGTTTAAACCACAAAAAGTAAGGGAAAGTGTATCTGGAGACCATACACTATATAGAAAAGTGTATGGTAGCTCAAATACAAAACAAGGCTACTCTTAAACCTTGTAGTTACTATGACATCTAAGGAACCTCTTGAGCTTCACTCTCAAGGTCCCTGACCTCATAATAACCACTGGGTGTAAGAATAGCCTTGTTGTGTATGGGCTACTATCCTATGCATTATGTTATAAATCATCTGATTTCACAAGTCTCACTGAAGCTACGTTAAAGAAAATATGTGTGTGTGCGCGTGTGCATGTGTGTGTATGTGTGTGTGCTAAATCATATTTGTTATTTATTTATTCCACATAAAACCCTTTTGGGCAGGGCCTATTTGCAAAGGGTTTAGAATCACCATTGACAGGAAAAGAAACAGGTGAATACAGTACAACTAAGTGCAGAACTGAGACAAGGCAAGGCAATACTTACAACACTTCAGACAATGGCATGCTATACATTGTGATTCATTAACTTATAACCTACTATATTTAAGTGCTGCCACGTTCAAGCTGTGGGTGTCATTAAAAACAATTAATAAAACCAGTTCACAAAATATTTACAGCACTTCAGACAATTACACTATATAATATGATTTACTAACTTATTATCTACTACATTTAAATACTGCCATGCACAAGCTGTGGGCCTCGTTAAAACAATTAATAACAGTTCACAATAACAGTTAAATAATAATAACAGTTGACAGTAGCTCATTTAGCTTTGGCAGATCCAGATAAGGAGAAAGAGAAGAAGAGAATGGATTTAAATTGGGAAAGAGTACAAGAAATATGTAAAACATGTGTGTGTGTGTGTTTTCTAAAAATTTGGAACAGCAGTTTTGCATGTGTAAAACTTAAGTCCAAGAGATTAATCTCCCCCTTTTAGTTAAAATCAACCTTGTAATACCAGGAAGCATAACCTAAGAAAAATAATAATAATAATAATATAAAAGTACAAATTTCATTTTAAGTTTCAGGTGGACATTTAACACAATGCATAAACACACATGTTAATTTTATTACAAAATACATTATGCAGTACAATTTTCTTGAAAGTGGTGCAGTTTCCATTTTTGGTTGTGCACTGAGGTGAGATATATTAGTCGTGCAGACATTGGTATGTTCCATTTGGGCAAGGCCCTTTAACAAATGCTGTGCTTGAACCAAAAGGCAAGACACATGTAAACAAAACAAAATGCCACTACCAGGGAATAAATTTGGCATAAAATAACTTGTGATCATAAAAGATATCCCTATAATGTGTATCACAAGTGGTTCCCAATTTGGGAAACCAAATAAAGGCATTGCCATAATGAAACGTATCATCCTAGATTTTGCTCAAATCAAACATCCTTATAACCATTTTTGTACAACATTATTGAATAAATCCATTTTGGGTATTTCATCATATCCAGGTAACACAATCTATGGGAAATTCATTAGTATCCTCGGTGTCTCTTCCTTAGAAAATGTTCTGAATGAGGGATAATGTCCAGTTGATATGTTTCTCATATGTTCATGTTTTGGACAGTATAGAAGGATGTGGACAGGGGTTTCCAACTCATTTTGGCCACATTTGCAACATAAATCCCATAGAATTGGTTTATTCTTAGAAAAAAATGTAATTTTGAGGGGTATAACTCCAGGCAAAACTTTAAAAAGGTAGCTCTGTCCTTTTTGTTGTGAAGGTGAAGTAGGTATGGTTCCAACACATGGTTTATTTTATTATGTATGTACCATGTATGTAGCTTCAACTCTCTAATTTTCTGTAAGTCTGAGTCAAATGATATTTGCTTTAATTTTTTAGTTAATTTTGCATAATCCTGAGAGATGACTATTCCTTTAAGTGAATCCTTCCATAAGTGATCTAGATTCAAAACTTTTAGCATATCCAACACTTCTTTCAACCATGGGGAGGAATAGTTTCTAACTATCCAAGAAGCCTTTTCATCCATACATGTTTTGACCAGCCTGTTTGGATCCAGGCTTGTACTTCTGAACCAGTATGCTATCTTAGCTGAGAGGGCTAAAGTATTGATTTTAGCGTGACCTAGTTCTGCTCTAGATATTTCTGGAGTTGTGGATCTTGGTATTTGCATTATAGAGCTGTATTATTGAATTCAAGTTTTTTTTTTCAGTTTTTCAACATTTTTATCATGCCAAACCTCTATAGCATAAAGAGCTACTGGACTCATTTTCACCTCTGTTGCACGTAAGGTGGAAACTATAGAATGGCCTTTGTACTTGTCATTAAATCTCAGTATGGCATTTTTAGATTGTTGTAACTTGTTCAAAGTATACATAGTGTATTTTGTTGTTTTACAGTTATTTGAAAAGTAGAAGCCCATGTAGCAGTAATTTGAGACCACTTCTAAGGAGGTATCATCAAAATGCCATGTATATTTAGGACTGCATTTCCCTACTGTTAAAATGTTTGTTTTTCAGTATTACTAAGCTTGTTTTTGGTACAATATTGTTGTAATAATTTAAGTTGTCTCTCTAGACCAATCAGAGTGCGTGAAATTAGTGCTAGGTCATCTGTGAACATGAGTACTGGCACCAAATTTCCTCCTACTGAGGGAGAATGAGACGCCTCTATCAAAAAAGTGGTAGGAAGGTCATTAATGAATAAGTTGCAGAGTAAAACCACTAAATCAGTAGGTAAGGCAAGGGGGACATTGGGGTGTATTAGTAGGGGTATCACAAGTCATAAGAGGTAGGTAATAAACGCTTTTTACAAGACACTGGTTAGGCCCCATCTGTAGTACTGCATGCAGTACTGGAGGCCACACCTTCACAGTCCAGAGAAGGACAACCAAAATGGTGCAGGGACTGCATCAGAAAACATATGAGGACAGATTAACAGAGCTCAATATGTATACCCTAGAGCAAAGGAGGGAGAGAGGTGATATGATTGAAACATTCAAACACCTTAAGGGTATTAGCAAGGTGAAAGAGTCTAACATGTTTCAATACAAGAAAAATAGCAGGACAAGAGGACACAGCATGAGATTAAAGGAGGCCTATTAAGGGTAATGTGAGGAAGTTCTTTTTCACAGAAAGGGTGGTGGATGCATGGAATGGCCTACCTCAGGAAGTGGTGGATATGAATACAGTGCTCGGCTCCAAACAGGCATGGGATAGGCATAAGGGAGCAATATAGATGAGTATGAATAGATAGGCCATTGACAGAGTAAAAGCCTATGGCACATTCATAAGGTAGAAAAAAATGGGCAGACTAGATGGACCTTGTGGTCCTTATCTGCCATCAACTTCTATGTTTCTATGTAAAGAGACCAGGATGCAGCCCTGTTTCACACCCTGGTTAGTGCTGAAGTGTTGAAAGGATGTGCTATACTGCCCTTTAGATTGTACCTCTCTGAGGTCAAATTCCCTGAATAGAGGCCAATAATCACTTTTAGAATTGTGTGATTTATGTTTAAGTCACACAATTTATCCTAGAAAAGTAGTCTGATCCATCAAATATGTCTTAAAAGTCTACAAAGACCAAGTACACTGGAAGGTGTTTTTAATATAATATGTCTCTACAATATGATGTATATAAAGCATTGATCTATAGTTGAGTGCCCCTTTCTGAAGCATGCCTGGTATATGTTTAGAACATTTTAATGTTCCAACCAGGTATTTAGTCTAGTCAAAATTATTCTGATGAAGATTTTACCTAGGCAGTCAATAAACTTATTGTTCTATAATTGTTGTGTAAATTTGGATCACCCTTTTTAAGATTGGTAGTATTATACTACCTTTCCAAGTGTGTGGAATATAGTCTTCTGCTATGATTTTGTTAAATAATATCGCCAAAAGGATACTCCACCAATCCAATTGTATTATATAAAGAAATGGAGGAATCTTATCCAGTTCTGGAGGCTTTTTTTTTGGTTTGGTTTACCTAATAGCATCAGATACTTCATTTGGAGTAATAGTTAGATTAAGATAGGCCTCAGTCAATTTTATGGAAATATAATTTCTTGGTCCAATAGCTGTATTATCAAAAAAATATTTTTTAATAATACAAAACCCATGACATTGGCGGTATATGAGTGGAAATATTGGGGTCATAACTTTCTCTCCTTTTTACCACCATTAACTAGAATGTCTTGGTATCACCTGCTGTTTATAACTTCCAACATGTGGGACCATTGTTTAGCTTGAAAAAGCTGATGTTGGGAGAGCAAAAATCTCTTATATTCTTTCCTGGATTTATTCAATAATGTGAAATTCTCTTTAACTGGGTTTATTTATTTTATTATTTATTTACAGTCTAGGATTACAAGTACCTTTGAGCCAAGGCTCTTTTACAAAGGTTCCACGTCAACTGAGGTACAATACAAACATTACATGGAGTTGAGTAACAATGCAGAAATGGTGCACAGACATTTTTAAGCAGCTGAAATACATTACATTGAGGGAAAGTGAATACCGGGGGCAGGGTAGCCAGAGGTAACTGAGGCTTGGAATGGACACAAAAAGAGCAGTGCAGCCATGGGCATTTGTCAGGCCTCAAAAAAGTGCTTGGGGGTAGGGGCAAAAACAGGAGGGCAGGCTAGGCTGTAGGAAGAGGAAGAGAAGGGGTTTAGTCTTGTAAATCTTATAAGTTGTGGCATAACCTTTTACATTTTTTACAATCTTTATTAAACCATGTGTCAGGCAGTTTTGATTTTGCTGGGTGATATAAAAGTTGCAGGATGGATTCACTAATATTCTGGATGATTTTGTGTATTTCCTTTGCTGTTGAGCGGGGGTTAGAGTGTTCAGTTTCTCTTGATTTTCCATACCAATTAATACTTCAGACACTCTTACCTCTACTTCTGAAGAGAATGACTCTTCTCTGGTTTCTTATTTCTGTGAGTGGCACTGGAGAGTTAACCTGGCAAATTATTTCGGTAGAAAGATTTAAATTAGAAACAGTGGATAATGGTCACTCTCAGAATGTAGAATAACACCAAATTTCAGAAAGAAAAAAAATGCATTTTTCAAGGGACTACACAGTTATAATCCACCACACTTGCTTCTTTTACATTCAAAAAGGTATAATGTGAAGAGTTTTCACCCCTCAGAGTACCTTTCAGTACAATTAAACCCAGATTTTCCAGAAGATAAGGAACCTGCCACACTTCTATTAACAATTTTGTCTTTCAATATTCTATACGAAGTGATGGTCCCTTCTGCAAAATGGGGTGACAAGGAACCTAATCTGGCATTAAAATCACCCATGAGTAGAATCCCAGCTTCAGGCAGAGCTATCATTACTGCGTAGAGCTGAGTCTTTAAATGTTCCCAAATTTGTGAATCATAGTAACTTGTGTTATGAGGCAGTACATAGATATTACAAAGATAGAAAGTTGTGTTATTCCAATAAACCAAGAGAATTATTAAATTTGGAGTTATAAGAAAAGAAGGTTTAAT
The DNA here is from genome assembly GCA_016271365.2 of Neoceratodus forsteri. Taxonomy (NCBI): domain Eukaryota; kingdom Metazoa; phylum Chordata; order Ceratodontiformes; family Ceratodontidae; genus Neoceratodus; species Neoceratodus forsteri. Next base: position 454,401,240 of record CM028135.1, on the reverse strand, counting down.
CACCAGGTTCTTGTGAACTTTCACAAAGGTGGATAGGCCCCAGCTGGTCTGCCACACTTTGTTATTTTTTTTTTTTTGCTGTTGCTGAAATAGATGTATAACCTTGCAAGTATATGTTTTCCATTGCCTAGGTTTCCTGAAGGCAAATTATGGTGTATTTAGAAAGAAGCTTTTTGAATTGTGAGTCAATAATGTATTTTAAATAGCCTGCTACATTCAAAGATATAGTGGAGTCAAATCCCCCTCTGTTCTCTAAGGTATTGCTTTGATCATTTGTTATTCTGGTAACTTCTGATTGTGAGTCCTGTTCCATATTCAATAAACATTGGTACTGATTGTGTTTTGGTATATTTATTTGTTGGTGAGCAGACTGTTCAAAAGGTTTGTGAGGGAAAGAGTTAGTCTGTCTTTGGTTCCTTGAATGAGTCAAAAATGAGAACCCTCCTTCCCCTCCTCTGGAAAAAGTTTCACTGGCACTCCTGGTATTCTATAGCAGGCCATTCTCACAGAAGAATGTTCAGTTTGTCTAATTTGTGGGCTTCAGATTAAATTAAATTGTACAGGATAAAATCCTATACTGTAAATGTTATTTGCCCTTGGTTTGTGCATCCAGTTTCCCTCTGGACCCATTTCACTCTCCATACCCAATCTAATGCCCAAAATATTAGTTAAGATTTAACATACCATTTACATGAGTGACTATGGGGTCTCGTGATTTGTTTTTTCAATTCCTTGTAATGTTAAAAGGTATTGGTTTGTTTCCTGAACTGTCATTTCAGTATTAGGTTTTTTTAGTCCAGTTTGGAGTTCAAGATGAGTTTTAGAAATAAATTTACCTTGTGTAAAACTCTCTTTTTGCTTGTTCAAGTGACTCATGATAGTTAAGGGTGACTTTGTGGACAGACCTAAATGTTGCAATGAAAACATCTGTGTCCAGATCCATTTGGCTATTTCCATGTCTGAAAGAATTAGGCCCCATACATTTATGAGTCTCTCATTGTGAAGGAAAATTGTTTTTGCCATTTGGAATTGCCAATTATCTTTCTAATAGCAATGTTATCAAATTTATCAGAGAATCTGGAGTTCCATTCATATTTTGATGAAAGCCATATATTTTTATGGTGGCCTCATTTCCAAAAAATCAGAAACTGTTTGGGGTCTCTATTATTTCTTAGTTTGATTGTGAGGTTGTGTCTGAATATGAGACCAAGCTAGTTGTATCTCCAAAGGTTGGATTTATCATACCCCTTGATTTATTGGAGTCCCCTATCTTTGAATGTTTCCTGATTTTCCCTGCTGAAGGCTTTATCAGAACTATTTCTTCCAAATTAGGTTTAATTATTGTGTTGTTTTTTTTGAGGGGTTCTGAATTCTGGACAAGTATAGCTTCAATTATTGTTTTTTATGAGGGGTTCTGAATTTTGGGCAAGTAGCCCCCCCCCCCCCGTGTTTTCATCCCATGTTTTTTCCCTTTTTCCTGCTTTTGGGTATGGCAACAGATTTTGATTGTTTATTCAGTTTGCCTTTGGTTTTCTTTTTTTCCTCCTGCCTCTTCTTTCTTTAATTAAATTACCCCATTTAGGAATGGATGAAACTAAATTAATTGAATTTGGGGGAAAACAATCTGGTTGGTTTTAGAGTAGTTTAGTGGACTAGATACCATAAAATCTATGTCCAGACCTAGTTCTGCTTTCATTAGTTTTATAGGTTTCATAGGTAATACAAGCTGTAATAGACTTTCGTCCTTTTTGCTTGCCATAGATAGATATTATAACCCAAATTTTGTCTCATCACTCATTGCATTATCTAATCTTATTTTAAAGGTATTTACTTCATCACTATCTATCACGTCTTGTGAAAGATTATTCCAAAGTGTGATAACCCTTTGGCTATACCATTTTTTTCTGGATAATGTATTCCATTTTTCCATATACAATTGTTTGGGGTGCTTCCTATTACTTACCCTGTCCACACTGAATTTTAATCCTAGTTCCCTCATTAGGGTAGTATCTTTAATTACCTTGTGCAACATACATAGATCACCTGTTGTTCTTCTATATTGTAAAGTATATAGATTAAGTATTTTCAACCTTTGTTTGTAGGGTATCAACTTGTAACCTAGAATAAGCCTAGAAAATTGGTGTTGTACAGCTTCCACCTTTTGGATATCATCCTTTCTATATGGTGACCGTACTTGGATGCAATACTCCAAGTGGGACCTAACCAATGCCATATAAAGGGGGAGCAACACCTCGCTAGATCTACTAGATATATGTCTAGTGATACAATTTAATAACTGATTGGCTTTCTTAACCTGCTTTCTACAATGTGAACTAAATTTCAAATCATGAGTAACTGTTATTCCCAAATCTCTTTCGTTTGTGGTTACCATTAAAGAATTGTTATTTAGAGTATAATTGTACTGTCCATTTTTAATATCCAAATGCATTACTTTACATTTATTAATATTTAGTTCAAGTTTGTTGTGCATAGTCCAAGACAGAATATGGTTCAGAGCATTCTGTAACATAATATTGTTATCTATAGTGTTCACTACTGCACGCAGTCTGCAGTCATCTGCAAATTTCGATATCCAAACATTTGGTACATTTATTTTTAATGATGAGATATAGATATTAAACAAAACTGGGCCCAACACAGATCCCTGGGAACCCCACTCCCCACTCCAACCCAATCAGAAAGAGTTCCACTCACCACCACCCTCTGCCATCTCTCCCCCAACCAGTTTGAAATCTAGTGTATTATATTTGTGCTCAACTTTAACATTTTTAATGATTTAATCAATTCCAATTGTGGTAATTTATCAAAGGCCTTTGTGAAATCTAAAAATATTATATCCACTAAATTTTTATTATCGATTTCGCTATTTGCTTTTTCATAAAATTCCAATAAGTGTGTTAGACATGATCTGTCCTTAATGAACCCATGTTGGTGTGGGTCAGTATCTCCTATAGTTAATATATGTTGCTGAATGTGATCCTTAATTATTCCTTCAAGTATCTTACCCAGAAGAGAAGTCAAGCTTATTGGTCTAAAATTCTGTGGCCTAGTTCTTGAACCTTGTTTGTGAAGTGGTACTACAATAGCTACTCTCCAACTTGGGGGAATTATACCAGAGTCTAAGGAATGCTGGTACACATTGGTCAATGGTTTGTAAATACAATCCGCTAATTCCTGTAATACCCTCGGGTGTATATCATCCGGGCCTGGGGATTTGTTGATATCCAGCTTTTTTAGCCTTTCATAAATATCAATAGGATTTATCAAAATCTGTCCAGGTGTGGGTTCTAACTTATCCTCCATAGTGATACAAGTTGGTTTAGAAAATACTGAAGAAAATATTTATTCTGAATGTCTGCAGTCTCCTTATTATCAGTGGGATGTCCAGAATCATTTGTAAAAGGGTCTACTATATTTGAGGATCCCCTTGTTTTATCTATATGGGAAAAAAACAATTTTATGTTGTCATTAACTTTTTTTGCAAGAAATATTTCATGTTCAGCCTTGGATTGTTTAATTTTGCTTTTGATCTTTTTATGTCAATGTTCTGTAAACTGGTATTAATTGTTGGTTACTTTTTTTAATACTTTTAAAAATCTTACTTTTTTTGTTTGTTAATTTTTTTATGTGGGGCTTCATCCAACTGGGAGATGTTCTTTTATTAAGATTTTTTTAGCACTAGTATATATTTTGATACTTCACTCTTAATTTTCGTTATTAACTGATCCCATTTCCCCTCGACTGACTGATCACAAAAAACTGCTTCCCAGTCCCATTTTATAATTTCTTCTTTCATAGCCTCAAAGTTTGCTCTCTTAAGATTAAGTTTTTCAGTAGCTCTCTCTCCTGGTTGCCTATAACAACCTATTACTTTAAACTTAACACACAAGTGGTCACTATTACCAAGAGGTGTCATTGTAGTTACATCAGCCACAGTGTCACCTATATTTGATAGAATAATGTCCAGTATTTTATCATCCCAAGTAGGACTTGTTACCAATTGGTCCATTCCGAACTGTGCAAAGACATCCAAGTATAACAAATAAATTTTACTAACTCCGCTATTTGATATTCAGTTAATATGAGGCAGATTGAAATCTCCCGTAATTATCATATTATCAGATGAATTCAATTTATTCATATAATCCAAGAACTTAACATCTTTCTCAATGGGTATGGAGGGAGGTCTATATATTAAACCAATTTTTATAGGGGCACTATTATGAGGATAAATGTTAACCCATAATAATTCAATACCGTCCACTTCCTGTAATATTTCTTCACATTTTATAGTATTGTGGACATAAATAGCCACTCCTCCACCCTTTTTATATCTCCTGTTCTTAAAAAAAAACATTATATCCCAGAATATTTCTGTCCCAATTATCATTATCAGTTCCCCAAGTTTCTGTAATCAAAGCTAGATGAACATCATGTTTATTTAACAGCAACTTAAACTCATCACATTTTTTATTTAGGCTTCTGGCATTTGTCAGTAGACCATTCCAATCCTGTTTGACCTGGTTCATAATATTTTTATTAATATGCATGGTGTTGTAGTTAAAGTATGATAGATCTTCTGAAATAATGGACGGATGATTGTATTCATATCCTACTATTCTCACACCCATCCCATTTTCCAGTTTAAATGAAACAATAGGACTTCATACATTTTTTTACCAAATATTCTAGTACCAAAGTAGTTTAAATGTATTCCATCTGATTTAAAACAAGCTTTTTTAGAAAAAGTGATAAAGTTGTCCAAACAGTTGTCCAAAAGTTCTCTAAACAGATTTCTGATTAAGCCCTTGTGATGCACCAAGGTAGTTTCAACTGTGGTAACTTCATCCTGTAATAAAGTACAATTGTTCTAAGAACAAAATGTTGGCTATATGCAGATCTTTTAACACTTGTATTAATCTTGGGGTAAAAGATGTTGGGTAGTTTTTAATCAAATCAGAATGACTACTATTTTGGTTTTCTGGCAAATGATAGTCCATTTTATTACTGTTGGGCCCTAAGCACAAAAGGGTGGAAAGTATGTGCCAGAGGCATGCACCCTGCCCATATACAGTAGATCCATGCCAGCAGATAGGTGGCCGGTGATAGTGAATACCTGCCTGTGCTGTCCCACCCCCCTGGTGCACAGGATCGTGGAAGGTGGACAGGGGTGGAGTAGCAGGCACAGGGAAGACAATTGGATGCCCATCCTGGGTCCTAGAGTGGATCTCCTGCTCCCATCATAGGAAGGCATGGATTCAGGTGCATGCATAGCACACACAGGCACCCAGGGAGTGCACCATTGTTCTCCATTGTACAGTGGTCCCTCCCCCTGTCTGATACCCATCCCCAGGGCACCACTCCTTGCTTGGTGTACAGATGTACCCCTTCCACATCAGAGCCCCTGCCCCAGTCCCATAAGGCAGTTCACTTCCCCCACATCAGAACCTCCACCTTGGTCCCAGAAAACTGTTCACTCCCCCCCACATCAGAACCCCTGCCCCAGTACCATAAGACAGTTCTCTCTCCTCCACTACTTTAGAACCCCTGCTGCAGCCCTATATGACAGGTCTCACTCCCTGGTTCCAGTCCTGTATGACAGATCTCAACCCCCCACTCATTAAAGCTCTGGTCCCGGTCCACAAGTCAGTGATGTTCCCCCCACAACCAGAGTCCTGTCCTGGTGGCCCCTGTCCATTACTGTACTGCTTGGCCACCCCTAACCCCGATCCCTGCCTCCTAATTAGTGGTTAGTGGCCCCCCAGTGGCACAGACAACACCAGCCTATTCCCCATACCTGCACATCAGTGCTGCAGTGATGGATGTGAAGTGGCACATACCTCTGCATACCACCTCAGCCACCCATCATTCAACTGATGCTTGGAGCATGCCGTGTTTTCCCTATAAATAGGTGGTGTACTCCCAGCATCAGTTGGACTGGGGGTGGCTGAGATGGTGTGCAGAGGGATATGCTGCTCACCATCCATTGCTGTGTCACTGTCACGCAGGTACAGAGGATGGGGGTGGTGTTGCCAGTGCCGTGGAGAGAGCCATTAACCACCCATGAGGGGGAAAGGATTGGGGTGGCCAAACAGTGCAATACTGGACAGGGGCCACCAAGATGGGGCTCTGGTTATTGCGGGGAACATCACTGACTTTCTGACCAGAGCCAGGGCTCTGATGTGTGTGGGGTTGAGAACTGTCATACTGGACTAGGGCTGGGGTTCTGATGTGGGGGGCAGTGAACTGTTTATGGGATAGGGGCAAGAGTTCTGTGTGCATGGAGCTAGTCACATACTGCAGTTGAATCCCACACGCTGCTGCACACCCCTGTGTGCAGCACTACGCACCTTCGTGAATGATACATAGTGTGGGCATGCCCCCGTCTCTCTCCTGGACTGCCCTGGTGCATAGCTGTCCATGTGTTTTGGGAATTGGGTGTGCATGTGGACAGTGCACTGATAATGAATGTCATGGGACCCCCACTGCATGACATTCATGCATACTGTTGCCTACTCGCCTCAGATATGTGGCGTGTAGTCAACCCGTTTTTGTGTATAGGCCCCAATGTTAGCAAAATAATTTTCTTGATATAGAATTGGTGATTTTTCAAAAGAGGAAAAAGAATAATTCAGTTTAGTGGTGGATTCAGGGAAAGGTTCCCATTCAAGTTTATGTATGTAGGAAATGTTTCATTTACTGTCCCATTTATTTCATTTGAGAGTGATAATCTGGTTTGCAAATTGTAGTTGGCTTCAATAGCAAAATTTCCTATGAAGCGTTCTATTGGCAAAGAGCTATTTCTGGGTATTGTCTTTGATTTCCTAGGTGAAATCAAAGGTGAACTCCCCCCTCATGAATAGGTGTTGGACTAACCTGAGTTATATCTGATGTCCCCTTGTGAAGCTGGGGGATAGATGTACATAAAAATAAGTCTGGTTTTGTTTTGTTCTTCCTTGCAAGTATTAACTTGACATTTACTATTATCTGTTTTCTGGAAAGGTTATTCATTTGTAGGTGAATTTTGCAAGTTTTTTTTTTCCCTACATTTTCAAGGTCTGCCTAGTGCATTCTTGGACAGTATACCTATGATATCTTCTTGAATGATATGGGGAGATTCTAAATTTGAATCTGAGTTAATGCCATTTGCTTTTTGTCCCCTCGTGGTTACTATCATCTTGCTAGGTTATTTCTAGGTCAGTTTATGGGAGTTGCTATAATCCTTGAATGAAAAGGAAGTATCCTATCTTGAGAAAAGATATACTGCATTTTAAAAAGATGCTTGTCAGTTCCCACGATTCATTTTAAAGAAAATCAATGTGAGGTCATTTCAAAGCTAAATTTTAACCTGGAGTTTTAGACTTGATGAAGTACTAACATCAAGTCATATACAATTCTGTTAGATGCTTTTTTATTAAGCTTTCTTGATTGAATGATACACAGTTTTTGTAATGATTTTAATCTGCTGAATAAAAACAAAAATGCCAAGGAAGTCTCAGAAATGTGCCATATATCTGACTCTGGGCTATATATACATTATTGAGACTATTGTGCTTTGCCTGTCTATATTGTATTTTAAATACCTTCATTACAGAAAAAAATAGGAAAAGAAATGTTCATTCAGTTTAGCATAATGACAATATTGTGCTTTTCAAAGACTGACATTAATACACTTTGTGCTGCGGTTTTGTGCTTTGGTGCTTTCAAACACTATAGGACTATTGCACTTTAAAGGAAAAGTCCACCCAAAACTTCAAAAAATACATGTTGTGCAGAGTGTTTTAATTTGTATGTGAAGTTCTAGTGTTTCCTTCCCTCTGACTGGTATTAGGAGTTTTTCCTAAATTAGCCTGCTAGCTTTATATTAGTTTTACGACCCCTGGGGATCTTCATCCCTGATAGCTTAATTGTATTTCTTGTTCCCACAGTGCATCTTGTCTCATGTGACTGTGATGTAAGAAAGACCCAACATTCAGCACATACATGCCAAACAAACTAACTATCTTGGAACCTTTACAAGCTGCACAAAAATTACCAGCAGCAAAGTTTTTCAGGACAGTAAAACCTTTACGATGAGGGTGGTCACCAAGCTGAATTCTACAGATTTTAAAATATAGCCATCTCTGCTGTTGTGAACTGATTGTAAAGCAATGCTTTCTGCTGGATTTATGGTCTCTGCTACATCACCGTCACATGAAACAAGGTGCATTGTAGGACAAAGAAATACAATTAAGCTGTTTCATATGGAGATCTCCAGGGGTCGTCAAACTACCCTAAAGCTAGCAGGCTAATTTAGAAAAAACTCTTCTTAGCAGACAGAGGGAAGGACACACAACAGCTTAACATACAAATCAAAACACTCTGCACAACATATGTTTTTGCAAGTTTTGGGTGGACATTTCCTTTAATGCTTGTACTGGACTATTGCACTTTTGGCAGGTATAATTTTGTTTACATTTCCTGCTATTGTGATGGGCTTCTGGGCTCAAATCTCATTCTTAAATAAAATTGAACCTGCTAAAGGATCACTTTTGATACAATGCTTTGTCATTTTGTGCAATACTCTCTATTTCACAAAATAATTTAGTGTACCAGTATCAACAAAATAAATATATCTTAAGTATATCATCTGCCAAAACATCAAAGTCATTTAAAAACTCTAAAAGCTCTTTTTAACATAATAAAAAGCCATTTGGACTATATGACCTTTATGCAGAGGATATTTTAAGATTAATCTTCAGATATTATAGTTTGGATTGTTGGATAAGTGCAGATGTCCACTTAAGAAGTCAAAAGGTCTCCATGTGGTAGATGGACTTCAGCTTTGCTTTTATTTATTTACTTTATTTGTTTTTTGGTAACCGGGTAAGTACACTAGACAACAGCATGCCTATTTTCATGTATGACCCAGGAGGTTACATTTCACAAGAACATGAATAACGATTCACAATAGCACTTCCACTAAACAAATTACAGTTCACAATGCACTTGTCAAATATGTTTGGTAGAGCTGAATGCCAGGTGTTGCCATGCCTTCCGGAAGATCAGTGTAATCTGCTACTATGTGTTCAATAGTAGCTAAATAAGACAAAAATTAAAACATGTATACACTAAGAACATATACTAAAAATTATACTTTCCCCTACAAAAAGGACAGTGAATTTGTGCTATCCCAATATAAAAAGGAAGAGAATGGTGAAAACCCCCGTGCTTAACAATGTATAATGTAAGCGCTTTTAGTGATCTAGTAGGGTAATGCTGTGTTTGGTAATGGTATTGGTGTTTATTAGGGGCAGCTTTTTAAAAGTGCTACAACAAGAGCAATCTTAATTACTTACTTTGCATTTTTCCCTTATATATAAAATGCTGCCGATTTGTTCTGTATTTCTGTCCAAGCGTGCTTCACAGACTGTATCACACTGTCAGGGTTGCAGTTATGAATTTTGGGGCCCCGGACAAGTCACTTGAAATGGGCCCCTGTTTCCCAAACCAGCTAATGCCAGGGTTAATGCCATCTCCTCAAGTGGGCCCCTCCTGAGCTCAGGCCCTGGACAACATCCCCACTTTTCCCCCCATTACTGCAGCCCTGCACACTGTTTGCAAAAAGAACTTATCTTTGCAGTTACGATATTTAAAACCAAAATGTTTAGCAGCCTTGGATAAGCAGTTTTACCACTAAGGAAAAGATTTTGGAGCTGATTATAGGTTTTGACAGCATTATTACTTTTCCTGGTAACTCCTATGCGCTGACTGCTACAGTCCCAGGTGTGTTTTCAAAATGCATGTTGAGTGCTCCAATACCCAAGCATTCAGGGTTGTAAGAGACAGCCACATGAGATTAATGAAAGTATTGATAAGTGTAATATGAAAATGTGCTTTTAGCATTGAAATGTGAAGCTATTTGTAATTGGAAGTAGTGGGTTCTACTTAATCAGTCAGGCAATCAGATGAATTCAATTTTCTTTAAACAGCTGGGAAATTAGTTCTTAATTTCCCAAGACCTGAGCACAGCCAACTACTATTATCGAAGTTATACTTTTTGAAAAGAAGGCTACCTTCTAGAAAAATGTCATAAGTAAAAACCCACCATTGGGATAGCAGTCAAGTCTGAGAGAAAAAAGCCCTTCCCAAAACATCCAACAGCCATGAAAAAATGAAAGTGGGAGTTAAAAAAAAAAGATAAAAAGATGAAAGAAAAGAAAGCCCACATTTCAATACAGGACTAAATAAAAACAAGCTATGTTTCTTTTGATTTCTAGTTTTGTCAGTTCAGTGTAGTGCAGTGTTCAATATTCAGTTCAATTCAATATTCAATATTCAGGGCAGAGTTAAAAGTCTGCTCAGTCTCATTGGTTTTTCAGGGGCTTTTCCAGTTGGGCCATTTCCTGCTTCCTCCATATCATTCAACTCAGTTCACAGGTTGATTTTTCCCTGAAGAGGGGGGCGACAACAAGGAGAAACACTCTCTGGAATTAAGCAGCACTTTAAGCTTGTAGGTGTAAATTTAAAAATGATATAAAAATATAAAACGGTAAAATTCTGAGCTCTAGATGTTAATTACTGTGTTTATGGCAAGGATGGCATACCTGTAGTAAGTAAACCAAAAGCCCCAAAATTTAGGAGCGGAGCTCCATGTCCTAGGTCAGGAGCAGCTCGTCTCCTTCACCACAGGTCACCCCAGCATCCACCAAGCAGGCATGTCACACCTTGGCAGAGACAGCCGCTCCCATGAACACCCCAGTATATTAGGTCCTATGGGATGGATGTCTGGGGATGCAGACAGCTCCATGGGGTGCCACCAAGAGACAGGCAGCTTCAGAACTAAGAACAGTATGACAGTCTGGATAGTCAAAACATTCTTCATACAATGGCATCTGTGGCAGTTTCTCCAGTTATAATAATATCTCAAAATTTCAACAGATTAAATAACCCATTGAAATGGTCTAGGCTATTTCAGACCTTACAAGGACAGACTCAGGACATCATTTGTTTGCAGAAGACACACCTCCCTCCATCTGAACATTTATAACTTGAAACAGGAGGCTGATATAGGGTGTATGCCTCTTCCTGTCATAAAGGGAAGAGGTGAGGAACAGCTATCCTCTTTTCCACTTCAGTGCTATTCAATTTACAACATGTACAGTATACAGTGCCCTAGCGGCCAATACATCATACTAACTGGCAAACTGTTGTGATCCAAAGTTACACTTGCAAATGTGTAATTCCCACCAAACTAGAAACCCCAGTTTTTAAAAGGATTTTAGATAAATTACTGGACCTACTCCAAGGTGAGCTTCTTTTTGGAGGCAATTTTAATATCACAATGTCCCCTGACCTGGATGCATCCCAATACACAAAACAAATGCAATCTGAAGCTGAAAAGTACCTCTGTTTCCAGATTCCCCATCTGGGACTGGTTGATATTTGGAAACAGTTCTTTCCTAAATCTACAGCATATACATACTATTCTGTTAGGTACAGAAGCTATTCTAGATTAGAATATTTTTACACCAAACTTAAACAGTTTGCTAATGTCCAGGATTTAACTTACACAACTACATTACTACATTTTCAATCACACGGGTGCAGTGTGCATATTTATGGAACACATACAAACAAAGGAGAGAAAGAAGTAAGTGCCTTAACAGGAACTTGAGCCTAGGCCATCTGGAATACTGTTCTGGTCACGCTAACCAGCTGCGCCACCAAGGCAACTGGAACATGGGCCATCCCAGAGCACACATTACTCTTTCTCCAATGCACAACCTGGTGCTGCACAAATAATTACTACATTTTCAATCACACGGGTGCGGTGTGCATATTTATAGAATGCATACAAACAAAGGAGAGAAAGAAGTAAGTGCCTCAGCTGGGATTTGAACCAAGGCCACCCAGAATACTGTTCTGGTCACACTAACCAGCTGCTCCAGCAAGGCAACTGGAACCTGGGCCATGCTGGCGCACACGTTACTCTTTCTCCAGTGCACAGCCTGGTGCAGCACAAATGCTACATTACTATCAAATCCTACTCCCCTAGTACTGATGGTTAATTTAGGTAAAAGCTGCAAATTCTCCTTTTGGAGATTCAGTAATTATTAAAAGATTAGCAATTCTGATTACTTGTGGAGGAAAAATTGAAATAATCCCTGGAAGAAAATACCTCCCCAGAGATTACTGACCCAATTTTGTGTAACACTGTAAAGGCGGTAATCAGAGGAGAAATAATATCATTCTGGTTCAAGAAGAAATGTCAATGGGACTGTCAGAATGCACAATTAATACAGGAACTCCAGAATCTGCAGCAATTGTATTTACCTAAAGACAACGAAATAGCACAAAAAATAAGAAACATTAAGGCCGATCTGCAAGCATTATTTGATTCCAAAATGCAACAATCCGTACCATATCTCAAACATAATTACTATGAGGCAGGAGCTAGAGGTACCAGAATATTAGCCCATAGACTTAGAGTACATAAAGGAGCTCATGTGTCCTACAAATTAAAGACCCCTATTCAAGTAGGATGATACATGATACCCAAGGGATTTTAAACTAATTTCAGACTTATTAGGAAAACTTATATATTGAAACTACCTTTCTAGACTAAAACCGAATGGATGCTTTTTTAAAACAGCTCTCATGACCTAAGCTAATGCAAACCCAGCAAGACAAGCTGATAGCCCAATCTCCCTGAATAAACAGGAAATAGCATTGACAAATGCGAAAACCCATAAATGCCCTCACTCATAAGGACATTTCAGGCAGTTCAACAGGAAGAATCTCCTCCACCATTATAGACCCATGCCACCATATTAGCAATCTTGAAGCCAGGAAAAGACCTCACAGCTTTTAATTCATACTGCCCAATTTCCATTTTAAATGTCAGTTTTAAATTATTTACATCAGTTTGGGCAACATTTCTAAAACATACAGTATTCTTCCAGAACTAACACACCCAGATCAATCTGGCTTTATTCAACAGAGGCAGACACAAGAGAATATTTGCAGGGTTTTGTTATTAATAAAGCGTATTCAATAGTAAGATACATTTTTGATTTTATTTCCCAACACATACTGTGCAATCTAACTGTTACCCTTCCACCAGCCAACATCTAGTCCTGTGTGTCTTTCAACTTTTGTACAGCACTGCATATGTTTAACTAATCTTGATATTACTGCATATCTCAAGTGTATTTTTTTCAAATGCTCTCTTGCATATTTTATATGCAGTTTGCTCCTTTAACTGTATTTGTACCCATATTGTTTTACCACTGTATCTGATTTCTCTGTATAATCCTGTTTATTTGTTAAGACCCTGGGTCACACCTGGAAATGAGCCTCAGCTCAGCGTGCCTTTCCCGGTTACCAACTTTTAAATAAAAATAAATAAATAATGTTCTATACTCATGACAATTCTCAGCTTAGATGCTGAGAAAGGCTTTGACAGAGTGTACTGCACATTCTTATGGGGTACCCTGTTAGCATTTGGGTTTCCACCTCGATTCTTAACCACTCTCCAAAATTATTATTCAATCCCCTTGGCATATATTAGATTAAATGGCTTTCTGACCACACTGATAGTCCTACAGTGGGGCACCTGTCAGGGATGTCCACTATAACCTTTGTTGTTCACACTCCGTATTGAACCCCTGGCATCAACAAGTCACCAGAAAAAGTTAGTAGAGTGGATTCTGATAGGCAGTACTAGTTTTAAAATCTCCCTCTATGCAGATGTAAGCACACTTTTGGGAGCTTACTAGTTAATATTATCCAGCATTGGTGCCTGTAGGTCTGGCTGTAGGGCTTGCCTGCTGCCTGCAGGGGGGGTCCCCTTCCATGGGGTGTAAATGTTAAGTTTTGGCACCAATAGGGGGAGTCCAGGGAGACCACAGAGAGAATGTCAGGGGTTTGGCCTGCAGGTTCAGTGGTGAGGGCCGCAGCCGGGCCAAGGTGGGCCATGAGCCACCCCGTCCCTCCTCCCTTGAAGACCCATGAAACAGTGTGGTGATTTGGGCCATAAAGAGTAGTTTGGGGATGCAGTCATGGAGCCATACTTGGGGTCCCATCGGTGCTGTTCATTTATTTATTTGTGTCTAAGATTACAAAGTACCTTTGAGCCAAGGCTCTTTTACAAAGGTTCCACGTCATGCTGGTTACAGGGTAACAGACACTAAAACATAAAACAGTTACAGGTACATGGTTTTAGACAGTAACTTTGCTTGACAAAATCAGACTGAGCGATGAGTAACTCAAGAAACAATAGGAGGAAGAGGGCAAGAAGGGGAGAGGGCTGAGGGTAGGGGGAAGACATAAGTGTAGAGGGTCAGGGTGAGGCAGCCAAGGGGCCTTGTCAGGACAGACACAGGACAAGTGCATTAGAAGTTGCATTGGACAGGTAAGTGCAAGAAGAGAGGGCAGAAACTGACACCTATAAGATCAGAAGCAGCGTAGGGAATGAAGATGTTATGGGGTGCAAGCACAGGTGTAGGTGCCAGTTATGGAGTGGCGGAGCTTTTTTTTTGAACGCTCCAAGCATTGCTGCAGATGAGGTGTCACTAGAGAGCTCATTCAGCTAACTCAGAGCCCTGTAATGACCTTTTGCCTTAGGGTGTGCGGCAGTGGGGGATTTGAAGGATTTGGGGCTTAGAGCTCCTGGTATTGCGGTTGGTGATTTGGGGTTTGAGGAGTGTACTGACTCCCGGTGGTGTCTTTCCCATCATGATTTTCTTAGCAGTGATGCAGGTTTGGTATTTGATTCAGTTGTTCAGTTGCAGCCAGCCTGTTTTGGAGTAGAGGTCACAGGTGTAGGTGAGATGGTGGGAACCAGTAACGAGTCGGCAGGCTTGATTGAGGGAAGCTGGGAGCAAGAGCCCAGAAGAGAAGAGAGGGAGGCCACTAAATTATCTCTGGCACCTTCATAGGGGTAAGCACTGACTGGGGTCTGTTTGCAGAAAGTTTCTCACTTGTGGGCGAGTGCAACCTGGAAGCCATGTTTGTGTAGATTGTGGTCGGGCCTGCTACGGCAGAGGGGGTCTGATGATTGTTGTGGGTATAGTGGTGGCAGCCTACTCCTTTTCTCCAGACCAGTGGGCCACTGCAGTGTTTGGGCTCTCAGGGGGTGCAGCCTATGGAGGCAATAGGTGTTCTGCGTGGGGAGTTGGCTGGGTGGAACATTAGGTGAGGTGGCAATCCACCTGGGTGCTCCATGTGGCACTCCAGTTGGGCCCCTGGGTGGAAGCAATCCTGAGCTGGAATCACTGCATAAGTGGAGAATGCCTTGGGTCTCGTGGATTGCCAGGGATATAAGGAACTCCTTGGGATGCTTGGAGCAGACATGTGGCATCAGTAATTGGGTACAGAAAGGTTTTTGGTGATAATCTTTTGCTAAAAGGAACAATGTGAGGGAAAACTGGAAGTCTCACATTAGTAAAGTGCTCCCCATGTTTTAAAGTAATCCCAGTTTGGAAGGCAGACAAGAAATGGATTGGGACAGTAAAAACATCTTGTGCTGTCTCAGTTTTCCACCTCTGATTGAGTATCTGAGTGACAAAGAGAAAATATTAAGTAAAGGTCTGGTGGATAGAAAGTGTGAAAGCAAGGAACACGTGAATGGAATGCTGCTGAATCGAATTATGCTCTTGTGTGGCCTTTTTGGCCCACTGTGTAAAGTGCTGCTGTCAGGAAACTGAAGCCTTCTCAGTTCAAGGGAAATTCTGCTCAAGTCAAAGTCAATCTGTTGGAAAAAAAGATTGCTGCAGAATGTAATGCCGGGGTCTGTACCTGAGAATTGCTCCCACCATTGTTTGAATACCCCCAAACGCTCCATGGAGTGGTTTATCAGATTTCTCATTTCATATTAAATCAGTTTTGCACTTTTGATTCTGGAGTGGACATTGAATTTAATTGATTCAAACTGAGCATGTTGTGCCTGTTAATGAACATTGCCCCCTGCAGCTAGCCCACTGAAGTGAAGAGGTGTACCTACTCCCCTGCAATGTGAGGCCATCTTGCAACAACTGTGAACCAGGTAATGAGCATATTTATTTTCTTGGACTATTTTTCTGGCTGTACAGTCCCCCTCCCTCTTTGCAACATCTGGATACCCTTAGACACTGGGGGGGAGGCTTACACGGATTATATATTGCTCACGCTCCTTTCTCCGGATACATTGATCCAAAAATAGGGCAGTCTGAAAAGCTTTCAGGATTGACCTTAAACCCACATAAAACAGAGGATTTATTGTCTAATTATAATCCTATTAAACATCTTATGAAGACTTTTCCATTAAAATGGAGCCGTACTAAACGGAACTATTTCGAAATACAGATTCCTTTCCCTTAACCTAACTTAGAACTCTTGAATTTCGAACCCATTACCCAAACAATAACCCAAGATATTTCCAGATGGACTCGATTATAATTCCAATTTTTCTCCAGGGTGTAAACAGTCTGAATAAATATTTTATCCTGAATTCTGTGTTACTTACGGACAATACCTGTATTTCCAGCACAATATTATTTTACGTATTGTCATAAGATTTCCCACTTTATATGGGGAGGACAACGTCCAATAATTTCTTCATCTGTCTTAGACCTTCCTACTAATTTGGAAGTGGTAAATCTCCCAAGTGTGTTAAACAATGCCAGGGTTGCCCATCTTAGAATGATCTATACTTAGTTAAATCACCAAATAAACCCCTTACAGAAACACACTGAGTTTTTGTTTAATGATTTATTCAATATAGGGAAACTGTTAGTCTCAGGTCTAAATGATATTCTGAATCTAGCAGATTTTTCTGAATCGACAATGCAGACATTGAGACAGTGGTTTAAGATGTAGAGACTCCCTCCCCTGCTTCTGTGTTTTACAATTGCAGATTAATATCTACAGAATCCTACCTCCTTCCTGCACAAATAGATAACACCTTTTGAAGATGGAAGAAATAAGGTTTAATATGTATTTCCCAGTTTTTAGATAATCAAGGAGTTATTCCTTTCGAACAACTTCAAATGCAATATGGCCTTACAGGAAGAGAGCACTTTCATTATTTACAGGTTAGGACAGTTCTTGTACATAAACAGCACATTAAAACTCATCTCCCTGAATCCACTTTAATACTACTTAAGATGCTTGTGGATGTCATTAAGGGAGCAGCTTGGTAACACTTAATTAGTAATCTACAGAGGGCTCCAAGAGTTTTTAGGAGGCTCCACACTCCATCTTAACTGCCTGGAATAAAGAATTGGCCAGAAAAATCTCATATTTCATCTTAGCTAAAGTATTCACTTCCCTCTATAAAAAATGCTATAAGCCCCCCACTGGAGAGAATTTGCCTGGAAGTGTAGAATTCATTATTTCCAGACTCCAGCTGCTCCAACCAAGTTTCTATTGGTATATGGTTGATTTTGGAGAAACTGTGGTTAACCAAAAACAGATCAGACCCATGTGTTCTGGTCATGTCCAGTACTTACACCATTCTGGGATGAGTTAGTGAAACAATTGAGTAAATTTTCTTCTTCTTTTTTTTATTCTCTATTTACTCCCCTGCCGCAAGCCACCCGGTACCTCAGCCCGGTCATGGACCACAGGCTTCCATCCCCACAATGGCCACGACCCTCCGATACCCCCCGGATTGCCCTCCAGGGCGGGGTTGTGACACCAGACTCCCCAGCCCTGCAGACTATGGCATAGGTTGGAGGGCCGGCCTGGGGGCTAATTGAAGCCATGGCAGGCTTCATCGAGAGTGACAGGCAGCTGCTCTTTTTCCTGTTTTTTTTTCTGGGGTGTGGGGATGTGCAATGACTTCCTCTGTCCACCCCACCCCCTGAATGTGCTAGGCACCAATGGCTGTGCAACCCCTGGCCTCTGCCAGGGGTCCATTGAGCACTGGACATACTTCCCACCCTCTGTCCAGAGAAGGAGAGCAGTCCTCAGGATGCTCCATCCTTCTCCCTCCCGGCCGGCCCTACAGTGACTTGGCTCCATTCCTGAACCCAGGTCACCAGCCTCTCAAGCAGAAATCCAACCACTGTGCATTGAGTAAACTTGCTATATAGCCAGACCTTATGCCCCCCCATAATGGTCCTACTTTCAATCCCTCTACAGGGTATTAAAATTGTCCCACACTCCTTGGTCTGTTCATACTTTTTAGTAGCAAAATAGGCTATTACTTGTTTATGGAGGCAACTGGAGCCCCTCACAGTTGAGGCCTGGTGCCAGATCCTAATGGAAATTTACACCATAGAACACATAATGGCATCCCTAAAGGGACGAAAACATCAATTTGAGGCCAAGTGGCAGAAGTGGGTTCTTTACATGTTATCTACGGATGTCTCTTTTGTACAATAGAGTCCTCACTCCTGGGAGGAGTTCTGAGTATCCTTCTAACTGAGGGAGGTTCAGGTCACATTCCTATAATTTGAAAGAGGAGACATTCAGCAAAATCAATATTCCCGGGTTAAGACTGCATGATGCTAGGTAACTACTATATGTATATAAATGGTGTCATAACATAGGAACTGCTGCTGTTCATATTTCAGAGTTAACATTTGGTCTGCTGTATCTGCTACTTGTACTTGGATTATGTATGGTCTGTCTCAATAAAAACAAAATAAAAAAAGCAAAGTCTGGATATAGAAAGAATATGTGTTTTTTTTTGCATTGTAGAGTACCTCTGAGTTAAGCCAAAGGTACCAACAGATCTGTCAGACTCAGAAGCAAAGGACAGCAGGATCGTGGAATGTTGTTCTGTCTTGGAAGAGGTATCAGCCAGTGCTTATTTCACCACATGAAAAGCTTTAGTTAAAAATGTGGGATTTTCAGGAGGAAGGGCAAAAACAGAAATCAAGATCCCAGACTGAGTCAAATTCTAAATAAAATGAGTTGGATACCCCCAATTTCATTCTTATATTTTTGCATCTAATTTCCCCCTTAATCTCCCTTACTCCAGGCTCTATCCCCTCTGTTTGGAAGCAGGCCAAAATTGTCCTCATTCATAAATCAGGCGACCCTAATCTTATGGGCAACTACCGTCCCATCTCCATTCTGCCCCATCTTGGTAAGCTCCTACAGAAGGCAGTAAACTACCAAATTACAGAGCATATCTCCAAATATAATCTCCTTTGCCCTCAGCAACATGGTTTCTGTAAGGGGCACAGCACTACCACAGCCCTTGCCCTCTTCACTGACCATGTGCTGAGGAATATGGATAAAGGGGAAGCTAATTGTTGCAGTGTTTGTAGATCTGTCTATGGAATTTGAGCTTGTAAATCACAACATCCTGATAACAAAACTCTACGCCATTGGTTTCTTTCCTGCCTCCACCGCCTAGCTCATTAACTACCTCTCTGGTAGAACACAGATGGTCTGCCCTGGTGGTATCACCTCTCCCCTCTTGCCTGTCTCTGTGGGTGTCCCCCAGGGACTGGTCCTTGGCCCCCTCCACTTTTCCTTCTACATTAACTCTCTCCTGTTGGAGGGCCTATCCTGTAAATCACTCCTCTATGCCAACGACAATAATACTATACCAAAGTGACCACTCCCCCTCCTCACTATCCACCACTCTTACCGATGATTTCTGAAAGGCACATTGTTGGTTCTCCACCAACAATCTGTTGGTCAGTGCTGCCAAAACAAAGGCCATGCTTTTGGGTTCCAAACCAAAACTCTCTGCTCTTGTCCATAGTGGCGGCCTTCTCACTGTCAAATCCCCAGATGGATCTCCCCTTGACACTGTTCCTGCCTACAAGTATCTGAGTGTAACCCTGGCTATGTCCCTAATCTACACTGACCACATTTCCTCACTGATCAGGAGCATCAAACAGAAGATAAGGCTTTGCTATCGCATGATTGACCACCTCTTGCTGGAAGACCGCCTTGCTATTGCCTGTGGCAACCTCCTCCCCCTCCTTGACAATGGCTGCCCGCTGTACTCCCACATCTTTCTTACCAACCTGAACCACCTGGATGCTACCTACAATCAAATATGCCACCTTGCCCTCCATGCCTCTATCCTCACTCACCACTGCTCTCTTTACCAGTCCCTTACCTGGCTCCCTCCACAATCACGACGCTCCTACCTGCTGACCCGGACCATTGCTGATACCTTGCACAATTCCTCCTACTCTCCTCTATCTCATCTTATCCATCCCAGAACCCACTGCCACAATCTACATCAGTCTTCCCACCTTCAACTAGAGTGCCCTAACATAACTATGAGGATGGGCTTAGCCTAAGAGCCTTCTCTGCAGCCAGACCCTCACTATGGAATAACCTCCCCTCCTCCCTATGTTCCCCCAACCTCCCTCTATATCTAAATTACCTATTAAGAATGCACTTTCTGTTCTCCATAACCTGTTTCTGCCCACAGGCCGCTAGCACAGCTACACCTCCCTTGCTGCCCACCCTTACCCCTTCCCCCTCCAGTGCTCCACTCTTCCTCTCCTGCCCTGAATACTATCATTATTCCTATTGTTGAATGATGTAGCAACCTTACCCCATTTACTTAAATGTTATATGCCTTGGTATGCTCAATTGTTGATGTAGCTGGTACTGTTTTCCTTATATTTTCTCTGTTAACTTGACCTACACTGTTATGTTCCCTGTATGATTCATGCTGTTCTCTCATTGTATTTTGTGCTGTTTGCACCATTTTCTGGCATGGGCCATGTCTGAAAAAGGTCTTCATATCAGTGCACTATCCCAGTTACCAAATTAATAAATCAATAAATAAATAATTTGGTTCTAGAGGTTTTCTACCTTTTGATGCAAGTTGTAGTTCTCTTTTACTATGGATGAATTATGTACTTCCATGATTTGGAGTCTTCTATCCATTTTTTAACCAGTTCAATATTTTTTGCAGGGTGTGTGAATATGCTGTTAACCTTTTCTTTTGTAATTTTCATGCCATTTGGCAGGAATTTAGATTTGGCATTTAGAGCTTCAAATGTATACTCATGTCTCTCCAGCATAAGCAAAATTGTATCAATAAATCTTCCCAAGGAGCTAATAGTATAGTGTTTGCCCATGCCATGACTCTCTCGTGACCATGAGTGCATTTTTATAGGTGGGCTAGAAACAACTGCCTTTCACTGATTTTGTTTACATTAGGGACACTGTAGGGTTAAAGACCGAGGGGGGGGAATCATAATCTCTAGTATATTACCGATGTACGGGTATCACTCCCATAGAAATAGGCAGATTACGTTGGACAACTTTGCAAAGAGGAATGTAGAGGTTTTATGGATAACTCAGTTACATTTAGCAAACTGGCTCTGTTTACATTTAAACTTTTTAGGAACCAGAATATTAGGTAAAAAAATCCTGGAAGTGGCAAAATTCCATTTAAATTGGAGGGGGGCATGGTCAATAACCTAAACAGCCCTATAGTTAGAGCACAAGCCCCAAATAAAACATCTGAATGGAATGCTATCCTCATCAATGCAAGGAGTCTAGTTAATAAACATGAGGAATTTTAAATTATGTTATACTCTCATAATGTACATATTGCCTTGGAATTGGAAACATGATGGAGTGAAGATGATCAGTGGGAGAAAAATGTTTTGGGGTACAAATTATTTTCCAAATCCAGTAGGTACAGAAAAGGTGGTGGGTGGCCATGTATATACATGAATCTATAAATTGTGAGGAGCTACCTTGGGATACAGGTACTTTGGAGCTATTACGGGTGAAGTTGCTCCCATATAACAGTGCAAAAATAATATTAGGACTGATTTATAGGCCACCATCTATGTCAATTGATTACGACATGGCAATTCTGAGGGCAATTAGTAATTTGAACCCTGCTGACAGAATACTGCTGACAGGTGATCTGAATCTACCTAATATAGACTGGGTAAATGGGTAAGAGAATAGCCCCCTTGATAGGCAGTATCTGGATGCTATGGCCCCGGGGGGGGCTCAAACAAAGGGTCCAAGATAGCACCAGAGGGGATAATATACTTGATCTGATATTGACTAATATGGGAAACAGTAAATGCCGTCGGAGTTAAAAGTCCCCTTGGAACTAGTGATCACAGGTCTGTTTATTTTAATATTGGAGAAATTCTATATCCCAAACCAACTGATACCACTAATAAGTTAAACTTTAACAAAGCTGACTTCCCCAGTATCAAATGAATACTTTTGCACTGGGATTGGGTTAAGGATTCTGAAAATAAAACCATTTAGGGCATGTGGGATGGATTGGCATCTAAAATTGAGAGTTTAGTTCTCAAATATATACCAAGTATCCCTAAGTATAACATTAACAGGAAAAGAACTAAACCAGCCTGGATGAACAAGTTATTAAAATGCGTAATTAATAAAAAATATAGGTTGTATAACAAATTTAAACAAACTAAATCAGTTGGGATATATCAAACCTACAAAGTCTGTCTAAAAAAGGTCAAAGCACATATAAAAAAAAGCTAAAGCACAGTTTGAGGTAGAACTGGCTAACAAAGTGCAGGACAACAAAAAAGCATTCTTATCTTATATCAACAACATGAAGACAGGAGCATAATATGGTTGGCCCCTTTTTCAATGACACTGGCAGGCAGCCATAACCATGGAAATGGCTGACATACAAAACAAGTATTTTTGTTCAGTCTATAATATGGTAATTCCACCCTATATAGAGGTAATAGGACATCAATGCCAGGGGAAATAACCCTCGACCCCAAGAATATCTTAGAGCGTTTAAGTAAGCTCAAAGTAACCAAATCATCTGGCCCTGATGGCATGCATCCCAGAGTCTTGAAAGAATTGGCAGACGTATTGGCTCTACCAATTACCTGTATCCTGCAAGCTTCCTTGGATTCAGAAACAGTTCCAAATGATTGGAGAATCACCATGAAGGGTCGAGAACTAAGCCTGATAATTTCAGGCCTATTAGCTTGACCTCCCTGATAGGCAAAATCATGGAAGGCCTAATTAAAGATCTTATTCTAGAACATTTAACAGTTCACGATCTGGTAGACTCAGCACAACATGGGTTCACTAAGTCCAGATCATGTCAGATTATCTTATTAGCTTTTTATGAAAATGTTAACAGGGAGTTGGACCTAGGGAATACAGTGGATGTAATCTATTTAGATTTTCGCCAAGGCATTCGACAAATTGCCCCTTTATGAATTATTAATTCTACTGGAGGAGATCAACCTCAATAGGAACGTATGAAACTGGGTATCAGATTGGCTTCAGGGCAGGAAACAGAGGGTGGTGATAAATGGGGTTTTATCGAGCTGGGCTCCAATCACTAGTGGAGTTCCACAGGGTTCTGTTTTGGGCCCAAGCCTCTTTAACATCTATATTTCTTCATTGAAATTGAATAATCCTGATATCTGGCTTTACAAGTTTGCAGATGATTGTAGGATAGGGGCAGTAGTAAATGCCTGTGGGCACTCGACAGCATTACAGGAGGCCATAGATGAGATACATGAATGGACAGTTATCAACAAACTGGTTCTGAACACTTCTAAATGCAAGGTCATGCACTTTGGTAAAAACAATGGTATGATGTCATATAATCTAGCCAACTCACCACTTGAGGTCGTCAGTGAGGAAAGAGATTTGGGGATAACTATTACAAACAACCTCAAGTTTAAATCCCATTGTAGCGCACAGATAAAAAAAGGTAATCATAACCTCAATTGCATTTACAGACATATAGCCAGTAGAGATGAGAAAATCCTCATCCTGTTGTATAGTGTGCTGGCTAGGCCCCATCTGGAGTAGTGTGCTCAGAACTGGTCACTACAGAATAGAGAGGACATAAATCTGTTGGAGGGAGTACAGAGAAGATTAACTAAAACAGTGAAAGGCTTGAAAAATACAGCTTACAGTGAAAGACTGGCATCTCTCAACTTATACTCCCTTTACTACAAGAGACATAGGGGAGACGTATGTCTCCTTTTTCGATTAATGGATGAGGAGAGACTTATGACAGAGATAGGTTTTCAGCATAACTTGGGTTGGACCAGTTCTAGGAGACATAATAGATAGCTTCTACTTAGCAGATGGAACCGTAACCAGAGAAAATCTTGGTATAACCAAAGGGTAGTAGCACCATGGAATGATCTTCCAATAAACGTACTGTATGTAATTCAAACATGAATACATTTAAGAATAATTTGGACAGGCATTATGGGGATAAGGTTTTCCAATTTTAAATCTTGGGCTTTTGCAAGCTTTAAAGGACTTGATTTCACCCATGAAACTGTCATCTAAAGTAGGGCTGTTAGGGCAGTGAGACTCGAAGCTGGAGAATCAGCTACGGGAGCCATCTGTATAGTTAATGAAATCAGTGGCACCTGGGGGAATGTAGGGAGCTTATCTAGAGTGAAATGCTCTTTGGAAGTTTTATCTGCAGTAATGCTTCTTGTGCTCGGCAAAGGACTGCTGACATCATCAGGGAGGTCCAACTCCCCAGAATGCACAGATTTACTGGATAAATATAGCACTGGGGCTGAAGCTGAAATGGAGCTGGTTTCAGGTAAAGTAGCAAAGAATGCTATAAACAATTATAGTATATGGTTAGCCTTTGTTCTGTATAAAAATCAGCCTGCTCAAAATCCTTGTTGTGCGCATTCCAAAATGTTGTGCGCATTCCAAATAGTTGTTCTGCACAGTTCAAAGATCATGCAGTTTTAAATATCTCATTTATTCCACACCTAGCTACTTACTAACCACCCCATGCCCAAAGCTGAACCTTGTAACTTTCAAAGTCTGTAAATTTGATTTTGATCATTGAACAGAACAAAGAACTGGTAAGATTTTTTTATTTTCACTTTGGTGGGGGTCTGTCAGTCCGATGTAAAAATTTCATATACTATATAAAATAAAATATGGGCAACCATACACAACTAGGCATATGTTTCCATCTTGGAGTTGAGATGACAGCATGGACCTCTCGAGCTTCGCTCTCGAGGTTCATATGCTGTCATCTCAACCCATCAATGGAAACACAGCCTTGTTGTGTATGGTTGCCCATGCATTATTCTCTATGTAGTTTCACAGCCTGTGCTCTTGCACAGACAATTTCTCCGACTCGGTGAGTTCATCAGCATAACAAGCTGAATGTTGATATTTGTCAGTTGACGTGTTCTTTGTTTAGCATAGATGGCATACTTTTGTGGTTATGAAGCAGTAGTTCAGAGAGTGTGTGGGTCTCTGGAGGGCTGTACTAAAGCAATGGTGAGGCTGGGCATCCCCCCCAACTGTAAGGTGCTTTGGAAGCTTATTTGTGAACTGAAAAGTTTAGTCTAATGGCTTTAGGTTAGGAGAAGCAAGCCCTTCACTTGATCAGGAGGATGTAAGAGCTTTCCTTTTTCCAGACATAACTTTTAGGTCAAAAATATTTGGAGGTTGTTAGCAGGGTCACTTGCAGACCACACCTAAAAAGCAACTGTCTGTGCCAGCCATCTTGCCTCAGCACCCTCCTTTCTTTCTTTTTACCTTTCTCTTTCTATTTATATACTGGGAGATGGCTTTGATGTTATCTGTAGCCCCTGCTGCATGCCCTTCCTTGGCTCTCTTAAAGGAGAAAGCTTCTGTTTATTTATGAATTGGATATTTATGACATATTTTTCATACATTACATCAGTTACTGCAAGTATATCAGTAAGAGAGCAGTCATTATTTTCTGTTGTAGCACATACTTAGATTTTAAGGCTGTGACCCAAGCTTGTAAAATTTTAAGCAAGTCTCCATGTATATGCAAAGGAGGCATTTATAATACAAACCCTGCCATTCTTTGGTGTCAAGGGAGCAGCAGCTCAGAAGAAAGCATAAGGTTTTCAATGCTTCCTATCCATATTTTAAGTTTGCAATGGCTTGAGACAGTCCTGTCATGCCACTCACACAGTGTCTAGTACTAGTAGCCTTTATCTGTGCATGGATCCAAATAATACATCTAAAATTATTTAGATTCATGGCACTGGTTCAACAAATTCATTGCCAAATTATGGTTACAGTGACGAGTTATGTTGACCGCAGTTGCATAAAGCCAATCTGTGAAGGTTTTGTTTTCTTTGGGAGGCAAATCCCCCCATACATGGAGCTCTGCCCCCCGCACCTCGTAACTTAAACAATCAGCTCTGAGTCAGAGCTGATTCAGGGTCAGAGCACTTCAGGAAGGGGGTGAAAGACCCCCCAGAAAGCAGTGCCGGGGTCCAACGCCGACATTACAGCAACCTGTCACTGTTGTCGCTGTAATGTAGGTCCCGGTAAAATTGTCAAACAGGCATCGGCATATGAAATTATTTCATTCACAAGAAAAAATCTATTTCTTTGTGCTGCTCATCTCTCACTGTAAGACAGTTGTAACATGTTGTGGGGGAGGAGTAGACTGAATGCTTCCTTTACACAGATGACACACATCCTCCTTTCAGCAGCTGGAAAATGGAGAGCTGGATCACTTAGTTTAAAAGGTGTGTTTTTTACATTTCAAATGCTTCTTAAGCCACAGTTGCTGACTGGAAATAGCAAGAGAGGGAATTAATATGATGTGGGAGGAGTGAGGTAATCAAATGCACAGCATTGCAAATGCAAGACTTCTTTAATTCTAATTTTACAGTCTTACAGTGTTGCTCTGCAGTCCTCTGTGATCTGGAAGCAACCTGTCTCTTTCCAGTAGTAATATACCTTATCTTTTTTCAGAATCAGTTAAGATATATCCCTGTTAAGCTGGGGTAACTTTTTGACAAAATGTTCCCATATTGAATACCACATACACTCTGCATTACCACCTTCATGCAGCTGCTCCAGACTCTTAGATACCAGGTTCTTCATCTTGGCAAAGTCTGCCTTTCTGAAGTTTCTGATCCTGGTGCCTGAGGTCCAGCTAGTTTTCCCTGTCACAAGGGAGAAGGTAACCCAGTCATGGTTGCTGCCCTCCACCAGTTCTTTGATGTTTTCACTGGAGATGGCCCCATGCCAACTTTTCTTGATTTTGGAGCATCACAGGCTCCAACTGATTGGACTGTAATGTTATGACAGGCTTTTGTAGCCCATGGTTCAAAGAAAATTTACCAGGGAAATAAAGATGCTTACAATTACATAATTAATTGGAAATACAGGAGACAGTCCTAGTTCCTGGGAGGAGGGAAGTCATGATGTGTTAATGATGCTGAGTACAATACAGTGAACATGCATTCAGAGACCCAAGAGGCAGAGGGTTCACCACAGGAGGTGAGAATACCTTGTGCCGGTAGATGAAGAGGAATGTGATAATTACCAAACACTAGGGGTGCTCTCTAGTCACAGATGAGTGGGACAGTTGCACTGACTATATGCTACTGTGCCAATAAAATAAGGTCTATGACCCTGCAATGATTTTGGAAATTAAACAGTTTTTTCTCCTCCATACTCTGTTTTTGCCGAAGGACCACGGCAAGGGAGGCTTCCATCTGCTGGATGCCACTCCCCTCCACCATCCATAATTTCCTCTATAGCTATAACATCATACATTAACTAATGAAATGGCTGCAATCTGCAACAGAAATGAACAGTCACTTATCTACCACAGCTCCCACTGCCAGAGACAGAGGCACAGCACATCAGGCATGGTGATATTTTCTCAACCTGCACTACAGCCTAATACAATTCTGAGTCTTACATTATTGCACTAGGGCCAACTTAAACAACACCTTGTCAATAGCACAGACCTGTTAAGTCCATACCTCACTTTGTACAAACCTATTTGTGCCTTTAACGTATAGAGATGTCATCTGAAATGAATAACTGGTAAAATTAATTTAACTGTCATTTTTAAGAAAAATAAAGTAATTATGCCCAGAAAAGTGGAATATAATAGTGTGTAGACCTGTTGAAAGAATAGACCTGTTAAATAAATAATTGCACTGTATGCATTTTTGCCAGGGTTATTGATTACATATTGTCATTGGTTGATAGAATCACCTAGAAGTTATGGAGAAATGTTGTGTGCAAGGACAGCTGTTGGGCCAGAGGGTAGCATGCTGTGTTTCTGTGCCGGCAACTCAGGTTCAGAGATTAGCTCTGGGAGCTGGCTGGGCACCACAAGGATTGGTGGAACACATCACTGCTCGGAGCCTGGGAAGGTACGGTGCAGTGTTCTGTCACATGGTGGACACATTGTGCTGGTCTGGAGAGCTCTATCTCACAATTGGTTCACATGCATGTCATGGCCTGATGGTGTTACGCAGTGTGTCAGGGAAAGCAGGTTTACATCAAAAATGAGTTTTGCAATAACTCCTCTATTCCATTTCTAATGGGACCTGTATGAATGAGGATGCAAGTTCATGGAAATAAAATACACACACACACACACACACACACACACACATATACAGTATATCTTTCTCTCTCACACCACACACACACACACACACACACACACACACACACATTTGTATGTATGTTACAGGTTGCATATAAATATATAAGTGATACATGGTGGGAACCTCATGAGTGGTGTAGAAAGCACATACAAATATATAAGTGATAGACAGTGGAAACTTCATTAGTGGGATAGATAGCATGCATATAGAAATACCTTATTTATCACATAAGATCCCCTCTGCATATGTTATTTATTTAACAGGCTCGGACCTTAAGGGAGAGACATTTGTTTTGCTTTTTTAGGCATAAACTTATTTTTATAATTCTGTTATTTTTTGAACTAGTGTTACTGTGCTTTCCACCATCCTGATTGCTATAAAAACTGCCATGAAAGTGAAGTCATGATGACAAGCTGTCACTGTGATGTGGTAGTTTGTTAGTACCACAGAACTTCCGCAGAAATTACAAACCACCGCCGCAGAAGTTCTGTGGCAAATGGTAGTCTTGCCGCAGAACTTGGTCCCACTGTGCTGCAGAAAAGTAGATGATTTCAAAAAGCTATTAGAAACTCAAGAGGTTACCTGAGTTCAATTTTTAAGCCTTTTGCAAAAGAGCTGTGAAAAAGGGGCCTCAGCTCGGGGACACTGTATTCTAGCTGCACATGCCTGAAACTTATAAGAACAGAATGCTTGTTAAGAATGGGGATGGGAAGGACTTATAAGACAGCTGAGCTGCAACTGCTTATTTATTTATTTATTTGCACATCAGTTTACAACCTTTGAGCCAGAGACTCATTTTCAAAGGTACCTCATCACAAAGAGGACAAATTCTGTAAAACAAATTTGTTACATCACAACAGAGTACAAAAATTGGTGAAACATGAAGACATATATTGGTTACAATTTTAAGGTTACAGGATTAGCAGAGCACAGGTTGGTACAGATATTTTGTACATCAAAACAAACAGTGGTAGGAGTATACAGACTGTGTGGTGTAGAGACAAGAGGAGATGAAAAAAGAATAGGACAATAGGAAGTGGTTGGTAGTAGATTGGGTGCAGCCACTCAGGGAGCTTTGTCAGAGCAACTGAGCAAGAGCAAACTTAGTAACAGCCACAGCTGAGCGTATTAAGTAGGTGATTATGAAAGGAGGTTTTGAAACAGGAGATTGTGGAGGCACCAGCGATAGTGGTGGGGAGAGAGTTGTACCAGGATGGGGCTCTGTAGCAATAGGCCCTTTGACCTTGTGTGGTCCTAGCCCTGGGGACTAACAGTGTGGTTTTGCAGGAGGTTCGTGTTTGAACTAGTGAGTTTGCTCGGTGGATGGAGGCTGTCAATCCTGGTGGGGATAGTCCAAGGAGTTTTTTTTGTTATGAGACAGGTTTGATATCTAAGACGTTCATCTAGGTCGAGCAGCATAGCCTGAGCATATAGATGGCAGGTATGTGTTAATCTGGGGGCCCCTGTAATTAGCCTACAGGCTTTATTTAATGTGAGGAAGATTTTATTTAGGGTGGTCTGGTCAGCAGCACCATAAACTGATAAACCATAATCAACAAGGGACAGTATAGAAGACATGACCGCGAGTCGGAGGGCATCAGGGAGGAGACAGTTTTTGTGGCAGTATAAGATACCCAGCTGAATATTGGAGGCTGAGGCTAGGGCAGTGATGTGGTCATGGAATGTGAAGGCAGGGTCAAAAGTTATCCCAAGGTACTTATACGAGTAGACTTGCTCGAGTGGAAACTTGGTGCTAGAGAGGACCTGGAGTAGAAAGTTGCTAGCTTTGTTTTGGGGATGGGCGAAAAGCATGGTTTTTGTTTTTTTGAGATTTATTACAAGTCTACGCTCTTTGAACCAGGCTTCAACATCATTATAAGATAATTGCAAGGAGTCCTGAAGGGCAATAGGGTTATGGTCAGAGGCAAAGATGACGGCATTGTCTGCATATAGCAAAAGTTTACCAGTACTTGCACCTGGCAGAGTATTGAGGTATAGTGAAAGAGCAAGGGTCCAAGAATGAAGCCCTGGGGAACACCAGAGCGGATAGGACAGGCGTTGGAGAGTGTCCCATTAATTCTAACACACTGAGAGCGGGCAGACAGGTAGCTGGAGCACCAAGAGACAGGCCCAGTGGCAAAGCCTGTGTGGCTGAGGGCTTCCAGCAGGAGGGGATGGGAAACAGTATTGAAGGCTTTTGATAAGTCTATGAACACTGCCCCCACCAGAGAGCCAGAGTCCAGAGAAGAGTGTAGAAAATTTGAAAACTCAAGGAGGGCAGTGCTGGTACTGTGACCTGTACAGAAGCCTTGGTGTTCAGGGCAGAGGATGCTGTATTTGGTTAGGTAATCCATAATTTGAGTGGACACCACTTTTTCTAAGGCTTTTGAGAGAGGTGAGAGAATGGAGATAGGCCAATAATTACCAGCTAGGGACCTGTCACCACCCTTGTGTATGGGTGTGACTGTGGCAATTTTCCAGGCTGAGGGAAATTGTCCCAGGCAGAGGGCTTTATTGAAGAGACTAGTGATGGGGGCGATAACCAGATCCAGTACCCGCAGAGGAGACAGGGGTCCAGGGATTCACTGCCAGTAGTATTGCTCTTAAGGCATTGATTAGGTACGATCTAACTTCTTGGGCAGTAACCGCATAGATGGAACCAAGGGTGAGTGAGGTCAGGATCAGGTAGGGAGGGGGGAGGGTCAAAAAAGTCACTTGGGAGGACTGGGCTAAGGTCAGTGAAGGATGTATTGAGGAAGTTGGCAATGAGGGCTGGGTCAGAGGAGACAGAGCCATCAATATTGATCTGGGAGGGTGGGGGAGGGCGTGTGCTCCCATTTAGTTGTTTGATATTGTCCCAGAAGGTTCTAGCATTCCCCAAGAGGAGGTGAGTGAGGACTGATAGGGATCAGCCTTAGCCTTTCAGATGGCCCAGGTACACTTGTTTCTTGCAGCTGCATACGCCTGCCTGTCTGCAGGGTGGCCAGTTTCAGTGGCAAGGTGCCATAAGTTGTCCCTGTGCTTAAGTAGTTGAAGCAGGGGAGGAATTTGAGGAAGAAGGATGGACATAGAGATTGAAGAAAAACTCAGATGGACTTTTTCTGTTTATTTCGCCTTTGTAAATAGTTATACTGAACACGTTTATTTTTTTTATGTTACTGCTAGTGTAAATAAATATTTCTGGTGAATTCTACAACTGCTTCTGGTTTTCCTATACTTCCTGACCTGTGCCTCGATGGCAGATGGTGTCAGTCTAAGTGGGATTTATGCTGTGCATACTCTAAGCCAGGAGTTTTGTGCGTGGGTACTGGACCTAGTACTAGGGAAGCACAGAGAAAGGTATGGATTCTGCAGCAGCAAGTCCAGGAGTGGTTACCAAGAGAATGGCAGCCAAACTAGCAGAGACAGAAGCCCAAACTGAAATTGTACAGCCAGCGCACGTTATGGAAAAAGAACAGGCAGTGACAGAATCTGAAAGCCTGGTGGATGTTTTCAAATGGTGGGCTATACAACAAGCAGAGACTGAGAAGCAGAGAGAAAATGAGATTCAACATTTAGAAGCACAGAGAAGAGAAGAGATGCAGTGGTGGGAGCAGTGATGGCTGGATGCCTTGCAAGCTATCAAAGGCAGAGGATCTGGCACACATCCAGATGAGCAACAAACACAAGCAACTTAAAAGCCAATAAACATACAAAGTTGTGTCCCTCGAATCATATCGAGGCATACCTGACAACTTTTGAAAGAGTTGCCACAACTTGCCAATTGCCAAAGCAGCAATGGACAATCAGACAGGTACCCTACCTGACAGGGATAGCCCAACTGGCCTACAGAAATATGGACACTGCACAGTCAGAAAACTATGGCCTGGTGAAAAGTGAAATCCTGAAAAGGTATGACATCTCAGGACAGACCTACAGGCAGAGATTTCAATCTCTGAAGTACAACTTGGTCGACGATCCTCGAGAAACCTTCATCCGACTTAGAGAACTCCTGATAAAATGGCTCCAACCAGACAGCAAAACAGTCCTACAGATCATCGACACATTTGCCATGGAGCAATTTATTAACATCCTGCCTACAGATGTGCAGCTTTGGGTAAAGGAACACCAACCAGAGAGTGGGGAAAAGGCTGTTCCTTCGGCTGAGGACTAACAAATGGCCAGACAGATGCCACAGTGGTGAGGTAACATCCAAGCACTGGTAAGACACTCTTTTTCCCCATTTAAACTCCAAGTATGATCAGAACTCTGGTGGGGGTAACAAATTTGTGCACAGGGATGTTATTTGCTATAACTGTAATAAGCCAGGCCATATTGCAAGAAACTGCTGTAGTAAGGAGAGTGGCACTGAAACAGATTTGTCCTTGGCAAATTGGGGCAAGTACTTAACAGATGTGAAGGTGGGGGATAAGACTGTAAAGAGACTCATTGATTCAGGAAGCAGACAGACCCTACTGCATGTTGAGGTGCTGGGAAAACACTGCAAAAGGACCAGGTACTGGTGTCATTTGCATCCACAGGGACACTCAATACTATCCCACCACCCAGGTGACTCTGACCATTAAGGGTGTGTCGCACCAAATGAAAGTGGGGCTAATACCTAAGTTACCTGTACCTGTGATTATGTGAAATTACTTTCCAGGATTTACTGAGTTAATCAAGGAGGGAGTAAATCCTAATGTTTCAGCAGCTGTGGTGACAAGAGCTCAGGCAAAGAAAGTTTCAGATGGTGGGGACATTTTTCCTTTCAGTGATTTTGATTTGGACTTGTTTGAGCACAGCTCCAAGATCTGGAAATCCATAAAAGAAAGACTATGTCTGAATAAACTTGTGGCAACAAATGACTAATGGACATAAGGGGTTAACATATGAAAATGCTGAAACTACGTTAACTAATTGTGATTTTCTATTAGAACAAGCTAACAATGTTTCTCTCCAGGGTTACTTTAAGCACCTGGGGGTGAAACCAAAACAGGGTGGACCAATGCTTAAAAAATGTAATGGGTTACTGTACAGAATTTGGTTTAAACCTCAGACACAGGAACAGACAGAACAATTGGTTATACCACATAAGTATAGAATGGAGTTGTTACAGACAGCATGTGATAGTCCTATGGCTGGTCACTCAGTGAGGGATCATACTCCTGACAGATTGCTATATAGATTTTATTGGCCTAGAACTCATGAAGATGTTGCTACCTATTGTAATTCCTGTGCTGAGTGTCAGAAAGTAGCCCCAGTCACTAGAAAAGACAAGGTGCCCCTGGTGCCCCTACCCTTAATAGATGCGCCTTTTGAGAGAATTGCAATGGATGTGGTTGGTCCTTTAGAAAAAAGTGAAAAGGGCAATAGATTTATCCTGGTAGTATGCTACTATGCTACTAGATCCCTAGAAGTAGTTCCAATGCGTACTGTCATAGCTTCAAAAGTGGCAGTAGAGCTTGGAAACATTTTCAGCAGAGTGGGCATACCTAAAGAAATGATTACTAATCAGGGTAGTAATTTTGGTACTGCATTACTTAAGAAGCTGTACAGACTACTAGGTATCACTGCCATATGAACCGCCCCTTATCACCCTCAGACAGACGGTCTTGTTGAGCGTTTTAACCAAACCTTAAAACACATGTTAAAAAGGTTTGTAAAAGGGGAACGGAAAGATTGGGACCAATTCTTGCCTTACCTACTTTTTGCTTACAGAGAAGTACCACAAGTATCAACAGGGTTTTTGCCATTTGAAATGCTGTATGGTAAACAGCCAAGAGGGCCACTGGATATGATAAAAGAAATGTGGGAAGATAACCCCACTCAGAAACAATGTATAATGTTTTATATGTGTGCCCTAAGAAAGAAGCTGGCAAAATATATTGAAATTGCCCATAGTAATCAGGAAGAGGCTCCAAACCAGCAGAATGTATATTATGACCATGGGGTAAAAGAAAAAGTTTTCCAGCCAGGTGAAAAGGTTTTGCTACTGTTACTCACAACAGAAAATAAACTGTTAATAAAGTGGCAAGGGCCTTATAAGGTTCTTAGACCTACTGGCACTGTTAACTGTGAGATTGAGACCCCTGACAGGAAAATTCCTATTAAGATATGCCATGCTAACCTCCTCAAGAAATGGGTAGGAAAAATGCCAAAAGCTGTATTGATAGTTTTACCAGAAACTGATACAGAAGATATTGATATAGCTTATGATAGACTGGAACAAACTGTAAATGCTGATGCTGTAAAGATAAATGTTTCCTTAACCTCAGAACAAACTGCAGACATTCATAATGTACTAAAGACATTTAACAGTACTTTTTATTTTATTTATTTATTTAGTTTTTGTTGAGCGAGTAAGTGCACTAGACAAATCCTGCCTTTTCAGGCACGACCAAGGGGAGGGGGAAACAGATGAATGCCAACTGACCTTAAACCAAATTAAGCTGTTGGTGGTATTTTTAGTGAATGAGGGGAAATTTGGCCAGGGCACCGGGGAAAATTCCCCTACTCTTTGCAAGAAGTGCCATGGGATCTTTAATATCCACCTGAACTACCACCAGAACAGGCAGATGGGACCTCGGTTTCATGCATCATCTGAAAGACGGAACCTCAGGAGTGCAGCACCCCCCTCATGCTGCACTACAGTGTCAGTATTTGGGATATTAACCCATGTGCCTGGTGTGGGGATAGAACCCATGGTACTAGTCCAAGTAAAAGGGGTCGAGCATGTAATAGTGACAAGGAATGCTCATCCTATTAGATAAAAGACATACAGGTTACCAGAGCAGCTAATAGCTGACATGGTTAAGTAAATACAAAAAATGAAAGAATAGGGTGTCATAGAGGAGTTGAGAAGTGCTTGGTCATCTCCAATGGTACTTGTAAACAAAAAAGAAGGGGGTGTTAGAATCTGCTTAGATTTTAGGAAGCGTATGTCAGGATTTGACAGTTATCCTATGCCCAGAATAGATGACTTGGTGGATAGACTGGGGAATACAAAGTATATCGGTACCCTCAATCTCACCAAAGGTTACTGGCAAATACCTTTAGCTAAAGAACCCAGAGATAAAGCTGCATTTGCTACCCCTATAGGATTCTATCAGTTCACCACTATGCCATTTGGTTTACATGGTGTGCCAGCTACATTCCAGCAGTACAGGGATGTCGTTTTATCCCCTCACACTGCTTATTGTGCTACATACCCAGATGATGTTGTGGTGTACAGTCCAGACTGGAAAAGCAACCTGGAATGCCTATGAGCAGTTATCCAAGCTATCAAAAAATGCAGGTCTGACTATTAATCCTACCAAACGTGCATTGGACATGCAAGAAACCAGATATTTGGGCTATGTGTTGGGAAATGGAGAAGTTAAGCCAGAAATTTCTAAAATAGAATCTATAGGTAACAGCCCTGTCCCTAAAACAAAGAAGCATGTCAGGTCATATTTAGGGCTGACTGGTTATTATAGGAGATCTGTTCCCAACTTTGTAGGGTTAGCTACCCCCCTCACTGAACTCATGAAAAAACGTTACCCAAATAATGTGAAATGGACCCCAGAGTGTGATGAAGCGTTTCAAGCCATTAAGACTGCATTATGTTCAGCCCCTGTTTTAAGAAGCCCAGACTTTGAGAAACCATTTTTACTACAAACAGATGCGTTCAAAGTAGGCCAAGGTGCAGTACTGAGTCAAAATATAGATGTGAAGGAACATTCTATTCTGTACATAAGTAGGAAATTGCATGACAGAGAGAAAAGGTATTCCACCATTGAAAATGAATGTTTAGCAACAAAGTGGACCATGGAGTCCCTTAAGTTTTATTTACTAGGAACTGACTTTGTACTTATAACAGATCACAGTCCTCTCTGTTGGCCTAACCAAATGAAAGATAAAAATTCCAGAATCATAAGATGGTATCTGGCACTGCATCCGTTTAAATTCAAGGTGACATACAGTACAAGTCTGGTAAAGAGAATATCAATGCTGATTTTCTGTCAAGATATGCATCAGGAATTGGGGTTCTAAATGTTGAAAAGCAAATGTATAGGTTTAATCTTTACTGTTTGCTGTACTGTTATAGAAAAACGGATAATGCACATGTGCTTAATTTCTGAAAGTTAGCAACAAATGTTAGCAGAGAATTAATAGAATGTTTTGAAAACCTGTTTGATAAAACAGGTTCCCTCTTAAAGAGGGGGTGTATGTGACAGGGTAGAATAGAACCCTGTTCCAGTTGTTGTGGAAAGAGTTTGAATACAAGGATCTGTTCTGTTCTATTCCTTTCCTGTCTCTTGTCTATCTGGTTGCGTAACCAGGTTTTCCAGTGAGACCT
Source organism: Neoceratodus forsteri (assembly GCA_016271365.2). Taxonomy (NCBI): domain Eukaryota; kingdom Metazoa; phylum Chordata; order Ceratodontiformes; family Ceratodontidae; genus Neoceratodus; species Neoceratodus forsteri. Next base: position 454,364,583 of record CM028135.1, on the reverse strand, counting down.
AGGATTTGATCACCCCGACAGTCTCGCAATTCTCTGCCTCTCACTGTCTCTCAGCCTTCCCTTGCTGTCTTTTTCCCTCCCTTGCATATTTGCTGATATAAAAATATATGCAAATCATTATGTGGAAATGTAACTGATATTGGGATCCCTTTGTTTAGAAAACATATTATGTTACTGTTGAAATGTATATCATTATAGTTTGAGATGATTACAAAAAGCTGTTAGAAACTCAAGAGGTTACCTGAGTTAAATTTTTAATCCTTTTGCAGAAGAGCTGTGAAAAAAAGGGCCTCATCTCTGGGACACTGTTCTAGCTGAGCTCTGGGACACTGTTCTAGCTGCACATGCCTGAAACTTATAAGAACAGGATGCTTGTTAAGAATGAGGATTGGAAGGACTTATAAGAGAGCTGAGCTGCAACTGCTTGAGGAAAGATGGACATAGAGAGTGAAGAAAAACTCAGATGGACTTTTTTCTGTTTATTTGGCCTTTGTAAATAGGTATACTGAACAAGTTTATTTTTTTATGTTACTGCTAGTGTAAATAAATATTTTGGTGAATTCTACAACTGCTCCTGGTTAGCCTATGCTTCCTGATCTGTGCCTTGATGACCTGACCAATAGACTGTCTTTAGTCAGATAATTCCGATTTCAGTGGAAGATACCAATTTGGGTATGTAAATGGCAGTAACCTGATCCGAATGAGGGCCAAAGCTTAGGGTTAGATCTAATATTACCACAAAGTATTTATAGGTGGGGACACTAGCAAGTGGGTAACATCTTAGACAGGTATTTTTAAGTCTCTGGCATATTTTTTTTATCATGGGTGCTGTCCCAAACAATATGGTCTTTGTTTTGGATTTAGCCAGAACCAAATTTTCCATATTTAGCTACTCCTGTATTTCACAATTTTATGAGAAAAGGTAGAGTTTATATCATACACAGAGTCCTTGTGGCAAAACACCACAGCATCATCTGCATGTAATAGAAGCTCTGAGCCAGAGATAATGCTGGTTACAGAGTCCATAAACAGTGGAAAGTTGGGTCTAGTATGGATCCTGAGCCAAAATACTACCAAATAAAAAACTCCAAACTTGATGCTTTGGTACCTTTCATTCAGGTAGTAAGAAAACCAGGCAAGCATGAAACCCCTAATCCCAGTTGTTTTAATTAATTTATAAGGTGGGGATGATCAACAAGATTGAATGCCTTGGTTAGGTCCATGAACACAGCAACAGCAAGATCTCCATCTTCCATAGCTCTATGTACTGCATACCTGAACCTAACCAAGGCAGTCTCTGTACGATGCCCCATCCTGAACATATGTTGATTTTTCAAGATATGGCCATATTTTCTTATGTACCCAGTCAGCTAACAATTAACTACTTTCTCCAGAATTTTAGACGGGGCTGAGAGAATTGATATTGTCCTATAGTTGCAGAAGTTAGAAACAAATCCTGTTTTATTTTTTATGTGTTAATATTATTAGGAAGTTCATTCTATATAAATGTATCAGGAGGGGTATTGATAGCAGAAGAAAAGAGGTAATACTTCCCTTATATAGATCCCTGGTGAAGCCTCACCGAGGAAAAGATAGCCAACTCAGTTAAGAAGGGGGATAAAACCTTTTATAGGTACGTTAGGGAGCAAAGAAAGACCAAGGAAGGAATAGTGAGGCTTAAGTCACAACATACCCAGCACAGGAGCCCTCACAGTGGGGGAAGGAGCCATCATGGAGCGCCAATAGGCCTCTTGACATCCCCCCATCACAACATACCCAGCACAGGAGGTCTCACAGCAGGGGGAGTCATCACAGAGCACCAATAGGCCTCTGGACACCCCACTCCCCAGTCACAACATACCTGGCACAGGAGCTCTCACAGCAGGGGAAGGAGCCATCACAGAGCATCAATAGGTAATGCGTCCACTCCAGCCTGCAGTTTGGTGAGGGGTTTACTCAGAAGCAGCATTTTGTGTCCCCACACACAGACTGATTGATTCTTGAAAGCAGTTGTACCTCTGCTTTAACCTATGTAATTCACTAATGTGGGGGGTGCTCTAAGGGACTGTTTGCATGCATCTGGGAACTGTGCTAGTACTGCATTCTGACCTGTTTCGAGCATCGCTAAGTCAGGGCACTGTTAACTTTCTGAAGTGTTGTTAGTCAGGGTGTCTTCCCTGCTAGTTCTGGCTGTTAGACAGTGTTTCCTCGCCATCTTGATCTGGGAAGGTGGAGCATGTACAGTAGTACCTGATATCGGGACCAGGCGACCAACAACCCATGCATGCACAGTAGAGTCTGAGCTGAACACTCCCGCTGCATACTAATAACCCCTTTGTTCTCCCTGTCCCTTTATAAGCCTCTGGACATCCCCCTCCTCACCAGTCGCAACATACCAAGCACAGAAGTCCTCACAGCAGGGGAAGGAGCCGTCACAGAGCATCAATAGGTATTGCGTTCACTCCAGCCTGAAGTTTGGTGAGGGGAGTTAGCCCATCGATGCTGTGCATCGACTGCCCTGAGCTACCCTCCCACCCAAGCTTGGCCCTTAACTTAAGGGCCTCCCCGTCACGTGACTTCCTGTTTGTATTATTTCTAAGTCCCCAGTCTGCTATTAGCAGGTTATAGGAATCTGCCACTAGAGGAACCTCCTTATCCCTCACAGCAACAGTCTCTCTCTATCCTCCTCACTTCATGCTCTTCCTGAGACTCTCCCCACCACTCCTCTGTATCTCCTCAAGACTCCCTATCCTTTTCCTCTCAATCCCTGCTTCTCTTAAGACCCCTGCTGTCAGAGACTATGCCTCCACCCCCCCTCCTAGCTTATCACTTCCTCCACCACCCCTCACACCCTGCAGTGCCATTCCCCCCACTACCCCTAGGAGTCACTGTTGCACCCCCGTTCCCAGCCTTTTTGCCCTCCCTCAGGCACCTCTCTGCCCCTGGTCGAGGGTATCTCTATGTCTCTTGCAGAGCCGCCTGCCTCATGATTTGAACCTGGTACCTCTTGCACCAAAGCCCAGCACTCTACCGCTGCACCACTGAGTCCTCCACAATTATGGCTGCATCACTGCGCCCCCGCAGTGTCAGTGGCTCAGTAGGTAGCACACTCGCCTCTGAGGCTGGGAGATCAGAGGGCTGTGGGTTCAGTTCCTAAATCTGGCACTTGGGTTAATATCCCAGTACTGACACTGTAATGCAGCATGAGAGGGGTGCTGCATTTCTGAGGTGCCGTCTTTCGGATGAGACGTTAAACCGAGGTCCCATTTGCCTGGATTGGTGGTAGTTCAGGTGGATGTTAAAGATCCCATGGCACTTATTGAAAAGAGTAGGGGAATTTCCCTGGTGTCCTGGCCAAATTTCCCTCATTCACTAAAAATACCACCAACAGCTTAGTCTGGTTCAAGGTCAGTTGGCATTCACCTGTATCCCCCTCCCCCGGGTCGTGCCTGAAAATAGGCAGAATTTGTCTAGTGCACTTACCCGGTCAACAAAAGCTAAATAAATAAAATATACCAGATCATGTGCTCTCCCTCCTCACTTCTGCCGGCTAGCCACCCTGGACTCCTGATGATCACCGTTGTCATCCTTCTCCAGGGACTACCCAGTGTTCCACCCACAACCAACCTCTATGGACCCCCCCAACACAACATCGACTACCTCCCACTCTCCCTTTTGCCATAGCGCTCCTACCCACCCCACCCATCCAGCTCCCAGCCATCAGCTTCCACCACTACCCTCCGCCAAAGTATGTTCCTCTCATTCCCTACCCTTATCACCCTGACCATCCCATGCACAGTTGGCACCTCCATCAAGAAGCATCATGCCAATGCCAACAAGCAGGGAGTACTGACCCTCCTCAGGATCTTTGCTTTACTGCTCCTAATGTCAGGCAACGTGCATCCCAATCCATGTCCTGTTGCACACAATCCTAGATGCTCACAACTGGGACTCAGAATGGCTGCAATGAATATCTGCAGCTTGCCCAAAAAAGATGGCAACCCTACAATGCTGGATGCTGCAACATCAGCCAGATATTTTAGCCCTAACAGAAACCTGGCTGTCAAAAAAAAAAAACGGATTCCTTTGTCACACTCCCTGGACACACCCTTTACACAGCTGACAGAATTGGCAAGCAAGGAGGGGGCTGTGCTTTTTACACCTGAGACTCCCTACTGTGCCAAGCCCTACCAGCACCCTCTCTGGAGTATGGAACACGAGCCCTGATGATAAAGCTCACCCCAGACCCTTTGAGAGCCCCTGTAACTATAACCGTGGCTTACATCCCCCCCCAAGAAATCAAACCCAAGCCAGTCAATCCCTGGCCACCTGTATCACCAGCTTCCCCCCCAAAACAGAGCACATCATTCTAGGGGACCTCAATGTGAACTGGCTGTTTGGCCTCCCCCATAAAGGACTCCCTTTCCATGCTAGACCTGGTCCAGTTAGTTACTCAGCCAACCAGGGTAAATTCAAGTAATGGATCCAACTCCCTGCTCGACCTATTACTCACCAATCGACTGAACAGAATCTCGAACCTCGCTGTACTCCCCGAGTTCCTTAGCGATCACGCCCCTATCCTCTTCACCTGGTCATGTCTGCGGCAAACACCCCAGTCAAACAGTTTTACCTGATGCCAGTTTAAACCTGGTGGCATCACTAAGCTAAGATGGCATCTGACACAGTGTGACTGGTCACCAATCAGCAATGCCCCTACTATAGACAAAGCCCTAGACTACTTCACTCACACATTCAACAATGCATGTGATAGCTTTGCCCCTCTCTCTAAGGTTCAAGCCAAAAAGCATAATGCCCCCTGGGCCACTCCAGCAACTAAAGACTCGAGATGATCTATGGCACAAAGCTGTTGTTTCTGATGGGCAAGCAGACAGATAGGCCTACAGGGCGGCACATAATAGGTGTACCTGGGCCATTAGGAAGGCCAAATCTCACTATAAGAATACCCTCGTCTTTTCATGGGGGAATTCAAGGTTGTTTTGGGACAACCTAAAGGAGCGGAATGGAAAAGCCTGGTTGCCACCCTGTAACAGGTTAGTGGGATTCAGATGCGTATTATACATAATAAACTAACTGTTTTCTGACAAAGAAACAAAAGAGGAAAAATTGAAGCTTAAACTTCAAAGCAAAATAAGATATTTTTAACCACTAGAAAGTATTAGGGTCTCACGAGGGTCAGCACCCTGCTGAGCCCTACAGTGAACTGACTAGAAAACAGTACTTTCCTTTTTTTTATAGTGATATCTAGTATCATGTTTATTTTTTCTGTTTCTCCAAACCGAGCAGCTGAGTGGGCTAGAACGCTACACAGCATCTATTGAAAACCACTTGCTGCAGAAAACATATTTCCTGGTGCCTAATTTATTTTCTTGCATTTTAGCAAAACATTCTTAGAGAGGGGTTGTTGTAATAATAGGTCCAGTAAACTGTGTTTTTTTGTGCCATTTTGCAACACCAGCAAAACACTTTAAACAGGCTGAAGGTTTCTTTTTGTACCTTTCCTAAGCTCATCTTCAATCAGGAGTACCGCAAGGGATAGGAATGCTCTCAGCCAAAAGAAAACCGGAGTGACACTATTATATCCTACTCAGCACTTTCCTCTCTAAGCTTTGAATCCCTACATGAAGATTTTAGACAAATTCAGACGTGGACTCGCTTACTGCAACATTCGCACATTTGAACGGAAAAATGTGCGAGAGTTCGTGTAGGCGAGTGTGAGCACTATCGAGGAGTAAAATAAATGGGATTTACGATTACTCTCATAGAGACCTAAGAATTTTAAGAGATTCGGGACAGAAAGAACATTAGATAGGCGGTGTACCTATTTTATGGGGAACAAACCAAGAGTAGACAGTAAAAGAATATCACTGCTGTTGCAACAGACTTAAAAAAAAGAAAGGTCTCTAGTAAGATATGCAACCCTGTTACATACTCCTCCCCACCTAAGGGGAAAACCCTTCAAAGGGTTTTCATTCAACTTGAATTCAATTCTATAGTCAGGTAGTGAAAAAAAAATCAGATCTCTCAAAGGAGAGATGAAGCTTCAGCCCTCCCACTCTCTGAAGCTCCACCTCGGGGTCCCTTTTGCAAAATCAAAACTCATAAATAATAGTTTGGTATCAGAGGCTATCCCCTGATGCCAATTCTTTCATTACCCTGAGTTCTGATGTTACTGAATTATCAAAATCACTTACTCCTGCCCCATACCTGGACATATAATCAGCATTTTTGTTAGCAGGTCCTGATCTGTGTCTAATAATAAACTTGTAAGGCTGTAAAGCCAAATATTATCACATTATATGTGTTTTTTTTTTCTTCATAGCCTGAAGCCAGCACAAAGGGTTGTGGTCTGTCCAAACTTCGAAATCTACTCCCCAAAGGTAAAATTTTAAGGCTTCTATGGCCCATTTCAGGGCCAAGCATTCCTTTTAAATAGTTGAATACTTGGTTTCCCTAGAATGCAACTTTCTACTAATGTAAATAACTGGATGTTCTTCTCCCTTCACTATCTGAGTTAGTACAGCTCCTATACCTGTATTGGAAGTGTCTGTCTGTACCATAAAAGGCAGATTGACATCGGGACTCTTTAGGACAGGTATTGCACACAAATAGCCTTTTATGGCACAGAATGCTTTTTCACATTCTGGTGTCCGTTTTACTGTGGTGGGGTGATGTTTCTTAGTTAAATCTGTTAAGGGACTGGCTATGGTTGCAAAATTGGGTACAAAGCATCTGTAATAGCCAGCAAGCCCTAAGAAGGCTCTTACATGATGTTTTGTAAGTGGGCGGGGACTATTTGCCACTGCATCCACTTTTCCAATATCTGGTTTTATTTGGCCTTCTCCAATCCTAAAGCCTAGGTACTTCACCTCCCTCCTAGCCAGAACACATTTCCCAGGATTTACTGTTAACCCAGCCTGTGAAATGGTTTTTAGCACTTGAGACAAATGTTGCAAGTGATCTTCCCAATTTTGGCTGAACACCACAACATCATCTAAATAGGCAGCACTATAGTTCATATGTGTTCTGAGAATACTGTCCATAAATCTTTGAAAAGTGGCTGGTGCTCCATGAAGCCAAAAGGGCATAGTGGTGAATTAGAAATGGCCCCAAGGGCGTGCTGAAGGCAGTCTTCTCTTTAGCCTGTCTATTCAGGGGAATCTGCCAGTACCCCTTTGTCAAATCAAGGGTACTGATGTATTTAGCTTCCCCAAGTCGGTCTACAATGTCATCAATTTGGGGCATAGGATATGCATCAAATTTTGAAATAGTATTTAGTTGTCGAAAATTTAAGCATATCCTAATGCCACCTTCTTTCTTACCCATGACTACCATAGGGGAACCCCATTCACTGGTAGATGGTTCTATTACCCCTAATGCCTGCATCTTATCTATTTACCTGATAATGTCCTCTCTCATCTTCTCAGGTAGTCTATAGGTTTTGTCTAATGACCGTATCCTGTTTCAAATGTATTTGATGCTCAGCTCCTTTTGCCTTCCCTGGTTGACATGAAAACAATCTTGGAAAGGAAATGAGCATTTTGTCTAGTTCTAGTTTTTGCTGTTTCTCAAAGTCAGGATTAATAGTTAACATTTCAGTTCCTCCTTCACCTTCCAGTCTTTGGTAAGCTTGTTCTAATTTAGAGTTAGGTTGTTCAGGATGTATAAATAGGGTAGGAACAGGCTCTCTTTCATGCCATTTCTTTAAGAGGTTAACATAATATATATGTAACCTCTTTCTCCTTTCAGGGATGTCTGCCTCACAATTGACAGGACCAACTTGCCTTTGTACAATATACGGTCCCTACCACTTCATAGTCAGTTTGCTTTCTGTAGATGGTAACAGCAGCAACACCTTCTCCCCTGGTTGGAGATTTTTGTGTCCTACTCCTTGGTCATAATATTTCTTTTGATCTTTTTGCTTTCCCAAGTTATACTGGTAGGCTAATGTGATGTATTTAGTAAGTCTTTGTCTTACCTGGGTAATGTATTCGAGGGTAGGCGTACCTTCAAGCCCCTTATTGCCCTCCCGTTTCTCCTTCATAATATCCAAAGGTCCCCTTGGATTCTTCCCATATAGTAATTTAAAAGGGGGAAACCCAGTGGACACTTGTGGAACCTCCCTATATGCAAACATTAAATATGGTAGATTAATGTCCCAAGATTTCCCTTCATCATGCACATATTTCATGAGCATTTTCTTTAAAGTTTTATTGAATCTCTCCACTAGCCCGTCAGTTTGGGGATGGTATGGTGAAGTGTACAAAGCCTCAATACCCAAAGACTGATGGAGGCATGCTAGTAGGCATGATCGAAAATTGCTGCCTCTGTCGGTAAGGATCTCCCAGGGCACTCCAATTCTACTAAATATTTTTAAAAGTTCCTCTGCAATTCTGGGGGCTATAACTGTTCACAAGGGAATCGTTTCAGGATATCGTGTAGTGTAGTCACACACTACAAGAATGAAATGATTGCCTTTGCTACTATTAGGTAGGGGTCCCACAATATCCATTGCTATACGGTCAAAAGGGGTATCTACCAACGGCAGAGGTGTCATGTCCAATTACCACTGGCGCAGGCAGGTTAGGAACCAGTCCCACTTCCATTTTGTGGACTTGCCCTTGAACACTCAGGGTAGTAAGTTGTACAGGATAGGCATGGGCATCCTCATGTATACATGTAACCCTGGTTGTGTCCTTCCTGTTCCATTCAGGTAACAAAGAAGCTTGTACTAGAGTCTGGTTACTACCAGAGTCCAAAAGTGCAGGAACCTCCTTCCCATTTAATTGTGCTATAATCATATATTGACCCCAATTGGCAAGGGCAAGATGTGAGTACTCCTTCTTTTTTTGTGAGCAATATCTGACAATATGTCCTTTTCCCTGACATTCATGACATATAATGTCAGAATTGTGTCCTCTACCCACCCTAGTAGCTCCCAGAGGTGTCTCTTCATTAGCTCCCCCAGCAACAGGTGAGACCCCAAAATGATTAATATTAGGAATAGGAGTAGTTCTTACCGTGGGTGAGGGTCCATGAGCTGTGGAGTGTCCTCTTGCTTTTGAAGGTCTAGCCATGATATAGTCCTCTGCTAAGTCAATGACTTTCTGTACAGAGTCCAGGCGGTGCTCCCTCACCCACATTTGTACATCCGGTGGCAGGATCTTTATGAATTGTTCCAATATGCTATCTTCTATCACCTGATCCATAGTACTGGAGATGGGTTGTAGCCACTTATAACTTAGGTCCCGTAATTGGGTATATGCTTCTTGGGGGGAGGCAGCAGAGTGGTATCTAAAGGTTCTAAACCTTTGTCGGTAGGTCTCAACGCTGATATCATATCTTTTTAGGATGACTTGGTGGACATAATCATAATCACTAACATGAGTACTGTCCACGTGGCTGTACGCTAGTTGTGCCTTCCCTGATAAATAAGGTGCTAACCACACCACCCACTGTTCTTTAGGCCAATGACAAGCTTCTGCCACTCATTCGAATGTCATTATATATGCCTCAATATCATCTGAATCAGTCAACCTTGACAATTTAATATCTTTTGGCCCCTCTTGTTCTCTAGGTGCTAGTGGTCTTGATGCACCTAATGTTTGAATAGCTCATAATGTATTTGTCCAACGGGCCTCATTCTGCAGGTGATCCATCTCCCGTTGTTTTTCTAAGTCTATCTGGTGTACACACAACCATCTTAACAGGTCGTGTACCTCCTCAGGGGGCCTATCCTCAGGTTCCTCAGTTACAGGAGCAGTGGCACCTTCTCCAGTCTCTTTGTCCTCTCTCTTAGTCTCCTTCCATCGTACATCTGGTAGCCCAGTCAGTAAAGTTATTTGGGATATCTCTGTCATCCTGCAGGTCTGGATCCCACCTGGACTGGGTTGACTGGTAACTGGCTCGCTGACAGATAATGGCTCCAACACAGTGTACTATGAATACCAGGTCTGGTTTTCTACCCTCAAGACAACGTCTCAAAGGAATCCCACTTCTGACACCAGTGTAACAAGTTAGTGGGATTCAGATACGTACACCAAGGTTCAGGAAAATAAATCAGCTTTTATTCAGCAAAACAAACTTCAACAGAAATTAAAGTAACTGTTTTCCAACAAAGAAATAAAAGAGGAAAAATTCAAGCTTAAAACTTCAAAGCAAAATAAGATGTTTTTAACCACTAGAAAGTACTAGAGTCTCATGAGGATCAGCACCCTGCTGAGCCCTACAGTGAACTGACTAGAAAACAGTACTTTCCTTTCTTTTATAGTGATACACTCACATGTGATGGGGAAGCCCTTCCCCTTTTCATTATGTAACACAAAACATTTTATTAACTGAGTTTTATTTTAATCTCTCATACACAGAAATATTTTCTCTGCCTATTAATTCTGTTGAGTACCTTTAACCATGTTAATATTCATTTAAACAGTTTTGGTTAACTGAAGTAGAGCCTTCTTTCCATGATCACAGGCTCCTCCCACCAGTTCTCTGTATAAAATCAGTATGATTTCAGCCAGCTGGCTCTTAGAGAATACAAGGAATGGATTGAGGAAGTCCTGTGAGTGAGGAACAGAATGTTGCAATTCTCAACAACAAAACAGTTTTAACTCCACAAGGTAAATATTCTCTCTTCATAAATAAATCATTTTTTACATTTTCTCTAGCTCCTAGGCAAAAACAAAGTCACAATATCTAGTATAATGTTTATTTTTTCTGTTTCTCCAAACCGAGCAGCTGAGCGGGCTAGAGCACTACATAGCATCTATTGCAAACCGCTCGCCACAGAAAACATATTTCCTGGTGCCTAATTTATTTTCTTGCATTTTAGCAAAACATTCTTAGAGAGGTGTTGTTGTAATAATAGGTCCAGTAAACTGTGGTTTTTGTGCCATTTTGCAACACCAGCAAAACACTTTAAACAGGCTGAGGGTTTCTTTTTGTACCTTTCCTAAGTTCGTCTTCAATCAGGCGTACCGTAAGGGATAGGAATGCTCTCAACCAAAAGAAAACTGGAGCGACACTGTTATATCCTACTCAGCATTTTCCCCTCTAAGCTTTGAATCCCTACATGAAGATTTTAGACAAATTCAGACGCGGACTCACTTACCGCAATGTTCACATTCGAACAGGAAAAATGTGCGAGAGTTCATGTAAGCAAGCGTGCTCACTATCGAGGAGTAAATTAAACAGGATTTACGATTACCCTCATAGAGACCTAAAAATTTTAAGAGATTAGGGACAGAAAGAAAATTAGATAGGTGGTGTACCTATTTAATGGGGAACAAAGCAAGAGTAGACAGTAAAAGAATATCACTGCTGTTGCAACAGACTTTGAAAAAAAAAGATAACTGTCAACAATGATACTACTTCGGACCCACTTACCATCACCAACTGCCTTAATTCAGCTTTCTCTGACCTAAGTGCAATTCTCCCAAGCAACTTCTTTGATTCCACCCCCCGGGACCCCTAAGCCAACCAATGCACTCACACTCTTCCACCTCAGGGTCATTTCAATGGATGAAGCGAAACCATACCTTACAAATGTCCTCGAGGATCAAGCTACTGCAAAGACTCATTTGACATGAAAATCCTTAATTTGGTACTAGACTCTGTGCTCTCTCTCTCTCCCCTAACTGAACTAATTAACTGCTCCCTATGTCTAGATCAGTTTCCAACTGCCTGGAAGATGGCCACTATTACCTCAATACTGAAAAGTGGGGTCCCCACCTCCCCTAGCAATTACCAACCCATCTTCATTATCCCTTCCCTCTCAAAAGCGCAGGAGAAAATTGTTGCCACCTAACTCACTGACTACCTACTAGTGCATGATATACTATGTAGAGAACAACATGGCTTTAGAGCGGGGCACAGCACAGTTACCACCCTCATGGAGTTCTCTAACTTCCTACATAGTGCCCCAGACAAAAAACACCTAGCAGGTGTTGTTTTCATAGATCTGTCAAAAGCTTTCGATACAGTCTCCCACCCCCTGCTCTTCAGTGCCCTCTGCCTCACTGGTCTGTCTCAAGAACTCCTCACTTGGTTTACTAGCTACCTCTGTGATAGGTCCCAATGTGTCAAGATAAATTGCACTCTCTCTTCTTCTCTGCCAGTCCAATCTGGGGTTCCCCAGGTCTCTATCCTCGGTCCCTTACTGTTCAGCATCTATCTGAACACCCTACCTGAATCCTGCCCAAGTACTTTGCTGCTCTATACAGATGACACGGTAATTTTTGCCTCCCACCCTGATCCCTCAGTCCTGCAGTCCTCCCTGCAACTTGCCTTCAACCAGATTGAAAACTGGTTCACTGTCCATAGACTGGTGGACAATGTAAAAAAGACTAAGTCATTGCTCTTTGCCCACTGACAGAGTAAGGACAGTGCTGCCCAGCTAACAATCTTCTCCAAAACTCAGCTCCAATTAGAACAAGTCCACACATATAAATACATGGGTCTAACTTTCGACCTCTGCCTCTCATTCTACCCCCATATCAGTAACCTCTCCTCAGCCTTAAATATTCGCATAGGACTGTTATATCAGCATAGAGACTGCCTACCGTCAGAGGTCCTTAACCTCGCCATTACCTTCTCCATCCTCTCACTAGTAGACTATGGGCACAGCATTTACTCAGCCGCTGACCACACAGCTCTCAACAAAATCCACTTGGCAATCAACAAGGCATGTAGACTCCTCGCTGGGGTAGATAGGCAACCCACAGCTGCACCTTGTATGCCCTGTCAAATATCCTCACGCTAGATGAAAGAATACGCTATCAAACATGTCTCCTCTCAAAAAAGATGTTCCTAGGACTTACTCCGCTCGGAGTATCTGCCTCCCTCTGCTCTTCACATGCCCCTGCAAACACCCGCTCTGCAAAAAAGCTGGTGTGGTCTATTCCCAGAGTAAGGACCTTCCTAGCCCAAAGATCATTTTCCTACAGAGTGCCTCTATGGTACAATGAACTTCCCCCTGCCATCACCACTGTCTCCAGACTAGGCCCCTTCAAAAAAGCCCTAAAAGACCACTTACTCTCCACCCATTGCTGCCAGTGCAACAGCTAGTCTTTTCCTACAGTTAGCCCCACCTTTTCATGACCTCTGGGACCACACTTGGACTGCCTGGTTCTGCCCCAGTGGTGATTCACAGATGGAGATCCCAGTTAGTGTAATAAACATATTGTACAACCAGTACTATGTTGAGAGACATTGTGCTAAGGTGTTGTTACTTACTTTTCATGTATACCTCTCAATGCACAATACTGACTGTGCAACTATTAATACTCTGCAATATGTTAAACTTCTCACACTGCATATACCTCACTCTTACACATTGTTGACTGTATCAATGACAGTGTCAGTTTTCTGATAGCTTGTGCATGAGATGAAAACTTGCACCTCAGGTGACTGGAATAGCTACCTTGATGTATAGGCCTCTCTCCTTTTTTAATAATTGTACCTTACAAACCCTATGTTATTGCCTACTGTATACTGCCACTGCTATTGTCTGTACTGTTCTTTGATGTGGAGCCTTTGTAAATGAGTCTATGACTCAAAGGCTGTAAATCTAATGTCTTCAATAAATAAATAACAAGGGGGAGGATGGGTGGGCCGAGGGTGACAGTGAAGAAGCAGGGATATTGAATGAATACTTCTGCTCGGTATGGGAGGGTGAGCTGGGTGTCATTATCCACCTAGGTACTAATGACCTGGCAAACAGGGAGCCTAAGGAAGTTCAGGAAAAGTTTAGGAATTTGGGAAGGGGTCTCAAGCAAGTAGCTACTTCTGTCACCTTCTCAGAAGTACTACCTGTGACGGGCATGGGAGAGCATAGGGGCACATGCACCAGGAATTTTAACTCATGGTTGAAGAACTGGTGCTGTGAGGAAGGGCTTGGATACATTAGCAGTGTCAGGGGCTCTGTAGGTAGCACACTCACCTCTGAGGCCAGGAGATCAGAGGGCTGTGGGTTCAGTTCCTACATCTGGCACTTGGCTTAATATCCCAATGCTGATACTGTAGCACAGCATGAGGAGGGTGCTGCACTTCTGAGGTGCCATCTTTCGGATGAGATGTTAAACCAAGGTCCCATCTGCCTGGACTGGTGGTAGTTCAGGTGGATGCTAAAGATCCCATGGCACTTACCAAAAAAAGAGTAGGGGAATTTTGTTTTATTATAAACGTCAAAAAATCAAACAAATACAACCACTGTAAATTCACACAAAAGGAAAATACAAATCGTAGAAAGACAGATAAGTATTAAAGTCATACATTAAAACCCAAACCAAAGATTGGTACATAAAAGAATCCCCCCACTCTTATGAAATATTCAAATACACCATCAAAAAATACCAGCTCAACAAAGTCCACAAGAAACTGTCAAAGCAAACTCATGTACAGTAATAGGAGTATCGGAATCAGTCACCCAAGGGAGATTCCGCCAAACATTTGCAATATATACAGCATTATGAGAGAACTTTTTATGAAAAAAAAAATATTACAAATCTCCTTCAAAATACAGCCTGAGAGGTCTTGAAAAGAAAGTATATTTTGTTGCAGAGTAAATAGACATCTGCTATTCCAGACATACCATTTCACTACAGAAAACAAGACATTCAATGTCTGGACATCCAATGAGACTATTCCCGACCAAATACCCCATAAATCAAATTTTCATAAGAAAGGGTTCTCAAAACAGGCATATCCCAACATCCTGCCAAATAATCCCAAAAGGAGTGAATAAAGGAACATGTAAAAAATAAATGAGACATAGACTCCAATTGTCCTAAACATGCATGCCTAGCACATTGTCTTTCGGTCAAAGCCTTATGTTTTTGATTAGCCTTAACATTCAGCTTGTAATGGCAACAAAGTCATAACACATCCCAAAATTTAACAGGAATTCTTTAATCATGAAGAATCCATAGAACATGAGGTACAGACGAAGAAGGACACAAGGGAAAGGTATCAATATCCGTGAATTTGGAGGCCAAAACCTGTATGTACAATAGCTTCTTGGATTTGTGAAAAACATCTTCAATGTACGAGATCCCACTGCTTCAAATGAACAAATACCTCTCTATAAAACTGGGGAGAAAACAAAACTGATTTGAATATTTTCAATTCACTGGAAACCCAACTGGGATACCAAGCCTTTAGCCTTTCAGACCATAATGCCATCCACCAAGATGGAGTCCTATGACATAAGGGGCATAGGTTAGCAAATATAAAATTAAGAAAAAGGAACAAAACAGGGTTCACCATGTTAAGACCCCCATCCATGACTTTAAGTTATAAAACATTAAATTTAATTGAATTCAGTCTGCTGCCCCAAACTGCGGAAAAGAATAAACCAAAAAGAGCAGCATCTCGATCTCGGGGGGGGGGTGGACACAAGACTGACGTACAGAAAAAGGGGCAAAAGATAAGTCCTAGCCAAATGGACCTTTTTCTGTTTACCCATGACACTTTCATTCTAGCCATCCACCAACAGTCTTCCCTGCTGGAGTTTCATATCTCAATTCAGGAGATCTGGATGACCAGTATCAAAAGCAATCCCTAAAACTGTCAAAGGCCCTTCCTGAATAGTAAGCCCTGCAACACACGGATCCGGGGTACCCACCCCAAGACATTTAATCAAACACTTCTGTTTATTCAAATGAACCCCAGAAGCCACCCCATAATAAGAGCAAAAGTCCATAGCCCTTAAAATATCAGTGGAGGATTTTAGAAGTAAACAAATATAATCCACATAGGCAGCTGCTGTCCAAGGAAAAGGACACTGACAAGCTGAAACAGGAGTAAAAAACTGAACATCATTCAATATCCAAAGCAAAGAATCAATACTAAAAACAAAAAGCAACGGGCTCAATGGGCAACCCTGACATACCCCACGATGTACCGGAATCATCGGACCCAAAAAAACATTTACCAAAGGTCGAAGGATGGTCTGACCATAAATCACTTGTAACCAATGAATAAAAAACACTGGAATCCCATATAACTGCAAAATAAACCATAAAAAATCATGGGCAACAGAGTCAAAAGCATTCCTTTGATCAAGAGACACCACATACCCAGTCACATCATGGAAGGTCCCAGACAAAAAAACTCACTCAACAGTAGTGGTTCATCATGCATCCTTTTCCCAGGAACAGAACATGATTGGAACTGTGAAATAACAAAGGGGGCAACTTTTGACAGACGACATGCCAAAATCTTCATTAGAATCTTAAAATCAACATTCAAAAGACAGATAGGTCTAAAATTATCCAAATTCTCCCGGATACCTTTTTTATGTAAGAGCGTCACCACACCAAGTGTCATGTCCAAAGAAAGGGACTCCATATCCAACAGATATGTATAAACTAAGGCCAATTTCTGTGCAATCATTGGGACAATCAACTTATAAAGTTCAGCAGGAAGACCATCCAGTCCAGGAACTTTTCCTTCAGGCAGTGCCAAGACTGCATCCAGGACCTCAGTTGAAGAAACCGCCTTAGTCAAACCGGAAAGCATCTCACCAGAAATAGAGGGAATGTGCAACAAACCAAAAAAATGTGAAAAGGCAGTCCGGTCAGTAACAGAAGCAGCAAATTGGGTCCTCAAGTAATGAGAAACCACCCGCATTATGTCAGGCTGAGATGTCATCGTTACCCCAGCTGAATCCCAAACCACCAACAATTTCTTTTTCCGAATCCAGTCTCGACAACCAATAAAGGGACAGATAGTCTCTAACTTCCCTTGTGTACTGAATTTGTGCTGCATCATAAGAGATGCCATTTGACGCTCATGAAAAGCCCTCATAACAGCCTGTACTGCAGAAATTTGGCCCCCAAAATCATGACTAATTGTGTAAGCTAAACCCATTAAATTATGTAACTGCTTTCTATGTTGCAAGTACTTAATTTTCTCAGAATCAGATCTATATCTGCTAACAGATAACAAATTTAGAAGATCATGCTTCAAATACTCCCACCACAAAGAGGGGTTATCGAATAAGTCAAATAAAGTCTTCTGTCCACTGACAGAATACAAGACCTGGTGGATAACAGAGCGGTCAGCAAAAATCAACATATTCAATTTCCAAAGACCAGGTCCATAGGGCAAGTCTGGGGACCCAAGAAGTACCGAGAGCACCTTATGATCAGAAAACGTCACAGAAGTAACCTGAACATTCATAACTGGGAGTCCCTTACTAATAAAAACAAAATCAATATGGATAGCATGTACACCCCTTTAAAATGTCGGCTTCCCTGTGCTATAAAAGGACTTATACACATCAACCAAACATGCTAGTTGTACAGTGGAAGATAAGAAAGACATATCACAAAACACTTTGGTAGTGGATGTACCACTATCCCGATCCTGACAAGTAAGACCAAAATTGAAATCACCTCCCCATACCACAGTCTGAGCAGAAAAAAGAAAAGGACGATTGGCGGAAAAAACCTCCACACAGTGTTCCTTAGATTGAGGAGCATATATAGTAATCAACCAATAATAAGCACCTCGAATTTTAACATCCAAAATTAAAGCCCTCCCAGGGATCAAATCTAACAATTTGAGAAGTTGAACTGGTAAAGTAAATAAAATACCCACTTCCGTACAAGAATCCAAACCAGGAGACCAATATGATGGTCCTTTAAACCATTCAGACTGAACCTCATGAAGCTCAACAGGTGTGTGTAGCCGGGTATCCTGTAAAAAAATAACATCAACCGTATAGGTCAACAAATGTGAAAAAAAAAACACTCCATTTCCTAACATTTTTGACACTGTTGCTATTAACCATCAACAGAGATAAAGAGGAAGTGAGACACATCAGAGGACTCAGGGAGGTTTGTGAGCCTGGGATTTACTAACACCTACCGTCCTCTTTTTCCTTCCCTTAATAGGGGTGGCACCCTTCTTAGGGACCAACAATTTGACAGCAACATCTCCCAACTCACTAGATTCTGAATCAGAAAGGGGTTCAAAACAGTGTGAATCTTCAGAGGACACCTCAGAATCCAGCTCCACCATACTGGAGTCTAACAAAAGGGGATGGAAATGATTAGACGTCTTGGTGTAAGAAATTTTGGGGACCTTAGAGGCAGGCTGCCACCAACTCCTACATCAAGTTACACACTGTTCGGGATCCACTACCGGAACAGTTGGTGGGGGGGAGGCTTTGCAGAGGAAGGGAGAGATTGGGCATCTAGAGGCTCCACTGGCAGAAGGGTGAGTGGTACTTCAACAGGAAGTTCATTAGACAGCACCTCCACAGGAGCAACATCCAAGGGTAAAGCAGAACTAAACTCGGGGGGAGGGGCCAAAGGAGGCACATCCAATGGGGACTCTAAAGGAGAAGTCAGGGAGGGCTTAGATCGAGTAGCAGGCTTACAGAAGAAAGGGTTTTGAAAGAACTCTTGAAACTGAGGGTGGACAAAGCAATGGGGCCTGATGGGATTCACCCAAGAATACTAAAAGAACTAAGGGTAGAACTAGTAACACCACTGACTGCTCTCTTTAACAAATTATGGGAGGATGGAGTGGTACCTGAGGACTGGAGGAGGGCAGATATGATTCCACTTCACAAAAGTGGGAGCAGGGCAGAGGCAGGCAACTACAGACCAGTTAGTTTGACTTCAGTGGTAGGGAAAATGATAGAATCACTTCTGAAGGAAAGAATTGTTGAGTACCTAGAGGCCAGTGGGGCACAGGACCCAAGGCAGCATGGTTTCACAGCAGGAAGGTCATGTCAGATGAACCTAATAGATTTCTTTGACTGGGTGACCAAAGTAGTAGATCAGGGAGGGGCTGTGGATATGGCCTACCTAGATTTTAGCAAGGCATTCAACACAATCTCACACAAAAGATTAATATACAAGTTAGCCAGCCTTGGAGTGGGTCTCAAGGTGGTAGTCTGGATATAAAACTGGCTGGACAACAGGACGCAAAAGGTAATAGTAAACAGAGTCCACAGTGAACAAAGGAGGGTAACCAGCGGGATACCACGGGGTTCAGTACTCGGACTGGTCCTCTTTAATATCTTTATAAGTGACATTGGAGAGCACCTGGAAGGAAAGGTATGCCTCTTTGCAGATGACACAAAGATCTGCAACAGGGTTGATGCACAAGTTGGGGTGGAAAGAATGAAAAGGGACTTGGCAAGGTTGGAGGAATGGTCATATACGTGGCAGCTCAGATTCAATGCAAAGAAGTGCAAGGTAATGCATCTGGGAAACAAAAACCCAGGGGAAGAGTACACAATGAGGGGTGAGTTAATAACAACAACAAAAATCGAAAAAGACCTAGGAGTAATTATATCAGATGACATAAAGGTGGGCAAGCAATGTGAGAAGGCAGTAAGGAGGGCTTGGGGGATACTGGGATGTATAGGGAGAGGCATCAACAGTAGAAAACAGGAAGTTGTTATTCCTCTCTACAGACAGTTAGTGAGACCCCATCTGGAGTACTGCGTCCAATTCTGGAGACCCCATGTCCGCAAAGACTTAGACAGAGTGGAGGCTGTTCAGAGGAGGGCAACCAAAATGGTGCAAGGTCTGCACCAGAAGACATACAATGAGAGACTAAAGCAGCTTAATATGTATACCCTTGAGGAAAGGAGGGGGGAGGATATGATAGAAACTTTCAAGTATCTCAAGGGAATTAACAAGGTACAAGAAGGTAGTATCTTTCAGAAGAAAAGATGTGCAAGAACAAGGGGGCACAATTTGAAGATAGAGGGGGAACGGCTCAGAGGTAATGTTAGAAAGTATTTTTCACAGAGAGAGTTGTGGATGCATGGAACAGCCTTCCTGAGGAGGTTGTGGAGTCAGGAACAGTGGAGAATTCAAGAATGCATGGGACAGGCATAAGGCAATTTGTGTAGGGGGTAGGCGGAAGTAAGCTGTTGATTAACTAGAATCTGCAGCTTATCCATCAGGTATGGAAATGGGCAGACTGGGTGGGTCAAGCGGTCCTTATCTGCCATCAATTTCTATGTTTCTATGTTTTTCTATGTTTCTACACCATTGCACATGTTCGTTTTGAGCCACCGCCACTAGCAACCGTTGCTCCTCAAGATCACCAGACGCAGATTTAGTAAAGGCAGCCTGATCACAATCCATATAGGAGTGACCAGGCTGACCACACAGGTTACAACAAACCTCTTCAGTGCACTGAGAATAAAAGTGGCTGAACTTTCTACACAAAAAACAGCAGATTTTGTTGCAAGCATTACTAATATGCCCGGGAGCACCACACTTGTAGCAAGTTTTAGGCTGCCCGGGATAGAATAAAACTCCCCTGTCCCCTCCAATAAAAAAGTAGTCTGGTAAATGCTGTAATGACCCATCAATAGCATTCAAAATTGCTTGAACTCTCCAACTCCCAGTCCAAATATTCTCATTATGAAAAATAGCTTCCGGGGGACCCATCTTTGTACAGCGTTGCTTCAACCAAAAAGGCAAATCAGTCACACTGACCCCTTCATTACAAAAGAGAATGGTGACCGACTTGTGGGCTGGCTTAGTCAGGGGAATCACCTCAAAGGGAGACCATAAAGGAGTCTGTTTAACGTTATGGTACCGTGACCAAAAGGCCTCCAGACTGGCCTGTAGTTTAAAGCTCACATAAAGGAGCGCTTCCCAGAAACATGAATCAGAGCATAGAGCTTAGCTGCATTAAAGCACAGACTGGTTTTAAGTAAGACTTTCCCCATGTAACCCCTATCAGGAAAAACGTCTAAGCCCCCCTTATAAACAATGCGCACTGCATTATGTCTTTTAGCAGGCAATACCTTCTTCTGAAAGAAGAATGCATAAGTTTTAGGACGAGGTCCACCAGCAGCATCAGGAGAGGGAATAGAACCTCCAGCACCATCAGAAACAGGAGCAGGGAGGGTGGGCGATTGAGGACATACACTACGAGTGTTTAAAAGAGCCATGTTATCAAAATCCAGTACAGCATTAGGAGTAAGTTCCAAATCAGTTCCTGGGCACTATCAAAAGCATCACCATCAGCCACAGAAGGGGTATGAGGACCCGTCGAGGCAGCACCGGGTAAGGGCATCCACAATCTGACCCCAGGGATACAAATAGGGGCAAATCCAGCAGTCCACTGATGCGAAGTCGGAGACTTCACCCATCCAGCCGAACACAACGACTTATCCACAGTCCAAGGCTCAGAATCATCCATTTCGGTATCAGCCCACGCTCGCTGAGGAGCAGTTGAGTCAGCAGTAGAGGTGGCACATAGTTTCTCCCAAGCAGGACATTTAGGAGCTGCAAACGAGAATACTGAAACCCCAGTCTGGTCAGTCAGTTCAGTCTGAAAAATCAGCGAGGGAACAGGAGGTAGAACGCCAAGCTGATCGCCCGACACACCCACAGCAGGAGTATTCTGGGCTGGTGCTTGACAACTCCCTCCAGTCACCAGGGAGACACTCAGGTCACCAGCAGCAACAGTCAGTAAGTCCACAGAAGTAGGAATCTGCACAGGACGAGTATTAGGCAAATAAACAGCAGCAGAAACAATTGATTCAGGGGCTACTAATACCTCCGTAATGTCAGACCGAGCAACAGATCCTAGGTCCACCAGTGCAGAAACCGCAACATCATTCTCCAAATGGACTTCTGCATTGAAGAAAGTATCCATTTCACTCAAATCTCTGAAAGAGGTGCATCCAGCACTCCAAGCTTCTCCATGTCCTGCTCCATCTCCAGACAGACGGAGACTGACACGCAAATGGGCAGCACTTCCCCCTACCAACAGAGTAGGGGAATTTTTATTAAGAAACATAAACATTACATCACAGTATTCATATATCATACCAGAAATTGTACAAAGGAAGAAAACACAAAAAAATAAACATTGCATAGAAGGTATACTTCATGATCATAAAAGGTATTAAACATTTCATATCAGAGAGAAAAAAAGGAAAAAAAAACTAACAAAGGGGATCCCCGCACATTACTCTGTATTTAAACTAGCATACTAAAACTAAAGCTAAATATTCCATTAAGTGAACATTTTGAAGTGTCTCCATAAATGGGCCACTTTATCTGGTGTAAATCTCTGTGTATCAAGTTCTTTTACTCTAATCATTTCAGCTTCTATCTCATGATTAACACACTGTTTGAAGCTTGTTGCTGTTGCAGAACATACTGACAGCGTGCTTGCCATAAAAGTATTGAATGGCAGCAAAAGTACATGTAGAGTACTTTTGTGAAAGATTCTCCAAACACCAGAGTAATCTCCAAGTATTAAAGTAGCATACGAGACTCTTGTAAAAAAGGGCAGTTTCCACCTATTGGCCAGTTCTGCCCACACCTGATTGCTAGAAGGACAATCAAAGACAAAATGAAAAATAATTTCTTCTATGTTCACACATGTTAATTTAGGACAATACCGTTCAGCTATGGGTTTGTGTTTTAGATTACCTCTCACACCTAACTTTCCCTGTGAGCATAACCAGACAATGCTCCATACCTTAACAGGGATTCTGCTGTCATTAAGTTTATTTAAGGCCCAATTCATTTTGGCAGGGCTACATTCAGGGAAAATTAAAGCCACTTGCTGTACATTGTGAACTATGTGTGAATAGAACCCTTTCCTATTTAACGCCATCAATGTCTGTTTCTCTATTTTCCATTGGTGTAATGTTTTAACTGAAGGACCAGCATAGGTTGGAACTGCAAATTGTGACAACAGTTTAGGGGGAGTATCAACCCATTTTATAAAATATTTCTGTAGGGCCCACTGTATCCAAGACTGCCAAAGTGACCCGTTTGTCTCCCAAGCACATTTAAAGGTACTGTATAAAAAAAGGGAATGAAAAAATACCACTGGGTTTAGCATATTAAGCCCCCTTTCCTCTGTGGGAGGTAAGTAATGTCCCTCTTAACTGGATTGAGTCTGCTGCCCCAGAGTATCTGGAAGAAAATACTAAAAAGTCTAGTCTCCAAGTGTACCAGGAGGGCATCAATTTAACTGACATATAGAAAAATAGGAATAATACATTTCTTGATAATTTGTACACGCTTTTTCTTTCCAAACTTCCATGTTTTCCAAAGGCAAACTTTGTTTTCACCTATGTCGAGTTGTTTTTTCCAATTACAGGTGGCCATATCACTGGGACCTACCCATATACATAAAATTTTTTGTGGCACAGTGGAGATGCTGAGTCCACTTACATCTCTGATCATAGTGTTTGGCTTATTCAGGGCTATAATAGTGCTTTTGTCTTTATTCAATTTAGCACCAGAGAATTGTGCACAGGCAGCAAAGGTGCTGATCGCCATTTCTATGGAGCTGATGTTTTGAACAATGAGAGTAACATTGTCTGCATATACTGTTACTTTCCCTGGAGTTAAAGTCTGATGAGGAGCCAGACCTTTAATTTGTTTATCCCACTTTATCTGTCAGATGACTGGGTCTAGAGCAAAGGTATAAAGTAAGTGGCTTAGCGGACAGCCCTGCCATACTCCTTTTAAAAGAGGAACATCCCCACCAAATAAACCATTAACTATTGGAATAATATTAGCATTAGAATATAATATTTTTATCTGATCCACAAATGTTTTTGGGATCCCATATATCTCTAGTACATTAAATAGAAAATGGTGCTCAACTTAATCAAATGCTTTAGACTGATCTACTGCAACTATAAAACCTTTAAGATTTTGAGATGTACAGACTTCACAGAGCTCTCGTAAAATAAAAAGATTATGTTGGATCTTACGTTCAGGGATAGCGCATGTCTGGGCAGTATCAATTAAAGTTTCAGCCACTGTTATTAATCTATTGTTCAGAATTTTTGCCAAAATCTTATAGTTACTATTAAGGATGCTGATGGATCTCCAGTTAGATAGTTTCTTCTTATCCCCCTTTTCAAATTTGTAGCATATGAGAGCTGTACTAAAATCTGTACACTTAAATTCTGACTGTAACATAAAATTAAAAATATTTGCCAGTATAGAACTCAAAAAAGGTTCATATTTTTTTATAGAAGTCATTAGAGAGACCACTTATTCCTGGTGAGGTTCCTGTCTTTAACTTTTTAATTACCCCACAAACTTCTTCAGAGGTAATTGGATCTACCAATGCCTCACCAGCATAATGGCTCAAATGGGGTATTGGTGCAGTTAAAAAATTCTGTACACTACCTTTTTTAAGGGGTTTGGGGAAAAATGTTCACATAAGTTTTGTTGTGCTAATGAAAGCATTCCTAGATTGGTGTCTATCAGCCGATTGTCCGATGTAAGTAAACCTTCCCTAATGGTTCTATCCAGCCGTTGTTTGCACGCCTTGTAGGGATCCAAAGCTGGTTGATTATTTGTACAAAATCTCATTTCCATGTCCAATGATTTTGTTCTATCATATTGATAGATTTTCATTTGCTTTTTTATTTCCTAAATTTGCATTTTATATTTCATGTGGTCCTTTGGTGGGAAAGACATAAGTCTGTATAAATGATTTCTATAGTCTACATATTTAATGTAGCTTGAGTTTGCAGAATGTTTACCGAATGATAAAAATAGAGATTTTAAATATTTTTTTGTATCTGTCCACCAGTCCCAAAGATTATCATAAAGACACAGGGCCGAGAGTCTGGCACCAAAAAGAACTTCCACCTGTTTCTGTCATTCAGTTGATTCCAATAAGGAGATGTTCAGCCTCCATCTGTGTATATGGGAATAAATCTTTGGGGGTACTGTTGCTAGACTTAGAGATCCTAGTAATATACAATGATCAGAGAATTCTGTGGGCTTAACTTCTATTTTATAGGGTTTACATATTTAGACACTAGAATGTAATCAATGCGTGTAGCATAGATGTGTCTGAAATAAGTTGCCCTACATCATTTTATTCAGAGTTCTGTATGTATCTGATAATCCTGTATCCAGCATGATTTGTTTTAAGGCATGTGTGTCACAATATACCTTTTGATTATGTCACCTGCATATTTCAGATCCAAACTGCAATTAAAGTCCCTTCCCCATATAATGTTCTTCTGTGTGTATAAATAAGGTTTTATTTCCTCAAAAAGATCAGTTCTAGCAGATTTGGTCTGGGGGGCATAAAGATTAATAAGGCAAAAAACAACTTCTTTGTACATGCAGTCTATGGCCAGAGCCCTCCCAGGATGTACATCAATAAGTCTAGATTCTTTGATATTAGGGGTTTTAAATAAAATTCCTATTCCATCAGCAGTATCTGTGCCAAAGGTCCAAAAGGAAGGAATCCATGTCCAATTCCTCTTAACCTGATTTACATCAACAATGGAGGATAGCCTAGTTTCTTGGACGAAGATGATGTCTACAGCAAGTTGTCCCAAATAGGCTAATACAGATAATTGCTTTTTGTAGTGTTTCAAACTGCAGATATTAAGTGAAGCAACATGAATAGAGCCCATGCGTTATGTACATAAAAAGCATGTTTGGTACAAACTCCTTATATTCAGGGGCCTTCTTCGTGACTAGCTTTAGCTTTCCTTTTTTTACCTTTCCTTTCCTTAGCCAGTTCCGTAGTCTACTTTCCTCCTCTTCAGTCATTATATCAGACCTATGTGATGCATCAGTCTCTAGCTCAGATTCTCCCATGTCTACTTGCAAAGGGGAAAAAGGATTTTCCATCCTGAGGGGGGTAGGGGCAGGGGGAGGGGGGATGCTGTCTAGCAGATGCCCTAGTAAATCTCCTGGCTTTAGCAACTTCAAAGGGGGGTGGCATACTAATACTTGCTTTCCCATCCCTAGAGAACTAGGACATCTCTCTATGTTCTTGATTATCATGGGTCTCCCCTTTTTTTTTCATTCCTAGGGAGGGGGTCAGCAGTTGTCAGGGTGTCAGTAACATTCTCCCAAGGGGTATTTTCTTTAGGTGCAGCATTTTGAGATTTATCCCTGCCAGCAGTTTCATGAAGAAGTGGCTTCTTTTCTCCTGGGCTCTATTGATCAGGTTATCTTGGTCCCACCCCTCAGTTCTATTTCTTTTAGCCCAAGGACACTGGTGAAAGGCGTGACCTTTATCAGCACAAAGATTGCACTGGAATATATTGTCACATAGATCAGTGGAGTGGGCATGCCCCCATATAAGGAGCATTTGAGCATATCACAGGCGCTGCTCAGATGAGTCTTAGCCCCACATTTATAACAGGCCCTAGGCTGTCCCCCATAAAAACAAACACCCCTGTCCTTGCCTAAGAAGAAGCTATTGGGGAGGTGGATAATTTCTGAACTGACTTGGAACAATTTTATTTTAAATCTTCACCCTCCCGTCCAAAATCCCTCTGTATCCATAAGTGCCTCTGGGGGTCCCAGAATATCACATCGTTTCTGCAACCAGTGATATATATCACTAATGTTCACTCCTTCATTTCTGAACATGATGGAAATGTATCTTATCTGGGGTTTAGTAAGGGGGATAGCATAAAAGGGTGTTCAAAGAGGTATCTGCTTAAGGTTATTATACTTTTCCCAGAATCTCTCAAGGCTGACGTTAGTTTTCAAGCTAACATCAAAGGTATCTTCCCCTGATATATGAATTAAAGCATAAACCTCTGCTGGCATGAATTTCATGGATCCCATCAATAGATGTTTTGCAATATCGTATCTGTCCGGGTGCTGTGGTAGCCCTCCCCTATACCTTAACCTGACAGCATTTCTTCTAGAGGCCTGCTCAAGTTTATTCTTAAAAAGTTCTGACATGGGAGTTTTTTGGGCATATCATTATTATTATCTTGAGATTTAGATTGTTCTTGCTCAGCAGTAAAACATGCAATATTAGTGCAACTTGACTTCACATCCCCCCTACCCCCTGATGGGCCAGGCACTATAGAGGCCTGGGTGTCATCATCTAAAATCTGTGCAGTAACTTTTATAGGATCCTTTTTATCAGAAACAGTTTTACCTGAGCTCAGGGTTTGCACTGCAGCCCTTTCATGTCCAGTTGTAGGCCCAAACAAAACGTCCTCATTGCAATCAGGGTCAGAAATCCATTTTCCTTTTTCGTCCCGTTTCCAACCAGATGAATTCAAGGCATCATCGGCCGACCAGTCACTCCCAAAATACTGCACAGTGTCTTTTTTTAATCCAAATTGTTTTCGGACTTGTTGTGTCACTGAAATGTCTTTCGCCTATTCAGACATGATGTTAGCTTCTCCCGGTTGCTGGACATGACTTGCAGCACTCTCAGTAGAACAACTTTTCCCTGGATCATCCAAACTACTACTAGGAGGCTCTGCAGAGGCCCAAATCATTTTTGACTGTGGATTACCAGTAACAGCAGGCTGTAGGTTTTCTCTGGTAACATCCTCCACCATATCGTGATTATCCAGATGAGTTGAAGAATTATCCTGCAAAAATCTAGTGGTTTCACAAGATTGCTCTGTTGCTACCACAATTTCTTCCACATCCAAAATCTCAGTCAGCTCTTCAGACACATCCACCTCTATCACTAGCTCAGTCTACTCTGCCATCAGCACAGCACTTGGGCTCCCCCTACTGACAAAGAGTAGGGGAATTTCCCCAGTGTCCTGGACAAATTTCCCTCAATCACTAAAAATACCATCAACAACTTAATCTGGTTCAATCTCAGTTACTTACCATTTGTACCCCTTCCCCGGGTCGCCCCTGAAAGAGGGACTTCTAGGCCTAGTGGGCTTACCAGGTCAACAAAATCTAAATAAACAAACAAACAAACAAACATTGGTGACTGGGGACCCACCTAGAGGGATGGAGGCATGTTCAAGCCTGACGGCCTGCATCCATCCTGGAGGGGAATCCAAGCACTCAATGGTAAGTTTAAATGCTACATGGACAAGCATTTAAACTAGCCAAGGGAGTGGCAGGCCAGCAAGGAGGGTACCTAATTGCCCACCCCCCACTGTTAACAGTGGAACCAGTGAACAGGAGGAGTGGATATCTCTACAAAGCAGTATGAAAAAGATGGAGATAAGCACCCAAGAAGTGGATAGGCAGAAAGGGGGCAAAATTCAACAGAAGGGCAGACAGCAGGGAGAACCAGGGATAAAGGACAACCAGGAAGGGGGCTGGAGTAGAACACTTAAATAGTACAGGGAGTTCAAATCATGTAAAGTCATGTGTGCCAATGCCAGGAGCCTTAGCAACAAGATTGAGGATCTGGAGGCTGTCATGGTGCAGTCAGACCTGGACATTGTGGCCATCACAGAGACCTGGTATAATGATAACCATGACTGGGAAATGGCGGTACCCAGCTACAACATATTCAAAAGAGACAGAGCAGGCAGGAAGAGAGGAGGAGTAGCACCTTTATGAGAAATATGGCATAAAGGCCACAGAGATCCAAGACGAACAAAATGGGGGAGAGAGACTGTGGCTTAAGCTTAAAAGGAAAATGGGGTCAGCCATCTGCACAGGGTGGTCTACAGACCACCAGCCTAGGAGGAAGAAACAGAGAGCTGTTGCTAGCCATCCAAAGGATGGCAGACAAGGGTGAGGTGGTACTGGTTGGACACTTCAATATTCCAGATGTGGACTGGAGCCTCCCAGCAACAGCATCAACCAGGAGCACATTTATTCTGGACTCCCTTCAAGGTGCCTTCCTCAAGCAACTGGTCATGGAACCAACTCAGCAGAAGGCAATACTGGATCTCATGCTCACAAATGGAGACAGTGTGATGGGGGAAACAGTGGGGGAGCACCTGGGGAACAGTGACCACCGGTCACTATGGTTTGAAATCACAGAAGGAGCAAAATCAAACTGCACAAAAACACATATCCTGGATTTTAGGGGTGCAAACTTTGGGAAAATGGGGAGATGCTTGAAAGAGGCATTAGTGGGAATGGGGCAGCAATCAGGGGTTGAGGAACAGTGGGCAATATTTAAAATGGGGGATTACAAGAGCAACAGCTTTATGCATTAAGCAGGTTAGCAAGGGGAAAAGGAAGAGGAGGCTATTATGGTTTTCCAAGGAGGTAGCGGAGAAAGTGAAAGCCAAAAAGATTGCATTCAGACAATACAAAAAGACACATGCAGAAGGGGATATGATGAAGTACCAGGAGAAGCAAAGGGAGGCAGGGAGATCAGTAAGGGAAGCCAAAGCTCAGACAGAAGAGTGCATCGCAAAATCAGTGGGTAGAGGGGACAAAATCTTTTACAGGTACATAAGCAAAGAAAGAAAGGCAAAGGGAGGAATAGTGAGACCGAAGGGGGAGAATGGGGGCCGCGTGGAGGATGAAAACAGTAAAGCTGACATACTGAACAGATATTTCTGCTCAGTATTTACCAAGGAAGAGGTGGATAATGGGCCTGAAGGGAATACAAGGGGTGGGAATGGTGCAGAAATGGATACAAGTCCCTTACATGGGAAAGGGTCCTAAAGGAACTGGAAGGAATAAAAGTTGATAAAGCAATGGGGCCAGATGGGGTGCACCCCAGGGTCCTAAAGGAACTAAGAGAGGTAGTGGCTGAACCTCTGGCAATCCTGTTTAGCCGATCACTGGTAACAGGGGAGGTACCCAAAGACTGGAGGACAGCAGATGTAGTCCCCTTATACAAAAGTGGAAACAAAGAGGAAGCAGAGAAATACAGACCAGTCAACCTAACCTCAGTAGTGGTGAAGATCACAGAAGCACCACTGAAGGATAGATTGGTGGAACATCTGGTTGCCAATGGACTACAGGACCCAAGGCAGCATGGTTTCACCAGGGGGAGGTTATGCCAGACCAGCCTCATTGAATTTTTTGACTGAGTGACAAGTGAGGTGGATCAGGGGAGGGCAGTGGATGTGGCCTAGTTTGACTTCAGCAAGGTCTTTGACACTGTGCCACATAGAAGGCTATTAAATAAACTGGGGAATGGTGTGCCGACACAAGGTCGACACCACCACAGCAAACACCAGCACAGTGACAGAAGACATCAGCAGTGCATTTCCCAGTGTAGTGCCCCCCCAAGTCCAACTCAGACTCAGAGGTAGAATCCTAAAGACCGAGGGGTGTGGGGGGTTGGGGGGGCACAGCCCCCCGGTAGAAAGCACTGACATCCTCAAAGCTACAATGCTGACAGTTGGCAAGGTAGCTGTCACTATGGGGGATATCGGTGCTAGCACTGTCGAAGCGCTATAGTAAAACCCTGGGGAATATGGGAGTCAGAAGGACAGTAGTGTGGTGGGTAGGTAATTGGCTGGGTGGCAGGACACAGACGGTGATGGTAAATGGCCATCACTCCACAGAGGAAATAGTGACCAGTGGGGTACCACAGGAATCAGTACTGGGACCGGTCCTATTCAACGTCTTCATCAGTGACATTGTGCAGGACCTAGAAGGCAGAATTTCCCTGTTTGCTGATGACACGAAGCTCTGTAACAGAGTGGACATGCCAGAAGGTGTAGATAGAATGAGGAGGGACCTGCAGAAGCTTGAAGAATGGTTAAGGGTTTGGCAGTTGAGATTCAATGCAAAGAAGTGCAAGATAATGCATATGGGGTGCAAAAACCCTAGAACAACATATCAGTTGGGGGTGAGGATATAGCATACACCAAGCAGGAAAGGGACCTTGAGGTTATCATCTCTGTTGACCTCAAGATAGGGAAACAGTACAACAAGACAGCAGGCAAAGCAAATAGGATGCTGGGATGCATAGGCAGGGGCATCACTAGCAGGAGAAGGGAGGTCATAATTCCACTATACAAGACACTGGTGAGGCCCAACCTGGAGTAGTGTACAGTTCTGGAGACCTTACCTACGTAAGGACACAGACAGGGTAGAGAAGGTTCTGAGGAGGGCAACAAAGATGGTACAGGGATTGCATCACAAGTCCTATGAGGACAGATTGAAAGACTTGAATATGTACTCCCTGGAGGAGAGGAGGGAGAGAGGGGATATGATAGAGACATACAAGTACCTTACAGGGAGGAACATGGTGCAGGAATACACTAGTTTCCAGTGAAAAAGATGTTCCAGGACTAGAAGGCAGGGGATGAAGTTGGAGGGAGGGCGATTCAGAGGAAACGTGAGGAAGAATTTCTTGACAGAACGGGTGGTGGACAAGTGGAACAACCTGCCAGAGAAAGTGGTGGGGGCTGAAACAATCATGGGATTTAAGAATGCATGGGATAGACATAAGGGAATTCTGGAGGACAGGGGTAAGGGGCAACAGACTTCTAAGAAAACATAAAGTGAACTTATAAGCTCAAATGGACAGACTGGGTAGGCCATAAGCCCTTATCTGCCAACAGTGTCTATGTGTCTATGTATTCACAAAAGAAGAAGAGGGGAGGTACCTAATCCAATCAATAGAAGCACTCTGGATAGGTAGGTCGATACCAGTCCATTCACAGAAGAAAGATTTCCGAAAGAACTCCTAAAATTGAAGGTGGACAAAGCAATGGGGCCTGACGGGATTCAGCCTAGAATTCTAAAAGAACTAAGGGGAAAACTAGTGACACCACTGACTATCTTTTTAACAAATCATGGGAGGATGGTGTGGTACCTGAGGACTGGAGGAGGGCAGATGTGATTCCCCTTCACAAAAGTGGGAGCAAAGCAGAGGCAGAAAACTACAGACCTGTTAGTTTGACCTCAGTGGTAGGGAAAATGATGGAATCTCTTCTGAAAGAAAGAATTGTTGAATACCTGGAGGCCAGTATGGCACAGGACCCAAGGCAGCATGGATTCACAGCAGGAAGGTCATGTCAGATGAATCTAATCGATTTCTTTGACTGGGTGACCTAAGTAGTAGACTAGGGAGGGGTTGTAGACATGGGCTACCTAAACTTTAGCAAGGCATTTGACACTGTCCCACACAAAAGATTAATAAATAAATTAACCAGCCTGGGAGTGGGTCCTAGGGTGGTAGCCTGGGTAAAATATTGGCTGGACAATAGGACACAGAGAGTAATAGTAAACGGAGTCCACTCCGAAGAAAAGGGGGTTACTAGCGGGGTACCACAGGGATCAGTACTGAGATCAGTCCTTTTTTATGTCTTTATAAGTGACATTTCGGAGGGACTGAAGGGAAAAGTATGCCTCTTTGCAGATGACACAAAGATCTGCAACAGGGTTGATACACAAGGGGGGGTGAAAAGGATGAGAAGGGACTTAGCAAGGTTGGAGGAATGGTCAAAAGTATGGCAGCTTAGATTTAATGCAAAGAAGTGCAAAATAATGTACCTAGGAAACAAAAACCCAGTGGAAGAGTACACGATGGGGTGGAGGGAGGTACTAACAACAATAAAAATGGAAAGGGACCTGTGGGTAGTCATATTAGATGACCTAAAGGTAAGCAAGCAATGTGAGAAGGCAGTAGGAAGGCTGGGGGGATACTGGGATGTATTGAGAGAGGCATCACCTGTAGGAAACAGAAAGTTGTTATTCCTCTGTACAGACAGTTGGTGAGACCACATCTGGAGTACTTTGTGCAGTTCTGGAGACCCCATCTCCACAAGGACATAGATAGGATGGAGGCAGTCCAGAGGAGGGCAACTAAAATGGTGCAGGGTCTGCACCAGAAGCCATATGAAGAGAGACTAAAGGATCTTAATATGTATACCCTTAAGGAAAGGAGGGAGAGGGGGGATGTGATAGAAACTTTCAAGTACCTCAAGGGAATCAACAAAGTCCAAGAGGGTAGCATCTTTCAGAAAAAGAGATGTACAAGAACAAGGGGGCACAATTTGAAAATAGAGGGGGGATGGCTCAGGAGCAACGTGAGGAAGTATTTTTTCACGGAGAGGGTGAAGGGCGCATGGAACGGCCTTCCTAAAGAGGTTGTGGGGTCAAAAACAGTGTGGTAATTCAAGAATGCATGGGACAGTCATACAGCAATTGTGATGAGGGATAAGAAGAAGTAGGCTGTTGATTAACTAGGATCTGCAGCTTATCCAGTAGGTAGGGAAATGGTCAGACTGGGTGGGCCAAGCAGTCCTTATCTGCCATCAAAGTCTATGTTTCTATGGAGTACTGCATCCAGTTCTGGAGCTCTCACCTCAAAAAGGGCAGTGATAGGTTGGAAACAGTGCAGCGCAGAGTAACAAAAATTATTCAGGGCCAGCAGGGTAGATCCTATGAGAAGCATCTCAATGCTCTAAATATGTACTCACTGGAAACCAGAAGGGAGATATGCCAGATACCTTCAAGTTTCTTAAAGGAATTAACAAGGTAAATGGCAGGGAATTATTTACCCTCAATACCAACTCGAGGTCACATGTTCACGAGTGGAAGTTAACAGGAGGGAGGTTCAGGTGGACATAAGGAAGTACTTCTTTACGGAAAGGGTGGTGGAACCTTGGAACTGTCTGTCAGCCAAGGTAGTAGGGATTCAAGCAGACATGGGATAGAATGAAGGGAGTAGTGGTTACCCAAGGCAACAAGACCAGGGAGGAGAATGGGAATAGGACAGGGAGGGTAAAGTACCCTGAAGGAACAATAAGTTCCAGGGAATTTTACGGAATTTGGGCAGAGTGGATAGACCACTGCTCTTTTTCTGCTGTCATGGTCTATGTTTCTATGTCCGGGGTAACATAAGAATGTTTCCATATATCAGTTACTTGCCCCACAGAAAAGGACAAATTGAAGTCAATCCTTACAGGGTAGGAAATTTTGGTATACCCTCAAGTAATTGCGGGACTTACGTCGAAAGAAAGAGGATTAATGCAATCTTGGGACTATAGCGTGGCAGCGATTGTGGGCAGATGTGAGCATGGGGCCTTAACTCTAGTCTTTCCCCAATGTGTGTGCAGGCTGGGAGAGGTTTATATTTATTTGGGGGGGGTGTGGGGGGCCAAGCCCCCCTGCAATGGTGCCAACAGGCAGTGCGACCAGCCAGGTGTGCGACACAATTCACTACTGTGCACCTTGCTGTCGCCCATTTTCCTCAGATCCACATTTCCTCGATCAATTTGTTTTCAACCTATTGTGGGTGACCTGGAAATTATGGCTGCTTCCACAACAAGTAATCTAGGGGACTAGGCCATTGCATGCCCCAGATTTGTCTGGCTTTAACTTTTTCAGTAACTTATAGACTTCCAGTGTGCTTGCAGTTTTTAAATAAAAAATTGGTCTATTTAGATTTCTCTCACAGGGGGAAGCAGACAGGTGTCCTGTTAACTCAGCATGGTTGCTCTCTAAATTTGTGAATAATATGTTAAACTTATTAGCATTTGTCAATAGACAAGTTAATACATCATGCCTTTTTCTCATACTGACATTTTTTTCCAATTGTTTTATGGAGCACCAGACGTTTTTAGAATTAAACAAGTTCTCAGGTTGCTGGCTCCTAAAAAAATTGCCTTTGCCAAATTTATTTTGGCTTGACACTGATTTCTGTTACAAGGGGTTTACGTCCTGTGATCATTTACTACTTTTATATCTAGACCATGCCCTGTCTCTTTTTTCATGAGCCTAAAAAGATCAGTATTTATCCATCAGGAGTGCCTACCACTCACTCTTCTTTTCACCTTACGTGCATGTGCATTTACAGTTTTGGTAAATTCACTAATGAAGAAATCTGGGTCACAGTTTATATCAGATGTAAATTTTAAGTATGCCCAATTAATATTAGAAAGATCATGAATGAACTTTGGAACATTTATTTTAGAATAATCCCTAAACCCCAACACTAAGACTTAGAGGGAGGTTTCTAAGTATGCCCATTACTCGAAATAATGAAAAAAGGCTGGCAATCACTAATAACATCAGTTAACTGCCCAAATGAAGTATTGTGTTCTGTTCTATATGTTAATATGAGTTCTATATACCTGTCTTGTGATTTTGTTTGGTGTCTGAAAGTCCAGAGTTAATAATGTTCCCCCCCAGGGGCTCTCTGGTACCCACTGGTGCCTTTGTGACCCTTGTAGTTATCAGTTAGTCCCCTGATCTGCTGCTGCAGATTCACTTTATTTAAAAATGAATAGTCCTTCATGGATGGAGTGCCAAGTGGGAGGGATCACAGTGCCTAATTAAGTGAGTCTGCTGGTGGGAAACTGTTTTTTAGTTAACTTGGGGAGTGGAGTTGTGATCACTTCATTACTGCTCACTGGGAGTGCACCAAGGAGTAATGACATCCTGACTCATAATGCTGGTACCCCATTTTTTGTTGTATAGACCACTAACAGGAAAAAAAACATGGCAGCAGCCTTAGTTTAGGTTACCTCTGATGGGAGATCCATTTCAGCAGTTGAGGAGCCTTGAGTACTCATCGGATCATACATGCTGTCTGCACTGGGGGCTGGGACATTTGAAACAGTAATAATGCTGTTTTCTGAACTTGTGAACTATGTATAACCTGCTGAGTCAGTGTGACTCACTGAAGTAAAGCCTAGCAAGTGGGATATCTGTACTTATTTATTAGGAAACGTCTTTGAAATAAAATCACATTTTCAAAGGTTCCTCATCATTTCACTGGCAACATGCAATATAAAAACCAACAAAATACAGAACGTACAATAAAAATACATTGTATAGTTACATATGTCAAGCCAAAGGTGTTATCAAGCTATGCTGTAAGGCTCATTGACCTATATTTTAGCCCAAGTTGCTGCGGGGTTGTGACGCTCTGGTGGGCCAGTAGCCGCCAATGTGTCATGGGACTCCAAACGTGTGCTTTCCCCCAGGCAGCATGTGGTAGTGACAGGATGCTTTGTCATTATGGGATGGGTCCACTGTGTAATACTGGCATGTTTGCTAATGGTTTACCATCATCTGCGGTGGAGCTGTGCTCCCTGGAAAGTAGTGTCTGGAGGTAGTAGATATGTACCATACTTGGAAAAATAAAGCCTGCTGATTGACCTGCTATTATTGTGCGGGCAGTTAGCTAATATTCTTTTAAAGGTGTTTTCCCTTCTGGTTCCTATGCCCTTGGTGCACCAATTCTGCATCCGAAAGAACCATGGCCTTAGTCATGGCAGAGGGCCCCAAATATCCTTACTAATGGTGGGGCGGGGGGAGGATTACACAGGTCTGAATCAGGTGTGAGCACTCAGATGTCACACAACCCTTCTACATCTCCCTGTAACTTCATTCCTGTCCTCCCATGCTCCTCTACCGTTTTCCTCTTTTTATACTCTGCTAATCTTTACTGGGTCTACCCTGCATATTTGTTTATATGAAGGCCTCTGATTGTCTCGAACTGCCAACCAAACTTCCTGATTGGCTAACTCTGCTAGCGTTTCTTGAATCTGAGCTCCTCTGCCTTCTGACTTTATATCAAGGGGACTTGGCAGTTTCAAGCTACCCTAATTTTAATTCTCCCTACAGCTTTTCTCCTTGGGGTTATTTTGGCCAACCCCCCTCCCCCACCTCCAGCTTAATTAAATACGCCTTGGTCCCTCCTCTCTTCCCTCGTATACCTCTCTATTGAATGCCAGAAGTGGCTCGACCCTGAGCCTTAAAGTGGCAGATAGTTAACTCTATCAGCTTATCTCTTGCTACCGTCTCTCTTCTTACTCTTCTGGCCTACTCATTTGTCTCTGCTGCATCCTTAATTTTGCCAATTCCAGTAACTTGGTTAGTTACTTTCCTGGTCTTAATTCCTGTTCTTTTAGATCATTATTCTCTCTTGCCTTTGTCAACCAAGTATTCTTCTCTTTTTCACTATAGGTAGCTCTGGCTGGCTGCTCAACCTATCCTGTCTTATCCTCCTATGTTGTTCTGACAAGTTTATTGCCTTATCCTTGGGTGACCCCCTGGACAGTAACCCACCCCTGCCGACTTACATTTGGCCTGACTCCCCCTGCATACTACTATATATTCCATGTCTTCTGAAGCCTGGTTTTGCACTCCTAGGGCTCTGGCTCCATGGGCAATTGCACTTCCCATTGGCATCTGCTGCCCTTGTAATTATTCCACATACTGTCTCAGTCTGGGTACATATGTCCGTTCTCCTCCTGCTAATCCAAGCAGGGGACATTAAGCTCAGTCCTACCTCCCCACCCCACCCTACCCCTATTCAGACTTCTATGCCTATGGCCCAATCCTACCCTAAAGACCTGAAGATTGCTCATATGAACATTTGAGGCCTCCATCTAAAAATGGCTGAGCTGGAAGTGTGGATTATTCAAAAGACACTGGACATCTTTGAATCTCTGAATCCTGGTTGAAGCCCTCTATCAAACCACATGAGGTGGCACTCCCAGACTATAACTGCTTTAGGAGAGATAGGCTAGGCAAAAGGGGAGGTGGTATTCTCATCTACTCTCGATCTGATCTGGATGTAACTGAACTCCCTAATCCCGACTCTGGAGCTTCAGATGTAGAGGTCCTATCCCTCTCCCTGACTCTGGGTAACATCAAGAAGATCACCACTGGTTGTGCCTACTTTCCACCCAGTAAGGCTCCCTTTGGCCTCCCACCCTTCATTGCTGCCCTTACCAGCCTCACCCATCATGACCTTGTACTTTGTGGAGACTTCAATATTGATTGGCCCAGCACTGCCTCTGGCCAAGTGTGTTCTTCACTAGTGGACTCCAACCTAGCTCAACTCGTCCAAGACCCAACTTGCATCAATAACAAAACTGGCAAACACACCTTGCTTGACTGTGTGATCACTAACTGTCCCCTAAAGATTAAACCTGTGGGCGCACTTTCAGATTGTTTAAGTGATCAGTCTCCAACTTTTTGCATCTGGAGGAATAATTGCCCCAATCCCCCCCCCCTCCAAGATCTCCCTTGTCCATGGCATGTCCTGCCTTGATACTGACAGCTTCATTAATATTATATCCAACACCAACTGGGGACCTATTAATACCCTCCCAGATATCAACCTAGCCCTGGATTTCTTCATTTCCACATTCACTAAAATTGTTGACAACCATGCTCCTCTAAAGAAATGCAGGTCCAAAGGTGGCAAGGCCCCTTGGCTCAACAAGGACTTCAGGATGCTTATGTCATCCTGTGACTGTGCTTGGTGAACTTACAAAAAAAGTGGCCTGCCCTCTGACTGGCAACTTTACAGGCAACTCAGAAATAAATGCAAAAACTCCCTACATAAAGCAAAGCGCCACCACTACAAGTTGCTGCAAACCGAACACCTCTGTAACCCTAAAGCCTTCTGGAGACAGATCAATTCCTTGATCAAAGGGAATGCTGCTGAACTTCCAAGTTCTCTCATTGCCTAGGACACTACCCTTACTGACCCTCCTTCGATTGCCACAGGCTTCAATGAATTCTTCACTGACCTTGGTAGGCATACTTCTCTCTTTAATAACTCCCCTATGCCCACTCCTGCTTCATCCGCCACCAACAATATTGGGGATCGTCTCTCTTTCCACCTGAAACTGGTCTCCAGTAAGAAGGTCCAGAGGCTTCTAGCAAACTTGAAGACTGAGAACTTGTTTGGTCATGACAACCTTGAACCTAAGTTCCTCAAACTTAGTGCAACTGCCCTTGCCTGCCCTGTATGGGACCTATTTAATCACTCCTTCCTCTCAAGCACTGTCCCTGACAAGTGAAAAATAGTGGTAGTCGTACCTGTGCACAAATGGGGACTCAACTCGGTAGTTGAAAACTTTAGACCAATATCTATCCTGTGCCATCTGGCTAAAATACAGGAACGTATAGTCTATAATCACCTGCAGAGTTACCTGGAACACCACAATTTACTCTCCCCCTACCAGCATGGAGTCAGAAAAAATCATAGTACCCTCACAGCTTTGATTAAAGTAACCTCTGACATTTTCCATGCCATGGACCAAGGTTCTGTCATGGGTGCTATCTTTGTTGACCTGACAAAAGCATTCGACCTGGTAAATCATGGTCTTCTGCTACAATGGCTTCTTGAGCTTGGTCTTGATAACAGTGTCCTGGATTGGGTTCACAGTTATCTGTCCTGACATTTGCAAAGGGTTAAATGGGCTGGTGTCCTCTCCAGCCTTAAACCCATAACATATTGAGTGCCCCAAGGCTCTATTCTTGGGCCTATCTTGTTCTCCCTGTTTATCAATTATTTACCCAGCAACTGTGGTAGTGCATCTGTGCACCTTTATGCTGACAATTCTATTTTATACCGCTCCTCTCCTGACATCAATCAGATAAATAATGATCTTGCCTCTGACTTTTCCACCCTTGAAGGTTGGTTCATGTGTAATCATCTTGTCCTTAACACAAAAAAAAACAAAAGTATGCTATTCTCACACATATCCTCCTCTCCTAGAACCTTCCCCCGCTTTATATTACATAGCTGAATGGGGATGCCCTTGAATCTGTCCACACCTTTAAATACTTGGGCACCACCCTTGATTCCTCACTTTCCTTTAATATCTATGCCTCCACTATAGTTAAATCCCTGAACAAAAAATTAGGTCTTCTCTATTGTATCTGTCCCTTCCTCCCTCCTGCTTCTTGCTCTAAAATCGCCTCCTCTTCCCTTCTCCCTTTCCTGACCTATGGTGCTCCTCTATTATTTTCTACCAATGTCTCTACCCTGTCCCTCCTGACTCAGGCAATATCACAGAGTAGGTAGGTTTACTCTGGTGGTCAACGCCCGTCACCATAACTGTGACGTCCTGTCTGCTTTAGGCTGGCTTCATATGAGTCTAAACTGAGGTATACCACCCTGTGTGTCATGCATAAGTTGGTTCATAAATGAATCCCTCCCTGCCTCAGTGAAATTGTTCACTGTAGACAAGCCCCTCAAGTATTTATATCTGCCTCATACCCCCTTCTCGTGTGACCAAATCTGCGACTTGCTACTGTGCATAAGTCCTTTACTTATTCAGCAGTGTCTTATTGGAACTCCCTTCCTCCTTTCATCCTATCTTGCCTCACACTCCACACGTTCCAATCCAACTTGCTTGCCTCCCTCTCTGATGCTGGTACATGCTCCTGCTTCAGGTGATACCCAACATACTCCTTCCCTGCTATTTATTCCCACTGTGCTGTGCTCTTGCATCAGGTGATGCCTATCAGACTCTTACCCTGCTGTTATACCTTCCCCACTGTCATTCCCACCATCTCTTTCTGTCTGACTCCCTACCCTTGCTTCACTCCCTGCCTTCCCACCGATCAACCTTTGGTACCTTCTGATCTTGATCTCATGGTGTGACTTTTTAGCTTTAGTATTACTATAATATTTTAGATATCTAGCCAGTTAATTGTTATTGATGTTACTACCATTTACTGTGCCTTACTATGATATGTATCATATTGTGCCTTAGTGTGATATGTTCTTGCTACTGTAATTATCCCTTTGTAATTATCCCTCTGTGATCTTGCACTGTATTGTAATTTCATCTGTCTGTGTGTTTGCTCTGCACTGTACTTCTTATGTTGCTAGTTTGGGTCACACTTGAAAAAGGGACTACTGTTGTCTCAGTGGACTTACCCAGTTACCAAGATTCAAATAAATAAATATAAGAAATAATTTATGGTTCTTTTGCTTTTGTGCATTTATTATATTTTCTAGTTTTATTTTTTTCTGCTTTCGGAATCATTATGTTCTGCACTCTCTGGTTGTGTCTATGTAACTGGTGTCCATGTTACTACCTTTTCCTTGTGGTCTCAGCTCAGGTTGAGGGGCCTGGGTCATTAACACCTATTGGGAATTGAGAACCAGGGTTGAATGTTAAATGTGTAGTGCCACCACCCAGGGAATGTTAAAGTGGGCTAGGTGAAGTGAAGCTTTTCTCCCTGAAAGCAACATTATCCTACTATGGTGTCCTGGGTTCAACCCACCCAGAACCCACATGAATTGTTTCTGTTTCTGGATTTTGTATACTCTGAATTTTTGCTAATTATTATGTCCATTTTATTTTCTCCCACTGTTCCCTTATTCTCAGGTTGTACAAGGAAATGAGCCTCAGTTCAGCATGCCTGTCTCAGTAACCAGTTTTAAAATATATGAAGTTAAAACTCTTTGATTTTATCATTTTCTTCAACAATGATAAGCGTTTATGCACAAGCAATTTAATAACATGAGAGGTATAGACTAAGGGTGGCACTAAGTATTTCTAATTGATGATGTAATCCAAAAGTTCTACTTCCTGCCACCCCTTACAAGCATGAGATTCTCAGACACATATGAGCTGACAGAAAGGGAAGTATCACTTGTGCCCACTGACATGGTAGGCTGAGGCACTGAGTGCCACACCACTGCAACACCGGCGACCCAGGTTCAGGAACAACCAAAGTCACTCAGGACATGGCTGTGCGAAGAAGGATTGAGCATCCAGAGACAGCTCTGCTCCTTCAGGGTGTGGTGGGGGGGGGACAGCATGTGCCACTGCTTGGCTGCCACGTAGTAAAAGCCAGTAAGTAAAACAGCATGCAGCCGCCTCTCTGAGTGTCGGGCACTGGTGCATGAGTACGTGCAGCATCTTCACACCACATGCCCATGCCATTACACATGTGCTAACCTAGCGAGAAAAAGGAGAAAACCAATGAGGAACCCCTCCCCCAAGGCTGCGAGGATAACTCTGGCTGACTGCAGGCCCTGCACCTAATGACTCAGGTGACACTGGAACATGGTAATGTCACCCTAGAAGAAGTTGGGATGACAGGGCTGGGGTGGTCAGCATGATAATGGTTGGTCGGGGGATGGGGAAAGTAAACAGTTCTATAGGAAAATATCAAATTTATTTTCATGAAGTATACTGTGAGCGAGAACTGCTTGGGTCACTCTATTATTCCAGGCTCACTAAAAAGATAACTAATAGATTGTGTTATTTACGTTAACAGCTATATCACCTGGAAGTTAAATAACTCAAAATTGGTCATAATTAAAATATGAGAGAATTCACACGGGCCAATAAAATTATTATTGACAACATAAAACTAATGTTTGTAACAACTATAGT
The DNA here is from genome assembly GCA_016271365.2 of Neoceratodus forsteri. Classification (NCBI taxonomy): domain Eukaryota; kingdom Metazoa; phylum Chordata; order Ceratodontiformes; family Ceratodontidae; genus Neoceratodus; species Neoceratodus forsteri. The sequence goes on along the minus strand of CM028135.1, from coordinate 454,322,810 downwards.
TTATCATGTTTGAACAGCGGCATTCCAACTATTGAAGCATGCTTATCTTTTACCGTAGATAGAACTTTCAGCATTGCATGTACTATAAATATCCAAACTAAACACTGGTACTGTTAAATTATTAATTACAGCCTTAAGTAAACATTAACTAAGTTCCCAACTATTTGGATCAATATGCAGCAGCACAGTTATAACTAGCTTAACTAGTTTCAAACTGACATGTCAGAGGAGAACTCAGTAGAGATAGTGTAGCAATTGCACTACACAGAGGATTCCCAAAGGGGTGAAACATGTATCTGTACACACTCTGTGTTCTACCTCCTAGCTAGCTCTCTACCCAATTCAGCACCTTTTCCTCCTCCCCAAGCACCATAATCTTTTTGACCAGCCTCCATGCTGTCTGGGGTCTTGCAGCCTGTTCCCTTCCAGGAAGTCAACCAGGTCCTCCCTCAGTAGAGACTCCATGATCTTCCCTACTATAGACATCAAGCTAAGACTATATCCCTGGCTCGTCCCTCTTCTCACTCTTGTGTAACGGAACTAGATCCACTGTTCTCCATTTCCCAAGTACCACCCCCCCACCTCTCCCCTCCCAGGTAGCAAACCATTGAAAATGTCTACTAGTAGCCCTTCTATAACCACTGCTACCTTATGTAGCATCATCAGGTGTAAGTGATCAGGTCCCATAAGTTTTTTTTACTTTTAACCCTGTTGGATTTTCCAGTTTTGTTGACAGAAAAGGACCACTTGGTCCATCCAGTCTGCTCAGATCTTTCCTGCCTAATCTTTCTCCAAAGACCCTAAATGGTCTCTTGCAACCCTCCCTCTTCCCTGCCTGTTTTCTAATGCACCTCAATATCTATCCCATGCATGCTTGAGCCCCCCACTGTTTTCCCTTGCACCACTTGGACTGGCAGTCTGTTCCAGACATCTACTACCTTTTCAGTGAAGAATATTCCTCACACTCTCTTGAACCCCCAGCTGCTTCGCATTCCCCCATTGCCCCTGGTACTGATGCTCTTTCTGATTTGAAAGAGACTCCCTCATGCAACATGTTCACCCCATCAGATACTTGTACAGTAGGTCTCTATCATTTCACATCTCACTCTCCTCTCTTTCAGGGTGTACATGTTGAGATCCCTCAATCTCTTCTCGTAGGGCTCCTCAGTAAATACCAAATGAAATACTGTAAAATGGGAAATATGAGCTGTAAATTATTTTTGTTGCATTTGCACATGGAGCTCTAAATGCAAAAATAAATTTACAGCCCATATTGTAGTCTACATTTTAGTAGCTGCTCAGTGGATTGTACGCTACAAGCAGATACAGTATGTCTGAGCATAATTCAAGACATTCTACTTACTGTAATACTGCCAATTGTTCTTTCAAGTCATCAGTCCCCTCTTGTAATCCATGTGTGTTAAAGTATAGCAAGAGATTTCATGAAATAAAAACAAAGAAAAATACAGTTTATAAAATTGTTAGACATGCAACATGACGATCACATTTGGACCCCATTTTGTTTGTTTGTGCCACATGGCATTATGGCATACTGGCATGCTACTAGCATCCTCCAGTGCTGACCAATGAGAAATTAAATGACACTGGGTAAAATTCAAAAATGTTATTGTATAAATCAATGAGGTGACACTCCCATGATCATTCTTGCTCTGGCTGTCAAAAGGAAGAAACATTTTGTTAGAATTTGTTTAAAATTATTTTAAACTAGCAAAATCAAAGTGGTTTTGAAGAATTAAAAAAAAAGTACTCAAGGCATTTGGCATAAGTCTTTACTATTCATAGAAACATAGACTTTGACGGCAGATAAGGACCGCTTGGCCCATCTAGTCTGCCCATTTCCCTACCTACAGGATAGGCCGCAGATCCTAGTTAACCAACAGCCTATTTCATCCTACCTCCCACAAGAATTGCCTTATGTCTGTCCCACGCATTCTTGAATTCTCCCACAGTTTTAGACCCCATAGCCTCTCAGGAAGGCTGTTCCATGCATCCACTACCCTCTCTGTAAAATAATACTTCCTCACATTGCCCCTAGACTGCCCCCTTTCACTTTTAAATTGTGTCCCATTGTTCTTGCCACGTCTCTTTTTCTGAAAGATGTTACCCTCTTAGACTTTGCTGATTCCACAGGGTACTTAAAAGTTTCTATCATATCCCCCTCTCCTTCTTTCCTCAAGGTATACATATTAAGCTCCTTTAGTCTCTCCTCATATGGCTTCTCTCAGACCCTGCACCATTTTAGTTGCCCTCCTCTGGACTGCTACTGGTCAACCTGTCTATGTCCTTGCGGAGAGGGTCTCCAGAACTGGATGCAGTACTCAGATGGGGTCTCACCAACTGTCTGTACAGAGGGATAACAACTTCCTGTTTTCTGCTGCTGATGCCTCTCCTATGCATCCCAGTATACCCCAGCCCTCCATACTGCCTTCTCACATTGCTTGCTAACCTTAAGGTCATCTGATATGATTACCCCAAGTCACTTTCCTTTTTGTTGTTGTTACTACCTCCCCCCATTGTGTATTCTTCACCTGGGTTCTTGTTTCCCAGGTGCATTATTTGCACTTCTTTGCATTGAATCCTAGCTGCCATACTTCTGACCATTCCTCCAACCTTGCCAAGTCCCTTCTCATCCTTTCCATACTCCTTGTGTATCAGCCCTGTTGCAGATCTTTGTGTCATCTGCAAAAGGCATGCTTTTCTTCCAGTTCCTCTGCAATGTCACTGAGTAGAACATCAAAAGGACTGGACCCAATACTGAACCCTGCGGCACCCACTAGTAACCCCTCTTTCTTCAAGTGGACTCCATTTACAATTACCTTCTGTGTCCTGTTGTGCAGCCAATGTTTTACCCAGGCTACCACCCTGGGACCCACTCCCAGACTGGTTAATTTGACTATTAATCTTTTGTGTGGGACTGTGTCAAATGCCTTGCTAAAGTCTAGGTAGGCCATGTCCACAGCCCCTCCCTGGTCTACTACTTTGGTCACCCAGTCAAAGAAATCTATTAGATTCGTCTGACATGACCTTCCTGCTGTGAACCCATGCTGCCTTGGGTCCTGTGCCCCACTGGCCTTTAGGTACTCAACTATTCTTTCCTTTAGAAGTGACTCCATCACTTTCCCTATCACAGAGGTCAGACTGACAGGTCTGTAGTTTCCTGCCTCTGTCTTGGTCCCACTTTTGTGAAGGGGAATCACATCCGCCTTCCTCCAGTCCTCGGGTACCACACCATCCTCCCATGATTTATTAAAAAGAGTAGCCAGTGGTTTCACTAGTTCCTCCCTTAATTCTTTTAGAATTCTGGGGTGAATTCCATCAGGACCCATTGCTTTGTCCACCTTCAGTTTTAGGAGTTCTTGCAGAACCCTTTCTTCTGTGAAAGGACTGGGATTGACCCCCCTATCAAGAGTGCTTCTGTTAATTGGATTAGGCACTTCCCCCTCCTCTTTAGTGAATACCAAGCAGAAATATTCATTCAGTATCCCTGCTTTGTCACTGTCCCCCTCTGCCCACCCACCCACCGTTCATTCTATTCAGCCTCACTATCCCTTCCTTTGTCTTTCTACGCTCACTGATGTACCTATAAAAGGTTTTATCCCCCTTCTTAACTGAGGTGGCTATCTTTTCCTCAGTTTGGGCCTTTGCTCTTCTGACTTCCCTCCCTGCTTCCTTCTGCCTTAACTGGTACAACTCTCTGTTCTGCTCCTTCTGTGTTTCCTTATACTTCTGGAATGCTATCTTTTTCTTCCTGACTTTCACAGCCACCTCTTTTGAGAACCATAGTGGCTTTTTCTTTCATTTTGATTTGTTTATTTGCTTCACACAAAGGCTTGTTGCCTCTGTGATGGCAGTTTTGATGATTCCCCATTGTTGCTACACACCTCCTTCTAGCTTGTTTGCTAGTGCTTTTCTGAGGCACTCTCCCATCTTGCCAAAGTCAGCTCTCCTAAAGTCCAGTACCTTCACTTTTGTATGGCTTGACTCTGTAACTGAGTTTAACGTGAACCACACTGTTTGATGGTCACTTGTTCCCAGATGGCAACCCACTTCTAGATCTGAGATCCTCTCACTGCCCCCATTTGAGAGTACGAGGTCTAAGATTGCTCCCTCATGAGTGGGTTCCGAAACTAGCTGTCTGAGGCCTGCCACCTGTAGGGCATCAAGAATGGCCCTGCTGTTGGATGTGGCTGCAGCAAATGTGCTCCAGTTAACATCTGGCATATTCATATTCCATATTCTGGCATATTCCTGCCAACTAAAACCTGTGGATGCAATCCTCCTTTCTCTGGCAAAGTTGGTTAAATGCAGTTACAAGCCACTCTGAGTACCTGATTTTAATTTCTGATATTCAGAGGTCAGTCTGTATTTTGCTTGATGGCGTGCCTTTCTGCAATTGCTCTGCAATTAGTCCTGCATACCAGACAAAGTTGCTTCATTTAATATTTCAGCAGTTTATTGATGGTAAGATTGAGCAGTTGGAGAAAGTCTGTGCTGCAGGGTGGTATAAAAGGAAAGAGGAATTTGTTTAACCAGGAAAGGCACACTAAGCCAGAGCTTTGTTTCCAGGTGTGACCTGGGAGCACAAGGAAGTTAAGTGACTTGCTCAGGGTCACACAGTATAGAGGTGAGGGCTGTGGGATTCAAACCCAGGTCTCCAGCTCAGTGCCCTTAACCACTGTGCTATACTGCCTCCCAATAAAGATATAAAGATGGGAATAACATTGCACTCCTCCACCCTTTGAATGACCCGTTCAGTGATGTGTGCTCTAAAGAGGACAAAAAGGAGCATACAGCATTTTTGCTTTCTTTAATAAAACTGCAGTAAGGCATGAGAGTTTTTTTTATTCCATCAATGTGTCTGAGATCAGTCAGTGATTATCAGAGTGAGATACACTAGTGTGGGTGGGGGGGGTACAAAAGCAGTGTGATAGTTTTTGGTACACCCTTGATAAAATATCTGTGAATTAGGAAATCACCTGGCAGTGTGCAGGCAAGCAGCAGTGTGAGACCTGTCTCTTGTCCTCCTGTCCCATCACCACGACCTGCCTTGACCCAGTCTCCTCCATCATCCACTGGGAGCAGGATACCAGATTTACACATGTCTAATCCAGGTTGATAACCAGTTTGGGGGTATTAGTTCCTAACTGGCCACCTAGATTTTCTCAGTTCCTGATAATCAGTGTGTCTCGTGGCCTGCTTTTGTGCCCTTTTGTTTACAGTACCTCATTCTATTAAGAAAGTTCCAGGCACACTGACAGCTAAAGCTTAAATTGCCACCACAGTCTGACAATGCTTGCTGGTTGTAGCATTTGATCACACCAAGGGCAACATCAATTACAACATAAGCATTGATAACAGCGCCTTCTGCTCTCAGACTCTTTATAAGTTTTTTGAGCTCCTGTTACACTTCATTGAGTAGCGGAGGCGGTCAATCCGAGTCTTTACTGGTAGTTCCAGGGAAAGCTTTGCTGGGTCGCAGTTGTCTTTCAGTTTTAAAAGGCAGTCCACCCTGAATTTGTGGATGGTACTTTCTTTATTGTTTCCACCATGTTTTGCACTGTAGTACGATACAGCATTCATCACCCCATTCTTTACTGCATCGCGTTAAACTTCAAAGTGAGTAACAGCAGCATATAGTAGGTAGCATAGCTGGTTCATTGCTTTTTGGTGGGTGGGCTAGCTGTCTGCAACTCTTACACCACACATTCTGCAACTTTTAGAGGTACAGTACATCAGTGCACTGATTAAGAGCTTCAGGGTTGACATCATCTAACAGTACTAAAGAGGCAGAACACTTTGTAGCTGAGGGCCACTGTAGTCACTGAAGAAGTGACATTCTGGAACTCACAAGTGGTGCTTAAGATTCCTTTTGTAGGTATGGTAGCAGGTTTTGCAAGTGGCTGGTGGGTAGCTCGTTATATAGTAACCTATATGTGATCAGCTGATTGATCCTAATTGACTGACAGCCCTGTCCTGTATTTGATTGACAGCACAAAGAGGTAATCAGCTGCTCAGTGACAACCATTTTGACAGAGAGCTGACAGCATTTAAAGCACAAATTTAAAATAACATATATATCTGTCCAGAGTCAGGAGTGTGAAATATACTGTATATTTCTCATTCTACAGTAATTGTTCAGTATCTCTGCCTTCCCATTGTCCCCCTCCTTTCACCCTTCATTACTCTTAAGTCTCACTATATCCCATTGACCTTGTGCTTCTCCCAGATGTACCAGAAGAACACCATGTCCCCTTTCTTCACCCCATTTGAATCCAGAGCACCATCTCTTCTTTGGCATCCCTAACCTTCCTGGTAGTTTCTATTGCTGCTTCCAGATACTTCACCACATCTTCCTCCCTTTGACTACCCTTATAAAATGTCCTCCTTTTGATTCTTACTGGCACTGCCACTGTTACATCAGCTGTAAACCACATTGCCCCTTAGCCCTTTTATCTTTGGATAACTTTGGAATGGAGCTATCTGTCACTTCTATCATCACCTTTTTAAATGCTGTACGCTTTTCTACTGTATCCCCTACCTTCACTATGTCCTTCAGGCTATTTTCCAGTTTTTCCCCTCATTTTGCTGAACTCCACTTTTTAAAAGTCCCATACCCTTATTCCTCTTGCCCTTTTGCCTTTCCCCACCTGGACCTCCAATACCAATGTCCTGTTGTTTGCTGGAACTGAGCAGTTCCAGGACTGCTACGTTCTGAACCCTTTCAGTGTTGGTGAGCACCAGGTTCAGCAGGGCCTCCTCCCTTGTTGGGCCTGAACTAACTGCTCTAGAAATGCCTCCTGACAGGCATCCACCAGAATGTGATTCTTAACATTAGTTGCAATTAGAACTTTCTAATCCACATCCTGCATGTTGAAATCCCTAACTACCACTGCTTCCCCTAGACTTGCTGCCCTCCTAAGGGTTTCTCTCAGTGCCCTGTCTCCCTTAATCCTGGCCCAGTGGCCTGTAAACCACCCTGATGTGGATTTGTTTCCCCTTCCCTGTTACTGCTAGTACCCTAAGGGTTTCCAATTCACCTGACCCCCCCCCCAGACTACCTACTTCTATTGCGTCAGACCTCTCCTTAATATACAGTGTTATCTATCCTTCATTACTCTTTGCCCTGTTCTTTCTAAATAGGGTGTAGCCTGGCATGGTCATGTCCCAGTCATCGTTTGAAGTTGCCCACATCTCTGTTACTGCTGCCAGGTCATGTCCCCCTTATGTGACTAGTGCCTGAAGTTCCAGCATTTTGTTGTTCAGACTCCTAGTGCTAGCACTTACCATTCTCCAACATTTTCCAAACCCTTCCCTTTTCTATTTTCCATGGGTTTACTTGATCCTGCTGAGTTCAGTGGGGGGAGACAAGAAAGGCCCCCCTTGTCTGTGACATTTTGTTTATGCCTTGCCATTTTGAATCCCCCCTTAGTAGTTTAAACATATACATATCATATTATCTATGCAAAACATTTTGTTAGATATAGAATATGGTAGCAAACATAGCGAAATAAACAAATACAGGGGTTGCCATCCTGTTTTGGAATATATCTGGATTTATAGTTGAAGGTGCAGAACTGGTTGGCTCAGGACAAAAAAAAAAATCAAACATTTTTTACAGGATTTCTAGTGATGTCATGGAGGGAAAAGCAACTTAGATACAGAGCTCCGGACTCCATGATTCTAATCTAGTGCCATCCACCTCACAAAAGCACCAATATCATCAACAGAATGTCAGCAGGAATAAATGAAATGCCAATCCAGTGAAAAAATTGAAGGCTACATATGATAGAAGCAGAGCGGAGAAGAAGCAGATCACGGCATGGCAGGCATCACTCCCCGGCTTCATCAATGATTTGGAGGATAATGCAGTGGATTGCAGACAAGAGTCAGAAGAATGTCCCAGTTAGAATTACACATCAGTGAGCTCATGGACAATGCAGGCAGGTTGGAGTGCCTGATTTTGCATTTGTTAAAGCGTGAGAGAGTGAACTGATAGAAAAATTGGATGATATAGAGGGCAGACGAAGGACCAATATTTGAATACATGGTGTCCCGGACGGAGCAGAAACTAAATTGGCCTCAATGATTGACTTTCTCCAGCAATTGTTTTAGAGAGGTCCTGCAGCACCTGCCTTCATTTTACCTCATGATGCAGTATGACCATCGAGTACTGGGACCCTGACTGGCCAACCCACAAGCCAGGTCTAGATCCATATTAGCCAAATGTGTCTTCTTCCAGAAAAAAGAAACAATCCTCTGTGTGGCATGGACAAAAAAAAGAGATTCAGTATGTGGGCCACTGAGTCTTTTTGGACCAAGGTTATACAAAACTGGTTATCAAGCAAGGTAAAGAAACACGAGAAGTCCTCTAACAACTTAAAGAAAGGGAGTGAAATGTGTGTATGCCTTATTATGCTCAAATCATCCTAGAGTTGAAAGAGGGAGATAATGTATACCCTGGGCCCTTGAAAGTGAGCCCAGCAATCGAAAGCCACAGAGTTCTTCTCCCACAGGTGGAGGAAGCAACTCTGGAATGAGACCTGTGACAAGCATCATGGACTCCAACCAGCAAATGGTATAACAGCAACCACAGAAACCTGCTCCCACAAGAAGACTTCAGACTGTTTTTGGAAAGGAGACTCACCAAAGCACCAAAGAAGAGATACAGGTCAGTGAAACAGCAAAAACAGGAGAGACTGTTGAAGGACAGAGATCCTGGGATCCTCTGTGTTGGCAGACTTAGAGTTGAGAAGGGTTCAGGTACCTGGGAGAATGGGTAAAAAATGCTGGTAAGATTGTTTAACTGTAAGGACCCCCCCGATGTCTAGGGGTATATGGTGGCATCTCTCGTCTAGGGAGAGCGGACCTTATGCAATGAAACATATATCTCTAAAACTCACTGCCCCACCACAGATCTGGGAATATGGGAACCAAGGGCAGCAGCAACACGGGGCACCATTAACATGAGACCACTCACAAAACTTGATGTCCATACCAGGAGCTGGTGTCAAAAAGGTTCCATATTCCTTGCTGTCTAAGTGGTACACGGCCTTGACGGGCATCACCCTTGCCAATCACTTCACTTTCACTATTATACTATTGTCCTTCACACAGAACGGGCACTGCTGCACAGATAGATAAATCTGTGTTAGCCATAAATCTCCCCAGGTAGGGTAAGACACTATCCTGGGGGGCAACTATACCTAGGCATAGCTGCATGCCAGGCAGTGTCATCACTGTTATTTCACAACCAGAATATGGCATACTCCCAAATATAGAATATAGATAGTGTGGCTGAGTGTACCTCCCTAATGTAACAGACTCCCTTTTCTGGCCCAACCGCTATGGGACGTAACTATCCTTGACTCTTGCCAGGCCTCTAACAAAGCAATACCATTTACCATTACAATTATAGTTCATATCATTACCCAGGGGTTACTGCTTTCAGGTACATGTTTTCCTCTGGAGTGCATCATGAAGTTTAACTTGCTGACTGCTTTCTCTCTTACGTACTTTTAGGGGAGTAGATTTGCAAGGATCTTTGCTGCTGGTTCTCTCTATGGAGATCATGGATTTCTTGCCTCTAGCCAAGTCTAACCTGAGCTCTCAGCTAGTCTTTCCTCTTTGTAGTGAAAAGAGAAAAACAGTGCATGCATATTCATGCCATGGTTCCTGGCTGGTGAAGACAGGAAGTACAGAGCACAAACTGCAGACACACTGGCCTCGCTAGTTAAAGGTTGACGCAGCACCTGCAGCATGCCCTGTGGCAGCCCCATTCTTTGGCACAGCTGCGCCAAACTCCTTTGATGCAGCTGCGCCGATTTTAGGACATCAGGTGCAGTTTGGATCTTTTCCATGATTGTATGAGCTTATGCCAGATATTTTGGTACAAGTCTGTAAAATGGGTCCTCTAACTGGCATAAGTTAGACCAGGGAAAACTTAATCTAACTTGTGGCATTTGGTTCTCAGGATTGAAAATCCCAATCGTGGCTGGGTGAATGCCGCAAGCCCCGTGTGCCAAATGATCAGCGCACCAGGGGCTTGCAGCATTCATGGGGCTTTGAAAGTTGATTCCACTGTCTTCTAGCTGAGGCCCACTAGGAAGCAACTCTCAAGGTCTAACTCCTTTTTTTCTGTTAGCTGTTTGGTCCTTAGCCATCACCTGTCCCACACTTTGGGTCCTTCCGCTGACCCCCAGCCCCATCTGCTGCTCCCTTCACTGTCGTACTGGCTGGAATCCATAATGGAGCGAGGCTTGAGGACCAAGGGGACTGTCATTCATGATGACAGATGCACATTGGGGTTTTATTTTGTGCTTTTCTCCCTTGTTCCCGCCCACCACCCCATGACATCAGCGCAGTCTCTGCTGACCTTGACAGCAGCAGCACACATTGGGCTGACACCACCCCACATAAGGAAGCTAGCTCTCCAGCTCACCGTATGGGGCCACTGCGGCACCAGAATGGAGCCTTCTCCCTCCCCGGCTGGCTTGTTCTTCCCTTGGGAGCACTCCCCAGCCTGACCACCCGATCCCAGCAGACCCAGGCTTGCTACTGAACCCGGGTCACCAGCATGAAAGCATAGCACACTTCCACTGAGCCATCGGGCAGCTCCATCAAGGTCTAACTTTAAAGGGACACTGTCAATCTGTTTTGCATCATATCATTTCTAGTTAAAAAGCCACATTTTATCGTTGCTTGCCTTTTCGAAAATTCATCAATGTTGCGGTTTGTTTTGTCTGTCTCCTTGTTTAGTAGTACTGAAATGCATGATAATGTGTATTTACAAACAACTTTGTTTTGTTTCAAATCAAGAGTCAGTTCTTCTTAAATACTTCCCGAACATTAGAAGTACCCCCAAACAGTGCAGTCACTCATGAGGCAGTAGCCTCCTAAACTGCCACTGCATCATGAGGGGCTAGACTGTGTTGGAGGTGTTCCTAAGTCCAGGAAAGATGCAGTGGGAGTTGATCAAGGAATGTAAACAAACCTGTTTTGGTGTGGTAACATCAGTATGCTGGGCAGTCTGTTTTTTGCTTTTTAAAAGAAAACAAGAATCACAATTAAACTACTAGCTACAGCAGCAGACTTTACAGAATGTTAGCATCATAAAATGTGTTTTTTAAACAAGGGACACTTTGAGGCCTAAGGGGGTTGAAAGTGTCCCTTTAACTGTTCGAGTACTCCCTAGTAACCTTTCTCGAGCTTGGGAGAAGAGAGAAGCTGGTTACATAACCACTGAATCTGGGATAGGAGAGGCTGCGCATAGACAATGGAATAGAACTGGTAGGAGATTTATGTAATCTTGGGGCAGTATTTTTAGTTCTGATGGATGGTTCCCCTGGAAGGACAAGTGCTGAGCTTCTTCTGTCTTCAAAACTGATGATTAGAAGACTGTGGGGGACTGTAGCCAGATCAACAAGAACCTGTTATGTTTTTAACAGATGTGGCACTGTAGTTACTTGGCTTTCTGTAAGTATCTGAAGGTGGTGCTGTTGGGGATGTCTGGGCGCAGGGGACCCTTTCTTTTATTTCCCGGTCTCCCATTCTAAAAACAGTTCTTTGCCTTTGATAGACACCCGTGGGTTTTGGGGTGAAGTGGTCTGGGCAACTAATCACTAACAAGAATGCAGAGAGCGGGAGAGTCCCTTTTTTTTTAATGACAGCAAGCAGAAAAGTAAGATATGGTTCCCTGAAATAAATATGATATTATGGCTATATAAGGGTCCATAATATCACTGGGCCCTTGCCACCTGGAATCCAGCATTCATATTCATGCGCATACTGGTTGGTGGAAACGGGGAGGACAGACGGCAATGCATGATACTCAAGGACCCAGCAAAACATAGATGCAGCAGTGTGTACTGGCATCACAACCAAGGCTCCCTGTTCTCTGCAGCACTGCAGACTAACTTCTGCAGCAGAGACTCTGAACGACTGCAGCACAGTTAAGGTCAAGTTCTGCAGCAAGGTTTAAAGTTCTGCAGAAGCCAGCATTATAGATTTGGGCCGGGGAACCCAGCAATGATGGCCTGTGAGAAGGACTCCTAACTCCCACCACAGAAACATGAATTTAAATAGTGCTCTCTCTCCTCCTCCTCCTCCCCACCCTGGATCTAATGGTAGCAATATTCTCTCTCCTTTCTCTCACATGATCCTGCCCCCATTAACAGCTGTTTTCTTTTTTCTTCAATTTCTGACCAGGAAAGACATACTAAGCCAAAGCTTGTTTCAGGTGCATCCCGGGAGCACAAGGAAGTTAAGTGACTTGCTCATAGTCACACAATATGCTAGTGGTGACTGTGGGACGCAAAGTCAGTTCTCTAGGTTTGCAGCTCAAAACTCTTAACCACTATGCTATACTGCCTCAGCTACGCCTGATCCCAGCTTTTAAAATCCAGTGTAGCCCACCATCACCCATCATAACCTCACCATCCACCCCAGAAAGGAAAGGGATGTTATTTACAATCCCTTGCAAACAATTTAATCACAGAATGATGACACACTGGGGCTGGCCGACAGACTAGGGAACCGTAAGAGATAGGGCCGTCAGTTGCACACAGCAAAGTTTGATTCAGCCACTTAAGTAAGTCTCATCTTTAAATAATGATTTGTTTACTTTAACTACTGTATTGGAAGGTCAAGCTATGTATACTTTAAAAAACAAAAGCTTTGAAGCTGCATTGGTGCTCTCTGGGTAAATCGACTTGTCCCTCAGCCACAGTTTTAAAGTTGAGATGCAGTAATCTTAAGGCCTGTCTTACCCACATATCCCTCATCCACCCTTCCATTTTTTATGTTGGTGCACTTGTGCAGCCAACATCTTGGGACAGTGCAGCTTTGGAGGCACGGTCGCTGTTGGGCGAATGCAGGGCATGCATCAGTAGGTGCGTCCCACATTCCCCAATCAGCCTGCATGCCGGCGCCACACCATGCATACATAATGTGGCGAGCACATCTAAGAAAAGGTCCGCTGCAATCCGAGCAAAGCTCGTCAGATGCAGCGGTCTTTTCCTTGCCGTGCTCGCCACCATTATGTACATGGTAGCACACTGCCCACCAGACTGCCAACTTTGGGGGTGCCCAATCCACTTGTCGGCTGCCCCTGCCCCCCATGAATGTGCTGATGGGGGAGCCTACCCTGTCAGCAGAAATAACCCCCAATTGTTTAGCAGGTGCCAACCCCTTGGCTCTGCACCCTCTATTGTGTGCCGATGGGTGCCTAATCCTCCGCTGCCACAGACACCCCCAAACAGTTAGGTGGAACGCTGGGAGCCCACCCCAGGGTGCCAAATCCTCTTGAAAAAACCTGTCCTATGATGTTTTTTTTTTTCTTTTGAACCTGTAAAAGGAAAACGGTCCCTCGTAGTCTCCTTGCCCCCTCCCCACCCACACCCACCCACTGCACACCCGCCTCCCACACCCTCTCACCCCATACTTACCTCTGAGCTCAACACGATGATCATCGGTGGACCGGGAACACGTCTGCACTCTTCAAAGCTGACCACGAACTGAGGAAATGCCGGTAAGCTGCATAATGAGATAGATAGGGTTTTTTCAACTTTAACACACATCTCAGACATTTTTGTGAATTTTTGCCCCAAATTTTCAACATGAGGTTTTTGGAACCCCTTGTCATGAATTCTTGCACCATCATGGCGTTATTTGGTCCCAAAAGGTGATTTCGCAGTCACTGCGTGGAATCACCTTTTGGGACCGTGTAAGGAAATGACAGTGCCACTGTTCATGAGGGGGGCTCTCAAAAACCCTATGTTGCAATTTTGTTGGGAAAAATCCAAAACATGATTGTTTTACGAGCGTGCGTAGCAACTGCGCAATGCATGCTCATAAGTTAGCGAATTCACAATATTTTCATGCCAGATTCTCAACAAGTGCTATTGTTCTGCACCTCCTAATGAACAGTACAGCTGTCATTTTTCATATCCTGACCAAAATCTGTTTTCGCAGTTCGGTGCAGATTAGCGTGGTCGCTGTGGAAAGTCTGCGTTCGAGACATATGATAGAAATGACAGTGACACTGTTCATTAGCAGATGCCCTAAAATGCCTACGTTGAAAATTTGGGAACAAAATTCAATAAAATGAGTGTTTTATGAACGTGCGTTGCACAGTTTCCACGTACACTCATGACTTTGTGAATCTGTAATAGTTTCACTCCGCACTGGCATTTTTCCATACCTCCTTATGAACACTACAGCTGCCTGAAATTTGTTTTCGCACATCCAGCACAGAATTGCATGTCTGCTGTGCGAAATCAGTTTTCGGGACAGTTTGAGGAAATGACGGTGACACTATTCATGAGCAGAGCTCCTAAAATGCCTATGTTGAAAATCTGGGCCAAAACTCCATACAATGACTGTGTTGCAAGCGTGCATTGCACATTTTCCACGCACCCTTGTAACTCTGTCAATCTGCAATATTTTCATGCCACATTTTCACCACTGGCATTTGTGCACATCTCCTTATCAACTGTCCTGCTGCCATTTTTCACAGCCTGACCAAAATGTGTTTCCGCAGCTGTGGTGCACAATGGCATGCTTGCTGTGCAAAATCACTTTTTGAGACACATTCACAAAATCACAGCACTATGCATCTCTAGCTCCGCCACTCCCACTACCAATGCCAGCGTGACAACATTCTGCATTGACAACTGCATGTTATCAGTGCAATATTGTTCTGAAGCAACATGTACTGTAAATATAAAAATATTTAAAAATGTATCATCTGCAGCGCCTTTGAACTTTTTTATCTATTTCTACTTTTGCTCCTCTCTTCTCTCATTTAGTTTCCACATTCTGCATGAATAATCTTTAGCTTCAGCTTTTCATATTTCTTACCTTGGCTTCTTCTTTTTAATTTCTTCAATCTATCCAGTATTTTCTCATTCTTTTCCTGCCCCAGCAATTTTGTTTACTTAGCTCTCCCATTCTTAATTTTTCTATAACTCACATTTCTCCTCCAAGAACCAAAGCTGATTTATCAGGTTGGTAACTTCCCAGCCCCATCCACAGCCACCTGTTGTGCTTAACCCCATATGGATTGCAAATTGCCTTTTACCCCAGCAAACACTTTCCCCTCTCATAGTTTTAAAACAGATAAAATCAACCCCCCATCTCAGTCCCACCATGTTCCTAAATAGCTTTGAGAGTGCTATTGAGTGGTTTTGTAGTGTAACATGGCTAATAAAAAGGGTTGCACCTGACTGGTGCAAACAGCACAGTTGACTAGGCAACATTTCTCAGTTAATCCAGGGTTTCTATAAGGGACCCCACACTCTTGACTGATTTGGCAGTGAAAGGTCGACAGCGATGATCTGAGCAGTCTTACTACACATATTCGAGAAGACACCTCTGTGTTAAAGAACACCGTTAAAATCAGTGCCGTGTGACATTTCCATACACAATACTTCAACCAGTGCAAAAGTACCCCTTACTGGCCAGTTATTAAGTCATTCAGCAAGGAAATCTGTGCCCCTATAAAGAACGAACTGTGCACAGTGCCTGTGTCCCTCATTGTGTGCCGCTCTGCCGAATCCTCGGACCTGTACACAGTGTCTGACTCAGTGACTGCATCAGTGACATACATCAGAGATGCAGGCAGAGTCATAGTAGTAGGAGGTTCAATACTTTGATAGCAACTCACCATTTGTCTTACACAGTGCTGGATGGCAGCAGCAGTCATCAGATATCGCAGGTGCATCTCAGTGGGCTGGTGCAGCTTTATTCCTCGTCTCTCATACTCCTAACTGTTGTTTGTAACATGTCTAATTAAAAGAGTTGCATGTCCCTCATCAGAGGTCTGCACAGTTTTGCTACAGTGCAGAACCCTTTTTATTAGTCATGTTACAAGTGAATTAACCAACTCCAGAACGTGGGTTAACTTAAGAATTAATCCGCACCTGGGTGGTTGGAGGCTCCCTCAGGCGTGGGTTAATCCTGACATAACTCACATTTCTCCCCCAGGCACCAAAGTTGATTCATCAGGTTGGCAACTTCCCAGCCCCGTTCACAGCCACCTGTTGTGCTTAACCCCATATGGATTGCAAATTGCCCTCTACCCCAGCAAGCACTTTCCCTCTCATAGTTTTAAAACAGATAAAACCAAACCCCCATTTCAGCCCCACCACATTCCTAAATAGCCTTGATAGTGCCATTGAGTGGCTTTGTAGTTTTAAATTTGTCATCCATATCCAAACCAACATTGTACAATGATCTTCTGCCTCTTCCTTCCTCAAAAGTATTATAAGGTCTCCTCTTAGACATTACTGCACCCTCCTATATAAAACAAAAAAAACTTACCCTGTATATCTTAGCCACAAAACTCACTCCATCGAGTCACTCTGTTTTTCATATGGGAACTTTTTTGGTTCAACATTGAAGGATGATTTGTTACTGCTTTCTATTACTGTTGGGCTCAGATGCTGGATTCATGCTTCAGTACAGCTTGGTGTGGGTCCCAGGAAGCACTACTGGGATGAGGAACAAGCATTCTGGCCCACTAGCTGTGATAGGAAAGGCAGCAGATCATTAAGCTGCTGAACCAGGAAAGGGTGCCATTGTAAAAATAGAGTGACACAAAGAACTCTTGGGACTTGGAGTGATTGAGATGGTCGGTTGAATTTAGTTCTTATAAAACTATACATAGGCAATGGTCAAGAAAGAGAGTGGGGTCAGTCTCTGCCTAACTTACTGGAGCAGTTTCTGTGTAATTTCTGCAACCAGACCAACATTCTGTGGCCGGGCTTGATTTCTGTAGCAATTGCTGCATGCCGCAGAACTGCAGAAAACAGGGAGCCTTGATCATAATGATCCCTGAGGTAATGCAGCCTGTGAAGCCTGGACACCATGAAAGGTGGGAAGCTGGGCCCAGTGCTGTCTCATGTGGAATAGTTCTAGACTGGCTTCTTAAAGTGTCCATGACTTGAGTAGGAAAGGCTGTTCCAAAAGAAGGCTATAAACACCCATGCTGGATTCTGTGACCCACCCTCCCAGTTCTGCTTGCACTGACTGCAGTAGGAAGGTTTGTACAGGTTCAAATGGTGCGGTGAGAAAAGTGGCCATTACATTGGTTTATGGAATTAAGTATGCTGACCCGCCACTGTCTGGGGATTCCGCCAGTCAGGTAGACTATCTCTGCTCCTAACAAAGGCAGTGAACTAGGATCTAAACTACACATCACAGCTGCCCACCAAACATTTGGCAATGGGATAGGGTTGGGGGTGCTCTGACATGTCAGCTGGCTTGTGGCAGCATGTCAATTGGTGTTGCTTTTAGCAGAGATCTCGGGGGAGGAAAGTCTTTCTTCCTCTTAGATTTGTCAGGGGTTGGGTGGAAAATTGCATGACCTTCATTCAGATCATGGAGTGTGATATGTGTGACCGCAACATCGGTTGCACATTCTATTGTGATCTGCTGCACTGAGAGGTTTATTCTGTCTGACACTATGAATGGTTCACTCCCTCCAATGAAACTGGAGGACAGAAAGCCTCACAGAGGGCAGTGCCCCAGAAGCCAACCCACTCTACAGTCGGAGTGGTGTAAAATGGGTTCTTATTTTTGTGATCACCTTGAAGAATGCAGTGGAGGAGTTTGGATCCACGAGATGGGCTGAAAGCAGTTGTGAGACCAAAATCTTGGGAGGATCTTTATGGTTTGAATTCCCAAGTCAAAATGGAAGATCTTCCTAGAATCATCCTGCAGTCATTTGATGATTTCATCCAGAGCCGATCTTTTTTTTTCTTGACTCTGTTTTTGCTCCCACCTATTGGGGCATCTCTCAGAAATCCACTCTCAGTGCTGAGTACCTGACCACCTGTCTGAACCACGCCCACCCGACTACTATATCGGGTTCAGAACTCCAGTCTCTCCGGCCCCTTGAGAGGCCCAGAGTCCCCAAGGGCACTGCCAGGTTTCTGCGGCTGACATTGGGGGTGTGGACCCAGGCCACTGGTGGTTCTGCCACCTCTCCGAAGGTAGGGAATTTTTCTTATGTACTTAAAGAAAAGTATGCGACACTTGGGCTTTCAGTAATGGAGTGAGTACAAATTTATTGTCGAGCATAGAGCTTTATGAGTAACCAGTAGGGCTACTGGTTACTCACAGGCTGTGGTTCTCCTCCACTTGTCCATCCCCCACTGATGACCAGATGGGTTTACCCAGGGTTTGTTGTCAGTAGGCCAGCTCCTTTTCCCAGCAGCCACAGGGGGAACTTGTCAGTATGGATTGTGCTACAATGACTCTGGTCGAGGGGAGCAGGACAGGGAGTCTTAAGAATCAGGAGAGACCAGCTACTGGCTGGACTAGTAGATTTCTTTACATTACCTCATATGGTGTGGTCATGGACACTGGGACTAGGAGAGAGTAGGTCTGGGCTGGTTGACCTTGACCATTGGCGGACTCAAGGAACTTGGCTGGATGGATCTGGCAGCAAGATGGAAACTGAACAGTGAACACTAATAACAGCGTGGAATGAACTTGGAGGTCCTGACCACCATTCACTCAGACAGAGACATTCAGTCATAAAAGTATGGGGACCCAGTGGATGACATGGCTAGCACTGGGGTGGGGGACAGATAATTTGATGTGTGTTCGGCGTGCGTGTGTTGTGTGTGTGTGTGTGTGCGTGTGTGTGTGCTGTGCACTAAGAAAGTCCTAAGAATACCTTCACGGTATTCAGAGGAGGATTCAGAATTCCTATTTTTTTTTAGTATCTGTTTATTCTCCTTTGTCCAGCTGCCGCCTCCCACCCCCAGCCCCATTACCTGGGTTCCCCCGGATTTACTTTCCATTGAAGTCCTCTGTTACAGGACTGTGGGGTTGCCTGGTCACAGGTGTGGGGCCTCCAAGAGGGGTTGGTCATCATCCAGCAGCTGGTGTTTTCCACCTGTTTTTTTGCCTGGACTCCCATGAATGTTTGTGCAATTGGCACGACAGTTGAGCTCCACCTCAGCAAAGACACCCCCAGTATCCTGAATGTGGGCTCCCTTCCCAACTTGTGGCATTGCATGTACTACCCCTCAACCACCATTGGTTGGCAGCCCAATGGCGAGCCAGCCAACCCACCCTCCCCGAAGGAGGAGAGCTGTCTCATGGATGCTCAATCCTTCCTCTCCCAGCTACCGCCCCCCAGCAACCTGCGTCTGTTCCCGAACTTAGGTCATCAGTGTGGCAGGACATAATGCACATGGTGCCTCAACCATCCATGCAACTAGGCCAGCTATTTTTTTTTTTTAATTATTTTATCCCCCCTGCTTACTCGGTTTGGACCTCCTTCCACTGTCTAGCTAAGCCCTGATGCCTGCTCACCTGAAACTGATCCACATACCTGTTCAGCCTCCAATGTCCACCTGCATCTCACTGCTGTGCTGTACCCCCCCCCAGGACTGAGTATGCCTACAGTCACTTTGGCATTAATTCCTGGCTGTATATTTGGCCACCTGCAGAAGAGATGAAGATCCTGAAGATTCCCCCTGGCAGTCTGTGGATGTAGTCTGGCTCTAAGCATGGTAGGGGGACAGGGGCTTCAACTTCCCCATCCATTTCCTATGTTTCTCTTTTTAGTCCTGACCTCCCCCAAGAGTGTGCTGCATCACTGGGTGTCAGCATGCCTATGCTCCCACCTGACCTTGATACTTGTTCCAGCTTCTTCATCTGATGTTATCCCATGCACTGCCATCTGTGGTCACCCAGGTGGTGGTACATCAGCAGATCAGTAGATCCCCCCTCCCCCGAGCAGGAGAGCATCTGTTGGGATGAGCAATCCTCCTCCTCCCAACCGTCCCTCCAATAGCCCTGGCTCGTTTCTGAACCCAGGTCATCTGCATCTGTGGGCTGGCTGGAATTCCTATTCTGACTTTGTTTTCATACTAAGGTGAGGAAAAAGAGCCAGTAGGCTGAAGCCCATAATGCTTTTATACTAGACCAAAGGAGAGTATGCTACATTATACCCGGAACTGATTAACTTATCCAGGCATTGTTTAAAAATATTCTTGGGATCACTCAGAACTACAGAGAGAGTAAAAAAATATTTACGATTATTTCTTTTAAAGGGTTTCCTAATTAACTGAAATGGGAGACCCCTAATATCGTATGGAAGACTTGAGTTGAAGGCCCTACTTCCGGTTATGACATAGGATCATATACGCATATATAAAATAAAAGATGCAGCCTCTCAGGCGTCAGTGGAAAGTGACATCAGGTTCAAAGAATTTAACCTTTGTGCATAAGATAAAGGATTTAAAACCAGATTTTTTTTTGTAAATTTTCTTTGTACCTTTTCAAGAGATCCACTATCAGATTTTTTAAATGGGCACCATATCTGTGTAGCATACTCAAGGTGGGGCCTGCCGTAAGACCTACATAAGGGCATGAGCTCATTTTGATCTCTAGAAGTAATGTTATGAAGAATTGACCAGACAACTTTATTAGATGTACTGATAACAGAATGCAAGTGTTTTGAATATGTAAGATCATTAGAGATGGAAATACCTAAATCCTTCTCGTCCGTAGTGTCACTAAGCAGTAAGCCACTTATATTGTACAGAAAGGTGGGGTTATTTTATCCGAGATGCATCACTTTGCATTTGGTGGTATTGAGCTCCATGCCCCATGTTTTGACCCAATTTGAGATAGCGTCAAGATCCTGCTGGATGAGATCTATTTGATCTTCATTAGAACAGGGTCCCCCAATCTTAACGTCATCTGCATATTTAGTTTTGGAGCCGTTAGATCATTATGGGAAGGGAAGGGGAAATTGTTTAACCAGGAAAGGCACACTAAGCCAAGCTTGTTTACCAGGTGCAATCTGGGAGCTAGGGAGTAATTAGGTAAGCTTGCTCAGGGTCACCACGTCATGAATTGGTACTGTGGAGTCAAACCCAGGTCACCATGTTTGCAGCTCAGAGCCCTAAACCACTTTCACGCTATACTGCCTCCTTAATTTATTATGAAGGGGAACAGAAACAGAATGAGAATTAGAACTGCTGAATTCCTAAGTGCATGCTACCAGAACAGATTCTAGAGAATCTGAGCATCCCTATTACAATACACTGTTTCCTGTCCCAAGGATCACAGTTATTCAGCATCTATACAGTTCATTGCAGTACTTCCAAAATGTTGTTCTGAGCAACACCACCATGGCAGTAACTGTCCATCCATGCTCCCAGAAACTTGAGCTCTAACATGGTCCCTGGGCTGTACCTGTCTTTTTACTTGTTGTAGGGGTCACAGCCCTGGTAAAGGAAGGTAGGGGAGGATACCCTGCAAAAATTGACAAAAACAAATATGGAATTACAGAGCCTCATGCACAAAAAGGCAGTGGGTCAGTTGCATTTTTTATGGCAGTTGTACGACAAAAGAGGAAACAGAGCTGAAAGGCTCTCAGCGTTCTTCCTCTGTAAACATAAAACAGATAGGACTTGAAAGGTAATACATGAGAAAGAGAGAAATGTCCTGCACCCTGGGAATAAAGGCATAATGGCCAAAAGATATAGCTGTGGGCCTGTGGCTTTTGCTGAATTCTACAAGCACTTACATTGTATTAGCAGGAATCAGAGTCGTGAACTGTGGGGAAGACTCAAGGTTTCCTGGACTGGAATTGCAGCACTAAACTTTCGAGGATACACAGATGTTAGAGAAGCCATTTAACAGAGCTCAGGTAGAGGAAGCCATTAAACTTTCCAAAAATAATAGGGCCATGTGTCCAGGTAATCACACTGTCAAGTTTCACAAAATGTTTAGTGAGCATCCAGTCCCAGTAATAGTGCAGAATTTAGATGTGATAACAGGTTCCATGGACATGTCACCTATTTGGAAGGAGGACAAGATGACTGCAATTCTGAAAGAAGGAAAAGATGTGTGGGATTATGGTAGTTATAGACCAATCTCCCTCTTTAATGTTGGCACCAAACTATTTGCTAACATTTTTTTAGATTTAAAAAAAGACTAAAAAGGTAATTAAATCAAGCTGTCTAGACTGATCAGGGCTTTTGCCAAACAGGCATTTAAGAGATGCTGTAAGGCACCTGTTGAATACCTTCTCTGGGTCCATGGCTTAAAAAATGCAGCAACTAGCCATAGCCCTGGATAAATAGAAGGTATTTGGCAAGCTTCAGTGGTCCTTTGTGTGGAAGGTTATGGAAGCGTTGGCTTAGGGGACATAACTAAGGTATGGGTTCAAGTACTCTTCACAGGTCCTTGTGCACAGGTATGGGTGAATGGCATTCTATCAGACAGGCTTCCCATTGCTAGATGTACCAGGCAGGGTCTTTGCCACTCCTTTTTGTCTTGTGCATACAATCTCTTGCACAGGTGATTAGGCACCCGAAGATCGAGTGCTTCAGAGTAAAGGAGTGCAAATGAAAAGTAAATATGTAAGCAGAGGATGCCATGGTATTCATAAGGGACCCCCTGCTCTTCTTCCTGTTCCTACAGAGGAAAATAGAAGACTATAGACAGCTGTCCAGCTTCAAAATCAGTCACAATAAATTTGAGGTAATGATGGTCAGTGGTATGAAAATGCTGGAGTTAGTAAAACTCCTCCAATTCAAATGGGAGTAGCAAAGTATAAGATATGTGGGGGTTCTGAGACCAGTGAACATAGAGTGCCTGTTTGAATGTAATTATGCCAAGCTCATCAAGGTGGTATGGGTAGATATGGAATGCTGGGCACAATTACTCTTGTCACTTTGGGGAAGGAAGGGAGGAGTCAGTGAGAATGAGTCACCTTCCCAGATTCCTATTCTTATTTTCCACCTTCCCTTTGTGCCTACCCTTGGAAGGAAATTAAAACAATGATTAGTAAGTGACTGCATCCACTAATTTTGCCCAGACCATTTCCTCTGCTGTTACCCTGCCCATTACCTCTGCTGCCTTAGTCAACAATTCTGTAGCTGCCCTATTCTGGGAATTTCTGACCTCCCCTCCCTCTCACTCGCTTTAAACTCTCCCCCTCTAATCCACTCCCTTACTCCTCTTTCCCCCCTCCCGTCCCTAGCATCCCCATGCTCATTCCTTCATACTCCCCACTCCCTGCCTAATCTCCCCACTCACTTATCTGCCAGTGCTTAACAATGCCTCCTTGGCTGCTTCACATTGTCTGACTTAAGTATATGTTTATTACATTCCTTGTAAATTTACTGCCTGGCATACATTGTACAAAGACTGCTAATTTGTTTGCTTGTTCCTGTTTATTCTCTGTTACATTGTTATTTCTCTATACTGCTTTTATAACAGATGTTTAATCCATTGACCCGGAACCTATGTAAAAGAGCGTCTAGCTCAAAGGTATTAATCTGAGATCATAATAAATAAATTAAAAAAAAAAATAAATAAATTCAGAAGGAAATTAAAACAATGATTAGTAAGTTTATATGGGGACAAAAACAGCAAAAATGACTGGTACATGACTGCATAAAATAGGGCAAGGAGTGGTACTAGGACTGCTAGATATAGCCCAATTAATCACCTTGATCCCAGCAATGACACAAAATAAGGATGCAGGGTGGGTGGGTGAAGATAGAGACCCAACAGTCTCCCACCCTTTCTCTGAATCAGGTGACATATGGCACCCCAACAAGAAAGCAGATTAGAGGTTTGACAAATCCCTGGTCTTAAACACCTGGGAAGATATGGGCAGAAATATGTAAAGATCTGAATATTAATGGCGCGGGTTAGTAAGTACTCATATAGCAGGGCACCACAGTTGCTGTGGGGGAGTATTTATGCAGACATTGGTAGATGAGTGAGGCAAAAGTTGGTAGAACTGATCAGTACTGGTGTCAAGACAGCATTAAATAGCTTGGCCCAGTAGCATAGCAGTAGTGGTACTGCTTGTTACATTGGTTACTTGGTTAGGAAAAGGACTCCAGTTACTTGGAGGCTGCACTGAGCATCCTTTAGATGGTTCTCCTCTCTCAGGGAGGGGTTTGCACAGCCCACTGGTTGGTGCCACCTGAAGAATAAGGGGGATAGCACAGCAAGCCACACACAGGTGAAGGGGGAACACAGTCAGATGCCAGGGGCACCTCAGGGGAGAAGGAGCATGCACACCACATCACTGCATGTGCATGGCCACATGGGGTAGATAACGGCAGAAAACACTGACCGTAGCTGGATGTCAGCTCAGTCTGTCACAGGCCTTGTACTGGCAACTTGACACCTCCAAAATATCCTGTGGCAGGAACCAAAGTAAGGTAAGACCTGGAGAAGTTTGGTAACGAAGCTGGAAAGATGGGTCCAGATGGGAGGTATGTCATCTGATGGGAGCAAAAAGTACTACCGTAATTAAAAAAAGCACCTTAAATCTTTGGGGTGGTATAGCAGGAATTCCACTTACTGAAGGGTGACTTAAAATATCTCCAGATCCTCCACGTTATGGCATCCTGAAGTACAAAACAACTTTAGGATGCCTGCAATGTACTGTGCCACTAGATGCTTATGGGTATATCTTTGCACTCATAAAGTTACTGATAGATGCACATACCCAGAAGGTTAATGAGGTGAAGCTAGTATGGGAGCATAATTTGGGGGAAGCACTTGGAGAGGAAACTATGAGAGAGATTTGGGAGAATTCTTTGAGAATAAGAGCCACAAATGATTTGAAAAACATCATTGGTAGGTAGGCATACATGTTTCTTGACCCCAGGCACCTCTATCACAGACAGGTGCTGGAGTAGTGCAGTCAGAAGATGGACCAATACCAAATGTTTTAATTCTGTCCAAAGGAGGCCCCCTTCTTGAGGGCATGTGCAAAGGAGCATATCTCGATTCTCCCAATGCACCTTGATCTGGGGTGCTCCCACCTGGTGCTGGGCCTGCATGTAGTGGGTATCCATAAGGCAGACAACAAATAGCTTCATAATATACATATATTCATAAGGGCAGTGGGAAATGTATTACAAAGCATTGGTTAAAGGTCGTGCACCCTACAATAGCAGGCTGGGTGGCCAACTGTATAAAACATACTGCAAATAGAATATATCCCAGCAGCCATTATGCTGCAGAAAGAAAAATTGATCTCCTGATTAGTGTTGTGCGGAATTTAAATATTTCCCCTGACTAAATTTTTGTGTAATTCCGCAATTACGCGAAATTTGTTGCCTGGTGCGAAACAAAATTTTGCCTGTTTTCTTGATTTCACGTAATGGCAAAATTTCGCCTACCATAACAGTTTTCGCTCATTGATGATCCACATTTCACCTTTTGGTACAAAGGTGAAATTTGCAATGCATTGTGGGTAAATAGGTCAAACGTCATGTGTAGCTTGTTTCCAGCTCATTCTGCTGCATGTTAAGTCAGAGAGCAGTGTGTTGTGGTGCATCAGAGCTAATAAAGCATTTGAAAACATAGCTAAAACTTGTTTTTGAGAGCTAATTGCAGCAAAATATAAAGTGTTTTCCTAGTGCTGTTGTGCTGGTAGTGCCTGGTACTATGGAACATTTTCTAATTTTGTGAATTTTTGTATAATACAGTTTGAATTAGGTTTACTTTTCTCAGCTGTCTTTGAAAGAGTTTTGTGGGGTAGGGTAGGAGTGTAAAGCAGTTCAGGCTATTTCTAGCCAAGCAGATGGGTATATTTACTCACAATTGTGAGTTATCTATTTACTGTTATTTTTTATTAATTTTGTTATATCTTGCAATTTATTTTCTCTGAAAAGTTTCTCTGTCCTGTTTGAGAGAGTTCCTGCCGCTGTTAGCTGTGTTATACAGTATATACCATTCTTCCACTTTTAGTTGTGAATTGATTTTGAATTCTAAAGTTTTAAACACACAGAGCTGATGCTTTCTTTTTATTTTTGTGTGGTTAGTTCTGTTAGCTGATGTGTTAACTTGTGTGTTACTAAAATTGCGAAAATCAACAGTTGTAAAGTACTTCTACTCGATCACTTGAACTTGCCTATTACAGTTGCACTGCATTGTTGAATTGTTCCCCTGTATGTTATTGCTGGAGCATGACTCTGCACACTGCGTGGTGTTCCTGTTTTAGTTAACTTACATACATTACCCTTTCTCTGTTACAGCATTGTTTGTGTCTCACTCGACACATGCATTATAAAACAGTATATATTAAAATAGTCATTTTCAAGACATTTCTTGTTGATCCCTCCCATCCAGACCACTATCATATTGTGTGGTACTAATTTCCTTTATTGCTGTTTTATGGTTGTCTCTGCCCGCATATAAAAAAAAACCTGTGGTACTGATAACATAACACATTACAGTACTTTATTTGTTCAGAGACTGAGAGACACAAGTGATCTGTATTTAAAGTGTGCCACTTGTGCCCTTTTTCCCCTGTGTGTGTTTCTCTTATTTATTTATTTATTTATTTAGTTTTTGTTGACTGGGTAAGTGCACTAGACAAATCCTGCCTATTTTCAGGCACGACGTGGGGAAGGGGGATACAGATGACTGCCAACTGACCTTGAACCGGATTAAGCTGTTGGTGGTATTTTTTTGTGAATGGAGGAAATTTGGCCATTGCACCGGGGAAATTCCCCTACTCTGATGCTGCATTGTGGCCAGTAGGGGGACCGACCATTGAGACTTGGTGCTCAGACTCGGAGCAGGAGGATGTCTTGGAGGTAAGGGAGTTGGTCTCCTTCCCTGTCTCTGTTCACCAGGAGATCGACAACAAAAGGACAGGAGACCTACCGGGAGGAGCTCCACTACGGAGGGCTTCAGTAGGAGTATTGAAGAATGGTCGTACTATTTTCACAGGCATCACAACCGGAGTTCTGGCAAGTCAGGATACTGTTTCCTCGGAGGCTTCAGCTACTCCTTTAGGGTTAAAAATGGCTTTTGTGCAGGCTTTCCAAATGGACAGTGAGGATGGGGCTTTGCTCTGCCTGGCTCCCTCGAGTCCTGTCAGTCATGGCGTGACGTGGACTGACAAGACGCAGCAGTGCATTCTGGAGCCGGTAGCAGATGCGGAAGCCATCAGGGCTCCGGTGCAGTGTGTCTGAGTTGCCAGGGGCTGGGGAGACTGGCAGTGTTTCGCTACTTCGTGAGTGCCAAGAGTCTCCCCTTGGCTCCTCCATAACGGCAGCGGGATCTGGTGCTTTGCCTCCATGCATGGAGCATGACAGAACAACAATGGGATTAAACTTCGGTGTTGCTGTTCAATGGTCTGCTTCTTCAGGACAGTCGGGAGAGTTGCCATCACAACAATCAGGTACTGTACAGTTAAAGGTTGTGGAGAGTGGATTACAGGGACTCCAACTGCAGGTCATGGCGGGTCATGCCGTGCACAGCTCCCCTGGTCGTGGGTTTGATTCCCACCTGTCTGCTTCAGGGTTAACTATTGCTGCAGCTCTTCGGGGCGCAGGGTGGGAGAAGTCCCCATTAGATGATTCCTGGACCTCCCCTGCATGACCCAGCCCCACTCCTCAAAGAGACTTATTGGATATTTTGGACCCTTTGGGTGTACCCTCGGGCTTAAGTCTTTCCCAGCCCCCGTCCTGGTGGGCAGGAGGGGCGCAGGGTTGTGAACAGGGAACATTGCTGCATGAAACTTTGCCTATTTTCACTACAGAGACTAGTGTTGGGGATGAGCCTCCGGCTCCTATTTTGCCTGCTTTGGTTTCTAATTTGCCTCTGCCTAGTACGTCTCCTATAGACATGGTGGGGACAGGGGGCAGCTCACTTCAGGCAGGTGTGCTTAGTGAGGCAACTAGGCCTCCACCTACAAATGCTTCTATCCGGGTTACGAACTCTGACTTTGCTGCTTCAGCACCTGGAACATCTGCTGGCCCACAGTGGCCTAAAACTTTTGCCGACTTATTTCATTCCCTCCCCCCGAGCAGGCCAAGCGGCGTAATGCTGTCCGGCTTAGATATAGGGGTGGGTTAGACACATTTCTAGATTGTCTATATGTGGGGAAAACATTGATTAAATCCAGTCTGCAATTTGCTCCCTCTGAAATTTATGCCTTAATCCATACGTCTGGTGGTAATTATTTTGATATCAGTTTTAAAACTGCCTTAGGTTTAGATACCTATTGGCATCGTTATCAGGCAGTTCGTCATACTCCATTATGGTCCCCTTTTTTGCACATTCCCCTTAGTAAGCCAACTATTAAGAATATCACTGTTTTGTTTAATAATGAGGGGGTGGCAATAGATGACATTGTACGGTGGTTGTCTACTAAATGCACAGTGTTGGGTTTACCTGATCCTATTATTGACTCTGAGTTTTTTTGGACAGGGGGGTGGAAACTTCAGGTAAAATTGCCAATTGTTAATGGGAGCATACAGCACTTACCGAGTTGTTTTTATCTAGGTAGGGATAGGGGTTTTGAATTTTACTCAGGACAACCAAAATCTTGTTTTCGCTGTGGGGCCCATACCCATCTCAGTAGTGCTAGTGATCAACTGAAATGCTCCTCATGTCTGAGTTCTGGACATGTGATTCTGAATTGTCCTTACCCATCCTACTGCAATTTATGCGAAGCAACCTCACACTCCTTTAAAGATTGTCCATGGGCCTCCCATAATAATCCGGCAATGCCTGCTGACTCTCAGAATGAGACTGTTACTCAGGCTCAAAGATCTGCTCAGGCTAGGCCTCAGTTTCGGCCTTTTGCTTCAGCACCAGTCCCTTCCCCCTCTGGTCCCTCTTCTTCACAGATTGACCCAGGTTTGGAGCCAACACCCCTGACAGTGCCCACGTCTAGTCCAGACTTAGTGTCTGGAGACTTGGGTTTAATACCTCCTGATGTAGTTTCTACCCCAGCTGTTGCTGAGGAGAAGTCCCCAGCCCCTAGCACTTCGGCTACACCCTGTGTTAAAGACAATATGCCACCACCCGTTGATACGGATTGGGTTCCGTTGGGAAACAGGAGGCAGACAAGAAGCTCTCTTCTGAAAGGAGTTCCCCTGCCTTCTGCCTCTTCACCCTCTGATGTGGTAGTGAAAAACTGTTTTGCTGTCTTACATAAACGTAAGCAGGCAGTTGATACTGAGGAAGATCCTGATGCCTCCTCTGTTGCATCTTCACAGGTTGAGATGTTGACTGATTCCGAGCAGGATTCTGGGGACATCCAGCTTAATAAGAAAAAATGATGTAAGTTGAAGTCTCCAGGCAAGGGACGAGGTAGAAAAAAATCTTGAATTTGCATATATCTGATATGGGGGATGTCTTATCTTTTGGTAGCTTAAATGCTAATAGCCTTAAAAATGTTAAACGGAGACAGGCTATTTTTTCCCTCCTTTTGTCCTTACCTTTACATATTATTTTTTTACAGGACACTAGGCTCCACTCATTGAAAGAGATTGGGCAGGCCTCCAGGGATTGGAGGGATGGCCTGTCTTTCTGGTCCTTGGCTGTGGACGTGTGTTCCGGAGTGGGGATACTAGTGAAAGGGGTGGACATTCATGGAAAATATAAGACTAATCGATTTAATTCAGGGTCAGGTTCTTATTTTAGATGTCATTCTCCAACAACAAGAATGGCAGTTTATTAATATTTATAACCCTCAACTTAAATCTCAGTGGATTCAGACCTTGAAAACTATCCAGCCCTTTCTTCATTCGTCCAAATCAATTATTTTTGAAGGGGATTTTAACTGTATTTTGGCCTTGTCTGACAAAACTGGAATTACCCAAAAATTATATTCAGATTCTAACTTCCTTAACACTTTGTATGTCACTGCTGACTTGCGTGATGGGGCTTCTTTTGGTGTACACCCGCCGGAGCACACTTTTCACCTGGGTAGATTTACCGCATGGATTGATTACTTTTTTCTTTCTCATTGGTTGTCAAATGTTCAGTATTCAGTTCTCCCATGTGAGTATTCAGATCATTGTGTGTTATTATTACACATCGGTTGTCCCAGTAACAAACCTGTGTCTCATACATTTTGGAAGATGAATATTTCTGTTTTGGGGGAGGAAGGTGGGTAGCAGGAGTTGTATGGGCTTCTCCAAGACAAGGTTTCAGTATTTGAATTATATGATAACCCAACCTTTTGGTGGCAGGATACTAAATCTGTTATTAAAAAATTTTGTAAACAGTTTTCTAAACAAAAATCCTCGGATCGCTATTTCCAATACCTTAAGTGCAGTCGGCACTTACAAAGATTATTATCTTGGCAAACTGAATGGGGTCTGGATTATTCGGCCCAGATCCGGCAGGTCAAAACTGAGATGCTTTCCTCTCAGTATGAGAGGACGACATCGCTGTTTCTTGAACAAAAGTATGGAAGAAAAGGATCTGCTAAAGTAGTTAACCCCTGTGATAGTAGCCACCAACAGGTTGCGTCTAAATACATGCCTTCTTTGATCTCCCATTGTGGCACCCGGATTAGTGATAATCATACTATTTTGGAGGAAGTCCATGCTCGGTCTTTATATGGGCAAGCTTATGAGCCAGAGGTCTGGGACTTTTTTTGGGTTCTTTAGATGTTCCTACCTTGTCCCCTGATTATATTAATGTTTCCTGTCGGCCCGCTACTAATGCTGAAGTGGACTCTGTTATTAGTCATTTGAAAACTACTGTCACCCCTGGTCCTGATGGCATTCCCAATGAGTTCTATAAAAAAGCTAAACCTTTATTGTTACCATATTTAACGAAGGTATATAATGTCATTTTACAAGGCCTCTTGCCTAGTCCTCGCGCATTTGCTGATAGTTATTTGATTTTTTTTATATAAACAGAACAATGATAAGGACAACTGGCGTCCTATTAGTTTGTTAAATTCCGATTGGAAGATTTTATGTAAGATTGTCTCCAATAGACTCTCAGATTGCCACCCAGGTAATTTTTTCTACTGAGACTTGTGTGATTCCAAATCTTTCTGTGCTCTCCAATTTGAAAATTTTGCAGGAAGTATTTGACGGGAGTGCCACACAAGGATATGTCCTTAGTTTAGATCAGACTAAGGCTTTTGACCAGGTTCCACATAGTTATTTATTTGTAGTCCTGACAAAGTATGGGGTACCTACGGAACTGCTGTGTTGGATTAAGAATCTGTATCGGTCTGCCTGCAAAATGCCATTAGTTAACAGATTACAAGGCTTACAAGGGGTACATCAGGGATGTCCTTTAAGTCCCCTGCTGTATGTTTTTTCTATTGATCCTCTGCTCAGGAAACTGAATGGGGAGGGGACCATTAGACATAGCTCTGTAAAACCAGATCTCACCTTTCCCAGTGCCCTTGCTTATTCAGATGACATTTGCATTCTAGTAGCAGATCAAGCATCTGGTGAGAGGGTGATTGAGATCATCCGTTCCTTCTCCTTAATTTCTGGATCTGAGTTAAATACCCAGAAGAGTGTGGGTTGTGCAGTCCATCTTCCCCCACAGACGGTATCTCCAGATATAGGAGGAATTATAGTTCACTCTCAGAAAATTTGTATTTTGGGTATTACTTTTGGCCCACCTGATGCGGCGGAATATAACTGGATTTCATCTATGGAGGTAGCTGAATCCAAAATTGTTTGCTTGAAGCGGTTCTCTATGTCCCGCAAGAAGTGGATTTTTCTGCTCAAAACTTGCATTCTGCCTATTTTTTTATTAATTAGTTATATTTTTCCCCTTCACTTACATCTTGAGGCCCGTCTTTATAATTTATTTTTCAGTTGCTTTGGGGTAGCAGACTAAACCCTGTGAAGAGATCCATTACTTACTGGCCTATTAAACAGGGCGGTCTTCAGATAGTAATCCCGGTGTTGTTTTATTTTTCCATTTTTGTCCATTCTAATATTTTTCCATGTATAGTCAACCTGACGGATTGTTGGGCCCTTAGTTTTTACTCCCGTTCTCAGTTTTTTTTTTATAAATGGCAAACCCCTGTGTGGAAACCATTTACCAAAATTCCAACCGGGACGTCTGGATACCTCATTGAAATCTTTAGAAAAGTAAAATTATGGAAAGTATCTTATGATGTAGACTTGCTACAGCATAGAAAATGCTTATATTCCTCTGTTCTGCAAACCATGTTCTTGGTGTCGCCCTGTTTTGATGTACCATGTGATACTCAATGTTTAACAAAACAATTGCTGGAAAGTAGGATTCCGGAAAAAATGTGGGATACCCTGTGGTTGTGTTGTCACAACAAATTAAATGTTAAGGGAAACCAAGCGCACAAGCAATTGTCTGAAAGGTATTGTTTTCGGGACACCTGTACAGGTACGCTTGAATCTATGTTGCACCTGTTTTTTGACTGTCCATATATTGCTCCACTGTGGACTCAGTTGAGTCAGGCATGGGCTTTACCTATGTTCTCTGATTTAACTTATTCAGAGTTAGTTTATGGGGAATTTGGACCTGGTTGGAAATTTTTTTTCCAGGTACATTGCAGGTTCTGTTTGCAGTCTGCAAATGGTGTATCTGGCACAACCGATGTATGTTGTTCTGCAACAAAAAATGGTTTCTTTGACTGACCTAAGGGAACACATTAGGAAAGAAATTTCTAGTATTTATTGTTCAGAAAAAAAAACTTTACCTGCACCTTTAGTGGCGTTTTGGTGGAGAGTGTTACCTTTAATTTTATTTGAAGGGGTTACTTGAATAATGTTTTCTGAGGGGGGGTTTGAGTCGTAAGACTTCTTTTCAGTACTATTTTCTGTTTTTTTCTGCTTATTTATTAACCTGTATTGAACATATGTTTTTTTTCTGTTCTTTGCCTGTATGTATGATGATGTGAATATTTTTTTGACTTGTCTTGAGTTTTTGTTTTCTTACTGTATGTTGTTTTCCAATAAAAAATTCCCCTACTCTGCCTGTAGGGGAACCTTTTGGCCATCATGATGGCCACTTGGAGTGAGCCTCCAGACCGAATGGATGCCATGGAGGTAGAAGAGCGAGCCTCCTCTCCTATTCTCGACACACAAGAGGCTGAAGATTTTGTGCCAAACGCTATTGATTTAGAGGGTGAAACGAGTGATATATTTCTTTCACTAGAAGATTTAACTTCCATAGGGAAAAATACAGAGCGACATGAAGAAATTGACCAACCTTCCTTAAACAGCGGGGAAACTCAGCTGAACATGGTGAAACCTGACACACTCCCACAGCAAGAAGTAAATGCTGCGAATGCAGGATTGAGCGCTACGGAAACAGAATTTGCTGTCAAAATTCCTGTGAGTGCTGTCACTGAAGTAAAGCAACTGGAGCTGGGTGAGTCAACTAATAAAAATATTCCTGTTATAAATATTGAATCAGGGGCTGGCAATTTTAACATAAAAGGTGTGTGCCGACAGCCCCTATTGAAACAAACAGCTATTGCTTTAGATACAGAACCTGGGGGCTGGCAATCTGAACACCGAGAAAGGTGTGTGCCGAGAGCCTGTTGTCAAGGACTTACTGCCTCACAGAGTTAAAATCCAGACCGAGGGTGACAGCCATGCAGCTGGAAGAGACCACTCGCAGGTCACGGGAGACTCACAGTCAGCTGTTACAAACTTCTCACACATCATGAATGATTCCAGATTTGTTTTTCACCCTCCAGCTAATCTCCTTTCTATGGACTGTAATAAACCGATGGAAAAGAAAGTAATTTATCAGTCTGACCCAATGATTCAAACTGGGGCTACAACATTTCTATTTTCATCTAAAGCAAACAAAGAACCTCCTTTAAAGGACCATAATAATATTGCTTCTGGGCATATTAAAGTACAGACTTTGCAACAATCTGTGAAATGTCAGATAACTACACAAAAAGAAATGTCTTTTCAGCCTGTGACCCAGTTATCCTTGCCACTTGCCCCAGATAGTATTTGGACCCCCGAGAAGGCCCTACATAATGCAGGATGGCTAAAAACTTCTAAAGGGAATTGGCTTCCTGACCCTGACTGGGATCCTTCATTGAATTTTTCACAGGCATCCCCCAAGAGGAAACCATCTAATTTAGGCTTACAAACCCAGGCAATAGATAATAAAGAGAAAAAAACATACAAGGATAATGTTAATTGTCCTAACCACCTGATAGGCCTGGACTCCTCGGCCTTGTCAAAAGCAGAAGCACCTATAGATGCGGAGGCCTCTAGCATGGATAATAATGGAACTCATGACACCTCACCACCTAAAAAGCCTTTATTGTCAGAACTTTTTTCTAAAATAAAAAAAGAAGCTGCACCACAGCAGAATGCAGTGTGGATTCGTTATAAAGGAGGCCTAGAAGAAAGACCTGATAGATCCTATGTAGGACGAACGTTATTGAAGGACTCATTACATTTTTCCCCCAGAGAAGTATTTGCTTTAAATAACATTTCTGGGGAGGACAATCATGATGTCAACTTTCGGACTGCGTATGCTCTAGAGTTGTTTTGGGAACTTTATACACAAGTTAAATATTCACCCTTAGAAAATGGGCTTTTTATTTCTTGGCATCTGATTGGCTAGTACCTTTGCCGGGGGGTACATTAACTTTCAGTAGATGCACAGGAAATAAAAAGTGCCAGCCTACAGTGCCCCTTCACCAACTGAAACATCCTACTGCCCATCCCTGCTTCCTAATTGGGCAAAAAGCACCCCAGTGAATTTGAAATC
The DNA here is from genome assembly GCA_016271365.2 of Neoceratodus forsteri. Taxonomy (NCBI): domain Eukaryota; kingdom Metazoa; phylum Chordata; order Ceratodontiformes; family Ceratodontidae; genus Neoceratodus; species Neoceratodus forsteri. The sequence goes on along the minus strand of CM028135.1, from coordinate 454,288,283 downwards.
CCTGCCATTTTTTTATCACACTTAGCGAGAGATACTCCCCCCCCCACTGCCGAATTCAGTGGCATCTGCCACACAAACCCACACACCAACCTTCCCTGGGCTCAAGTCACACAAAAGAAAAAGTTGCCATACATTTTAAAACAAAAAGCGAGCCGTCATGCTAATCGGCTTCACTCACATGCGGTGGGCACTGCGTTTAAATGGTAGCGGCGGGCGCCTCTCCGTAACAAATAACTGTTGCCACACATTTTGTACCCTGCAGAAACACATAAAAAGCCTGCAAGATAAAATCCAGCAGTACCTTATACTGCTCATGATCACCACAAAACACACCTGTAAGTCTTCCCCCCCGCCGCCGAACTGTACTGCTGTGTCTCAGACTGACCGCATTCCCATACGACCACAACAGCTTTGTTTCCTATTAAAAAAGGGAGCATCAAAAAGAGAAAAGCCCTTTTCAGCTCTAATGGCAGTTGCCTGGGAGACTGAGAGAGCAGGGATGGCTAAATGACTACACAAAGCTGCCGAAACTCAATCAAAATTATTTTACTCACGTCATTGGTGCAGTGCTGCTGTGCCTCAAACTGACCGTCCTGACTGCGATCGTGACCACAACAGCTTCGCTTCAAATTTTCAAGAAAGGGCATCAAAATAAAAAAAAAAATTTCATGGCTAACTAATGGTGATTGCCCAAGTGACTGGGAGAGTAGGGATGGCTGAAGTCAGGCACAGAAAGCTGCAAAAACTCCATAAAAAATTCTAATGTCAGAAAACTAAACTGCAGCGCCCTCTACTGACAAGTACAGCATTGACACTGTAGTAGAGGGACTACTTAACAAGAACCTGTACTTTTATACTTTTTGGCCCAGATATTCAAAAGGGTTGTGCCATGCGCAATAGGGTTGCTCCAGCGCAAGTCCGAAAAAGCGCCATTCTGCCGTATTCAACGGGAGGCAGATGCACCCCCCAAATCACGCTGAGCAAGAGCACAATGATAATGAATGCATGTGCAACTTAAGGGGGAGGAACCATGCATAAATGGCACAGTGTGATATTCAATAGCATGTGCCATGTGCAATACGGGAGCAAGCGGAAGTTGCACGATAGCGGAAATGATCCAAAATAAAAAGGAACAAGGGAGAGGTGCAAGAACGCTACAGGGAAGGCACATGTGCCTGACCTCTAGACAAACACACAGGGCAGGACAGACACATGGGGCAGGACAGGGAAAGAGCATCCTGAACCCACAGGCACAGGGAAGGTGTGGGGAGCCACAGCCAAACACAGTGCAGAAGGGGGAAGTGACACACAGCACTGAGGCCACCACAGGAAGGTGTTCCCAGTGCAGGGGAAGTAGCAGCCAGGACAGCGGGGGGAACACAGAAACAGCTGCCGGGGGGGACACAAGCCAGGGACATGGCCAGTGCCACCATACAGATGGAGGCAGTAATGAGGGGGGTGAGAAGGCAGGCAGCAGGGGGGCGCAGCTGAGGAAGGGCCCGTCGGTGGTATGCCCCCAACAGGCAGCACTGAGCCTGCACCAGCTTTGAGCTGTACAGCGATACTGAGATCATGGGCCGGTACCACCTGAATTGGGCAATTCTGAGGTAGCTCTGTGAGCTGTGCAGTGATGAGATGCAGGCACCCACACAACAGAGCCATGCTCTGTCAGTGGAGACTAAAACGACAGCTTGCATGTGCCTGCTCACCACAGGTACCTTCCAGAGACCAACAGGGGACACCACAGGCATAACCCAGTCGGCCGCGTAATGCCATCTCACCCAATTCCTCAGCGTACTACTGCCACATGCTGCGGAGTACATCCATTTCCCCAGCACACCGGCAGAGCACACAGCAAACATACAGGAGTTCCACAGGGTAGCATGTATGCTTGGCATGCTAGGGGCAATAGACTGCACCCATGTTGCCATCCACACATCACCTGGCCCCGAAGGGGATGCATATATCAATCGGAAGAGCTATGCAAGCATCAACTGCCAGGTGGTGTGCGATGCCAGGGAGCACATAATCAATGTCTGTGCCATGCACCCTGGGGGAGCACATGATGCCTTCATCTGGCACCAGTCAGCACTGTGCCACAGATTCGAGAGTGGGGACATCCCCACTGGCCACTTAGTGGGTGAGTATGCAAAACACATGGAAAATCATAGAGCTTGGGAGGGGCATGGTCAGAGGTAACATGGGTATTGGCCTAGATGGTCCAAGGCAGGCGATGCTGATCACCAAACTAACCTCCACCCTCTACACACAGGTGACAGTGGACACCCACTCCGTCCCTGGCTGCGCACACCATACCGGTGGCCCACGACCCCATCGCAGCAACGCTATGATGAGGCACATGCCACCACATGCAATGTCATCAAGGGGGTGTTCGGGATGCTGAAGGCACGTTTCCATTGCCTGGACACGTCTGGCGGTGCCCTACAGTACAGCCCCTCAAAGGCCTGTGGGCTATTCCTGGCCTGTTGCATCCTGCACAACATGGCCAACGACTGTTGGATAGCCATACAGGTCGAAGAGGGGGACAGTGATTGGGACGATGAGGATGCTGGTGAAGATGGTAATGGGCAGCCCCCCCTTGGGTGAAGGGACCCCTGACTGCTCCGGCTGGCACAGCTGCACCGGGACACCATCACAGAGGAGCACTTCCGCCAATCCAGGTAAGTCATGGGGCCATGTGCAACCACCAGTGGCAAAGGCACAACCCACAAACATGCATGGACACACACCAGGGGTGCATGCTGTCAAGGGAAGTGGCCGAGCATGGAACCACACACACCACCAGGGATGGGCGAGGTCTAACATGGCCTTGATCGTCACACACACACACACCTCACAAGACATGCACAAAGGGTAGGAGGCATGCCAGCCAGACTGCCACCCCTAGCCACACACACATCCACAGACCACCACACCCACTGCCTGTCATTGTGCTGAGCACCATTGCACAGTGGCGTACAGCACAACGCAGGCATCATCATGCACACACCACAGCAGACAGCAGCCAGGAGGGTGTGCAGATGGAACATGTGTGTGCGTGCAGGGCTGGGTACCCCACCCATGCATTGCCTGCTGAATGACACAATGCACACAGGGCAGCATCAGACAGTAGCCAAGCTGAGAGACAGGTCAGTCACGCGCCACAGTGCCACGGCCACCATGGATGTGTGGGTGGCCCCGCTGAGACCCGTCAGCAGTGACAGGCTGACCACTGGCCTCATGGGGTGGCACTGACGGTCCCCAAGGGGTTCCACTGCATGAACACAACCATGTTCGTGCAGGGGTCTGCAACACACCGAACATGCCTGCACCAGGCATGCTAGGGATGCCCACAGCTGAACCCGGTGTCAACAAGGATGGTGTCGCACGACGCTGGGAATGGGGGGGTGTACATTGCACTGCATGGTGTCTGCAACGCATGGGAAAATAACTGTGTGCCACTGTGGCCATGACAGCTGTGAATGCCTGTGTCTGCCTGTCAATGGCAGCGGTCACATCCTCCCGCAACCGGTCCATCCCTGCCAGGAGCAGAGCAGTGTCTCTGCTGCACTGCTCCTCTGCCTGGTGCATAGCTGCACTCAGTGCATCCACCACCGTCAGAAGCCGCATCTGCTGATTGACTGATGCTTGCAGTATGCGGGTGTGCTCATCTAAGAGGTCATCTGCCTGATAGGCATGCTGTCCCTCATGGTGTTCATGCCCCTGATGGTCATCACCCCTTGAGGGTTGGTGCTGCACACCAGGGCCAGGCCTGAGCATGTCCACAGGTGGTGCACTGACGCTGCCCCCTGACACTGTACCCCCATGGCCATTGACTGACTGCTGATACTGCCCCTCTGGCTGCCACTCTGCAGGGCTCAATGGTGCTGCCGCAGTGGCTGCAACAGTCCCACTGTCCTGGACACACACCAGTGCTGCCCCACTGGTGCAGACAGGCATAAGCTGGGACTGTGATGTCACACAGGCCTCCACGGCAGCACCACCCACAGCCATGGCTGCAATGTCACCTGCTGTGTGGCCATCCTGCGGCCCATACGTCTCACTGCCCATGATGTTAGCTCCATCACCATCGGTGACGGATCTGGTACCAGCCCGAGTCTCAGTATGCTGGCATCCATGGACGCTGGCACGCTGGGACATGGGCAGGGCCTCCTCCATACCTGCTCCACCAACATCAGTCCAGACGTCCAGGTGGGCCCACTGTCGCCCTGACCCCCGTATGCCTGTGGAGGTGGATGGGCCCTCCTCCATCTCCATGATACTGCCCTCAGTGGAGAAGCCCACCACCGCTGACCCATGTAGACACTCAGGAGCTGTAAGGGAAAAACAGTAGCATTACTGCATGTGACCTACCCTGTCCCCCCCAATTGACAGACTATGACCTACCATGCAGTGATGGGCTACCACCCATCTGGAATCCACCACCTGGAACACCCTCAATGTCGCGACGTTGCATGCTGCCAGCAACCCGCCCTTCCTGTGGGGTAAGGCATTGCACCTCCGGCTGTCCCCCACCGGTCGCAGACTGTGCTGCCCTGATGGCAGCCACCTTCTCTTTAATTTTCTGCCTGTCCGTGCCCATCTTCTTTTTGCACTCCTGCATGGAGCGCTGGTGGCTGCCATGCAGGTTGACATCACATGCCACCTCCTCCCATGCAGCAGCATGGGCCTGTGGTGTTCCCTGGCATTCGCTGAGCAGCAGCTCCTGGTCAAGGTAGGCCTCAAACAGGGCATCAGTCTCTGCCTTCGTGAAGTTTGGCCTCCTCTTCCTCCCATGTCTCTGTTCCTCATCCTCCACCTCACGCTTGGTCATGATTAATCCTGTGAGAATGACAGGTGTTACCTGTGACTGTGCAGTCCCACGCATGTCCCAAGCACCACAGTCCACACTCCCAAACAGCATGCAACCTCACCGCAATAGACTGCAGTAACCGACTCATGGCCAGTGCAGCCAATGTCGATTTTATAGCGCAACCCATGCAAAATGAGGTGAGGCGATCTTGAGTGGATGCAAATGCAGTGACTGTGCCATTGAATGGCTGATTAGATGATTCGCATATGCCGGCTGAATATCGCGCTGTTGCACTTTGCGCAATTGTGTTGACGTGCTGAGCCAAGGCGCAGTTCTGTGACATCGCAGGTACACACCTAACTGCGTATGCCGGTTGATAGCGCAGGCGCCTGCCATACTGCTGATGTGCTGTGCACGGGAGGCAATGCAGGGCACGGCCACCATTGTGTCAGTGGCACTAGCGCTGTTCATATATGGCGCTGTGGCACTAAGGCATCATAACGCGCACTGGGAAACAATGCTGTGATGCGCTACAGGCGTGGCACTGGCACCCAATTGCACTACATGCATTGGGTCCCAGTTGCGCTGTGGCTGTCTGTGTGCCAGAGACCCTTGACCCTGTGCCCAACCTTTGCCCCCTAGGTGCCATGCATCAGTCATGGGTGCACCACTATCACGCTGTTCAGTGACAGCGCGATAAGGAATGGCAGCGCTGTACCGCACAGCATCTGCATGTGGCAGGACCGTGCTGTCAAGCGCCATTTTGATTCAACCACACTGAAGAGATGGCGTGGAGGCGTGCGGTTATTTGGAGCCAGATTGAGCTAGACAACCTGGTGGCCATAGTTGAGCCCCATGCTGGGGCTTTGTATGGAGAGGCACCCCTGAACAGGGCGAGGAGTGCAGTGTGGCAGGAGGTGGCCGACACCCTGGAGGAGGCCACCGGTATGGGGCGCACGGTGGAGCAGTGTCACCATCGTTACGGGGACCTAAGGTGCAGGAACCCGGACCTGCTTGCCCACCTGTGGGCACGTGCCAGGAGGGACACGGTGCCATGGCCAGGTAGACATCCATACACTATTATCGTCCATATGGGTATCACGGTTGCATGTGTCCGGCACATGGGGGGGGCCGTCTGGTGTTGGCCGTGGTGGTGGTATCGGGGTGTGGGGTGGATGGGTATGGCTGTGTGGGATTGCACACATATGGGGGTGGGGGGACTTCGCTACCAGATTGTACTGATGTTTCTCTCTCCATGTTTGCACCTTAGGGCCCGAAGAATGCCGGCAGAACAGAGATCGGAGTCGCCGCCTGGAGGAGCAGCAGGCCAGGAGGGATAATGGTGGTCAGCAGCGCATGGACCAGCCTGATGATGGTGAATGCCTTACATCCATGATTACTATTGCATGCTGTATAACTGGGCAGGCAGCGGGGCATGGCCACCATCCATTGACACCACTGCCATGCACGCAACTTGTTACAGTCAGCACTGTCCAGTGGCACTGCATGTCTATGAGTGCGTCAATGGTGGTCCACGCATGCACCAGGCACATGGCTGTGGCACTGCCTTCACACCGCATAGCCAAGTCACTGTACGGCCATGGTGGTGCTGTGCAGGACATGGGCAGTGGGTGTGTGCAGTGGTCCACGTGGCTGTGGCTGCCTGGGTGGGCAGGTCTTGTGAACACGGTCACTGTGGGTGGTCGCACACCATCACAGGGGCGTGGCACATGGCTGTATGCCAAGCACAATGGGTGGGCTGCAGGGGGCTGGACAGTCACACTTATTGACTCTGTTCCCGCGTCCTAGGTGGAAGGCAACTCCAGGTGATTGAGAGGGGTGTTCGTGAGCTGCTCCAGGTGGCAAGGGAGACATTGGAGCTGCTTCACAGGATCCACTGCTGTGGGGTGAGGTGGAGGAGGAGTGGCAGACATCGGCGCCATGTTGAGGAGGACCGGGGCGCACGTTAATGTCCCCATGCCCCTACTACCACCTTCCCCCTTTGACCCACCCTCACACCCCTTCTTCCCTCTCCCATATGTGCACCCCAGCCCCTTACCTGCCCCCACCTGTTATGTGGACCTTCCCCCCTCTTATAAATAGTTGTATATATGTTTTGTTACTTATTTTAAATATAAGCATTTTGTTATGACAACTGTGGTGGTCTCTGATTTGCAGTGGGCTACAGGTGCTCAGCTGCAGTGGTGTGCATGGCGTCAGGGGTGGTGCACGCATGGGAGTGTGTGTGTGTGTGTGTGTGTGTGTGTGTGTGTGTGTGTGCAGGGTGAACCACCTATGATGTGGGCAGGGATCAGTCACTGTCTGTGGTTTGTGTGTTGTACTCTGTGCACTGGATGCCTGTGGGAAGTGGTCACAGGGCCTGCACTGTGTGCATGGCACCCTGTCAGATCATCCATGGCATGCAGCTGACACCCTTACGTCTGTGATATGCACGGTCTGCTGGCGGTCAGTGGTGGTTGTCCATGCTGGATAACAACTGTACCCGGCACAATGCCAGGTTGCCTTCCATCACCAGTATGGTGCACTTCTGCCTCCGGTGGCACTGTGACTTCCACTGTTGTTGTCCCCCCTCCATGCTGTCACTTGTGTCTGTTGCAGGGGATGTGCTCCAGTGTCTGTCACCTGTGCTCCGGCGGCATCCTGGTGGCATACAGCTTCATGGTGCCTGTGCAGGGTGGCTGGCACACCTGTGCAATGTAGGGGTGCTGGCCGTGTGTACATGTCAACAGTGGCCACACGCCAGTGGCTTGGTTGACCCGCTACTGTGTCCCTGTGTTGGTGTGCCCTTGGGTATGGGTGGGTGTTTGTCCATGCACTGTGTTGCATCCTGTGTGGTGCATGCTTCCATGCTACAGTGTGTGTGTCTGTGCTGGCTGTTGTGGCCAGTGCTGGGACAGTATGTGTCCTTGGGAGGGTGTTCAGGGTGCTGTACCACTGGAGGTGGGGTCCGGGGCATGCCCTGTCGCATGTAGGGTACCTCGTGTGGCAACGCATAGTCGGTCTCTCAGCTGTACCTCAGGGGGGCTGTGCAGGGTGGTACTGTGCATGCTGTTGTTGCACTGCTGTCTGCTGCCACCTGCAGCAGGGTGCTCATGGTGGGGATGTCTTGCATGACTCCGTGGTGCACAGGGTTGCATTGTCACAGTGGGGGTGGTGGCATGCATAGGGTGTCCTGCACTGTTGGGCGCTACTCCTGGAAAGGGTGTATGGTGATTGTGGTGCAGAGTGTGCTCTGCATTGGTGGGGTGGGGTGCCATGGGGTGGTCAGCCCTCCTTGTGTGCCGGTCATAGCTTGCCAGGGGGTGTGCTGGGGCACCATGGCCTGGCTGTGGGTTGGTTGCTGGTATCCATGGACTGGTGGTTATTCCAGCTCTCCCCTGGTTGTTCAGTGCATGGGGTGTGGGGGACGATGTCTGTTCTGCTGTGTGCTCCTCTGCCCATCTGTGGCATGGGTGGTTGGCCCCTGCATCCCTGGTTGTGCTGTTGCATTACTGCCCTACTGCAGGGGGCATCCCTGGTTGTGCTATGGCACATCTGGACTGCTCTGCTGAGCATCCCTTGTTGCGCTATGGTGCATCAGATGTGCTCAGCTTCACATCCCTAGTTGTGCTATGGTGCAGGTGGTGCGATATTCAGTCATCAGCCATAGGCGCATCTTGACCTGTGCAGTTTTTGAATATCGCACTTATTGCGCATGGGCGCAGTGGACTTGCGCTTGCTCCTGCTGTTGCGCACTTTTTGGGTGCAGTTTGAATATCTGGGCCTTTATGTCTTTATTTAGAATTGTTTTTAATCTTTTATTTAAAATCAGTAAAAATGTTACTTATGGCCAATTTTCTAAGCGCAATAATACCCTCCAGGGTGGGTGGTATGGGCAATACTAGACCTTCTAGAGGCTACAAGACCCTCCGCCTGTGGCGTCGGGCATCATTATGCCCCTGGGTGGTCCAGTATTGCCCAATACTGCCCACCCTGTCGGGTATTATTGCTTGCATATGGACCCCCCTTTTTGGTAATACCTTTGACCAAACCATTGGTCAGATATGTGACTGTAATGTTCCGTAACGAAGGGGTCCATGTGGATGATATTACATTCTGGTTGTCCCAAAAATGTGAAATTTTAAGTAATCATGAAGCACTTTTAAATTTAGAATCCTTTTGGACAGGAGGATGGAAATATAAGGTCAAACTTAGGCCTACAGACACAGGAAAGGAGCACATCCCAAACTCATTCATGTTAGGAAGAGATAGAGGGGTCTGTTTTTATGCAGGGCAGCCCAGAGCATGTTATAAGTGTGGATCTAAAACTCATTTATCCAGCACTTGTGACCAAGCTCATTGTGACAATTGTGGGGAACTGGGGCACATAGCTAAGCAATGTGCCAATCATACTAGGTGCAATTTGTGTGAGGATTATGGCCATGTTTTTAGTGAATGCCCTTGGACCGCTAAAAACAAAGCCTCTTGTGCCAGTCCAGAGCTGCTTATACAACAAGCCCAAGACTCTGCTTCTTCTAAAAATGAGCCCTCCCGCCCTACTAACCTCTCTCCTTCCTCTTATGTTTTAGATCTTTCTGTTCCCTTGGAGAAAGAGGAGCATGAACTTACAAAACAAAAGACCCACCCCTCCATCTTCAGTTCTCCCTGAATTAGAGCCTCAACAAATAAAAGAGGAGACTCTTATTAGTGAAAGGCCATCAGACAATCTTCTTTTAACTCCTGTATGTTATGAAGAGCCAAACACCTCAGAGTGTGTCCCTGCCAGTATCAGTGACCCACCGCCTCTACTTAGATGGCGTTCCTCAAGAACTAACAGGCAAAAACCTCCAGTAACAGTAAAAAATTCTGCTATAATCAAAACAGGCAATATCTATGCAGCACTGTTTTTGCCAGATGGTGATTCTGATATGGAGCAAGGGGAATTAGATTCCCAATCAGTGTAGAGCAGCCAGCTGTCTACAGGAATAGACCAGGAAGATTATAAGTATAAAAAAAAAAAAAAGCGGAAAACATTGATATGATATCATTCTCTTGCTAACTTATGGGTTTCCGTTCTATAGGTTCACTAAACATTCATAGTATATTAAATAATACAAAGCGGCAAGCTGTTTTTCTTTCATTCATGATAACCGTTGTGATATTTTTTTTCTACAAGAAACATGGATGTGTTCTCGAGAACAGTTAGTATTATTTAAAAGGGAATGGATTTGGGGTCCCTCTTATTGGCGCTTTGGCCAAAATTGTGCAGATGGGGTGGGTATTTTCTTTGGATTTTATAATTTCTCCTTAATATAATTAGTAGATCTAATTCCAGGTCAACTATTTTTATTAGATGGCAAATGGAAATCACTGGCTTGCCACTTCATCACTGTATATGGGCCTCAGACTAAAGCAGATAGGGTATCTCTTTTAAGAACTGTTCAACCATACTTAGTATCTTCCTATCTGATATTTTTGGAAGGGGACTTTAATTGTGACATAGCTAGGGAACATATCCGTGGGGAAAAAAAAAATCTATTGTGACTCCAATATGTTAAGTGCAGTAATTAAAACAGAAGGCCTTGTAAACTGTGGTATATACAACACAGGCTCCACTTTACGTATTCTAGGGGCCCTAATAAAACTACTATTGATCATTTATTCCTTTCTCGGAATCTACCTAAAGGTAATTTTCAAATCATTTCCATTGAATTTTCCGATCATCTTTTATTAAAATTTTATATACCAATTCTAGTTTCTAAAACAAAGTTAAAAATAGATGGAAACCGAATGTTTCCTTACTTACAAACCCTGAAGCTAAAAGGGATTTAGCTTTATTATCTGCCAGATTATCAGTTTTATGTCTATATAATGATCCTGGTGAATGGTGGGCTGATACTAAATTGGATTCAAAATTATGGTTTAGTAAATACAGTAAACAAATTGGGAATAACAGATTTTTAAGATATCTCTCCCTTCGGAAACAACTGCAACATCTTTATACTATTTCATACCTTACTAAGTATGACTACTCCTCACAAATAAAAAAATGAAAGGACGATATGTTAGCCTATCAGTATGATAGAGCCTCTACAATCCAGGCAATGCTTTCTAGTGGTACACAGAAATCACCAGTAGGAGACCCATATGAGGCTTGCAAAAAAAATCATGAGGATATGACAATTGAGTACCTGCAAGATTCTGATGGAAACAGAATAGAATAGAAGGAATTTCAGATATAGAAAATGTAATCAAATCTTACTGCTCCTCACTGTTACCTACTAATGTACCCTCTGAGCAAATGATTGGTGATTATTTGCATACTATTGATGTTCCGACATATCCTGATGAAGCTCTTTTACTGCTTAAAAATATAACCTTAACTGAAATTACAGAGGCAATCAAAGCTCTTAAAACTAATACCTCACCAGGTTTAGATGGTCTACCAAATCAATTTTATAAGGTGTTTATCACAGAAATATCTATCTTTTTTGCAGACCATTCATTTGTTCTTTTTTCAGAATAATGAAATTCCTCAATTCTCTTCAGAAGGTTTATTAGTTTATTTATATAAAAGTGGAGATAGTGCTGATATTAAAAACTGGAGACTAATTATATCGTTAAACTCAGACTATAAAATCCTTACTCATATTCTTAATTCTAGACTCAAGAATTATGCTTCATTAGTGCTTTCTGCAAACAATTCTATGGTATCCCTAACAAAAAATACAAGATGCCCTTATTATTATTATTAGAGATTTCATTGAGATACTTATCATGCAAAAATCAAAGTGTATACTTTCAGTAGACCAAGACAAAGCATTTGACAATGTTGATAGGTCTTTCCTTTTTTCTGTATTGGCTAATTATGGGTTACCTGTAGCAGTAATTAAGCATATACAGCTATTCTACTCCCATGCTTTTGTAAAAGTTTTAATAAGGGGTCAAATAACAAAAGAGTTTAGTATATCTACAGGTGTTAGAGTTGTCCTTTAAGCTCTTTATTATACATTTATTTTTTCTATTGACCCTTTACTTCGATGCCTAGCTAGTACGCATAGATGGCATGAATTGACAAAGTCATATGAATTGGCTAATCTTTCTGTACAAGCCGATAGAGATGACATTTGTGGGTTTTTTCACATTATAAACAAATTCCTCTTTTCTAGATAAAATAAGGAGCTATACTAAAATATCTAATTCAAAATAAATATTGCAAAATGCAAGGGTTGTTGATAGGCCCTTGGGATATTACTTCATGTCAAATATCCAGAATCACTCTCAACAGAACCAATAGTACTTTTAGGTATTACTTATGGGTCAATTAATCTGCCTCTCAATAACTGAAATCAGCTTTATCGAAGTTCACGATAAGGTTAAAGATGAGATTTGGAAATTGTCAAAACTTAAGAGAATCCAGATATTGAAACAATTTGTTATTCTCAATTATAATATATGGCCTACATTTTTCCATTCATACTGTCTTTAGAGACAAATGTTTATAGAATTTTTCCCAAACACTTTGGAAATAAACTGAATCCAGTTAAGCGTTATTATACCTACTTAAGTAAGGAAAATGTGGGTGATTAGGCTTATTATCTGCCAGATTATCAGTTTTATGTCTATGGGATGGTAGGCTGATACTAAATTGATTCAAAATTATGGTTTAGTAAATACAGTAAACAAATTGGGAATAACAGATTTTAAGATATCTCTCCTTGAAACAACTGCAACATCTTTATACTATTTCTTACCTTACTAAGTATGACTACTCTCACAAATAAAAATGAAAGGTCGATATGTTAGCCTATCAGTATGATAGAGCCTCTCCATCCAGGCAATGCTTTCTAGTGGTACACAGAAATCACCAGTAGGAGACCCATATGAGGCTTGCAAAAAATCATGAGGATATGACAATTGAGTACCGCAAGATTCTGATGGAAACAGAATAGGATAGGAATGAATTTAGATATAGAAAATGTAATCAAATCTTACTGCTCCTCATCTGTTACCTACTCTTAGGATCTCTGAGCAAATGATTGGTGATTATTTGCATACTATTGATGTTCCGACATATCCTGATGAAGCTCTTTTACTGCTTAAAAATATAACCTTAACTGAAATTACAGAGGCAATCAAAGCTCTTAAAACTAATACCTCACCAGGTTTAGATGGTCTACCAAATCAATTTTATAAGGTGTTTATCACAGAAATATCTATCTTTTTTGCAGACCATTCATTTGTTCTTTTTTCAGAATAATGAAATTCCTCAATTCTCTTCAGAAGGTTTATTAGTTTATTTATATAAAAGTGGAGATAGTGCTGATATTAAAAACTGGAGACTAATTATATCGTTAAACTCAGACTATAAAATCCTTACTCATATTCTTAATTCTAGACTCAAGAATTATGCTTCATTAGTGCTTTCTGCACAACAATTCTGTGGTATCCCTAACAAAAAAATACAAGATGCCCTTATTATTATTATTAGAGATTTCATTGAGATACTTATCATGCAAAAATCCAAGGGGTGTATACTTTCAGTAGACCAAGACAAAGCATTTGACAATGTTGATAGGTCTTTCCTTTTTTCTGTATTGGCTAATTATGGGTTACCTGTAGCAGTAATTAAGCATATACAGCTATTCTACTCCCATGCTTTTGTAAAAGGTTTAATAAGGGGTCAAATAACAAAAGAGTTTAGTATATCTACAGGTGTTAGAGTTGTCCTTTACGCTCTTTATTATACATTTATTTTTTCTATTGACCCTTTACTTCGATGCCTAGCTAGTACGCATAGATGGCATGAATTGACAAAGTCATATGAATTGGCTAATCTTTCTGTACAAGCCTATGCAGATGACATTTGTGGGTTTTTTTTCACATTATAAACAAATTCCTCTTTTTCTAGATAAAATAAGGAGCTATGCTAAAGTATCTAATTCAAAATTAAATATTGCAAAATGCAAAGGGTTATTGATAGGCCCTTGGGATATTACTTCATGTCAAATATCCAGAATCACTCTCACAACAGAACCAATAGTACTTTTAGGTATTACTTATGGGTCAATTAATCTGCCTCTCAATAACTGGAAATCAGCTTTATCTGAAGTTCACGATAAGGTTAAAAGATGGCAGTTTTGGAAATTGTCAAAACTTAAGAGAATCCAGATATTGAAACAATTTGTTATTCCCCAATTATAATATGTGGCCTACATTTTTCCACTTCATATGTCTTTAGAGACAAATGTTTATGGAATTTTTTCCCAAACACTTTGGGGAAATAAACTGAATCCAGTTAAGCGTTATTATACCTACTTAAGTAAGGGAAAATGTGGATTGGGTATGGTTGAACCAGTACTTTTTTTCATTCAATGTTTATTTACCATACTGTTTGGTATAGTATATCCAGTATAACAGCTGAAGGTTTTTGTTTAGTGAAACATGTACTGAAACATTGACCCCAGCTGTATGGCATGAGGTAGCACTCGAAATTATTCAATGAATACAGTCATCTGAATTTTTCACCAGCAGCTCAGAAGTTATTTAAATGAGAAAGTTTCACAATCTTGTACTTAATCATAAATAGGAAAGATTTCTATGATACACTATTATCTCAGCTATACCCTACTGAGCCTAGTTTAAGAATTGCCCTCCTGCTTCTAATACACAAATTATAAAGCAATTGACTAATAAACGAGTACCTACAGTAGTACTATGTGGGAAGTTCTATGGCTTACTGTATATGGTAAACTATATATTAGAGGGAATGCAAAACACAAGAATTCAGTGGACAGGAATTGACCATATGCAGCGTGTATTAATCTAGAAGAGACTGTGTCATTTTTTCTTTGCTCCTTTTCTAGACCTCTATGGTCTTTTTTAAGTACTAAATGGAATATGAACTGGTTATTATCATTGAATTATGAGACTTTGGTTCTAGGATTCCTTCCAAAAGAGAAGGTTAATATGCACCTCGAAACTTATATGGTTTTCTTATGTTGTTTACGATATTATGTATGGCATGCTCGATGTCAGTGGGTACTTTACCAAAAAATGAAGTCATACCCAGTATATAGTTTTTTAGTAGCACAAGCAATGAGCTCTGTGCATCAATCTGATTTATTGCACTATTCAGGTGATAAAGTCTATAGATGGTGGAAGGGTTTTCAAATATTTATAAAATATAAATAGGATAAATTTTGTGCATTTTGTTTATGAAGAGATTGAAAACTAGAAAAAAAAAGTGTTAGTTGTATATGAACTGATTTACCTTATTTCTTTCTTTTTATTATTACCTGTTAAAAAAGGGAGAGAAAAGATCTACTTGTTGATGCAAAACTTCTTGATTGTACCTTTGTATGCAATATGTGAATTTCAATAAACTCCCCCTACTCTTTTTGAGAAGTGCCATGGGATCTTTAACATCCACCTGAACTACCACCAGAACAGGCAGATGGGACCTCGGTTTAACGTCTCATCCGAAAGATGGCACCTCAGGAGTGCAGCACCCCCCTCATGCTGCACTACAGTGTCAGTATTGGGATATTAACCCAAGTGCCTGGTGTGGAGATAGAACCCACAGCCTACTGATCTCCCAGCCTCAGAGGTGAGTGTGCTACCTGCTGAGCCACTGACACTGCTGGCTTTAATTCCTTCCTGTTTGGGTAAAAAAGTTACCTTTTTGTGTTTTACTACACTAGGCTGCCTACCATATATGGTATTAATACTACTGTAAGTGCTGGTACCTGTCCTGATTGTTTTTGGACTTTTAAGGAAGTCAGTACTGTAGGAGTGTGACAGTGTGACATTATCGTTCGCGTGTGAGGTATTAGTCATACATTTAGTAGTAGTAATACATCCTTTCTTCAAATACTCCAGGAGAAAGGCAATGCTTTTAAGCAGCAGTCAGCAAAACTGCCTGGTAAGAAGCGGCCAAGCACAGGGGTGAAACGTGGCAGGGGGGATGAGGAAGTTAAGAAGTCTGCTGAAAAAAGTGCAATTTCAGTTCCAGTTCCCCATAGCAGTGAAAGCACAGGTGTGTCTGCATTACTGTCTTCAAGTTCTGATGTGGGCCCTGGTGGTGCAGCAGGAACCAGCAAAGGAGTTGGTGGCTGAACTGGGTTCGGCATACCTGTGTCTTCCTTTTTAAAGCTCAAACTGTTGCAGCCATGCTAGTGGGGGATGCTGACAGTGAGAAGAAGGGAGGCACTGACACCAGCACAGGAACAGTGGTCCAGGACTCGGAGAAGGGTGATAATAAGTCTGTCAGTGTGACTGTCCATGTTCCTGCAGGAGCTGGTGATGATAGTGTTCAACAAGAGTCTGATAGTACTGGAGATAAGGACAGTCAACCCCCTGAGATAGCTGTAGAGAAAGAAAAAGGTGCCGTCCTCCAAGAAGACAGTGATGGGGGAGGAGGAGAAGGAAGACAAGGACATCGTCGCTATTAGTAGTGATGATGATGATGACTGGGATGATCCCTCATGGGAGCCTGAGTTAAAAAAGGTCAAGGGTGATGTAGGCCATTTACATGCACAGCCTGTGGTGGGTCAGTCTGTCACCAAGCCTATAAACACACCTTCAAGCAGTCAAGTAACCACCCCTCCCAAAAGTAGTGCTATGGAAGTCATGTTAGCAGCTCAAAAAAAACACTCTTCCACACCTGTTTCTGAATCATCCCAGTCCCAGAAGTATCTGAAGTCCAGAGGTCAAAAGTTCCTAGTTTGGGACTTTTATGTGCTAGATCCTGCTGGTGAGACCACAGCAATATGCCAACTTTGTCAAACCCGTGTTAGTCAGGGGAAAACGGGAAGCCACATAGGCACTGGTGGCCAACATGCCCACCTGAAAAACAAGCACCCTCTAAGACGGCATCAACACCAGATGAATGCCAGAGCTGTTGGTAGCAAGGTGCATGTAGTAGAACAAGAACATGAGGAGGGAGGGCAGAGTGGGTCAGTGGTGGAGGAGGAGAGTGAGCAACCCTTTGCTCTCTCCAGTAGTAGGCATAGCAGTGGCGGTGCAAGTCCCAGTCCCAGTCCCACAAGTCTTAAAAGTACACCATCTCCACACTCACAAGCAATCAAAATAATTGGTTTCATGTGGTATCCACCACCTGGCCAAGAGTCAATTGTTACTCCTAAAAGAAAATCATTGCTGACACAGGTACAGCATTCTGGTGGGACAGCCCCAAAGATGCAGCCCACTCTGAAGACCATCCTTGAGTGGCAGACAAAATACCCACCCAATCATGCTGCTGCACGGAAGTTAAATGCTGCCACTGATGAAATGCTGGCCATCGATCTGTTGCCATTTTCATTCGTAGAGAATGCTGGTTTCCGCAGGTTGATGGCCTGTGCCTGTCCTAAATAGCAAGTTCTATCGCAAACCTATTTTAATAAGCGTGCCATGCCGGAGCTGAACAGTAGAGATGCTGATTACATTAGACATGTGTTGAAGCATAGTGCATCACACTATATCCATCTTAGCATGGATATGTGGACCCGTGGACAAACAGCAACGGCAAGATCGTATCTGTGCATAACAGCACACTGGGCACAGTTGCCTGGTGCGGTACTTCATTTTGGGCCAGCAAAACATGCGTGAAGCAGAGTTGTGGTGGTAGCAACACACCTGGTATTCAGCAGCATTCAACCCTGACTATGACAAGTGTCACAGGTTCACACACAGCTGTGAAAATGCTTACTATTCTGCTGGATGAGATTGATGGGTGGCTACACACAGTCACTCCTAGCAGGATTCATCGCAAGTGATAATGGCTCCAATGTAGTGAAGTGCATTAGCAATGGTGATTTTTTCAGAGTGCCCTGCCTGGCACACTGCCTTAATCTTGTTGTTCAGCAGTTTCTCAATCATGTGGACATTAAAGAAACGGTTACTGTTGCCCATCACATCTGTGTCCACTTTGCCCATTCTGCAAAGGCCTGTGACCATCTATGTGAGCTACAGCACAATAACAATCTGCTTCAGCACTGGCTGATGCTTGATGTTGTCACCAAGTGGAACTCCACACTGTATATGCTTGATCAGCTGTATGAACAGTATAAGGCTGTGTCAGAATACCTGATGCTGCACACCATCCATGACAGTGCTGGAGTGTCCATCACTCTAACAACAGCACAGTGGCATCAGACTGATGGGCTAATATTTATTTATTAGCTTTTGGTAACCGGGTAAGTGTGCTAGGCAACAGACCTGCCTATTTTCAGGCATTCTCCTATCATTCGAGCATGCTACACAGGCAGTGAGTGGGGACACTGCTTGCATAAGTCAGTCCATACCTCTCATACATGTGCTGAGGCAGACACCAGTGAATGTGCAACACCAGACAGAGGCAAGTGGGGGTTATGGCACTTGTGATCTAATGGATCACATGCTCCATGTGCTGGACACAAATACCCATGTATCTGGCATTTAACAGTCAGCTGAGTTTGCATTCGCCACCATGCTGGATCCATGGTACAAACATGGCCTGCCCTCTACAATTGAAGGAGGTCATCAGCGAGTACAGTAGTTGACAGAGAACCTCATTACATTGCCACATGCTGCACAAATGAAAAATGCACGTACTGCATAAAAAACGGGTGTTGCTACCACTACCAGCAGCTCACAGGAACACAATTAGAGAAAATGGACAAGGCAGAGCAGAAAACAGCAAGCAATCCCATTTGGGATGTTCTTTTTCAGGTGGGAGTGGAAGATATGGAAGAAAAGGGGGAGGAGACAGACGATGCAGCTGAACTCCGGGCAGCAGAACGAATGGTGGAGGCCTATATGGGGGACCCAAAGCACCTTGCCATTAATGACGAGCCACTGCTGTACTGGAGCAGTAAAATGACTGAATGGACAGCACTAACATCAGTTGCTGTGAAACTCCTGAGCTGTCCACCATCCAGTGTCACTGTTGAACGAGTGTTTAATGCAGCAAGGGCAATTGTGAGTGACTGTAGGACCAATTTGTCACCCAAGAATGTGTCCATGCTAACATTCATCAAAATGAACGAAGGGTACATTCCACACAACACAGTGATGTCAGTGGTGTTGCCACAGGAACTGTGTCTCGGTGATGAGGATGATGACAATCCCTTGACTAAGGTAGCCACCGGCAGCGAGGTGGATGAGGCAGCAATGTTGAGAGAATTCCCACCTGATGAGAACTTCAGTCTCGAAGACTGTGAGGGGTGCTTCTTGGATGATGTGGAATTGGAAGTTGAAAAAGGCTGAGTTTACTCCAAGCCCCCCCCCCCAAAAAAAAAAAAACAACTTTCAACTCAGTATGGTTGCTGGGGTGTGTATGTTATACCTTATTTCTAGCTATGTACCACTGGATTGGTTATGGAAATATGTTGTTATGTGCTGCAGTCTGCAGTGTGTATAAGTTTCATGTCATTACCTTTTGCCATAACCCATTGATTGGTCACCTCACCACTTCCACCAGTCCCCCAAGGCCACAAGCCTATAAAAAGCAGCAGCAATGTAATTAGCATAACCGTAAATATTTTGCAATTGCATGATTAATGTTTTTCTTCAAAAAATATATTACTTTTCATGTTGACTATATCAACACATCATCATCTTACAGCAAGATATGTTTTCTTGATGTCCTTAAAAGTGCCCAGGATGGCAAATTTCATACTGCCCCACCGCCCCCTCTCGTCACCTGATCTGGCCTGACACACCCATGCACTCCATGCGACTGAAAAAAAATGTTTCTGCCACTTAGTATTGGTGACACGTACAAGAACCCTGGCTGCTAGACAAGTGTACAAGTAGCATATGAATGTGACATGCTAATTCAACAGTTAACACCAAGTTGAACACAATTTGAAAAATGGTGAATGGTGGCCATCTTTAATATGCGAGTCATTAATCACAAAAGTAATCATGAAAAGGCTTAACAACTTACAACATCAAATCCCCCCAAAAAGGTTATTTAATCTACAGTACCAGGTTAAAATACACCAAAATCACAATGATTCCGGGTGTTCAACTGAGGGCAGGGTGAGTGTCCTGCTCTCCTCACTTTTGAATGGATTAAAAATGTTAATGATTACTGCAGCTATGCAATCCCCATTGAGTAGACAAGACATTAACCCCCTCCACCTAATTATTTACTAAACACCATATTAACCATCTGTGTTCGCATATAGTTCCTCCCTGTATGTGGGTGGCAGTGGTGATTACTCATTAATGGTAATGGTATGGACACCAGTCCAGTGGCCAACATCACAGTTCAAGCAACACCGCTGTCTTCCAACGACACAACACAGCTCCTGCTCCTGCATACCCTGGATTGATCATGTGTCATCAAGATACGACACACTGAAACCTCAACAGAGGAAAATGACCGAAGCAAGAGCAAATATAAGAAAAAATGTTGGATACTAATCAATCTGCATACCTGCTTTTACCTAACAAGTTTGAAGAAAAAGCAGAGAAAAAAATGTATACTTACCATATGCCGTGATGTGATGTCATTCAACTGAGGACATTCCCCACAGGAACATGCTATGAAGTGCACATGATTCCAATCCAGACAAGGTCTGATGAACCACAGTAGCACTAGCATCCCTTCCCCTATCAGCACTCAGTACCTTGGCATAAGAAAAAAATTAAGAACAAATTTTGGTGATTGTTGAAAATTCCCCCCCACTCCCCACCTGTGAGTCTGACCATCCACACCCTCCCCCGCCCCAGAGAACCATAAAAAATGAAGACATACTTACCTCAAGGACTGTGAAAGTGGAACCATTGTGCAAGGACACAATTAAATAAATCACCCAGACATGGTTCGGTAGCCAGCAGCAGGATGGAAAAAACTTAACTTCGCCTGAATTTCTGATGTTGAAAAAAGCAAAAAATAACAATTACTATCAAGCTCAGACAACCATATGACAGTAACAGACATACAATACCACACTTGTATGAAAATTCCAATACTTACCATCTGTGTTGGGAGGAAATTGGGAAGATCCATACATCTGACATCTCCTTCATGGCCCGGCATGATGATGTCATCCACAGCACACTGAAAAATAGTATAAGAGCAGTACAAGCATATTAGAACTCAAGATGCCATAATACCAACCCACCAACACCCTTACCTTGCACAGGAAAAACAAGGAAGGCAGATACTTACATGTTCATAAGCAGCAGTATGGACTGTATGAGGATAATCCACCAGGCATCAACCATGCAGAGCAGTAGTTCTTGTGGCAGCTTGGAAAGTAGTAGTCATAGACAGCAGCAGGCAGCAAGCTACAGTGCCCCAAAATTTCATTCACTACCCCACCGTCAGGCAAGGTACTACCATAGAGACAGTTAGTCAACACAACTAGACAATCAGTACAGCAGCACAGGAAGAGGGAAATGATACTTCTACATTTCTATGTCAATCAAATGAAACACAGCAGCAGGAAAGAATTGAAAATAGCAGCAGCATTTTGCAGGAGGAATTCATTTTCTCTGCATGTTGGCACCCCTTTTCAGGTCCCTGAGGTGGTGGGGGACCATAAAACATCAGCACTGACAGCGCATTTCTGTTTCAATTTGATGTCACATTTTTGGGTAAACATTTCTGGACTTGTAGGCCCTGTTTGGCACCTGCAGCAGTGAGTTTCAGGCCTTAATGTCTGGGTGGTGGAGGGGGCACCCTAAAACATAATGTCTGAGACCAGATTCCACTTCCAATTTCATGTACCATTTTTCTGCAACATTTCTGGACATTTACTGCCTGTGCTGCAGTGGCAGAAACAAGATAGGGCCTAAAGACAATTGTAAAAGTGGACCAAAGACCATCGTTTTGTCCGGGTGATGGCGGGGCACCATAAAACATCATGGCTGAGACCTGATTTCACTCTCAATGTACTGTGCAATTTTTTTGGCAACATTTGTGGACATGTGGGACATGATTTGAAAGTGCAGCCACACACTTAGGCCCAAAAAGCATTTAAAACATGCAGAAAACAGCACATTTGGGTCAGCAGGGTGGGTGTGAACCTGTAACTGCCTGTCTCAGACCTGATTTCACTCTCAATGTACTGTGCAATTTTTTGGCAACATTTTTGGACATGTTTTGAGCTGGCAGCAGTGAGTTTCAGGCAGAAATATTGTGTAAACAGACCCTAAAACAGCTTAGTGTCTCAGTGGTGGGAGGGGCACCCTAAAACATAATGGCCGAGACCAGATTCCACATCCGATTTAATGTACCATTTTTTCAGCAACATTTCTGGACATTTGCTGCCTGTGTTGCAGTGGCAGAAACAACATATGGCCTAAAGACAATTGTAAATGGTGGCCAAAACAGCATTTTAATGTCTGGTTGCTGGTGGGGCACCATAAAACATCAGGACTGACAGCACATTTCAGTCTCAATTTGATGTCAAATTTTTTGGGGAAGCATTTCATTACCTGAGGGCCCTGTTTTACATGAGCAGAGCCAAGATTCACTCTCACGTAACTTTGGAAAATATGTTTGTTCATAGTAAAGTGCTTATACTTGACAATTGTGGCTAGGATAGAAGGAGCAAGGAGGAACCATATAAAGGAAAATGGAGTAAGATAAAAGTAGGAAGGTACACAATTTATGGGCATGGTATTACAAGTACAACCGGGGGTAGGGGAGGCGGGACCTGCATGGTCAGGAGGAGGACAAACTCATGCATATTCATATATGAAAGGGGATGGGAAATGGAGGGAGCATAAACCAACTGGAAAAGCTCTTGCTCCTAGACAAGCTATGAACAGACAACAAGATTTGTGACATATTGTACAGTACAATACTTGACACATAAAGTTTTAGTTTCCAGGGTCCCCAGGCTTTTATTGTTTTATTGCAGTATTCCAAGAAATGCAAGAAAACACAGTCATGCACCATAAAGGATCACTGTTAAGCAATTAGGAGTTCTCTTGTACTGGATAGTAGGTTGTTTTAAATGAAATTGCTATGCCAAAGTGTTTGTACTCAGACAGTGATTCAGTTTTATGGTATGTAGTGACCTAGCCTTAACGTTACACTGTATGCATATACTTCTGCTGAACGATCAATAAAAAAGGAGTTTAAAGAAAACCAAACATACCAGAAGACACATCAAATAATTCAAAAATACATACAGAATGACAAGTACTTTAGTAGTTTACATAAAGGAAATAAAGCTGCCCAAGAGTCCATAGACATGTACGTTGAGTGTCTTGAAAGCTGTAAATTGCTACTGTTACTTCCTCAATGCTATTCTACTTAGATACTTAACTGGACTTATAAAATGGTGTCTGATAATTTCTGACTCCTCATTGGTCAGGGCCCTGTCACATGGTACTGCATTAACCTAACATATACTCCTGCTCAGAAGACATGACAGTGATGTATTAATCGAGAGCACAGCCAGTCAGGGTCAAAAAAGGTCACTATGCTATTTACATATCCTTTGGTTCAAAATGGTCCCATTGCAAATCAAACAACACAACAACATCAAAAAGAAATTATACGAATTAAAAAAACACATGACACCGTCCCCACAACAACATTGCTCAAGAATCACAAACTGTACAGGATATCTAGGTAACAGCTTTAAAAACACACACAATACTTCCTACTCACAAACCCAAACCCCAAAATCCTTGTGCTGCTCATAAAAGGAAAACATTTTAAACACCTAGTCCCCCATTTTCAAACTTGCGCTTGGAAAGGGACGGGTGCAAGTGCTTGCTCCGTGCATTTGAGAAGCGCCATCCCAAAACATTGCAATATTCAGAAGATGCGTGATGAGATGCACCAGCGCATCCCAGGCTGAATATACCAAAGACGCACCATAGTGCAACCCAAAATGCTCCGGCGCATCTGGAAATGCACCAGAGCATCTGGGCAGGACTAAATATTGCAAACGGAGCAACCTGGCCTGGGACAATGGAGAAACAGGGAAACAGGGAGGGAAGCATCCCAAGGCAAAAGGGATGGAGAAAGACACTGCCAAAGTGCACAATGGACACAGACCCAACCCCCATGGGCATGGTACGAGTCACCACACATACACCACTAACCAAAGGACAAAGAGGCACAATGGGTATGACATACAGGAGGGCAGGGACAGAGCACCCCAGCACCAGAGGCCCAATGGACGGCATGGTTCAGCCATGCATCATGACAACAGTGCAGAAGAACCAAGCAGGGCAGTCATAGTAGCCACATCACAGGCACAGTGGTCCACAGGCAGAATGGCACACACACTGGTGGCACATGCCCACAGGTACACAGGACTGCAAACAGCTCAGCACAGCAGCAGGGGGACCAGGAAAGCAGCAGAGGTGTGCACAGCTCCAGAACAGGGGCTACGTGCAAGTGACAATGTGAGCAGCACTGATGGACACCCCAGAGGTGGCCCAGGGTATAGCATAACAAACACTGTGGGAGTAAAACAAGGTGGACAAGGTGTAGGGTTGTACCATGACACAGACACAAATGGGCAGTGGTTAGCAAGGGGCATTGGGTGAACCATGCAAAACAACAGGTGAATGTAACAACAGTTAAGTGAGGACCACAGATGCAGGCTGTTAGATGCAAACATTTTTAATAACAAAAAATCATAACAACAATAAAACCAGAACAATAAAAACATCAGGCATGACAAAACTATATACAGTGAAAGGAGTGTGGAGCAGGGTGGAAGTGGGGACAGGGAATGCAGGGGTGGAGCTATTTACATAGAGAAATGCGGGTGTGGGGATGGGTCAAATGGGGCTATTTACAAAAAAAAAGTCCAAATGGCCAGAGGCCTAACATCTCTGGAGATGGGCAGCCTGGCCCTGTTCCTGTTGGCAGAGCCTCTGCAATTCTGCCAGGATCTCCCTAGCCACTCCCAACATGGTTGCTTGTCTCCGATACATTACCAGTAGAATCTCCTGAGTGGAGACAAGCCATCCACTCACTATCATCCTGGCCCACCTCCTCCTCCTCTGTGGCACAACAGCAGCTGGACAACCTATGGCGGGGAAATGGAGAACATGTACTCAGTGCAACAACTCACACAGGCACAGCCCCCCCAATGGGCTGGACATGCATGCCTGATGCTGGCTGGCCCCATACAGAAGGTTGTCAATCCACCATGCACAGCACACACCAGTAACATGCCAGGCAACAGAGCCGTACAGTGAACAGACAGAGCATGTCACCAAGTGACATGTGGCCATGTCCATCACAGTGTGGGAACCTGCCACCCATGTGCACCAATCACGCAGGCCCTGTGGCAACCCCATGTGAGCACTGATGGATGCCCACATCCAGGACCGGACACAGCAACTGGGGACAAACACACCGGTGCCATGGGCACAGCAGGACTACCACACACTGCCGACACAATGATCCATGTGTATGTGTTGGCCACTACATGGACATGCACAAGAAGCAGTGGCCCACTGTGAGCAATACAACCCCCCCATACCTCATGAAAACACAGAGGCAGCACATGCAGTGCACTTACCTGCCACATGACGTGGGTTACATGCTGGTGTGCCCCCTCCAGTGGCTCTGATATGCCATTCAGCTTCCTCTCTGGCCTGCTGCCACTTTTCCCAACCTGCAAGGAAAACACAATGGAACAGCACCATGAGCAGCATGCTGGAACATATACTCTCCACCCCCCAAACAGTGACACAACGCAGCGTGGTGCAAAATGATGTGTGCCCTGCTGAGGGGCAACAGACAATGTGGAGTCACAGTGCCATGGCTACAGCACAATGGACCACCAGTCCACACAGTGCAACCCATGGCATGTATGACAGTGATAACACTGCCCTGCACCAGGGCCATGGCAAACATGTGGGCAGGGACATACATACCTGCCACACACCCACATACCCCCAAAAGCAGCACACAGCACATACTTACCTGGGCATGGCACCGCCCCAATGGGGGCTTGGTCACGGAGCCTCTGGTGCCTCTCAGGATCTCATCGCAGTAGGTCCCCATATCTGTGGCAACACTGCACCCCAGGTCTGGGTTTTGCCAGTCCAGTGCTCATGCTAGGTTGCTACCTGGGCCCACACCAAGGCCAGTGCCTCCAGCAGCTCCTCTCCACCAAACAGTTGCTCCTCCATGGAGACAACAAGTGCCACCAGGTTGGCCACCTCTACCTTGGACCAGTCCAGGGCCTCCCCTCATTAGCACATGCAATTATTACTGTGTACAGGCCAGCAGAATGTGCTACTGTTCACTTTGGCAGTCTGAACAATATGTGGCTGGGCTGCGCCTGTTGCGTGATAGGTTCGCTGTGCAACTCACACATGCACCATAGGGATGCACCATAGACACCTATAACACCACACATGTGCAGTAGCAAAAGGCAGGGTGGGAGAATGGGGTCATGGCCCACTAACACACACATGCGCATCCACACACAAGCGTCATCTTGTTGAGGTTGAACAATGCCACACTTGCAGCCAGCCACATGACGCATGTCCGCTGACATATGCCATACGGGGATGATGGTGCATCACAGCACAGTACTGAGAGAAGCACGATACATGGCCACTACCGCTGGACATGCTCTGCCATGCATGTCAAGTACGGTATGCTGAATCACGCATGTGCAGTAAATGTGCAATGTGGAAATGCTCTGCGCAATTCAGATGCACAATACAAAATCGGTTGAGCCTGGAGCAAATGCAGCAGGGTAGTGTTTTTGGATCTGACCAGGGCATTTGACCTAATTGATCATTCTATATTAAAGGTCAAACTCATTGATTTGGGATTTTCCTTGGTTGTTGTTAATTGGTTTGCAGACTGTCTTTTGGACCGCATGCAGGTGGTCTCCATCAATATGGTTCAATCTAAAGCATGTCAACTAAAATGTGGAGTACCTCAGGGGTAGATATTGGGACCCCTGTTATTCTCTTTGTTTGTTAACCAACTTCCATCTTTATGTACAGTCTGTGATGCACTCCAATATACCGATGATCTGATTGTTTATTGTCAGTCTAATGATTGGGATCAACTTGCTGCTCAATTGGAAATGGAATTTCAAAATGTTTGTCAGTGGTCTGTGTGATGCTTGGCCAGCTGGTTATGATTATTGTATTCATTTGTAAAATAAAAATGTAGTATGTGATTGTCGCTCATAAGACAGCCTGTACTTCCATGGGTGTCCCCATCCCCACCCCCACCCCCAGGTTTCAGTGAAGCTAAAGGATATGTGAACTGACCAGGAACCATTTAATTAACTGACTTCCTTCAGAATGGCATTTTATGGCCTTTTATGACCTCATGATTTTGAAGCTGGAAAGCTAAATATACATTTTATTACAGGACAAGGCGTCATTTAGCTGATTCCTGTCGGCTATATCACACCTAGGTGATGAACTGCAGGGTTGTAAACCTCAAAGGAACTAGTTGATGAAAGGCTCATAATTTGGGAAATGAGTTTTTGCTGATGTCACATTATTTAATATACCTCCTGATAGGACATCATGTTTGTATTTTTTTTTATTCTAAAAGAAGGAGCTAGATGACTCACAGAAGGGGTGTGGAGACACAGTTTAAACTAACACTTGTGTCTGAAATGAGTGTTGTATTATTTTTGGGACTCCAAGAGAAACAGGTCTCTGATCTAACTATAAGCACTTCCAGAGGTAATACCTTAGACAGCAAAGGTCTAAATGTATTGTGGTAGGAGTTTTCATTTTGTACTTTACCCTTGTTCTTTTATGTGATTGTGAGCTCTTTGATAGATTGTTTTGTGTTTACATTTCTCATATTTTTATCATCTTTTAGTAAAGAACCTTTTCTTTGAAAGACTGTCAGGGGTGTCTGCCAGCTTTTTTTGGCATGTGACGTATAGATGGCTAAGTCTGATAATTGTTCACCAGCTTGATGGTGTTACTGAGCTTGAGTAAAAAGGAATTGAAGCAAACTCTGTAGATAAAATTGAAAATGCTATATTGTTAGAACTGTTTTTTTGGGCATGCCCAGCAGAGCTAGAATCCTGGCTGGAGGACCGAGATCCCAAAACAGTGCAAGAGGCTGCTGAATTTTCAGACTGCTATGCCAAGAGCAGACCTGCTCTGAGAGTGAATGGGGCGGGCATGGCAGTGCAGAAAGGGAAAAGTGCACCTTCAGGGCAGCTAAAATCCTCACTGCTTCCACTGAAACCAGTTAGACCCAGGTTTCAAAGAAAATATTTCTCTTAGAAAAGAAACAAATGTTGGATTTGTAAAAAAAAACTGGGCATATTGCTATACAGTGTCCCAAAAGGATGAGTAATATGCAAAATGGGGCTAGGAAAGAAGTGGGTTGTTTGTGAGTCCCTGGAAGCATGCCTGTGAACATGAGAGAACACATGCACCCAGTCACTGTGAATGGTGTACAGACACAAGGGTTAAGAGACACAGAGGCATCCCTGACATTGGTAAAAGGGGATCTGGTAGAACCTGGTCAGCTTATACCCAATAAATTTGTAGCTGTACAAGGGCTCACTGAGAAGGAGACAACACTGCCACTCGCTAGTGTTCTCTTAGACTGGGGTGAAACAGTGGGAACTGTGCAACAGGTGGCTGTAACCAAAATGTTAGCAGTTGATGTCATCCCTGGGAACAATCTCAAACAGGGGATGGTGTGTGCAGTTACCAGTAGCCAAGTGGGAAGGGGAAATTGGAGTTCCCTGGACCCAATAGAAGCCACTGTAGAGACCACTGGGATGCTGGTTCCCCAGCCTGTGTCTCTTGATATGGAGACTAATGAAAAGGGGGTAGAAAGTTTCCCAGTAGCAGTTAACCAAACAGCTATGGAGCATTACTCTGAAGAAGGAGGAGTGACCCATTGTCAGAGGGATAGGGATGACAGTGATCCTGACTGCCCTGACGCTAGAGCTAGAGACCATAGTTTAGATACTGATGGGGACCTGTCCTATGCCTTGGGAATGTGTAAGGAGTTT
Organism: Neoceratodus forsteri; assembly: GCA_016271365.2. NCBI lineage: Eukaryota > Metazoa > Chordata > Ceratodontiformes > Ceratodontidae > Neoceratodus > Neoceratodus forsteri. The sequence goes on along the minus strand of CM028135.1, from coordinate 454,259,528 downwards.
TCAGCTGCTCAGAAAAGTGACCGTAGTCTAGAGGAGCTGAGGGCTTCAGCAGACTGATGAAGCAGAGGGAGGTGATGGTAAACATAAGGTTTATTGGGAAAATGGACTGATGTATACTCAGGCTGTAAAGACAGAGGGAGGGGTGATAGGCAGACAGCTTGTTATTCCCCAGGGGTACCGTGAGCAGTTGCTCAAGATTGCACATGATATTTCCTTGTCTGGTCATCTGGGAATCGCATGCACTATGCAGTGGTTGGCCCAGAATTTCTATTGGCCCAACTTCACCCAGCAGATGAAGGAGTATTGCAGGTCTTGTCACTGATGCCAAGAAATAGGGAAGGCAGGTAAGAAAGCCCAAGCTGCCCTAATTCCATTGCCCATAGTGGTGGAGCCATTCCAGAGGGTGGGAATGGATATTGTGGGGCCTTTAAATACCCCCAGCTCCTCCGTGAAGAAGTTCATCCTGACTGTGGTGGATTATGCCACCCGGTATCCAGAAGCAGTCACCCTATCCTCACTGAGGACAGACAAAGTGGCAGATGCCTTACTTGGGATTTTCTCCTGTGTTAGGTTTCCGCAGGAGGTTATCACCGATCAAGGGGGTTCCTTCATGTCGGACCTGATGAAATGTTTTTGGGAGAAGTATGGGATGGTGCAGAGGCATACAACATCTTATCACCCACAAGCCAATGGACTTGTGGAAAGATTTAATGGTACCCTGAAGTCAATGCTCCAAGCATTTGCTGAACAGCATGGGAGGGACTGGTAGAAATACCTTCCCCACCGGTTATTTGCATACAGGGAGCTGCTCCAAGAGTCAACTGGGTTTTCCCCCTTCGAGCTCTTTTATGGATGCCGGGTACATGGGCCCCTAGACTTGATCCGTGAGGACTGGGAAGGCAAGCATGCCACCCAGGAAACTCCTATAGTGGATTATGTCCTTAGGTTTAGGGAAAGGCTGAAGGAGCTTATAGGGACAGCCCAGAGCAACCTGACAGCTGCCCAACAGCAACAAAAAGTGTGGTACGACCGCAGAGCCAGAGCTCGCCCATACATGGTGGGTCAGGACGTCATGGTCCTCATTCCAATCCAGAAAGACAAGCTGCAGGCTGAGTGGGCAGGACCGTACAAAGTAGTTAGAAAGGTAAATGACGTAAATTATATCATAGAGTTCTCTGACAGAAGACATACAGAAAGAGTGTACCATGTCAACATGATGAAGCCATATGCTAATAGGGCTGACATGGTGTTTGCAGTATGTAGTCCTGGGGAAGGGACGGATGAAGGAGACCCTCTTCTGGACTTGCTGGAAGAAAGCAAGTGGGAGTCCTCTGTGGAGGCAGTTAAATTGTCACCCCAGCTGGCCCCAGACAAGATCCAGGAAGTAAGGGAGGTTTTAGCAGAATTTGTTCCACTGTTTACAGCCAAGCCTGGACTAACCCCCTTAGTAACGCACGATGTAGAGATAGGGACACAGACACCCATATGGGGGACAGCATATTGGGTGTCAGTAGCTGTCCAAAAGGACATTAAGAGGGAGGTGGAGGAAATTCTGGATTTTGGGATAATCCAGAGATCCCACAGCCCCTGGGCCTCACCTGCAGTCCTTGTACCCAAGCCAGATGGCTCTGCTCATCTCTGTGTGGACTGTCATGGACTGAATGCAGTCACAAAGTCAGACACCCATCTAATGGCCTGGACGTACGAACTCCTGGGCAAGTTGGGAGGGGCGACATACCTTACGACTATTGACCTGACAAAGGGGTATTGGCAGGTAGAGTTAATTGACAGAGCTAGGGAGAGGTCGGCCTTCATCACTCCAATAGGCTTATTTGAATTTAAAGTAATGCCTTTCAGAATGAAGAACACCCCAGCCACTTTCCAAAGGTTGGTGAACCAGGTGTTAAATGGTGCTGAGGAGTACGCCGTGGCGTACCTGGATGACACTGCCATCTTTAGTGCCAGCTGGGAGGAACATCTGTCCCACTTTAGGGAAGTGATAGACAGGATACAGAGCGCCGGGCTCACTGTCAAAGTTGAGAAGTGCTAAGGTGGCCATGGCTGAAGTGGCATATCTCGGGCATGTTGCAGGCCGGGGAACGCTCCATTCTAACCAAGTAAAAATAGAGGTGATCAAGGCATGGCCCAGATCAGAGGTGCAGAAGCAGGTTAAGAGTTTTCTAGGGACAGCAGGGTACTATAGGAAATTAGTACCCAATTACAGTGCCCTGGCTGCTCCCCTATCTGACCTAGTAAAGAAAATGATGCCTATGAAAATTACCTGGGAACCAGCCTGTGAAAAAGCCTTTACCAGACTGAAGGAGGCACTGTGCAGTGTTCCTTTATTGACAAGTCCTGACTATAGCAGACCCTTTATAGTCCAGACTGATGCCTCAGATGTGGGTATTGGGGCTGTACTGAGTCAGACATCCAACCAAGAGAAAGATAACCCTGTAGTGTACCTGAGTAAAAAGTTACTTCCCAGGGAGCTGGCTTACTCTACTGTGGAAAAAGAGTGTTTTGCCATAATGTGGGCCCTAAAGACGTTAGAGCCATACTTATATGGGCAGCATTTTGCAGTACAAACTGACCAGGACCCCCTGGTTTGGCTGACACAAATGGGAAAAACTAATGGTAGATTATTAAGATGGAGTCTTGCCTGCAAGGGTATGACATGACGATCTTACATAGGGCTGGAGCAACCAATCAAAACACAGATGGCTTTTCGCATCTATATGAGGAATGAACTGATTTAGGGAGCTCATCCCATACAGGGGATACAGCCTTCAAATACAGTCTAGGTGGGGTGAAGTGTGACACTTGGCCACCTGGTTATGATTATTGTATGATATTTGTAAAATAAAAATACAGTATGTGATTGTCTCACATAAGACAGCATGTGCTTCCATGGGTGCCCCCACCCAGGTTTCAATGAAGCTACAGGATGTGTAAACTGACCAGGAACCATTTAATTAACTGACTTCCTTCAGAATGGCATTTTATGGCCTTTTTATGGCCTCATACTTTTGAAGCTGGAAAACTAAACATAAGTTTTATTACGGGACAGAACGTCATTTAGCTGATTCCTGTTGGCTATATCACACCTAGGTGATGGAGTGCAGGGTTGTAAACCTCAAAGGAACTAGTTGATCAAAGACTCATAATTTGGGAAATGAGTTTTTGCTGATGTCACATTATTTAATATACCTCCTGATAGGACATCATGTTTGTATTTTTTCTTATTCTAAAAGGAGGAGCTAGGTGACTCACAGAAGGGGTGTTGAGACACAGTTTAAACTGATACTTGTGTCTGAAATGAGTGTTATATTATTTTGGGGGCTCCAAGAGAAATGGGTCTGTAATCTCACTATAAGCACTTCCAGAGGTAATACCTTAGACAGCAAAGGTCTAAATGTATTATGGTAGGAGTTTTGTTTTGTACTTTTTCCTTATTCTTTTATGTGATTGTGAGCTCTTTGATAGATTGTTCTGTGTTTACATTTCTCATATTTTTATCATCTTTTAGTAAAGTACCTTTTCTTTGAAAGACTGCCTGGGTGTCTCCCATTTCTTTTTTTGCATGTGACGTATAGATGGCTAAGTCTGACAATTGTTCAACAGCTTGATGGTGTTACTGAGCTTGAGTAAAAAGGTAAGAATGTACCTAAGGTCTCTTATAGAGTTAAAAGGGTTCATTTTGGATACCTGCATATGTAGGTGCCCTAAGGTGAAAGATATATTGCATCCCCTGAAGAGAATATTATCTGAGCTTGTTCATTTGGGTACACTAGCATAAGGTTCACAGTTTGAATACCCCCAGAACTTGAGACTAAAGGTGATTCAGACCCAAAAGCAGACAGGAGGGTTACTCTGTCTGTTACCAGTTCACACTATTGCACTCTGAGTTTGGCACTGTGGGAGCAGAGGGCATGACCTACTGAGTGCGTTTGTGACAGTTTGTACAAAATGCCATGGTCTTACATGTGAGAAAGACCAAAATAATGCTTTTTGGCATGCTTTGCATGCTAAGGCATTACCCTAATCTTCAGATACAAGATTTGTCTGGTATTAATATTGAAAGGTTTTCAGAATTTAGATATCTTGGCTTCTTACTTGATTCAAGCCTGACTTTGTTGCCGCAGATGATTCAAATAAGCCATACACTCAATAATAAACTTGGTATTTTGTATAAGTTAAGCAAATATTTTTCATTACCAACTCTGCAAGCTATTGTTAATGGTTATTTATTGCCACATGTAGATTATAATGCAGGTCTTTACTTCAATTTAGGGGTTAAGGAAAGTAATATTTTGAAAGTAGAATATCATAATATTTGTCAATTTGTTTTTGCTTTCCTAGCTTGCAACATTGTTTATTGTGCTCTAGTTTGGGGTGGTTGTGTCCGAGTAGTAAATTTTTTTTTTTTTGGGATGTCAAATTTTTAAAGCAATAGTTGCCATAACTTTCCATTGCAGGATCTTGTTAAAGTTTGTAGTACAGAACTGGGACTTAGATCCTTTACTGGCACTCTACTTACATTTTCATTGTGTAAGTCTACAAAGGGCTCCCGTGCTTTTTCTAATGCTGTTCCAGATTTTTGGAACACTCTTCCTAGTGACTTATGTACTTCTGTGTTGCTAGCAGTATTTAAATCTAGATAAAAAGATTATTTGTTTTGTTTGGATGAACGTAAATGTAATATTTGATGTCACTGGAGAGAATTTATTGTTTATGTTAATTGTTTTGGTGTTTGATGAACAAGAAGAGCACCAGGAGGAAGGACCTGCTGGTATAGCTAAACTTCTCTACTTGGACTAAGAACTAGAACTCTTGTACTGGGACCTTCAATTTAGGGTAACAAAAAATAAAAATGTGTCTGTTTGTCAGAGTTAGTTGAAGTGAATTGTTATCTGTTATCTGTGTTATCTGTGTAGTTATCTAGGTGCTTGTCACAGGCGGCTGAAGGGAATTATCTGTGAAATTAACTAAGTGTAGAAAGATTTGCAAAGTAGGGAGAGTGACTTAGCTAGAAGGAGCCAGGTTAAAACCAGATTTAAGCACTGCCATAGATAGCTTCTGCCAGAGAACAAGCAGAGCACCAGGAGGAAGGATCTGCTGGTATAACTAAACTTCTATACTTGGTCTATATTGCCCTCCTTCCCTCCCCTCCAGCCCCCCACCCAAAGGCAGTTCTACTTTTATAGGCACAGGATTTAACTGACAACAGGAACTTCCTGTTTGGGAGCAGGAGTGAGTGATCACAGAGCCACCAAAGACTCACCATCCTAAAAGGGCAAGAGTAGCTCTCCATCCCCCCCCCAGCTGCTGGAGATCTGACTCTGAGCAAGTAAGGAGGCTACTGAGAAATATGGGAACTTCTTGTCTCAGAACAGGAAGATCAGGAGCTAAAAGGGCACAGAGGTGTAAGTAGGGACAGAAAAGAAAAAAAGAAATAAACAAACAGTGGAAAGAGTAAGTATTCCAAACAACAATTAGGGGGCCAGAAATAAGACATGATGGGAGTGATGTAGTGCAGTGGCTGTGGAGCAGCAGTCTTCCGGGAGATGTTCTGAGGATGCGGTGTTGTTCCATCTGCAGGCACCTCTCTGGCTGAGGGAGGAGGTTGCTCATCTCCAGGCTGAGTTGGCCAGGATTTGTAGGACCTCCTCCCCCACCCAGGGACCACCAGGGTCACTGCCGTTGCCTCAGAATTTGCCAAGAAAGAGGAGCGGTTGGACCACAGTGGGCTCAGGGGGGGTGAGGGTGGTGGAACAGAGGCACATCCCTCCAGTTGTACCTCTCCTCAGTTTCTATGCTGTTCTGGAAAAGTGTGGTTCCTCTATGGAGGCACCCACAATGGAGACCAAGGAGGATGCTGGGAACCTCCACAAAGGAGACCCACAGGAGGGTGGCATGGGACCCCACAGGGGAAGAAAACAACTCCTGGTGGGGAACTCCATTGTTAGGAAGGTAGAACCTTGGGAGGAAGGGGAGAGGGAGGTAAGGTGCCTGCCTGGCACCATGGCTTGGAGGGACAGGGAGCGAATCCTCAGGCTTGCAGGAGCAGCTGCACAGGGGAAGGAGCTGAATGTCATTGTCCACCTAGGGACAAATGACCTGGCTAAGAAAGGGATCAAAGCAGTGCAAGAAGTGTTTGTGGAGATGGGGAGGGGCCTTAGACAAATAGCAAGCATGGTAACCTTCTCGGAGGTGCTGCCTGTCTATGGCACAGGTGAGACTAGGGTGCTCCACACCATGGGATTCAATCAGTGGTTGAAAAACTGGTGCAGAGCTCAGGGATTTGGCTTTATTGGGGACTGGGTGTTCACCTGGAGGGATGCAGGCCTATACTGGTTTGATGCTGTGCATCTGTCCTGGAGGGCAACCAGGATCCTAGATGATAGGTTTAAATGCTTCATTGGCAAGCATTTAAACTAGCCAAGGGGGAAGGCACTGGACAGGAGCAGGGAAATCCTAGCCCTCCCCAAAAATCATGGTACTAAGTGAGGTAGACACCAACATAGAGATGTCGATAGGGAGAAGCGCAGGGGTAATGGAGAAAGTGACAAATGCAATAAGGACAGGGGTGGGGCAAAAAGGGGTAAGGCCATCAAGAAATGGAGGGTAATGAGTACCAACACCCATAATCTGGGCAACAAGCTCCCTGAACTGGTGGCCTTGATGGAAGAGGGATGCCTGGATATCATAGCAGTCACAGAAACATGGTACACAGAGAACCATGACTGGGATGTTAACATACCAGGGTACACAACCTACAGGAGAGAGAGAGGGAAGGGAGAAGAGGGGGTGGAGTAACTCTCTATGTAAGGGAAAGGATAATAGCAACTGATCAAAAGAGTAAACAGGGAGGAGAGGAGGCACTGTGGGTCACCTTAGAGACTGGAAATGGCACCACAATCCACACAGGGGTTGTATGCAGACCCCCATGTCAGGGGGAAGGAACGGACAAGGATATGATATAAGGCATACTTAGGATGGCAGAGAAAGGGGAGATACTGTTAACAGGGGACCTTAATATGCCAGATGTCAATTGGAGCACCTTTGCTGCAGCCACATCCAAAAGCAGGGCCATTCTCTATGCCCTTCAGGTGGCATGCCTCAGACAGCTAGTTTTGGAATCTACTCATGAGGGAGTAATCTTAGACCTTGTACTCTCAAATGGGGACAGTGAGAGGATCTCAGATCTAGAAGTGGGTAACCATTTGGGAACAAGTGACCACCAAACAGTGTGGTTCACGATAAACTCAGCTACAGAGTCAAGCCATACAAAAGTGAGGGTTCTGGACTTCAGGAGGACTGACTTTGGCAAGATGGGAGAGTGCCTTAGAAAAGCACTAGCAAACAGGCTAGAAGGAGGGATGGAGCAGCAATGGGGAAATATCAAAACTGCCACCACAGAGGCAACAAGCCTTTGTGTGAAGGAAATAAACAAATCAAAATGAAAGAAAAAGCCACTATGGTTCTCAAAAGAGGTGGCAGTGAAGGTTAGGGAGAAAAAGATAGCATTTAGGAAGTATAAGGAAACACAGAAGGAGCAGGACAGAGAACTGCACCAGTTAAGGCAGAAGAAAGCAGGGAGGGTAGTCAGAATAGCAAAGGCCCAAACTGAGGAAAAGATAGCCAACTCGGTTAAGAAGGGGGGTAAAACCTTTTATAGGTATATCAGGGAGCATAGAAAGACAAAGGGAGGGATAGTGAGGCTGAATAGAATAGATGGTGGGTGGGTAGAGAGGGACAGTGAAAAAGGAGGGATACTGAATGAATACTTCTGTTCAGTATTCACAAAAGAGGAGGTGGGAGAGGTGCCTAATCCAATTAACAGAAGCACTCTGGATAGGGGGGTCGACCCCAGTCCTTTCACAGAAGAAAGGGTTCTGAAAGAACTCCTAAAACTGAAGGTGGACAAAGCAATAGGGCCAGATGGAATTCACCCCAGAATTCTAAAAGAATTAAGCAGAGAACTAGTGACACCACTGACTACCCTTTTCAACAAATCATGGGAGGATGGTGTGGTACCTGAGGACTGGAGGAAGGTAGATGTGATTCCTCTTCACAAAAGTGGGACCAAGACAGAGGCAGGAAACTACAGACCTGTCAGTTTGACCTCTGTGGTAGGGAACGTGATGGAATCACTTCTGAAGGAAAGAATTGTTGAGTACCTAGAGGCCAGTGGGGCACAGGACCCAAGGCAGCATGGGTTCACAGTGGGAAGGTCAAGTCAGACGAATCTAATTGATTTCTTTGACTGGGTGACTGAAGTAGTAGACCAGGGAGGGGCTGTAGACATGGCTTACCTAGACATTAGCAAGGCATTTGACACAGTCCCACACAAAAGATTAATAGTCAAATTAACCAGTCTGGGAGTGGGTCCCAGGGTGGTAGCCTGGGTAAAACATTGGCTGGATAACAGGACACAGAAAGTAATTGTAAATGGAGTCCACTCTGAAGAAAGAGGAGTTACTAGTGGGGTACTGCAGGGTTCAGTACTGGGTCCAGTCCTTTTTAATGTCTTTATAAGTGACATTGCAGAGGGACTGGAAGAAAAAGTATGACTCTTTGCAGATGAAACAAAGATCCACAACAGGGTTGATACACAAAGAGGCGTGGAAAGGATGAGAAGGGACTTGGCAAGGTTGGAGGAATGGTCAGAACTATGGCATCTTGGATTCAATGCAAAGAAGTGCAAAATAATGCACCTGGGAAACAAAATCCCAGGGGAAGATTACACAATGGGGGTGGTAACAACAACAAAAATGGAAAGGGACCTGGAGGTAATCATATCAGATGACCTTAAAGTTGGCAAGCAATGTGAGAAGGCAGTAGGGAGGGCTGGGGGGATACTGGGATGTATAGGGAGAGGTATCACCAGCAGAAAACAGGAAGTCGTTATCCCCCTGTACAGACAGTTGGTGAGACCTCATCTGGAGTACTGCGTCCAGTTCTGGAGACTCCATCTCCACAAGGACATAGACAGGATGGAGGTAGTTCAGAGGAGAGCAACTAAAATGGTGCAGGGTCTGCAAGAGAAGCCATACGAGGAGAGACTAAAGGAACTTAATATGTATACCCTTGAGGAAAGGAGGGAGAGGGGGGACATGATAGAAACATTTAAGTACCTCAGTGGAATCAACAAGGTCCAAAAGAGTAGCATCTTTCAGAAAAAGAGATGTGCAAGAACAAGGGGACACAATTTGAAGATAAGAGATGTGCAAGAACAAGCGGACACAATTTGAAGATGGTGGGGCGGCTCAAGGGCAATGTGAGGAAGTATTTTTTCACAGACAGGGTGGTGGATGCATGGAACAGACTTCCTGAGGAGGTTGTGGGGTCTAAAACTGTGGGAGAATTCAAGAATGCATGGGAAAGACATAAGGCAATTTTTGTGGGGGGTAGGAAGAAATAGACTGTTGGTTAAATAGGATCTGCAGCTTATCCTCCAGGTAGGGAAATGGGCAAACTATGTAGGCCAAGCGGTCCTTATCTGCCATCAAAGTCTATGTTTCTATGTTTCACGTCTTATATGTTGTGATTCAATTGTACGTATTCAGGTTGGGCTTGAAAAAGGGTATTAATTTACCCAGTGCTCTTACCCGGTTAACAAATAAATGAAATGAAATTAAATCTGCAATATTCAGCCAGGTTATGCTAATGATCTCATTATCCAATACAGGCCTAAGTCAACTGATTAGCATCTCATTACAGGCTGCTCCATACCTCAATTGCATGAGATGAGCCATAAAAGTGCCTGAAAATGTTACCCTGTTCCTCCTTAAAACTACGTTTCCATGGCCAAACAGTGAAGGTGGTAAGCACAAAATAATGTAAAACATTAAAGTTACAGACTTGTTGGTACTTAGAAAATGCATCTTACAATAAGCCCCTTATACTACCAGCTTTCTGAGTGGATATCACCAATTTAGAAGATGTGTCCCTGAGTTTGGTCCTTTGTCCCTGATTTTTTTAAGCCTTGTCCCTGATTTATGAGGCAGGAGGCTGAGAGGTGTGCAAGCGCCACCCCACACCACAGGTGATCAACAGGAACCGCATCCTTGAAGGTAGGTTTATTTACATTCCCCATGCTACAGACTCTTTTGCTCTGCATTCAGCAGCACTTGGCTCACCTCCAGTTATGCTGGATATTTGCTCATGCATGCCTCATTTCTGTCCACAGGCAACAGGATGGCTGATGATAAGGAGGGAACATAGAAGAGGTAGAGGCAAAACATCACCAAGGATGAGCAACGTACCTGGGTGGAGGCCTACTTCCTTAGGAAGGTGCTGCTCACGGGCAAGACAGGCACCCAGCAGGAGAGGAAAAAGGGCTGGAATGAGGTGGCTTGCCATGTAAATGCCCACGGGAGGTACAGCCGCACTCCCCAGGAGTGCATGAATAGCATGGCCAGTGACAAAAGAAGGGCCAAGGAGAAACTGGCTGCCATGCAGGCCTCCCTGCGGTAGACTGGTGGGGGCCCCTCCACTGCACCAACCCTCACACCTAGTGAGGAGATGCTAGAGGCCAGCATCAGCTGGGCATCTGTGGAGAGTGTCCCTGGGTGTGGGTTCCAGACTGGGGGCAGCCCATCGCAGCACAGTGAGTATACATGTGTCACCCCCTGTGGGGGGCAGCATGTGCTCGGTATGCCACACAGGGCCCAGCACCATGTTCAGAGGGTGCAGTGCAGAGCTGCTGACAGTGCACAGCCATATCGTAGGCCCACATGATGCCCTGTATGCTATTGTGCATGGTAAGTGGCATGCCACAGGTCCCAGGGTGGGTCGGCCAACACCACAGTCTGCAGGTGGCTATGCATGCCCACAGAGGCCTCCATGTCATGTGTGGTGCCACCTAGCCATCAACAGTGGGCCTCTGCACCATCCAGCTAGAGTGGGCAGGTGATCCACAGTGGGGTGGCGGTGTCTGTGGCAGGGCCGAGGTGGGTGGGCATTGGCCAGGTTGCAGCCAGGCCATTGTGGTCCTGTGCCACACACTGCCATGAGTGTGCACCCCAGCACACATGCAGGACTTGCAACACCAGTGCGTTTCCACTGCACATGCTACAGTGGTGGTCCCAGGCCTCTGTGATGGCACGGACACCCCTGTGGCACACATGCACACCTCCCCATGTCATTCTGTCAACCTTGGATATGGCCACGTGTCACTCACCATGCTGCCCATTCTGCCTTTCAGCTCCATTACACTTCAGGGGTGCTTCACCATCCAGGGCCCATCCAGTGGCACCAGTGGTGGTCGAGGCCGGACTTTCTACATCCTCTGGAGCTATGGACATTTCTGAAGATTGTGACACAACACGCATGCTGTTCAGCCTACTGGGGCTGGCTGACGATGACCCCTTGTTTGGTCTTATGATCCAGGATGACCTCAGCATGTTTGCATTGGCCATGGAGGAGGAGGATGATGATGATGATGATGCCACTCAACAGGGGGGACACAGAGGTGGCACCCACCCTACCTAGGTGTCAGCTTGGCTCAGTTGGTAGCACATCCGCCTCTGGAACAGAAGGTCGTGGGTTCTTGTCCCACACCGGCATTGGACTTGCACCTAAAAATTGCTGGCATCCGAGTGCAGTATTAGGGGGTGCTGTACTGCTGGGGTGTGCCATCCTTCGGATGAGATGTTAAACCGAGGTCCCTTCTGCCCATCCTGGTGTTGTCCCAGTGGGTGTCCAGGTGGAAGTAAAAGAACCCTGGGCACTCTTTGCAAAGAGTAGGGAACATTCCCGGTGTCCTGGCCAACATGCCCCTTCCCATAAACTGGTGCATGCAATTATCCAGGCTGTGTGTGGGTGATGATGTGAGATATGGCCACCTCCACACATTCAGTCACTTCACTACCAGTCTAGCATTGCTTGTAAAGTGCTTTGGGATACTGTGTATGAATAGCGCTATATAAATGCTGATTCTTCTTCTTCTTCTACTACCACTGTCTCGGTACCCACACAGGCAGCAACAGTCAGCATGGGTGATCCTGCACCCACACACATGCCTCCCCAGTGTGCACCCCCACCGCCAGCTGCTACAGTGGCTGGGTGTGGCCAGGGGTGGGGACTGCTGTAGGGCCTGGGACTGCCATCACTGACCAGCAGGGTGCTGCAGTGGCTGGCAGGAGCCTATGATCAGCATGCCCTAGGGTCCGCCATGCATGGCCACACATAGTCCCTGCTCCAACAGCAGCCCACTGTGCTGCATTCATGGACAAGGGATGTGGCACAGCAGGCTGGGACCCCCCCACCCATCAGCCCCCCAACCCTGATGCGTCATCTGCTGACAGGCTAGATGAGTACACCCGGCTCCTGTGGGCAACCGTGGAAGGCCAGGCGGCACTCAGGGGGGAGATCCATGGACTGTGGGCACAGATGGGACACATGGATGAACATGCAGCCATGAGGCATGCGCAGGTGCTTGGCGAGTTGCACCAACAGCGGGTGGCCATGACTGCTTTGCTTAACAGGATAGCAGATTCAATTGCTGTGGGCTGTGCTGCCCTGGCTCCTCATGGCTGCAGGAGTTCCTGCCACACCCCGTGCAGTACTAGCAACACTCCCAGGGCATGGCATCAGGTGACCCCATTACTGCTGATGCTGTCCCTGGCTAACCACATCGCAAGCACCCCCAGATCCCATCTCGACTTTAGAACTGAAACACCCACAAGCACCCGGTCACTGTCACATGGGTCAACCCCTCATGGGGTGAAGGCTTCATCCTCTGTGGCTGGTGATGTGCCTGTCCCAGCCAAGGCATTGCTGCCCATGTGGCTGCAGCAGCCATACTGGCTCACGGTGATACCTGCTGGATGCAGTTCACATGGTACCCATACCCTGCCACCGTTGCAACCCACACACCAGGCCGGCAGTGGCCAGGGCCATGTGCTGTGGCACTTGAGCGTTCAGGTGTCATTCCTCTCTGTGCTGTCTGTGTGTTGTACTGGGCATGGGGGCAGTGGTATTGTGCTGTGTGGCATGGGTGTGATGAGTGGAGCACTGGGCCTGCCATGCATGTGTGCCGGCAGATTCCCTCTGATCCATGCCAGTCCCCACATTGACAATGTGTCCCACCTGTCCTTGGTGGCACTGCAGTGGCTGCCTGTGCATGGTTGTGTGCACTCTGTAGTGCATTCTGCAGCTGCTGTGCAGTGTCTGCCTGCTTGCGTGTGTGTGTCCTACCCCCCGGTCCTGTGCCTGTGTGTGTGTGTCTGTGTGTGCGCATGTGTGTGCGTGACTGGCTGCCCAGTTTGTGCCTCCTGTGCTACTCACCTCCAGTTGCCAAAGTGCTCCTCCACAATGGTGTCCCTATGCCACCGTGCCCTTGCAGCCAGTCATGGGTCCCTCCTCTCCAGGGTTGGCTGCCCACTTCCACCCTGGGGTTCATCCTCCTCATTACTGTCGCCATCCTGTGCCAAACATTTCAGTCCATGGCCATGTTGTGTAGCTTGCAACAGGCCAAGAATATACCACAGGCCTCTTCTGGGTGGAATTGTAGGGCACCACCAGACCTGTCCAGGCACCTGAACTGCATTTTCAGCATGCCAAACACACGCTCAATGATGTTGCGTGTTGTGGTGTGTCCCTCATTGTAGCATTCATTGGCCTCGCTACTGGGCCGTTGTATGGGTTGAGCAACCATGGCTAGAGGGGATATGCACTGTCACCCGGGGGGACAGAGACATCTGTTAATTTCACTCAGGTGTGTGCATGACCTGGCACATCTGCTCCCCTTGCCTGTCTATGCTGCCACTGCCTGTTCACCTGGGTGTCATTCCCCCTTCCCACGGTGCACCCCCTTTCCCACCTTTGCAGGCCCCCACATTTGTGTCCTGCTTGTGGCCTGTACAGGCATGGCCAGGCCAACCTCTCTCCATCCTGCGACCCCCATCCCTGCTTGTGTGGGCACCGTGACACTATCCTGTCCAGCCTTTGTGCTTGTCCATGTTCTGGACAATGTTAATGACTAGGGGCATCTGTTGCTTCTCACACTGCCACATGTGCCTGCTGTGTAGCACCCCTGCCTGCTTTCCCTGTGGCCTTACACACTACTGTCTCTGTATCTGTGGGGCCCAGTCCAGCAGGCCCCCAGGTTCCATGGCCATTGGCCATTGCACTTTCCCTGTCACTCCCCCCTTAACTCTTCGCACTAGCACCAGCTGTGTGTTGTACCATGGAGTGCATTGGGTGGGTATTGTGTCGTGCCCAACTCACCCACTAAGTGACTACTGGGAATGTCCCCACTCTCGAACTGGTGGCAGAGGGATGACCGGTGCCAGATGGAGGTGTCATGTGTACTCCCAGGGTGCATGGCACAGACACTGATGATGTACCGTGTGGCATTGCACACCACCTGGCAGTTGATAGAATGGTAGCCCTTCTGGTTTATGTGTACTACGCCTTCTGGGCCAGGTGGTGCCTTGATAGCCACATGGTCCCTAGCACCCCTGGCGTGCATGCCACCCTGTGGAATTGCTGAATGGTTTCTGTCAGCTCTGCATGTGTACTAGGCAATCTTAGGAGCTCTGTAGTGTGTGGCAGCAGAGCAGTGAGGAACTGTGTGTGGAGATAGGACATGGTGGACTGCGTGATCCCAGTGGTGTCACCCACTTGTGTCTGGAAAGTGCCTGTGGTGAGCAAGCACATTGCTGCTGTCACCTTTGATTATACTGACATGGCGTGATTCTTTGTGGTGGGTGCCTGCAGTTTATCATGGCTCAGCTCACAAAGCTGTCTCAGAATTGCCCTGTTGAGTCTGTACCAGCTCACAATTTCTGTGTCAGTTAGCTGCTCGAATGCGACATGGGCACGGTACTGTCTGTGTTGGGCATACTACCTATGGGTACTTCTATGGCTACGTCACTGTTCTGCTCATCTCCTCACACCCCTCACTACCTCCACCATGAGGAATGCTGCCCCCCCATCCATTGCTTTGCCTACTGCTGTTCTGATGGCTGCCTGTGGGTGGCTTGCACTTAGGCCATTTCCTTCTATGCACAACTTTGGGGTCACATCTTTGGAGACATACCACACATTCGGCACCCATTTGGGACAAATATAGAGATGCACGGCACATTCATGGATTCATGGGAACACCCCCTCCAGATGTGCTACATACATTATGGTTGCCTTGTGGTGCATCCGGACTTGCACGTCGCATCTCTGCTCTTTGAATATCACGCTGCAGTGCATTTTTTTTTAGATGCACCGGTGCATCTCCTTTGAAAATGTCCCCCCCAATAAACAGTCTGAAGGAAAGACTGGTGAACTTTCTGGATGAAAATGGATTCCATGATGACAGGCAGCATGGTTTTGTGTGGGAGAGGTCCTGCCATACCAACCTAATTGATGTTTCTGATTGAGTAACTAGGACAGTGGACAAAGGCCAAGCAGTGGATGTTCTGGGCCTAATTCTGAAACGATCCCTTAGAGCAACAAAAGTTGCGATGCTCCAGGGATGTGGCAATACCTGGGTGTGCCAGGGACCCTACGCCAGATTCTGCAAAAAAGCAGGGTCCCAGTGCCACAATCCCCGGGTATGCCACAAATGCAGAACAGTACCCAACCATTGGTGCAGCTGCAGCACATGCCACAGGGATCTGGCTCCCCCCTCACCAGCACAATACAGGATGGGCCAGCATTGGTGGTGGTGGTGGTGAGGGGGGTATCCACTTGCCAGGAGGGAGGGCAGGGAGCAGGAGGAGCATGGGGGGCATAGGGTGTGTTGGGAGACAGCGGGGATGAACGGCATTGTTTTAGCACCAGGTGGGGTGCATATGCCTCTGTATAATGTATACAGAAACATAGGCACCCTGCTGGGTGCCAAAGCAATCCTTTACTTCACTGCTGTCTCTCCAGCCCACCCTATGCCCCACTGTGCCCCTCCTGTCCTGTGACCCCACATGCAGCTCTTCCCACAGTGTCCCACACTGGTACAAGAGGCTTAGACTACCTCCTGGCAGGTCTAAGTTGAGCCCCTTGCTAAGGCCTAGGAGGGGCTTTTAGAATTACCAATAAGGGGATGTGGTGACCCTGCCATGGTGCAACCCTAATGTAGGTCGCAAAGGTGGCACAGTGCCTGTTTGGCGCAACAGCATCCCAGTCCAGCACAGACCATATTCCGGAATAGGGAATGCCTCAATCTATGATGCAAGGTGCAATTTGCGTCATTGATGTTTGACATAAGCACCTTGCATCAGCCATAATGCTTTTGGAATCAGGCCCACTGAATCTAGATTTCAGCAAGGCCTTTGACTTTCTTCCCCATAGGAGACTGATTAGTAAGTTGGGGGACTTGGGGGTAGGAGCAAAACTGGCTAGGTGGGTAAAATGCTAGCTATAAGGTAGGAACCAGAAGGTGGTAGTCATATGGTGGATTCTTGGAGGCTAGACCAGTCCCACATGGCTCAGTGTTTGGCTCAGTGTTATTCAATATCTTCAGCAACATTGCAGATGGGGTAAAAGGCAAAATATGCCTCTTTGTGAATGACACAAAGCTCTGTGGAAGAGTGGACAAAGAGGAAGGGAGACAGGACATGAGAGAGGATCTGGCTAAACTAGAGAGATGGTTGGGTATTTGACACTTTGGATTCAACGCCAAGAAGTGTAAGGTAATGCACTTACAGACGAAGAACCCAGAGACCAAATACTGGCTGGGGGTATGCAGGTCATCAAGTCAAAGGAAGAGAAAGACTTGGTTATAATCATTATGAGTGACCTGAAGCACTCCGCACCCTGGAGGAGAGGTGAAGCAGCCAAAGCAATAAGATGCTGGGATGAATAGCAAGGAGTATGACCAGTAGGAAGGTGGAGGTCATCCTGCCACTGTACAGATCACAAGTTTGGCCTCATCTGGAGTACAGTGTGCAGTATTGGAGTCCATCCCCTAAATAAAGACATCAACTTACTGGAGACAGTACAGAGAAGGGCGAACAAGGTGATTCAGGGGCAATAAGGCAGGATTTATGAGGAGAGACTCAGAGATCTCAGCATGTACTCCCTGGCAGATAGAAGGGAGAGGGGGTGACATGATTGAAACCTTTAAATATCTTAAGGGTTTCAACAAAGTAAACACTGACAGTTATTTGCAGCTGGTGTCCTCCCTCTAGGTGTGCCCTTGGTAGCCCATCTGCTTTAAAAAGTGGGGTGGTAGAGTGCTCAGGAGGCCAGCAGTGTTATCTTGCACAAGTGTTTGGGCTGGGGTTCAAACTCCAGCCTGGGGATTTGCGACCTTCACCTTTTCAGCACTCAGGTAATTTGAAGCGATTGGCAGGGAAAAGCGACCATGGGATGGGACCCCTGTGGACAGTTTTGGGAGCTGTGACTTGGAGGAGTGTGCGTTCGTTTTCCCACCCTATGCTCCATGGCACCGAGGTGGGCTGGGGCCCATTGCAATTTTGGAAGGAGACGGCAGTAGGAGCACCGCCATTGTGTTAGGGCCACAACGTGGTCGTCCTGGTGGTGGCAGTGCAGTTGGCCATACCCAGTGTGGCACGCTGCCGAGGTTTGTCTGGTGGCCTGCAGGGAGAGTAAGAAATGGGCCTACCATACTCGTGTCTGGGGTAGGTCCCATTTTAGCCCAAAGCAGCAGGTTAGCATGTAACTGTAAAGAGGGAGTTGGTCATTTGCTGTGAGAGCTCCCTTGTAGGTTTTGTAGACTGTGGGCTGCCTGGAGTAGATTCACGGCTGGTTAGAGTGAAGGGCTAGGGCATGTGGGTTTATGTGGAGCCATAATGGTTGGTGAGTTTGGAATGGCCACCCCACGATTCTGCTGCCCTGTTTCTGAGCCTTTTTCGATTCAGTTATAGACTGCATAGATCTCGTTCAAGGCCTTTTCAGCCTATGTTGGTACAGCAGTTCTGTGCTACATTAAGATCCTGCTTGTGTAACTTGTGCTAGTGCTCTGTTGTCCTCCAGCCCCATGGAGCTGTGAAATTATTTTATCAATTTTATTAAACAAATTTTTTTTATTCTCCATTGAGTGTCTCTGTTCGATGTGTGCCTGCCTGCACTAACTTCAGTTTGCCCCTAGCTTTGCACCAGCTCGCTCCTCTGGCCTTTGTCCAGTTTGCCAGTTTTCTCCAGTGCCAACATGGAGATGCCTGTCGGTATGAACTCTATGGACAAGGTAAGACTAATTATGTATTCCAGCTTTTGATTCCTGGTAGGTGTTTTCCTGGTTTGTCCCCCCCGCCTCAGCCTTGTTACCATCAGGACCCCTAGACTTAGCCTGAAGGGTGGGTTACACAGAAAAATGGAAAATAAACATACAATACAAAAAAGAGAACATTCCCAAAGGGTTCTGAGTCTGTTCTTATATTATGTATACAGTACAAGCTGTACTGCTACTGAAGAGTCATAACATTTACAATAAGTTCTGTACTTGGGTCATGTGCGAATCCATAGTGATTCTTAATCATAGCTGCCTGGCAGTATCCGCTAGAGGTTATGCTTCTTTGGCCAAGTCATCAAGAACTGATTTACCTTCCCTTTCACAACTAAATTCAGTGTATGGCAACCACCTGTCTGTATATTTATCCTTCTGCAGCCTACGTCAAGCAGTCAGTTGCTCCACTGCTTTTATTTCAGAACAGATGGACAACCACTGATCCTTCTGGGGTGCCTTGGTCTTTAATCATCTTTGTGTGACTACCTTGGCTGCTGCTGATATCATGATGTTGAGTAAATAAGTGTTGCTTTTACCTCTAAGCCCCACTAAGAATTGTCTTAGAATTAAGCATTCGCAAGAATTAAGGGCATCTGTTTCTAGAATTTTTGACACTGAGCTGCTTATTGTAGCCCAAAAATCTTGTAGCTTGGGGCAGTACCAAAGGATATTTCTGTGACTGCCTACCTCTGTACATTCTCGTCAGCACAGGATGGAGGGATAATTCCTAATGTGTTGCGTAATCACTGGAGTTCTAAAGAACCTGGAGACTAACTTCCATCTAAATTCCCTCCTACTGTGGGATGCAGAGGTTCTGTTGGCCTGCTCCCAGATTTGCTGCCAGTGTTTCTCACTGATGAGGTGTCTTGACTCCTCTTTCCGCTCCCTCTAGATGTTCTCCAAACCATCTGGAGGCCTACATGCCCTGTAAAGTTTTCAGACAATTTTCGATTCACTCAATCCTAATATGCAATGCTTATATAGGTACAGAAGAGGGTTGGTTATGTTTGATTTTTGTAAGTGTTTTCTTGAGTTCAGAGAGATGAAATGCCTAAGTTGTAAGTGAAAGCTGCAAACTGGCTCAGCCAACCTCAGTGGAAAAATAGAAATAAAAAAAGAACAAAGGAAGGGAAAGGACCAAACCATTCAAGGCAAATTCAAAGAAAATACAGATTGAAATGACGGGCCCACTCACCGCAGTTGTAATCAAGCAATCAAATTTATTTTAATTTAACATCTCGCTTCTTATTCCTACATTTTGGAGAAACAAATTCCCTTTCTTCTGGGAGTCTGGTTTGTATTTTCTAAAACTACGGGCCTTAGTAGTTTTAGTCTCTCAATGCATCAATTTTCCTTTATAAGTATTCGTATATATCTGTTAGAGATAAATAAATGTTTCTAAAACACTTTTCTACTTGGTAACAGTATAAGGCAGTCATTACATTTCAACGTTCAGAGCTTTCAGTAAGGCCTAGCGGGTCTGACACTCATCTGAGCAATTACACGCTTAGCCATAAACGTGCACCTCAGTGATACTTATATCATCACTGAGGGGCTTACATCCAATGTCAGATTCTGGTACCAGTCCGCAGCACAAAGAGATGGTTTCTGGTCATTACCCTGCTTCTGGAATTACGTGCAAGGTGCTTCAAGGTCAGACACCAGGGTCTCAGGTACAGTGATAAGCTCTGAACATTGAAATGTAATGACTGCTTATACTGTTACCAAGTAAAGATGTGTTTTAGAAACATTTATTAATCTGTAACAGATATACTGTATATGAATACTTATAAAGGAAAGTTGATGCATTGAGAGACTAAAAGCACCACGGCCCATAACGAAGTGGGAATATAGAGCTAGCACATTGTTTTAGTAAAAATTCAGTAAAAGAAAGAGCATGATAAAAGACACTTTCTAGATATTAACTCCAGCTTTTCTTTATAGTGCAGTAAGCCAGAAATCAGAAGAAATGAAAAAACCGTTTACACTCATGGAGTGTTCATGTGAGTAAGGCCCTTGTACCCTTATGGAATTATTGGAACAGGAGTGAGAAAGATATCTAAATGAAACTGTTTTTTGTATATATGTCTTAGAAAATACAAACCAGACTCCCTGAGGAAGAGAATTACATGCCCATAAGTTTCATGTTAGTTATCTGCAATATCTGTGAAAGCTTGATATTGGACAACATTTTTGTTTTATTTATTTATTTAAAAGTTTGGTAACTGGGAAAGACACGTTGAGCCAAAGCGCGTTTCCAGATGCAACCCGGGGGGGTGGGGAACAGAACAGACAGGGAGGGAATAAATAAGTGCCGACACATACATTGCTACGCACAGCAGTGTTATACACAGTTACATATATTAGCTTTACTTCACAGGAAGATAGATCATACTGGCTTGAGAAACATCATATAAACTAAGTAGTAGACCAAGCTGCATGGTCGTAGTATTACAGCAAAAGGAAACACTGACATTAATCATCTCAGCTTTACCAAACATAGATGGCATGCTACAAACCTGTTACGTTTTTACAGAAAAATAGCTCAACTCATAGACACAAATACACCAGTTGATGTCATCTATCTTGATTTCAAAAAAGCATTCAGCAAGGTACCACATACCAAACTAATCTAAAAATTGTACACCACTAACATAAACATTACATACTGTATATAAAGTGGATAGAAGCAAGGCCAACTGGGCGATCACAGAAAGTCAGAATTAATCATTCAACATTGGTGACTGTCCAGTAACTAGTGGGGTCTCACAGGGCTCTGTCCTGGGAATTATACAGTTTAATCTGTTTATTAAGGATTTAGATGTGGGATGCAAAATGTTCAAAAATAAGTTCACGGACTACACCAAACTAGATGGTTCAGTGGATAACACAATGAACACAAACAAACTCACTAGAGACCTAGGATTTCTAGAGCAATGGACAATTAACAACAACATGGAATTCAATGTATCAAATTGCGTAGTGATGAATTTTGGCAAGAACAACTCTAACAATGACTACTATCTAAGTAGAGTTAAAATGAAAAAGATCAGCAATGAACGTGATCTGGGTATTTTAATCACCAACCAACTGAAAAACAATGACCGATGCTAAAACATTACTAATAAGGACTATAGAATGCTGAACTATATTAGAAAAGCTTTTACCAGTAGGACCAAGAATGTAATAATCTCACTATATGAACATATGCAAGACCACATATAGACTATTGCCTGCAGGTGTGGAATCCTCACTTAAAAATATATATTGCACTAATGGAGAATGTCCAGCACAGAGCCACAAAAATGATACTGTATCTAAACAAGCATTTGTCAATGCTGAGAGTTCACTGTTGGGATTGCTGTTGTACATGCCTCCCATATGTTTCTCTGTATATTCCTCTGTCTTGCATTTTAAGGGTGG
The DNA here is from genome assembly GCA_016271365.2 of Neoceratodus forsteri. Lineage (NCBI taxonomy): Eukaryota > Metazoa > Chordata > Ceratodontiformes > Ceratodontidae > Neoceratodus > Neoceratodus forsteri. The sequence continues at coordinate 454,237,918 of CM028135.1, read as the reverse complement.
GCGTTATGGTTGGAAACCTTAATGCCCTGGTAGTTGGTTGGTGTTTTTGCTCCAAATTTTCAACATGGGCTTTTTGGGACATCACCTCATGAACAGTGCCAGTACCATTTTGTTACTCAACCCAAAAGGTGATTTAGCACAGCGAGTGTGCCAGTCAGTGTCACAGGTGTGAAAACACATTTCAGGCAGGATGTGAAAAACTACAGCTGTACTGTTCATGAGGAGGTGTGAAGAAATGGCAATGTTGAAAATCTGGAGTGAAAATATGAAAAAGTGGTGAAGGTACAAGTGTGCGTAGAAACTGCGCAATGCATGCTCATAACGTAGTCATTTTCTGGAATGTTTTCACCAAATTTTCAACATAGCCTTTTTGGGACCTCCCCTCATGAACAGTGGCACTGGGATTTTGTTACTCTGTTGCGAAAGTTGATTTTGCACAGCAACCATGCCATTTTGCACCACAGGTGCAAAAACACATTTTGGGAAAGATACAAAAAATGACAGCTGTACTGTTCATAACGGTGTGTGGAAAAATGGCAATGTTGGAAATATGGAGTGAAAATCTTAAAAATTGATGACTTATGAGCTTCCATAGAAACTGTGCAATGGATGCTCATAACACAGTTATTTTTGGGAGTTTTTTTCACCAAATTTGCAACAGGGGAATTTTTGGGACCCCACCTCATGAACAGTGGCACTGTCATTTCGTTAATTGGTGCTGAAAGATGATTCTGCACAGTGACTGCAAAATCACCTTTCAAGACAAGAAACGAAATGACAGTGACTGTGTACATGAGGTGGCGTCCCAAGAACCTCATGTTGAAAATTTGGGACCAAAACTTCCCAAAATGGCTGAGATAGCAACCTAAATTAACCCCCCCCCCATTCACTGTCATTATAGAACTTACCGGCATTTCTTCAGTTTGCGGCCAGCTTTTGAAGAGTGCAGACATGTTCTGGTCCACTGAAGATCACTGCTTCTGACCTACGGAGGTAAGTATGGATGAGGGGGGTGCAGGAGGTGGGTGACAGAGGGAGGGGGCCAAGGCAACTATGAGGGACCTGTTTTCTTCTTTGCAGGTTTAAAACAAAAGAAAAGACATCTTGGGTCTGTTTTCTGTCTTTTTGCAGGGAAACCATAGATTTTAGCACATTGGGGTGGGCTCCCAGTGTGCCAGAGTACTGAGGGGGTTCAAGTGGGATCAATACTGACCCAGAGATTGGGCGCCCCGAGATCAGAGGATATGTAGTGGGGGGGCACACGTATCCAACACTGGAAGTGGACATCTCGGTGTCAGAAAACAGCACAGCAGGGTTTGTGAGCTTGATGATGCCCCACTCCCCAATTTTGGATGACAGGCAGACAGTCCAGCAGACAGCAACAGAACAGAAGCTGGAGAAGTTACAGAACACACCTGAGTCCGATGATGGTCTGACCACAATCCATGACCATGGATACACAGCAGTAAATACAACAACACGGCTGCAGCAATGAAACAAGTCAATCAGGCTAGCAAGGAGAAATGGGCTACCACGTGGACCTGGTGCTTTTGTACCTGCCTTGCTAGCCTGGCTGCTCAGATATCCCATTGTCTTCTACAGCAGACAAGACACCAATGGTGGACACCTCAAACACCTGCAAAGTGCTCCGAAAGCAAAGAGGTATGAACAATGCAGTTTGGGAATCTGTAGTACTGGGGTCTGCTTAAGGGCAGGGACACAGGCAGTTTACACTTCCGGAAACAGTTGTCTGCCAGCCCGCTCCTTAAGCAACCCCCAACACTAACGATTCCTTATCTGCCTAGTTCCTTTCACACTTCTTTGCTTCTGTGGGGACTCTGAATTAGCCAGCAGCTGCTCTTTTTTTTGGGAACCTGGGCGGAGCGCAACACTTGAGTAAAGGCAGCACTGCAGCAACCAACAGTTCCGGAACCTATGTTAGAGATGGGGACAGTAAGTAAAATAAAAACACGCTCTTGCTAGCCCCCCTCCCAACTGGAAGCCTCTGCCTGCAAGGGAGTTCAAATAAGCACACAAACAGTAAAACTCCCCTCCCAACTGAAGCCTCTACCTAGTGTCTAGGATATTCAGCTCACTGAGCACAAAGCGCGTCCGCATTGACACACTGACACATCGGGACCATGCCTAAAAATATAATTTTGCGTCTTTTTACTTTCAGATGCCCGTTAGCATGGTCACTGCTGGAGATGTCATGACGCAATCAGCTGTTTGCTTTGCAGTGACCTGCAGATGAAAGGAAAAATCTCACTCCTGATTGGTGCGGCATTTTTTTTTCAAATGTAGACCATTGCAGGCAAAACAGCATCAGGACCAGCCTGACTGAGGATTGGTGTGATGCTGTCAAGCCACATGCAGAGCACTCTGCATTGGACAGATAGTGTCACACCCCTCAAAGCCTACTCTCCCAAGGAGTTCGATGTGCTTGTGCAAACTCAAAAATAGGTCTTACGAAGACAAATTAAATAACTTGGGATTACACACCTTAGAAAAAGGTTTAGAGGTGATTTACTGTGCTTCCATAAGATAAGTAAGGCCAACAGAATTTATCAAACAGCTGGGATTCGAATTTAAAACATTTAATCACAACTTGAGAAGGCAGAGATATCAGCTGGAACAAAAGGATCTAATAAAAATGTTGGGAGAAATTCATGTACATACAGGGTTGAGAGAATATGGAATTCACTACCTGAGAAAATTGTCATGGATGGGAATGACATGGCTGGGAATGAACTAATGCTAGATAAATACTTAGAGGGTAATAACATAAATGGATACAATCACTGCTAAGTGGTGGGGGGGCAGTCCAGATAGGCATAATGTCTTTAACTGTTCCTAAAATATCCAGTATTGATCCTAGTATGTTAACCAGAGCAAAGTAAGAACAACATGGCACCTGGTCCAGATGCCTATATTGCAGAATATTACAAGGTCTTTAAGGAAGACCTGGCCACACTATAACTGGAGGTGTGCAATGAGTGTTACATAAAGGAACAGATGCTGGATAGCTAGAAGGAAGCCATCATTTCAGTTCTCCAGAAACCAGGCAAGGACAACACTCTTTGTGGGGGTACCAGTCTATCTCCCTATTAAATCAGGATGTCAAACTATATCAAAGTTATAGCTAATTGCCTCTAGGGAGTGGTAACCATGCACCTCGACCAAATGGGGTTCATACCAGGGAGGCACATCCATGACTACATCAGGTGATTACTAACAGCAATGGCAGACACCCACAAAAAAAACACTGGATAGCCAAAGGGTGGTAGTTGCCCTAGATGCGGAACAGAGATTTGATCATCTAATATGGAACTTCCTGGCTGCAGCCCTGGAAAGTTCAAATTTGAGGAAAACTTCAGGATCCTGATCAGGGTGCTGTACTCAATTCCCATGGCCCAGTAAGAGTAAATGGTGCCAACTCTGATCCATTCCCAATCTAGAGGTGAATCAGGCAGGGGTGCCCCTTGCCCCTGCTGCTCTTTCCACTTAGTCTGGAGCCTCTGGTGGGCAAAATCAGAACCTAAGATAATAACAGTTGTATAAAAATAGGGAATGATAATAATTGAGTCTTGCTATATACTGATGGATCCCTTTTCTACTTACAGGACCCAACAGTCACTCTCCTGGGTATTAGATACAATCAGAGGCTATGGGACAGTGGCAGGATTCAAAATCAACTTGGAGAAATCACAGCTAGTGCTGACTGGAGGGTATTTTACCCCAGAACTTAAGATAGTATATACAGTAAATGCAGGTTGACACAAAAGAGTTTCAGGTATTTAGGTGTCCATATAACTACTGAGTTAAGTAGATTAGTATTATTAGTAACAGGCCACCTATCAGAAACTAATAGCAGAAATCTAAACAGATTGCCAAAGATGGACTATAATACCACTTTCCGTGATGGGAAGAGTGGAGACAGCTAGAATAAATATCCTCCAAAGACGTTGCTTTCTATTCAATGTGTTCCCTATAACGCTCCCCAGAAATACATGGAAAGCACTCCAGATTATGCTTTCAAAATTCTTATTGGCAGGTAAAAAAGCCAGACTGAAGTGGAGCTGGTTACCTCTGAGAAAGAGAAAGGAAAAGGATACCTGGGGGTCCTGGGTCTTAAAAGATATTACCAAGTGGCACAGCTTCAGTATTTATTGTATCACCTAGAAGACCAATCCAAAGAAGGGTGGGTGGAAATGGATAGCGTGGAGTTACAGACAGTCAGTCACAGCTTTATTTTTCAATAGGCTGGACATATGGGACAACAAGGCCCTCCCCAACCTTTGGTTACAAAGCATGCTTACTGCCTGGTTACAAGTGATAAAAAAGTGGGAACACAAAATGATATTAGCAGGCTATCCCTCATCAGAACATGTAAGTACTTTAGCTCTGGCAGAATCAACCCAGTGTTTGCCAGATGGGAACTGAGAGGCCTTAGGAGGATCAAGCAGGTCATGGAAGGGTGGAATATTAAAGCCTCTGCAGAGCTGCAAAACCAGTAGGGGGTGTGTTTTCACCTCATTTCACTAGCTACCATTTCCACTGTACAATGAACGTGAACCCGTTGACATACCATTTTGACAGTCTGTGAACTAAATGAACTTGTTACTTGTCAATAACAAAATAAAAAATTCAGTAAAATACACATCTTTGAACAGTATGCCTTAGTTTATTCACTTTCCTAAGCGAACTGTTGCATGTTCTGATGAATCAAAACAGACACGACACGTTTTGTGAACCACAGTATTTATTTATCTGGTTGGAAAAAAAAGTTCCTCAGCAATTAAATAAAACAATACATGGAGGGGAGTGCATAAGGAAAATTTAATACACACCCTCGGTGTGGGATGCTTCGATAAACCCCTTGGGCTTTGCCCTCAGGGTTTATGTAGCATCCCACACCTCGGGTGTGCATTAAATTCTCATTATGCAGTCTTCCCCCAAGTATTATTCTATATGTATTTGGTGGTCAGCAAGGTTGCCTGAGATCATGGCTATTCTATCCTGCTGCTCTGTGTAAGGGCTTGTTATGTTAAAAGTCAGGCCTTTTCTTATTAATATAGCAACCCCTGCCTTCTTTGCAGTAGGATGTGAAGAAGCAATAGTTTCCCCCACCCAGCCTCTTTTTTGTTTGGAATGTTCCTGAGGGAAGAGGTGTGTCTCCTGCAGTGGGCATATCCCACAGTTCACCCTAGCTAGGTCCCTGAGAATGCTGGCCCTTTTTACCACAGAATGAATCCCTTTTATGTTAAAGGATACTACTTTGATGGATCCCATGATGATAGTGAAGAAGAGAAAAGATTGGACTTTTGGAGGTTGCTTGTCTTCTTGCCTTTGAGCCCCAAGCAGGTCCTACCATCCCTTACCAGCAGCATCACAACCCCTTCCTGCATGGTGATGACAGACATTGGCCCAACATACCCCTTCAGATCAGAGTACCCAGAAAAAAAAAAAAAACATTAACAACACATTCACACCAGGGAACCTAAAACATTAACAGAGTGACAATAGTTTGACAAATAACACAACTGTAACGATAACATGTCCTCCCTTAAGGGAGGAAAAATATGCAAGCAAGGGATTAGATCACCTGCTATGTGAGACTAGGAGGGCCTGGCTCTCCCTCCTAGAGTTATGAGGTCCTCTCCTGTAGAGGGACTCTGTAGCTCTTTTGGTGAAGTAGGGGCAAGATGCCCCCCTCTTCTTGAGGGTGCGCTTTCTGAAGAATTGCAACTTGGTTTCTTGATCACAAGAGCTGGAATGTACCTAGTGTCCTGAGATACCCACCAAGCTCTGTGCTTCAGGTAACATTTCTATTGCATACACTATCCAACTGTGTAGCTTGAGTAGTAAACTGCTTGTGCCCCCCGTCCCTCATGTTCAATACATCTAGAAAATGTGTCTGGATTGATGCGGTCAGGAGCATCATGTGACACCCCCAGATCTCAATATAGGTCTTTCTGAGGTCCATACCTGTGGTACTTCTATTCATTGTGCCTTAGTACTAACTTACAGGGAAAGGCTTTGGGGATGTTCTGCTTTTCCCCAGTATTCTGGGTTTCCAGAGCACACCAGCCTCCCAGCCTGTCTTAGTTCTGAAAAAGGTTTTGATGGCTATCCTCCTGCCTAAAAGGCAATCTTACCTCCCCCTCATTAATGTCTCTACTGCTGGAAGAAAAAGTCTGTAGTTCTTAATAGTGTAGTTCACCGTTTACTGGAGACACCTGCCATCAATGAAATCCTGGTGCTGAGAGTCATTGTTCACAAGGGAAAACAGGGAATCTCACCAATCGCATACCTTAAACCCTGAGGCAGGAATTTTTGGGCACTCTGGTTCAACAAACCTAGTCTCTGTTGTGTTTTCCACTGGTCTAGCCTGCAGCACCACTGTCTCATGTGTGGGTGAGTAACACAAAGGGAAGAAAGTCCCTCGGCCCTTTCTATAACCTGTGCAGAAGTGGTGGTAGGTGCTCAATTCTTCCTGTAATGGCAGTTGGCAATGACAAAACAAGCAGAATACCCTTCACTATATGCAGTGTTGTCTGATACCTGAATGTTCTCGAGGTCTCTGAGCCAAGGGGGAAGCCCTTGAGGGCGGGCAAGAGAAGACACTGTTGTTAGGTGGGCTGCTGCCAAGCCCTGCTCTTACCTTTGGGGCAGATCTAATTCAAGGCTGCAGGGTACTGACCCAACTCAGGGGCTTGCCCTCCAGACTGTCCCCCTCCTTACTCTCCCTCGGTACTTCGGAGTTGATCCACCCCCACAGCAACTCCCCACAGTTGTGCTAGAACCTGCTTGTTGTATGAGGTTGCATACTTTTCCTCATGGCTAGGATCTTCAGGTTCTTTACAGGTTATCTGCAGCTTGTGCTTTTCATCGATGGCTTTTTAGGCAGGTTACCTCCAGGTAGCAATTTGCGGAAAGTGGGTGGAAAGTCTGAATGCCAATGAACTTACAATGCAGTAGTCAAGGGGGAGGGAGTGTTTTTGGCACACTGGCAAGCCACCATCACATTTGTTAATGGCAAAATTTGAGTTCACAGTTCCCTTATTTTTTTAGCTTTTTGGCTGGACTTCATCATGCTGAGCACCCACTGTACATCCCTCTACTACAAATCTGTTATGTGCACTCACTGCCCCTTGCTTTTATCCACTTCTAATCCCAGCGGTTCCCAAACTGCTTGCTGGAGGCTCTTATCATGTGACTCCTGCTTCAAATCTAGCAGTGTTACCTCCTGTTTCAACAGCAGCTTAGAGGCCTGTAGCAGTGATTCGTATGTTTTTGGTCCCTATTTCCAATGGTCACTAATAGTCACTAATGGTAAGCAACTGAAAAGGCTAATGCCCATTATTAGCTCCTGTTCAGTTATAATATACAAATGTTGATGTTTTAGAAACAATACATTTATCTAGTTGGATTTTAAACATGTCCTTTGTATAACTTATAACCACCTCATCTGGTAACCTATTTCATGGATTCACCACTCTCTGTGTATTCTGTGAACTTTCTCTTTGTGATGTTAGACATAGTGGGTTTTAACTGCAGTGGGGACCTCTAGTACAAGAAGACATATTTCTGAATTCCAGGTTTAACTCATTTAACAGATAGGGATCCTGCATAGCATTACGCAGGAACATCATGCCCCCTCTAATTCTATGCTGCTTCAGACTCAGGTCTACTAATTTTTCCTCATAGCTTTTGCTTTTAGGATTATCAGCCATTTTGGTTGCCCTCTGCTGCACTCACTTAATACCTTTTATTTCTGGCCTTTTATATGGGCACCACATCTGACTGCCATAGTCCAGTATACAGTAGGTCTTACATGCAATCTGTATAAAGGCATCAGAACTTCACGCCTTCTACTGGTTATGTTCCTCCTGACACATCCCATAATTCTATTTGCCTTGGATATTACATTACTATTTGAGTATGGTTTATTGTTTACTATCACTCCTAGGTCCCTCTCACTTCTTTGTCTCTTTAAGTGAAGTAATATTTAATATATACTGATGTGGCAGTGTGGTTTTGCATAATGAGAGGATACTACATTTATTGAGATTAAACCTCATCCCCCAATGAAAGGCCTATTTACTGATTGTACCCAGGTTCTTCTGTGTGGTCATAACACTCTCAGTGTTGTTACTTAGCTCCCCTATTTTTGCATCATCAGTAAATTTAGTGTTCCAATTCTTCACCTGTTTATTTATGTCAGAAATAAAAATCTGAAATATAATTGGTCCCAAAGCAGACCCCTGAGGGACTTCACTAACAGGTTTCTCTCCTGATAAATATCCATTTATTGACACTTTCAGATAGCGTTCCCGTAACCAGTTACCTATCCTTTGAATGATGTTAGTGTTTATATTACAAGATGTCATTTTTTGATAATTGCCCCATGTGGAACCATGTCAAAGGCCTTACAAAAATCAATGACTATTACATCATCTGGTAATTTTTGATCTAATGCCCTATCGACCTGTGGCAAAAAGTAACATGAACAACCTGCAGTAAATCCATGTTGTTTCAAATCCACATAGCTGTTTTCTTTAATGTATGTTGTCAAAAAGTCCATTATAAGTGATTCCAGGACTTTTCCTGGAACAGATGTAAGGTTTATCGGTCTATAGTTTCAAACTTCTTATTTACTTTCTTTTTTGTGTATGGCTGTGATATTTGCTAATTTCCATTCAGAAGGTACATCCCCTGTATTGAGTGACTTGGTGTATAAATGTTTAAATGGTTTTATGATACTATTTTTCATTATTTGTAACATCTGCAGTGTAATACCATCTCTTCCTGGGGCACTTTTTGTTTAATTTTGTTATTTTATTCAGTATTTGTTCTTCAGTGGTTTTAACAGACTCTGTATGTGCAGAGAAATCTGTAATTGACATATTATTAGTTTTATCAAAAATGAAACAGGTAGTCATTAAAATATCTACTATTAGCTCAGGTTCTGCTACGGTTTTATTTTTTTCATGCACTATTTTAGTTACTGAATTAACCGATTTTTTGAAGACATGTAACTATAAAATAGATTATTATTTTATTTAGTTGTCATGACAGCTAGCTTTAATTCTGTTGCTTGCATGGCTTTCCTTATTGCAGTTTTATGCCTTCTTCTCATACCAGTAAATAATTCCCATGTCTCTGCTTTTTTATCTCTTTTAAATCTAGCTTATAGCATGTTATTTTCTTGAATTAGTTGTCTAAGTTGTTTACTTTTTCATATTGTACCATTTAGGAGTATTACCTTTATTGCTGTATTTTTTATTATTTTAATGTATACAGTATATTGCAGAGAGTAATAATGGTTTTCTTAATATGCAACCAGCATTCTTCAACACTGTTCCCTTCCAATTCGTTCTTCCATTTTATACTATGGATTTTCCTATTTATTTGTGTCAGCAGTTTTGCACCTGTAGATTTCTGTACACCCTTTTATTTCACTGACTGCTAATTTCATACAAAATTGAATGCTATCTTGATCACTTCCCCCAAGTGGGGTAATAACATTGCAGACTGTAATGACTACATGGGAAGTTCCTAATATGAAATCTAATATATTCATGCCTCTAGTGGCTTCCGTACCATACTATGTCAGATTATTTCCATTAATCATTCTTAGAAAACTTTTACTCCAATTTGATGAGGCTTGTCTAGTTTCCCAATTGATAGCTGCATAGTTAAAATCTCCTACTAAAAGTACCTCACCCAGCTCACTTGCTTTGATCACTTGCCTTGCCTCAAATCACTTGATTTGTTTCATCACTTATACTCAGTGGTCTATAACATAATCCCGCTATCATATTATCAGTATAAGTAGTACCAATTTTAAACCACATAGTCTCAGTATCACTACATTCATCTTTTATCTTGTGTGACACATCAGAACCCATAAGCCATCTGAAAAAACATAGTTATTACACCTCCTTTTTTATGTAGCCTATCTCTTCTGAAGAGATTACAACCCTGGATGGATATCTTTCTCCCAATCATCCTTTGGTGAGCACCATTTTTCAGAGATGAATAACATATCTGTATCCTTATCATTGTCCAATAATGCCTCTAATTCTCCTTTTTTTGTTCAGGCTTCTAGCATTACTAAAATAATACCTGATGTTATTTTTTTATGTTCTTTTGTTTTATTCCTGGGCCAGCTTTTTGGGAGTATGTCAATATAATCAACATTTTGCCTCCTTTTCCCATTCTTAACTAGTATAAATGATTGAAGGACATATGATCTTTCATGAAATTTCATAGGCTTTCTGCTCCTTGTTTATTTAGGTGTAAACCGTCAGGGCAAAATAAATAACATTTATTGAAAAAAATGTAGCCATGTTATCAACAAAGTGAAAGCCTTCCTTGGAACACCAATTACTTAAACGTGTGTTAATTCTTCTGATTGTGTTATTTTTTTTCTCTTGTCCCCCCGTGGGACTAGTAATAGGCCAGACACAAAGACACTGCCTCCTTTCCTTCTTATGTCTTTACCAGTTTCTATTATTTCAAGGCATATATGTCCTGCTCATGATCACAGCGCACGCCATTCATCCCTATATGTAGAGTTATATCACAGTTGTCACTACAGTTTTTAGGATATCATGTATTGTCTCCTTGATGTAATTAACTTGTGCCACTGGGAAATAGGACAGCATCCTATTGACCTTATCTAGGTTACACATGGTAGCAGCACAATTCCTTATAATGGAGTCCTCCAAAATTACATATTGTTTTGGTGGCTGAGTTGTTTGACAACAGCCCAAACAGGCATCAGTTGGGTGGTTCAGGGGTTCTTGTTCTAAATGTTCAACTCTATTTATTAATTCTATAGATAAGTTACCTCAAATTTCTGCCCTTTGTCCATTTTCACCTTTTTTATTAGTATGTTGTACAAGTTTCTCACTGGTGCAGATTGATAAAGATTGATCTGGTCACTTGGTCCGATCATTGCATGTTGAAGTTCTCATTCTGGGTCCCCCCTGTTAGTTCCTCCTCTGTTGGGATGGTAAACTGCTACCCTTTAAAGGGGTTGTCCTCAAAGGGACTGATGGTGGTAATGGACCTTTCTGATGTGAGTGTTGCTTGTGTGATGGATCTGTGCGAGGTGGAGGCAGTTTATAATTGGGTTGTCTCCAGGATGCTCAACTGTCACACTGGTCTGTATACAACCTAGGTCTTCTCTCTTGAGACCCCCATGGTTTGATGATGTTGTCAAGGAGATGAAGACCAAGGGCTGGAAGTTGTAGCATTATTGGTGGAGATCCCAGTCCAAGGAGGACAGATGGGCTTTGAGAATTCACTACAGTGACTATCAAAGGGCTATCCACCATAAGAAGGCAGTGTTTCTGTCCATGGAGATTGCTGCAGGGAGGAACAGACTGACTCAGCTATTTCGGACTGTAGACAGCCTGCTTAATCCTGCCTGTCTGCAGCTGAAAAGAACAGTTCCAGTCACTCAGTGTGAGGAGTTCACTCTGTTCTTCTCTGACAGGGTGTCCTCCATTAGGGCTGGGATCTCTCCAACTGGGCGGACATGGCCCTGCAATGGTGAGCCATGTGCTTTCAGAGGCACTCCTATTGCCTGGGGTGAGTTTTGGCCAGTGAATGTGGCAGAGGTCTACGAGTTAATTTTGAATCTGTGGCCCACTTACTGTTAACTGGACACAGACCTGACTCATCTCTTGATGGGATGTATTGAGTCCATTGGTCCAGTGTTTGCCGAGATTATACGGTGTTTGATTTTTGGATGGACTTTTCCCCAGTGCCCCGAAAGAGATGCTGGTGAGGCCCCTCCTAAAGAAACCATCTCTCTTCCCTGACCTCTCAGCAAGTTATACACCAATCTCCAATCTCCCATTTCTGGGTTATGTTGTTGAGAAAGTAGCGACTCTGCAGCTCGAGGCACACCTTGCAGCCTATGATGTCTATGAGCCATTCCAGTCCAGGTTCAGGCCCAGGCATAGCACTGAAGTGGCATTAGTCAGAGTGCAAAATGATCTCCTCAGGGCGAGAGATAGGGGGAACCAGTCAATACTCATTCTCCTCAATCTCTCCTCAGCGTTTGACACTGTGGACCATGCGGTGCTGCTGGACTGCCTAAGGGAGCTTTGTGGACTCACCGGTATGGTCAAAAACTGGTTTGAATCCTCCTTCACAGGCAGAATGCAGAAGGTAGTGATGGGGAATTTCTCCTCCTGTCTGAAGCCCTGCCCTGTGGAGTTCCCCAGGGCCCTCTCCTGTCCCCTCTGTTGTTCACAGTGTACATGCTTTCCCTGGGTGAGATCATTAGACAATATAGCCTGGATTTTTACTGCTATGCAGACAATACCCAGCTGTACAGTATATGTCCTTTGATCCCGGGATGGGTGACACAGTGGAGGTGATAAATAAATGTCTGGCTGAGATCCAGGACTGGATGTCCTCTAGCTGGCTGAGACTTAACCCCATCAAGACAGAGGTGCTAATGGTCAAGGCTGGTCACCAGCATGATGTGGGTGCTACTGGGGTGGGAACAGGGATATTCCTTGGCTCTACTCCTTTGGCAGCTTCTACTAGGGTGAAGAATCTGGATGTCATCCTTGATGATGGGTTGACACTTGAGTTTCAGCTGTCATCCGTCATCCAGAGTGGTTTTTACCACTTAAGGAATGTCACCCAGATCAAAGCTCTTCATTGCCTACAGCTGGTGCAGAACACAGCGGCCAGGTTGCTGATGGGCCTTCTGAGGTCCTGTCATGTGTCCCCAGTCCTGCATGACCTACACTGGCTGCTGGTGAGATGGAGAATTACCTCCAAGGTGAGCTTGCTCACCTATAAGGCCCTATACAACTCGGGCCCTGGCTGCCTGAGTGATCTTCTGACTTCTGTCCGCCCTGGGCACTCACTCCGCTCCTCCACCGC